>VTFQ01000003.1:38219832-38819832 GCA_036281575.1 Ancherythroculter nigrocauda | reverse complement strand
CACCCCGGTGGCTTCAGGGCAACTGTGCACGGTGGGCAATGGGCATTTAAAACAGTTAAGCATAAAAGGACTATGTCAAATTCACACCACATTAACTGCACTATAAGGTGGCGCTATAGATCCCCTCCTCCCTGCCCGTTTCTAAGGCTTTGCCCATGTTTACTGGCTAACAATCCGGATGTGTGTGTGGAGTTTCAAACTATTTGAAGCATGCTAGAGACATGCTAGTCTCATGCATGCTAGTCTCAAAAGTCTCAAAAGCATTCAAAACCAATATTAAAGTTTGATGCGTTGCCAAGGCAACTGTGTTTGAGATATCACGATTCTTTTCAAAGGTCTACATCTGACATGTTTTGACATTATTTAAATGAAGTTTGAAGCAAATAGGGTAAAAATAAGATGGTGATCTCAAAGCATGCTGAAAGTAACATATTTCCTGCTGCCAGTTGGTGGCGCTATAACTTTGACTCACAATAGTCACATCTATGTGATCAGCCTTGTACAACGAACAAACAGCCAAAGATTCATCAAAATCAATTAATGTATGCAGAAGTTATAACACTTTGTTTCCCTTTTCTTGCTATAAATTCGTGGCCTCGCCACGGCCAAACCATTTGAGATATCCAAAATCCGTTTGCAATTAAACAACTTCAATGTATTAGCACCAAGTTAAAAAAGTTTGGTGTAAATTGTATAAACCCTGTTGGAGTAGTAGTATTAAATTCAAAGCCTGTTTTTTCAAAAAATTAAAATTCAAACCAAAATAGCTGACTTCCTGTTGGTTGGAGCTAATGAATGTAAATTAGAAAATTGTCCGGCTTGATGAGAACAATATGTGTACCAGGTTTGGTGACTGTAGGAAAAACTAACCCCCCCACTTTTTTCAAAAGGTGGCGCTACTGAGCCCCTCCACCACGCCCATTTCTATGGCTTTGTCCATGTCTACTGGTTGACAATATTGATGTGTGTATCGAGTTTCATGCAATTTGAAGGATGTTAAGAGCCTTGAGTTTTCTGACCCAATTCAAGGGGGTGCTGTCAAGCCCCCCTGCCACGCCCGGGTACCAGCTTCTGCCCAGCTGTAATGGCCGCGTATTCTGACCCGTGTGCAAAATTTCAAGTGTTTTTGAGCATGTTAAAGGCCCCAAAACCCCCAAAAACTTGATGAAAGGGCCCTCGCACCCGGGCTCACCGCCACCCATTGGCCTTAGGAAAACAGTGAACAGTGGGCGTCATGCATGTAAGCGAGTGAATACAGGAGAATTATGCCAAAGTCATTTCGAAATGCCACACTTCCTGCTGCCAACAGGTGGTGCTTTGACCGTAACTGAATATTGCCATGTTGATTTATTCAGGCCAGGACTTTTATCGAACATGTGAAGTTTGGAGCAGATTGGACATTGTATGCCTGAGTTACAACAACGTCCTGTTTCTTTAGTGGCGTTAATCGCATAAATTAGCACTCAGCAAAGTGTTGCATGATTTAACGTGTTTCTAGCATGTTTGGTACTTCGTAGCATGATGAAATGTGAATCTGGTAGTGAATTATAGTGTAAAGCATGCCATTTCCTGTTGCCAGCAGGTGGTGCTATGACTGTAACTGAATATTGTTATGAAGATGTCTTCAGGTCAGCACTCTTATCACACATGTAAATTTTGGAGCAAATCAGACATGGTATGCCTCAGTAATAACAGCTTCCTCTTTTATGGCGAAACATCAGACTTTGTCAGGCCGCCACAGACACGCCCTTTAGCGAAAACTCAAGATCTTTGATATTTATCATTGCTAAGGTCTTAAGATTAGACTGATAACATTTGATGTTGATCTGGTTAAATCTCCATGAGGAGTTAATCACAGTGTAAAACATGACATTTCCTGTTGCCTGCAGGTGGTGCTATGACTGTAACTGAATATTGTTATGAAGATGTATTCAGGTCAGGACTCTAATAAAACATGTGAAGTTTGGGGCAGATTGGACATTGTTTGTCTGAGTTACAACAACTTCCTGTTTCATGGCGAAAACATCAAACTTTGTCAGGCTGCCACAGACACACCCTTTGGTGAAAACTCTAGATCTTCGCAATTTAACGTCACAAAGGTGTTTAGATTAGACTGACCAAATATGACATTGATCTGATAAAAGCTCTAGGAGAAGTTCATTAAAGTACAAAGTCTGGAAAAGGCAAAAAACGGCGAGTTAATTCAAAATATCTGACTTCCTGTTCAGTTTCAGATTTCGCTCCAAGAGACTTTTTTGTAGGTATTGGGCTGTTAAATGTGTGTACCGAATTTCAAAATCTACGTGAAATGTAGCGAGAGGGGCTGTACGTTAGATTTTGCCACGCCTAATGCTGCTACCCATAACAGACGTAAATTTTCACCACTTCTTACGCGTGTGCAAAGTTTCTTGAGTTTTCGAGCACGTTTAGGCCCTCAAAAATGCGATTTACTTTAAGAATAATAATAAGAAGAAACGAAGCAATTCCAATAGGGCCCTCACCAGTGGCGGCTACTGGTCTGTCAGAGAGGGGAAGCTCATTTTCGGCCTACATCATAAAATTGTCTATTTATTTAAAAGTAAATTCTGCCCTACGTTCCTTTTCAAGAAAATGGTCTGTGACCCTGTCGTACCAACTAGGAGTCTTTTCAAGTGACTTGACCAGTGTCCTCTCAATGGCCAGCAGAGCTAGGCTGCTTAAACGGCCTTGGCCCATTGTGTTTCGGGTGTAGGACTTGAGTCGCTTTAAACAGGAGAAGCTCCTTTCTACACCTGCAGATGTAGCTCCAATTGTTGCCACTAATGAGAACAGTTTGTAAAGCTGAGGCATTGCACTGTCCAACTCCATGTCTTTAAGGAACACCAAGTAATCACACAGCTTTCCCCTGTTACCCTGCAAGTCCTGATCTGAATACAGGACTTGAAGTTCTGACCTCAGTCTTCCTGAATCAAAGTGATGGCCATAACTTTTCAGGACACTTTGGAAGGCCTCCTCTGGAAATACCTGTCTCATGTCATCAAATTTCCCTGGATTGACTAATTCTAAGAAGGGCATGCTTTCCAAATTTGAAAAACGTCAAGGAATCTGCTCCAAGATGTTATCAAGGATGGCCATGTACAGATTTCTGTATCGCACTTGGGGATCCTGCAATTGGGTCAGACGGCGCTTTCTCATGGGCTCATCTCGTGGGTCTGATGTGAGATTTGCTGTTTTGGCATAAATGGCTTGGAAAGCCCCCTCTGACCTCTTCTCTTGACAAATGCAAGAAGAGATTCAATTCTGTTCTTGCAGTAAAGAACATCCATCGCCCTCTGCTGGACAATATCAAAGACCACATCAGTCTCAGAGAAGATTTGTTCATATGTGTACAACATGAACACAAACTCAAAATCCTCCAGTTTCCTCACAAAGCCTTTGGCACAATCCAGTGTATCATCATCCATTGTTGTATCTGCAATGATGTTCTCAAATGTCTGCAGGAGGCCATCATAATTGTTTGCCACAGTGCTCACTATCCGTGATGTGAAATTCCATCGAGTAGGAGCGTTTCTGGGCAACCTTGAACAGCCTGCAGACTCAAGAAAAGATGTCCTCTTTGTGGATTTTGAAAAAAATGTGGCAAATCCAGAGAGCGATGCAAAAAAAATTCTGCACTCAGGCAAGCATTTAGCCCCCTGTGACAGCACCAGATTCAGTCGGTGTGCATAGCAATGCACAAACATTACACTGGGGGCTATTGCTTTCACTTTGGCCTGCAGACCATTGAGATCTGAAGCCATGACAGCAGCACCATCATAGGTCTGTGCCACAAGCTTGTCCTTAAAATTGTAGCCCTGCATGTTCTCATTTAATATTTCAAAAACGGACTGGGCATCTCGCCCCCCCGAAACATCAAAAAATCCAATAAAGCGCTCCTGAATTTTACCTGCACTATCCACATAGCGAACAATGACAGAGAGTTGGGCACGGCAGGATATATCAGTTGTTTCATCCACCTGCCATCCAAAAAAGGGAGCATTCTGAATTTCATCTCTGATCTGATCAGAAACGGTGGCTGCAAGAGCAGAGATCAAATCATTTTGAATAGTATGGGACATACCAGAAAACACAGTTGAGGACTCGAATTGTGTGGACAGGACAGAGTCATATTTAGCTAATGTTTCTGTGAACTCCCTGTAATTCCCCTTGTTGGATGATTCACTACTCTAATCATGTCCCCTAAATGACAGCTCCTGCCGGCCAAGCAAGGATGTCACATCAATAAGGCGGTTTAGGAAGGCCCTGTTTTGTTTGACTATTTCATTATGTTTAGCCACTTGAATGCGAGCACCTTCATTTATTGCATGCTCAACACTGATCCTGCCCATGCAACTTAATCTTGCACATGCACTCACATGTTCATTGCTCTTTTCATGTCTTTTATATGCCCTGTCAAAGTTAGACAGATCTCCAAACCCCACCTTTGACCAAATAACACATCCGTGAGATGGTTTCATCAAGAGGCATGGCCAGCAGTACATTTTATTTGTCACAGCACTTCCAGTCAGCCAGCTAACTTTGTCATACCAGGAGAGCTGAAAAGACCTGTTATTTTTCCCTATCTTTTGCACTAAATCAATCTTAGGTGTTGATCTGCCCTGCTGTTTAATTCTAAGTTTTTCCTCATAAGGAACACTTTCAAATGGCTTCGCCAAAATCAGGTCGACAATATTAGCACCGTCTGCCATCGTGCGCAGTTTCACCCACGACGCTAGCCTAGCCTACTAACGTTATATGAATGAATGAATGAATGAAGGAATGAATGAATGAACGATCTAAAAAAAAAATATTAAACTCTGTAAAACTGAAACAAGGAATGTGGTGTATAATTGTGTGAAATGTATGATGAAAATCAAGCAATTTCGCCAAGCAAATATCAAAGAAATAGGTTGCAGCAGTTTTTATTTCGAATGAACTTGAGAAATCCGCGATGGGACTGAGCGCGAATAGCTTCAGTGATTCCTTATAGTACAGAATCGCTGTCAGTCAAAAGGAGATGCAGTCTTTCGACAGACCCTCCAATCATCACGCAGAAGCTCGGAGTCCGGGCCAGCCCACTCCCCATTCACCCCCAGAGACGCTGAGCGTCCGTGGGCGGGACATAATCGCAGCGTTTATCCAATGACCGTCTAGTTTTGAAGCGCTGAAAAAAACCGTTCAAAGCAGCCCCATTGAAGTCAATGGACGCTGGGCTTCAATAGGGAAATGCACTGTGACGCTGCGGGAATGTATGAGAAGGAAATCGAGTCAGCCGACCTGCTATATGTAACTGATTCTGAATGAACTCGTCTTTGAGATGAACGTTTTCTAACGCATTTTTAGTCAATAAAATGTTAATACAATAGTACATATTTGACCATTAATTTTGTGACATTATAAGAGAAGCCGAGCTTCCCTTGCAGTCTTAAAGAAATCGCCACTGGTCCTCACACCATCGGTGCTCAGGCCCTAATAACGAGCAGCGATGGCGGGCCCAAGCCCGGTGGCACCGCCACCCCGGTGGCTTCAAGGCAACTGTGCACAGCTGGCAATAGGCATTTGAAATGGTTAAACATCAAAGGACTATGTCAAATTCACTCCACATTTACTGCACTGCAAGGTGGCGCTATAGAGCCCCTCCTCCCTGCCTGTTTTCAAAGGACTACATGTGCCATGTTTTAACATTATTCTGATGAAGTTTGAAGCAAATCGGGTAAAAATAAGAGGAGGATCTCAAAGCATGCTGAAAGTGACATATTCTACTGCCAGTTGGTGGCACTATAACTTTGAATCACATTCGTCACATCCATGTGATCAGCCTTGTATAACGAACACACAGCCAAAGATTCATCAAAATCATTTAATGTATGCAGAAGTTATAACACTTTGTTTCCCTTTTCTTGCCATAAATTCGTTGCCTCGTTACAGCCAAACCGTTTGAGATATCCAACAACCATTTGCAATTAAACAACTTCAATGTGTTAGCACCAAGTTAAAAAAGTTTGGTGTAAAATGTCTAAACCCTGTTGGAGTAGTAGTATAAAATTCATAGCCTGTTTTTTTTTTTCAAAAAATCCACATTCAAACCAAAATAGCTGACTTCCTGTTGGTCGGAGCTAATGAGTGTAAATGCCCGGCTTGATGAGATCAATAAGTGTACCGAATTTGGTGACTGTAGGAAAAACTAACCCCCCCACTTTTGTCAAAAGGTGGCGCTACTGAGCCCCTCCACCACGCCCATTTCTATGGCTTTGTCCATATCTACTGGTTGACAATATTGATGTGTGTGTCAAGTTTCATGCAATTTGAAGCATGTTAAGAGCCTCAAAAACACTCAAGAATATTATTAAAGTTTGACGTGTTACCATGGCAAAAATATTTGAAATATCAAAAAAAAATCTGCTGTGTATTGACATTACACTGATGAAGTTTGAAGCAAATCAGGTAAAAATAACAGAATGAACACAATGCATTTTGAAAGTGACACACTTCTTGCTGCCAGATGGATGGCGCTATAACTTTGACTCACAATAGTCACATCCATGTGATTGGACTCCTATAATGAACACACCGCTGAAGGTTCATAAACATCAATCAATGTATGCAGACATTATAACACATTTCCTGTTTCCCTTTTCTCACCATAAATTTGTTGCCTTGCCACGGCCAAACCGTTTGAGATATCAAAAATCCGCTGGCAATTTTTAATCATCGTTGTCTTGACATCATGCTGACAGAGTTTGGTGGTGGTCGGATTAATTGCCTAGGAGGAGAATATCAAATTCCAGAGCATGCGTTTTTCAAACAACCTGTAATAGCCGACTTCCTGTTGGCGTGGCATAGAACTTAGAGCATGAAAGTTGTTTGGCCCGATGAGGTCTATATGTGTACCGAGTTTCATACTAATACGTGCAACTGTGTTTAATATATGGACCAAGTTTTCTGACTTTTTTCAAGGGGGCGCTCTCGAGCCCACCTGCCACGCCCGGGTTCCAGCTTCTGCCCGGCCCTGATGGCCGCAGATTCCAATGTGTGTGCCAATTTTCAAGAGTTTTTGAGCATGTTAAGGCCCCCAAAAAAATAAAAATAAATATAGCTGCGAGCAGCGATGACGGGCCAAAGCCCGGTGGCACCGCCACCCCGGTGGCTTCAGGGCAACTGTGCACAGCGGGCAATGGCCATTTAAAACGGTTAAGCTTAAAAGGACTATGTCAAAATCACACCACATTTACTGCACTATAAGGTGGCGCTATAGAGCCCCTCCTCCCTGCCCGTTTCTAAGGCTTTGTCCATGTCTACTGGCTAACAATCCTGATGTGTGTGTGGAGTTTCAAACAGTTTGAAGCATGCTAAGAGTCTCAAAAGCATTCAAAACGAATATTAAAGTTTGATGCTTTGCCAAGGCAACTGTGTTTGAGATATCACGATTCTTTTCAAAGGTCTACATCTGCCATGTTTTGACATTATTTAAATGAAGTTTGAAGCAAATAGGGTAAAAATAAGATGGTGATCTCAAAGCATGCTGAAAGTAACACATTTTCTGCTGCCAGTTGGTGGCGCTATAACTTTGACTCACAATAGTCACATCTTTGTGATCAGCCTTGTACAACGAACACACAGCCGAAGATTAATCAAAATCAATTAATGTATGCAGAAGTTATAACATTTTGTTTCCCTTTTCTTGCTATAAATTCGTGGCCTCGCCACGGCCGAACCATTTGAGATATCCAAAATCCGTTTGCAATTAAACAACTTCAATGTATTAGCACCAAGTTAAAAAAGTTTGGTGTAAATTGTATAAACCTTGTTGGAGTAGTAGTATTAAATTCAAAGCCTGTTTTTTCAAAAAATTAACATTCAAACCAAAATAGCTGACTTCCTGTTGGTCGGAGCTAATGAATGTAAATTAGAAAATTGTCCGGCTTGATGTGAACAATATGTGTACCGAGTTTGGTGACTGTAGGAAAAACTAACCCCCCCACTTTTGTCAAAAGGTGGCGCTACTGAGCCCCTCCACCACGCCCATTTCTATGGCTTTGTCCATGTCTACTGGTTGACAATATTGATGTGTGTATCGAGTTTCATGCAATTTGAAGCATGTTAAGAGCCTCAAAAACACTCAAGAATATTATTAAAGTTTGACATGTTGCCATGGCAACAATTTTTAAAATATCAAGATTCCTGTCACAGGTCTACATCTGCTGTGTATTGACATTACACTGATGAAGTTTGAAGCAAATCAGGTAAACATAACAGAGTGAACTCAATGCATTTTGAAAGTGAAACACTTCCTGCTGCCAGTTGGTGGCTGTGGCGAGGGGGGCGTGGTTCAGCGAGGTCTGCAACCGGAGAGAATAGCGGGAGACGCTTGGTAAGTGAGTGGGTTGGATACAAATCACGAACACCTGTTTCTCATTCCAGTGATTGGCGCGGAGACAGGTTAAAACGCCGTGAGAAGCAGGAGCGTGTGAGAGAGAGGGGAACTGTTGACTGAGTCAAGTCGTGGTTCGTGGAGTGAAGCCCTTGTGGATGGTGTAAACCAAACTTGGAGAGAAGCCCTTGTGGATAGCGTATGCCGAACCTGGAGTGAAGCCCTTTCTGGATTGTTTATTTTCGTTGTTGTGCGTTGCACAGTCCTTCTGTTCATATTCAATAAAGACTCAGTCAGCAGTTGTTCGTCGTCCCTGACCACTTCCTTCCCCACTACGAACTTAAGTTTACTACACTGGTGCCGAAACCCGGGAAGGAAGTCGGTGAGCACGTCGCCATGAACAACAACAGGCCCTGCTGGAGTTAAGAGGCGACCAGGAGCGGTGTTTCCAAGCCATTCTACGGACCCAGCAGGAGGACCGCGAGGCGTTCCGGAGCTGGATTGACCGGGAGGTTCCCCGGGAGCCCACTGAACCGCCCGCTGTGCCTGTCCACCTGCCCTTAAATAAGATGGGCCCACTGGATGATCCAGAGGTGTTCTTAGACCTCTTCGAGAGATCCGCGGAGGCGTGTAAATGGCCGCGGGACCAGTGGTCGATGAGGCTGGTCCCGCTCCTCTCAGGAGAAGCACAGGTGGCGGCACAGCAGCTCCCCGTCCCGAACCTCCTGGTCTATGAAGACCTACGGCGGGCCATCGTCCCGAGGGCGGGGCGGAACGGGACAGGCACCTTCCTACGGAAGGGGGGCGGGACTCCCTGCTGCCGGGGCGGACCCCGCTCCTGCTTCTCCCCTCTCTCCGCGCCATGTATTCAGCCCACTCTCTGCCACTGGAGCGGCGGGCAGGTCTGGGCCGGCCTGTTGGCGGTGCGGGGATCCGGATCATTTTGTGGATAAATGTCCGGTTATGGAGGTCGGGACGGTGATCCGGGTCCCCGACGATCCTCAGGCCGCCCCTGGTCAGGCTGGCGGGTACCAAATACCTGTGAGTATCAAGGGGGGTACCTATCAGGCTTTGGTGGACTCGGGCTGTAACCAAACCTCTCTCCATCAAAGCCTGATTTCATCTGGGGCATTGGATACAGGCCGCATGGTTAGGGTTCGGTGCGTGCACGGGGATGTGGTAAGATATCCCGTAATGTCCGTCATAATTAAATTTAGGGGACAAAAGCATAGTGTTGAGGTGGCAGTTAACCCGCACCTCCGGAATCCGATAATTTTGGGGATGATTGGCCCGCGTTTAAACAATTATTGGGATGTCTATGCTCGGATGCCTCTTGGGGGAAAAGAACGCGGGGTGAGCAAGCGCGAGTACAGGTGGGAGAGACTGATCAGAGACCGGAGAGTTCTGCTGCAGGGGATCTGAGTGAAGCCGGAAGACTAATTCTTCCGGAACGCGATGATTTTCCCCTGGAGCAGTCTCAGGATGAGACATTAAAGAATGCATTTGATAGGGTCTCGATGATTGATGGTCAGCCTCTCCAGCCTGGACGTCCGCTTGCTTACCCATATTTCGCGATTATAAAAGATAGGTTGTATCGAGTGACCCAAGACACTCAGACAAAAGAAGATACAACCCAGTTATTAGTGCCAAAGAGCCGCAGGGAAATGCTTTTCCACGCGGCTCATTCTAATCCAATGGCGGGGCATTTGGGACAGGCAGCGACACTAAATCGTCTCATGACCCGGTTTTTCTGGGCCGGGCATTCACGAGAATGTACGCAGGTGGTGCGCGTCTTGTCGTGAATGCCAGTTGGTGAACCCACCGGCCACCCCAAAAGCGCCATTGCGCCCACTTCCATTAATGCAGGTCCCCTTCGAGAGAATTGGTATGGACCTCATCGGGCCATTAGAACGATCAGCAAGGGGACATCGCTTTGCATTAGTCATTGTTGATTATGCAACACGATATCCTGAAGCAGTGGCTCTCCGCAACATTTCTGCTAAAAGTGTTGCGGATGCACTGTTTCGCTTAATCTCCCGGGTGGGGATTCCAAAAGAAATCCTCACTGATCAAGGCACGGCGTTTATGTCACGCACGTTACGCGAACTGTACGAATTATTGGGCATTAAATCGGTTCGTACCAGCGTCTTTCACCCACAAATGGACGGGCTGGTCGAACGTTTTAATCGCACGCTTAAATCCATGATTCGTAAGTTCGTGCAAGAGGACGCCAAAAATTGGGATAAGTGGTTAGAACCTCTGTTATTCGCAGTGCGAGAGGTCCCGCAAGCCTCCACGGGGTTTTCCCCCTTCGAGCTTCTCTTTGGGCGCCAGCCCCGTGGGGTGCTGGATGTCCTCAGGGAAACTTGGGAGGATGGACCATCTCAGGCCAAAAATGAAATTCAGTATGTGCTGGACTTGCGATCAAAACTCCACACTTTGGGGCGGCTATCAATGGAGAATTTGTTACAGGCCCAGCACAGACAGAGCCAACTGTATAACAGACGGTCTAACCTACGTAAATTCGCACCGGGGGAAAAAGTGCTTGTATTGCTCCCTACTTCCAGTTCGAAATTACTTGCAAAGTGGCAAGGACCCTTTGAGGTCACACGGCAAGTCGGCGAGCTCGATTACGAGGTGGTACGGTCCGACAGGAGGGGGGCACGTCAAATCTATCACCTCAACCTGCTAAAAAAATGGAATGAGGCAGAATCAGTGATGCTGGCGACGGTGATTAGTGGGGAGGATGATCTCGGACCAGAGGCGAATGTAAAAACTCAATCTCTCGCTCTGGTCCCGGGGGGAGATCACCTCTTGCCCTCCCAGCTCACTGATTTATCCAAATTGCAAAAGGAATTTGCAGACGTGTTCTCTCCCCTGCCGGGGCGTACCAACCTCATTCAGCACCATGTCGAGACGGAGCCGGGCGTGGTTGTTCGCAGCCGGCCGTATAGGTTACCTGAACACAAAAAAAAGGTAGTTCAGGACGAATTAGAGGCAATGCTGAAAATGGGAGTAATAGAAGAGTCCAGCAGTAACTGGGCGAGCCCGATAGTTTTGGTTCCTAAGACCGACGGCTCGGTTCGTTTCTGCGTGGACTATCGCAGGGTGAATGCAGTGTCGAAATTCGACGCGTATCCAATGCCGCGGGTGGACGAATTGCTTGACCGGCTAGGTGCGGCTCGATTTTATTCGACACTGGACTTAACGAAAGGGTACTGGCAGATCCCCTTGTCGCCTTTATCCAAAGAAAAGACAGCTTTCACGACGCCGTTCGGATTACACCAATTTGTTACGCTTCCGTTCGGGCTGTTCGGGGCACCGGCCACCTTTCAGCGACTCATGGATAAAATTCTCCGGCCCCATGCTGCATATGCGGCTGCCTATCTAGATGATATTATTATCTATAGTAATGATTGGCAGCGGCATATGCAGCATGTGAGAGCCGTCCTGAGATCGCTGAGAGCGGCTGGGCTCACGGCCAACCCGAAGAAGTGTGCAATTGGGCGCGTGGAAGTAAGGTATCTGGGCTTCCACTTGGGGCATGGGCAGGTGCGTCCCCAAATTGACAAGACGGCAGCGATTGCGACCTGCCCGCACCCCAAGACCAAAAAGGAGGTTAGACAGTTCCTCGGGCTGGCGGGATATTATAGAAGGTTTGTACCTAATTATTCGGCCCTCACCAGCTCGTTGACTGATCTAACTAAAAAGGATGCTCCAGATACGGTCCAGTGGACGGAGCTGTGCCAGCAGGCTTTCACCCAGGTAAAAGCTGCTCTATGTGGCGGGCCATTGCTTCACTCTCCTGACTTTTCTCTCCCTTTTCTGTTGCAGACTGACGCGTCGGACAGGGGGCTGGGTGCTGTCCTGTCCCAGGAGATAGAGGGTGAGGAGCGGCCGGTACTGTACATTAGCCGTAAGCTCTCGAAGAGAGAAGCTAAGTACAGTACCGTAGAAAAAGAGTGTTTGGCAATCAGGTGGGCCGTCCTCACCCTCCGCTATTATCTCCTGGGATGGGAATTCACTCTCTGTTCGGACCACGCTCCCCTGCAGTGGCTCCACCGCATGAAGGATACCAACGCGCGGATCACTCATTGGTATCTGGCTTTACAGCCTTTTAAGTTCAAGGTGGTCCACAGGCCGGGTGTTCGAATGGCTGTGGCCGATTTCCTCTCCAGAAATGGGGGGGGGGGCCGCAGGCCGGACGGCTCCCCAGCCTGAGTCGGGCGGTGGGGGTATGTGGCGAGGGGGGCGTGGTTCAGCGAGGTCTGCAACCGGAGAGAATAGCGGGAGACGCTTGGTAAGTGAGTGGGTTGGATACAAATCACGAACACCTGTTTATCATTCCAGTGATTGGCGCGGAGACAGGTTAAAACGCCGTGAGAAGCAGGAGCGTGTGAGAGAGAGGGGAACTGTTGACTGAGTCGAGTCGTGGTTCGTGGAGTGAAGCCCTTGTGGATGGTGTAAACCAAACTTGGAGAGAAGCCCTTGTGGATAGCGTATGCCGAACCTGGAGTGAAGCCCTTTATGGATTGTTTATTTTCGTTGTTGTGCGTTGCACAGTCCTTCTGTTGATATTCAATAAAGACTCAGTCAGCAGTTGTTCGTCGTCCCTGACCACTTCCTTCCCCACTACGAACTTAAGTTTACTACAGTGGCGCTATAACTTTGACTCACAATAGTCACATCCATGTGATCGGACTACTACAACCAACACACTCGTGGAGTTTCATAAAGATCAATCAATGTATGCAGAAGTTATAACACACTTCCTGTTTCCCTTTTCTCGCCATAAATTTGTTGCCTCACCACGGCCAAACCATTCGAGATATCAAAAATCTGCTGGCAATTTTTCATCAGCAATGTCTTGACTTAATGCTGACAGAGTTTGGTGGCATTCGGATTAATCACCTAGGAGGAGTATATCAAATTCCAGAGCATGCGTTTTTCAAACAACCCGTAATAGCTGACTTCCTGTTGAGGTGACGTATAACTTAGAGTACGAAAGTTGTTTGGCCTGATGAGGTCTATATGTGTACCAAGTTTTATACTTGTATGTGCAAGTGTGTTTGATATATGGACCAAGTTTTCGGACCCAATTCAAGGGGGCGCTGTCGAGCCCCCCAGCCACGCCCGGGTACCAGCTTCTGCCCGGCCCTAATGGCCGCGGGTTCCAATGTATGTGCAAAGTTTCATGAGTTTTCGAGCATGGTAAGGGCCCCAAAAATGCCCAAATAGTCAGAAAAAAAATATATATATATATAGCTGTGAGCAGCGATGACGGGCCAAAGCCCGGTGGCACCGCCACCCCGGTGGCTTCAGGGCAACTGTGCACAGTGGGCAATGGGCATTTAAAACAGTTAAGCTTAAAAGGACTATGTCAAAATCACACCACATTTACTGCACTATAAGGTGGCGCTATAGAGCCCCTCCTCCCTGCCCGTTTCTAAGGCTTTGTCCATGTCTACTGGCTAACAATCCTGATGTGTGTGTGGAGTTTCAAACAATTTGAAGCATGCTAAGAGTCTCAAAAGCATTCAAAACCCATATAAAAGTTTGATGCGTTGCCAAGGCAACTGTGTTTGAGATATCACGATTCTTTTCAAAGGTCTACATCTGACATGTTTTGACATTATTTAAATGAAGTTTGAAGCAAATAGGGTAAACATAAGATGGTGATCTCAAAGCATGCTGAAAGTAACACATTTCCTGCTGCCAGTTGGTGGCGCTATAACTTTGACTCACAATAGTCACATCTATGTGATCAGCCTTGTACAACGAAGACACAGCCGAAGATTCATCAAAATCAATTAATGTATGCAGAAGTTATAACACTTTGTTTCCCTTTTCTTGCTATTAATTCGTTGCCTCGCCACGGCCAAACCATTTGAGATATCCAAAATCCGTTTGCAATTAAACAACTTCAATGTATTAGCACCAAGTAAAAAAAGTTTGGTGTAAATTGTATAAACCCTGTTGGAGTAGTAGTATTAAATTCAAAGCCTGTTTTTTCAAAAAATTAACATTCAAACCAAAATAGCTGACTTCCTGTTGGTCGGAGCTAATGAATGTAAATTAGAAAATTGTCCGGCTTGATGAGAACAATATGTGTACCGAATTTGGTGACTGTAGGAAAAACTAACCCCCCCACTTTTGTCAAAAGGTGGCGCTACTGAGCCCCTCCACCACGCCCATTTCTATGGCTTTGTCCATGTCTACTGGTTGACAATATTGATGTGTGTATCGAGTTTCATGCAATTTGAAGGATGTTAAGAGCCTCAAAAACACTCAAGAATATTATTAAAGTTTGATGTGTTGCCATGGCAACAATATTTAAAATATCAAGAATCCTGTCACAGGTCTACATCTGCTGTGTATTGACATTACACTGATGAAGTTTGAAGCAAATCAGGTAAACATAACAGAGGGAACTCAATGCATTTTGAAAGTGACACACTTCTTGCTGCCAGTTGGTGGCGCTATAACTTTGACTCACAATAGTCACATCCATGTATTAATTCCTGTTGAGGTGATGTATAACTTAGAGTACGAAAGTTGTTTGGCCCGATGATGTCTATATGTGTACTGAGTTTTATACTTATATGTGCAAGCGTGTTTGATATATAGACCAAAATTTCGGACCCTGTTCAAGGGGGCGCTGTCGAGCCCTCCTGCCACGCCCGGGTACCAGCTTCTGCCCGGCCCTGATGGCCGCGGGTTCCAATGTATGTGCAAAGTTTCATGAGTTTTCGAGCATGGTAAGGGCCCCAAAATAGCCCGAATAGTCAGAAAAAAAAAATAATAATAATAAATATAGCTGCGAGCAGCGATGACGGGCCAAAGCCCGGTGGCACCGCCACCCCGGTGGCTTCAGGTCAACTGTGCACAGCGGGCAATGGGCATTTAAAATGGTTAAACATAAAAGTACTATGTCAATATCACACCACATTTACTGCAGCAGCTTTTACTTCAAACTTCAGCCATGTTTTTAGTGTTTTTGGTCCAAACAGCATATTATTAACTTTTAACCATTTCAACTACCAGAAGACTGCTATTACACTACAATTGTCCACTATAGATCAAGTTTTAGAATAACAAATATTTTCGTACATATATTTCCCTGTCAGCTTGCCTCCTTTAAGATGACAAATACATGATTTTTTTTTTTACTCCTACTGCTACTACCTTATTAAATTTATACACATATTTCTTTCAAACCATATTAAGGCTGTGCACTATAAGTAAATGTTGTGTTATACCAAACTATTATTTTAACATTGATTATATCATAATATTTACAAATAAATAACTACACACAAAATATTGCATTGTACCCTAAACAATGCAGTTTTATTTTCCAAGTTTTAAAGTTCATTAAAACTCATACAATGAAAACATAGAATCAATCCACTTTAATCAGTGCCTAACACAGCTATTTTGTCATTCGAACTTAAAAAAAACAAAGACTAACAGTTTTCTTATCTTTTTACTGATCTGAAGTATAGTACCTTCATTTTGAATTCATCCAGGTTCAATTACTAAACATACAATCGTAATTTAATTTAAATCAAACAATGAGTGCAAAATGTCATCCTAATCTGCCATGTCTGTGTTTTTTCTCAGACAAACCCTAAAAAAATTCTAGAGCAAATTACATACTTTTATTTGTGCAAACTCCACCGTGCTCTGAGAAATCTAATGCGAATGCCTGTGATTGCTGATGTTGTATCCACCTTATTCCAACGCCCCACGACGCTTTGCACGAATTATGGGAGTAATTTCCGTTAAACTGTAAACAGTCAGTGATAGACACTATGATCTTTTTAAACTGGGTACAATAAGATGACATTATTCTACTCACCCTTCAACCAATGAACAATAAATGGACATTTAAAAGTGTGAAAGCATCAACAATGTAATTTCAACAAGCCATGTAAAGGTGTGATTTTTTCCACAGCAATAACGGATGGGTTGAACATATGCTATAGTGATATATATATATGCATTATGTAATACATTGCCTTAATAAAAAAGGTCATGAACTTCAGCATTGTGTGATACTATTTCAAAGTGATTTCCATTTTAATAAATTGTATTTACCTGTGAAACAAACCTGAAAAGAGACGTGAGGCTTTGAGGAGATTTTTTGTGCATTCCAGTGAATTATTAATGGGATGTATTGTAAATTATATAGAGAGAACAGACCACAAATGTACAGTATATGCTGTCCTTTTTCATACTATTACAGCAGTATGCAAAGAGACAAAATAAAATATTCTGGAGGATAGAAAGCAGCTGCTGAAAAGAGCTCTTGCCATAGATATTTTTCTTATAACATATTACAATACCAAGCGTTATGTCATTCTCATGATGTCTGAAAATAAAACATGAAAGAAATTGACAGCTGATTCAGTCAAGCTGACAGATAAGCTTTAATTGTAGGGCAACCATATGATTTGAAACGATAAGTTTCAGTTTTTTTGAATGGAAGTTCACCAAACCGGAAGTGGAACCCGTAATCTGAAACGCAGTAGGCTAGTCAGGAATAAGGCTAGTCAATAATCCTCACACTTTATGTTTTTGACCTCCCTGAGCTGTTGTTTGTGCCCCAATCTTATGCACCAAAAGCATGCTTTTGCAGTGTGTTTTTATATTTGAATTAACCCTAATTATCAAACTAATAATATAATAATATGTTGTCAGTGGCCTACAAATGAACTGGCCTGATTAGCTGCTTCAGATGTGATTGAGTAAGGGTTGGAAATAAACTCTTAAGCACAGTGAGTCTGCAATAAAAGGCTGTAAAACTCTCTCTGTCTCTCTGTCTCTCACTTTCACTTACTCACACACACACACACACACACACAGAGGGTGGGGGTAGGGGGACTGAGACCCTACGTCTAAGAGAGCTTAAGTATGTGCGTAAGAATGTTTGAAAAATCCACATTTAAACCAAAATATCTGACTTCCTGTTGGTCAGAGCTAATGACTGTAAATGAGAAAGTTGTCCAGTTTAATGAGAACAATAAGTGTACCGAGTTTGGTGACTGTAGGTTAAACTAAACCCCCCACTTTTGTCAAAAGGTGGCGCTGCAGAGCCCCTGCTCCCCGCCCGTTTCTAAGGCTTTGTCCATATCTACTGTATGACAATAATGATATGTGTGTCGAGTTTCATCCAATTTGAAGCATGTTAACGGCTTCAAAAACGCCAAAGAATATTATAAAAGTTTGACGTGTTGCCAAGGCAACTATGTTTGAGATATCACAATTCTTTTCAAAGGTCTACATCTGCCATGTTTTGACATTATTGTGGTGAAGTTTGAAGGAAATCGGATAAAAATAAAATGGTGATCTCAAAGCATTTTGAAAGTGACACGCTTCCTGCTGCCAGTTGGTGGCAGTATAACTTTGACTCACAATAGTCACATCCATGTGATCTGACTATTACAACCAACACACTCGTGAAGTTTCATAAAGATCAATCAATGTATGCAGAAGTTATAACACATTTCGTGTTTCCCTTTTCTTGCCATAAATTCGTTGCCTCGCCACAGCCAAACCGTTCGAGATATCAAAAATCCGCTGGCAATTTTTCATCATCAATGTCTTGACTTCATGCTGACTGAGTTTGGTGGTGATCGGATTAATTGCCTAGGAGGAGTATATCAAATTCCAGAGCATGCGTTTTTCAAACAACCCATAATAGCTGACTTCCTGTTGAGGTGACGTATAACTTAGAGTACGAAAGTTGTTTGGCCCGATAAAGTCTATATGTGTACCGAGTTTTATACTTGTATGTGCAAGCGTGTTTGATATATGGACCACGTTTTCTGACCCAATTCAAGGGGGCGCTGTCGAGCCCCTCTGCCACGCCCGGGTACCAGCTTTTCTCCAGCTGTCATGGCCGCGGGTTCTGACCCGTGTGCAAAATTTCAAGAGTTTTTGAGCAGGTTAAGGGCCCCAAAAACCCCAAAAACTTAGAAAAAAAATAATAATAATAATAATCCTAAAGAAAAATATAGCTGCGAGCAGCGATGGCGGGCCCAAGCCCGGTGGCACCGCCACCCCGGTGGCTTCAGGGCAACTGTGCACAGCGGGCAATAGGCACTTAAAATGGTTAAACATCAAAGGACTATGTCAAATTCACTCCACATTTACTGCACTACAAGGTGCCGCTATAGAGCCCCTCTTCCCTGCCCATTTTCAAAGGATTACATGTGCCAAGTTTTAACATTATTCTGATGAATTTTGAAGCAAATCAGGTAAAAATAAGAGGGTGATCTCAATGTATGCTGAAAGTGACACATTTTCTGCTTCCAGTTGGTGGTGCTATGACTTTGAATCACAATAGTCAAATCCATGTGATCAGCCTTGTACAACGAAGACTAAGCCAAAGTTTCATCAAAATCAATTAATGTATGCAGAAGTTATAACACTTTGTTTCCCTTTTCTTGCCATAAATTCGTTGCCTCGCCACGGCCAAACCGTTTGAGATATCCAAAATCCGTTTGCAATTAAACAACTTCAATGTGTTAGCAACAAGTTAAAAAAAGCTTGGTGTAAATTGGATAAACCCTGTAGGAGTAGTAGTATAAAATTCATAGCCTGTTTCTTCAAAAAATTTACATTCAAACAAAAATAGCCGACTTCCTGTTGGTCGGAGCTAATGAATGTAAATTAGAAAATTGTCCAGCTTGATGAGAACAATATGTGTACCGAGTTTGGTGACTGTAGGAAAAACTAACCCCCCCACTTTTGACAAAAGGTGGCGCTACTGAGCCCCTTCACCACGCCCATTTCTATGGCTTTGTCCATGTCTACTGGTTGACAATATTGATGTGTGTGTCGAGTTTCATGCAATTTGAAGCATGTTAAGAGCCTCAAAAACACTCAAGAATATTATTACAGTTTGACCTGTTGCCATGGCAACAATATTTCAAATATCAAAAATCCTGTCATAGGTCTACATCTGCTGTGTATTGACATTACACTGATGAAGTTTGAAGCAAATCAGGTAAAAATAAGAGGGTGATCTCAAAGCATTTCAAAAAGTGATACACTTCCTGCTGCCAGTTGGTGGTGCTATAACTTTGACTCACAATAGTCACATCCATGTGATCAGACTACTACAACTAACACACTCGTGAAGTTTCATAAAGATCAATATATGTATGCAGACGTTATAACACATTTCCTGTTTCCTTTTTCTCGCCATAAATTTGTTGCCTCGCCACGGCCAAACCGTTTGAGGTATCCAAAATCCGTTTGCAATTAAACAACTTCAATGTGTTAGCAACAAGTTAAAAAAAGCTTGGTGTAAATTGGATAAACCCTGTAGGAGTAGTAGTATAAAATTCATAGCCTGTTTTTTCAAAAAATTAACATTCAAACAAAAATAGCCGACTTCCTGTTGGTCGGAGCTAATGAATGTAAATTAGAAAATTGTCCGGCTTGATGAGAACAATATGTGTACCGAATTTGGTGACTGTAGGAAAAACTAACCCCCCCACTTTTGTCAAAAGGTGGCGCTACTGAGCCCCTCCACCACGCCCATTTCTATGGCTTTGTCCATGTCTACTGGTTGACAATATTGATGTGTGTGTCGAGTTTCATGCAATTTGAAGCATGTTAAGAGCCTCAAAAACACTCAAGAATATTATTACAGTTTGACCTGTTGCCATGGCAACGATATTTCAAATATCAAAAATCCTGTCATAGGTCTACATCGGCTGTGTATTGCCATTACATTGATGAAGTTTGAAGCAAATCAGGTAAAAATAAGAGGGTGATCTCAAAGCATTTCAAAAAGTGATACACTTCCTGCTGCCAGTTGGTGGCGCTATAACTTTGACTCACAATAGTCACATCCATGTGATCAGACTACTACAACCAACACACTCGTGAAGTTTCATAAAGATCAATATATGTATGCAGACGTTATAACACATTTCCTGTTTCCTTTTTCTCGCCATAAATTCGTTGCCTCGCCACGGCCAAACCGTTCGAGATATCAAAAATCCCCTGGCAATTTTTAATCATCAGTGTCTTGACTTCATGCTGACCGAGTTTGGTGGCGATCGGATTAATCGTCTAGGAGGAGTATATCAAATTCCAGAGCATGCGTTTTTCAAACAACCCTTAATAGCTGACTTCCTGTTGGCGTGGCGTTTAACTTAGAGTACGAAAGTTGTTCGGCCCGATGAGGTCTATATGTGTACCGAGTTTCATACTAATACGTACAAGCGTGTTTAATATATGGACCAAATTTTCAGACTTTTTTCAAGGGGGCGCTGTCGAGCCCCCCTGCCACGCCCGGACACCAGCCTCTGGGGCGTCCTAATGGCCGCGGATTCCAATGTGTGTGCCAATTTTCAAGAGTTTTTGAGCATGTTAAGGCCCCCAAAAAGCCCCGGAAGACGGAAAAAAAATAAAAAAAAAAAATTAAAAAAAAATAATAATAATCCTTAGAAGAACAAGAGGGCCCTGCGCGCTTAATTCGCTTGGCCCCTAAATATAGCTGCGAGCAGCGATGGCGGGCCCAAGCCCGGTGGCACTGCCACCCCGGTGGCTTCAGGGCAACTGTGCACAGCGGGCAATAGACACTTAAAATGGTTAAACATCAAAGGACTATGTCAAATTCACTCCACATTTACTGCACTACAAGGTGCCGCTATAGAGCCCCTCTTCCCTGCCCATTTTCAAAGGATTACATGTGCCAAGTTTTAACATTATTCTGATGAATTTTGAAGCAAATCAGGTAAAAATAAGAGGGTGATCTCAATGTATGCTGAAAGTGACACATTTTCTGCTTCCAGTTGGTGGCGCTATGACTTTGAATCACAATAGTCAAATCCATGTGATCAGCCTTGTACAACGAAGACTAAGCCGAAGTTTCATCAAAATCAATTAATGTATGCAGAAGTTATAACACTTTGTTTCCCTTTTCTTGCCATAAATTTGTTGCCTCGCCACGGCCAAACCGTTTGAGGTATCCAAAATCTGTTTGCAATTAAACAACTTCAATGTGTTAGCAACAAGTTAAAAAAAGCTTGGTGTAAATTGGATAAACCCTGTAGGAGTAGTAGTATAAAATTCATAGCCTGTTTTTTCAAAAAATTAACATTCAAAAAAAAATAGCCGACTTCCTGTTGGTCGGAGCTAATGAATGTAAATTAGAAAATTGTCCGGCTTGATGAGAACAATATGTGTACCGAGTTTGGTGACTGTAGGAAAAACTAACCCCCCCACTTTTGACAAAAGGAGGCGCTACTGAGCCCCTTCACCACGCCCATTTCTATGGCTTTGTCCATGTCTACTGGTTGACAATATTGATGTGTGTGTCGAGTTTCATGCAATTTGAAGCATGTTAAGAGCCTCAAAAACACTCAAGAATATTATTACAGTTTGACCTGTTGCCATGGCAACAATATTTCAAATATCAAAAATCCTGTCATAGGTCTACATCTGCTGTGTATTGACATTACACTGATGAAGTTTGAAGCAAATCAGGTAAAAATAAGAGGGTGATCTCAAAGCATTTCAAAAAGTGATACACTTCCTGCTGCCAGTTGGTGGCGCTATAACTTTGACTCACAATAGTCACATCCATGTGATCAGACTACTACAACCAACACACTCGTGAAGTTTCATAAAGATCAATATATGTATGCAGACGTTATAACACATTTCCTGTTTCCTTTTTCTCGCCATAAATTCGTTGCCTCGCCACGGCCAAACCGTTCGAGATATCAAAAATCCCCTGGCAATTTTTAATCATCAATGTCTTGACTTCATGCTGACCGAGTTTGGTGGCGATCGGATTAATCGTCTAGGAGGAGTATATCAAATTCCAGAGCATGCGTTTTTCAAACAACCCTTAATAGCTGACTTCCTGTTGGCGTGGCGTTTAACTTAGAGCACGAAAGTTGTTCGGCCTGATGAGGTCTATATGTGTACCGAGTTTCATACTAATACGTGCAAGCTTGTTTAATATATGGACCAAATTTTCAGACTTTTTTCAAGGGGGCGCTGTCGAGGCCCCCTGCCACGCCCGGGTACCAGCCTCTGCGGCGTCCTAATGGCCGCGGATTCCAATGTGTGTGCCAATTTTCAAGAGTTTTTGAGCATGTTAAGGCCCCCCAAAAGCCCCGGAAGACGGAAAAAAAATAAAAATATAGCTGCGAGCAGCGATGGCGGGCCCAAGCCCGGTGGCACCGCCACCCCGGTGGCTTCAGGGCAACTGTGCACAGCGGGCAATAGGCACTTAAAATGGTTAAACATCAAAGGACTATGTCAAATTCACTCCACATTTACTGCACTACAAGGTGCCGCTATAGAGCCCCTCCTCCCTGCCCATTTTCAAAGGATTACATGTGCCAAGTTTTAACATTATTCTGATGAATTTTGAAGCAAATCAGGTAAAAATAAGAGGGTGATCTCAATGTATGCTGAAAGTGACACATTTTCTGCTTCCAGTTGGTGGCGCTATGACTTTGAATCACAATAGTCAAATCCATGTGATCAGCCTTGTACAACGAAGACTAAGCCAAAGTTTCATCAAAATCAATTAATGTATGCAGAAGTTATAACACTTTGTTTCCCTTTTCTTGCCATAAATTCGTTGCCTCGCCACGGCCAAACCGTTTGAGATATCCAAAATCCGTTTGCAATTAAACAACTTCAATGTGTTAGCAACAAGTTAAAAAAAGCTTGGTGTAAATTGGATAAACCCTGTAGGAGTAGTAGTATAACATTCATAGCCTGTTTTTTCAAAAAAATTAACATTCAAACAAAAATAGCCGGCATCCTGTTGGTCGGAGCTAATGAATGTAAATTAGAAAATTGTCCAGCTTGATGAGAACAATATGTGTACCGAGTTTGGTGACTGTAGGAAAAACTAACCCCCCCACTTTTGACAAAAGGTGGCGCTACTGAGCCCCTTCACCACGCCCATTTCTATGGCTTTGTCCATGTCTACTGGTTGACAATATTGATGTGTGTGTCGAGTTTCATGCAATTTGAAGCATGTTAAGAGCCTCAAAAACACTCAAGAATATTATTACAGTTTGACCTGTTGCCATGGCAACAATATTTCAAATATCAAAAATCCTGTCATAGGTCTACATCTGCTGTGTATTGACATTACACTGATGAAGTTTGAAGCAAATCAGGTAAAAATAAGAGGGTGATCTCAAAGCATTTCAAAAAGTGATACACTTCCTGCTGCCAGTTGGTGGTGCTATAACTTTGACTCACAATAGTCACATCCATGTGATCAGACTACTACAACCAACACACTCGTGAAGTTTCATAAAGATCAATATATGTATGCAGACGTTATAACACATTTCCTGTTTCCTTTTTCTCGCCATAAATTTGTTTCCTCGCCACGGCCAAACCGTTTGAGGTATCCAAAATTCGTTTGCAATTAAACAACTTCAATGTGTTAGCAACAAGTTAAAAAAAGCTTGGTGTAAATTGGATAAACCCTGTAGGAGTAGTAGTATAAAATTCATAGCCTGTTTTTTCAAAAAATTAACATTCAAACAAAAATAGCCGACTTCCTGTTGGTCGGAGCTAATGAATGTAAATTAGAAAATTGTCCGGCTTGATGAGAACAATATGTGTACCGAGTTTGGTGACTGTAGGAAAAACTAACCCCCCCACTTTTGTCAAAAGGTGGCGCTACTGAGCCCCTCCACCACGCCCATTTCTATGGCTTTGTCCATGTCTACTGGTTGACAATATAGATGTGTGTGTCGAGTTTCATGCAATTTGAAGCATGTTAAGAGCCTCAAAAACACTCAAGAATATTATTACAGTTTGACCTGTTGCCATGGCAACAATATTTCAAATATCAAAAATCCTGTCATAGGTCTACATCTGCTGTGTATTGCCATTACATTGATGAAGTTTGAAGCAAATCAGGTAAAAATAAGAGGGTGATCTCAAAGCATTTCAAAAAGTGATACACTTCCTGCTGCCAGTTGGTGGCACTATAACTTTGACTCACAATAGTCACATCCATGTGATCAGACTACTACAACCAACACACTCGTGAAGTTTCATAAAGATCAATATATGTATGCAGACGTTATAACACATTTCCTGTTTCCTTTTTCTCGCCATAAATTCGTTGCCTCGCCACGGCCAAACCGTTCAAGATATCAAAAATCCCCTGGCAATTTTTAATCATCAGTGTCTTGACTTCATGCTGACCGAGTTTGGTGGCGATCGGATTAATCGTCTAGGAGGAGTATATCAAATTCCAGAGCATGCGTTTTTCAAACAACACTTAATAGCTGACTTCCTGTTGGCGTGGCGTTTAACTTAGAGTACGAAAGTTGTTCGGCCCGATGAGGTCTATATGTGTACCGAGTTTCATACTAATACGTGCAAGCGTGTTTAATATATGGACCAAATTTTCAGACTTTTTTCAAGGGGGCGCTGTCGAGCCCCCCTGCCACGCCCGGATACCAGCCTCTGGGGCGTCCTAATGGCCGCGGATTCCAATGTGTGTGCCAATTTTCAAGAGTTTTTGAGCATGTTAAGGCCCCCAAAAAGCCCCGGAAGACGGAAAAAAAAATAAAAATAAATAAATAAATATAGCTGCGAGCAGCGATGGTGGGCCCAAGCCCGGTGGCACCGCCACCCCGGTGGCTTCAGGGCAACTGTGCACAGCGGGCAATAGGCACTTAAAATGGTTAAACATCAAATGACTATGTCAAATTCACTCCACATTTACTGCACTACAAGGTGCCGCTATAGAGCCCCTCCTCCCTGCCCATTTTCAAAGGATTACATGTGCCAAGTTCTAACATTATTCTGATGAATTTTGAAGCAAATCAGGTAAAAATAAGAGGGTGATCTCAATGTATGCTGAAAGTGACACATTTTCTGCTTCCAGTTGGTGGCGCTATGACTTTGAATCACAATAGTCAAATCCATGTGATCAGCCTTGTACAACGAAGACTAAGCCAAAGTTTCATCAAAATCAATT
Organism: Ancherythroculter nigrocauda; assembly: GCA_036281575.1. Classification (NCBI taxonomy): domain Eukaryota; kingdom Metazoa; phylum Chordata; class Actinopteri; order Cypriniformes; family Xenocyprididae; genus Ancherythroculter; species Ancherythroculter nigrocauda. Next base: position 38,794,444 of record VTFQ01000003.1, on the reverse strand, counting down.
AATGTATGCAGAAGTTATAACACTTTGTTTCCCTTTTCTTGCCATAAATTTGTTGCCTCGCCACGGCCAAACCGTTTGAGATATCCAAAATCCGTTTGCAATTAAACAACTTCAATGTGTTAGCAACAAGTTAAAAAAAGCTTGGTGTAAATTGGATAAACCCTGTAGGAGTAGTAGTATAAAATTCATAGCCTGTTTTTTCAAAAAATTAACATTCAAACAAAAATAGCCGACTTCCTGTTGGTCGGAGCTAATGAATGTAAATTAGAAAATTGTCCAGCTTGATGAGAACAATATGTGTACCGAGTTTGGTGACTGTAGGAAAAACTAACCCCCCCACTTTTGACAAAAGGTGGCGCTACTGAGCCCCTTCACCACGCCCATTTCTATGGCTTTGTCCATGTCTACTGGTTGACAATATTGATGTGTGTGTCGAGTTTCATGCAATTTGAAGCATGTTAAGAGCCTCAAAAACACTCAAGAATATTATTACAGTTTGACCTGTTGCCATGGCAACAATATTTCAAATATCAAAAATCCTGTCATAGGTCTACATCTGCTGTGTATTGACATTACACTGATGAAGTTTGAAGCAAATCAGGTAAAAATAAGAGGGTGATCTCAAAGCATTTCAAAAAGTGATACACTTCCTGCTGCCAGTTGGTGGTGCTATAACTTTGACTCACAATAGTCACATCCATGTGATCAGACTACTACAACTAACACACTCGTGAAGTTTCATAAAGATCAATATATGTATGCAGACGTTATAACACATTTCCTGTTTCCTTTTTCTCGCCATAAATTTGTTGCCTCGCCACGGCCAAACCGTTTGAGGTATCCAAAATCCGTTTGCAATTAAACAACTTCAATGTGTTAGCAACAAGTTAAAAAAAGCTTGGTGTAAATTGGATAAACCCTGTAGGAGTAGTAGTATAAAATTCATAGCCTGTTTTTTCAAAAAATTAACATTCAAACAAAAATAGCCGACTTCCTGTTGGTCGGAGCTAATGAATGTAAATTAGAAAATTGTCCGGCTTGATGAGAACAATATGTGTACCGAGTTTGGTGACTGTAGGAAATCTAACCCCCCCACTTTTGTCAAAAGGTGGCGCTACTGAGCCCCTCCACCACGCCCATTTCTATGGCTTTGTCCATGTCTACTGGTTGACAATATTGATGTGTGTGTCGAGTTTCATGCAATTTGAAGCATGTTAAGAGCCTCAAAAACACTCAAGAATATTATTACAGTTTGACCTGTTGCCATGGCAACAATATTTCAAATATCAAAAATCCTGTCATAGGTCTACATCTGCTGTGTATTGCCATTACATTGATGAAGTTTGAAGCAAATCAGGTAAAAATAAGAGGGTGATCTCAAAGCATTTCAAAAAGTGATACACTTCCTGCTGCCAGTTGGTGGCGCTATAACTTTGACTCACAATAGTCACATCCATGTGATCAGACTACTACAACCAACACACTCGTGAAGTTTCATAAAGATCAATATATGTATGCAGACGTTATAACACATTTCCTGTTTCCTTTTTCTCGCCATAAATTCGTTGCCTCGCCACGGCCAAACCGTTCGAGATATCAAAAATCCCCTGGCAATTTTTAATCATCAGTGTCTTGACTTCATGCTGACCGAGTTTGGTGGCGATCGGATTAATCGTCTAGGAGGAGTATATCAAATTCCAGAGCATGCGTTTTTCAAACAACCCTTAATAGCTGACTTCCTGTTGGCGTGGCGTTTAACTTAGAGTACGAAAGTTGTTCGGCCCGATGAGGTCTATATGTGTACCGAGTTTCATACTAATACGTGCAAGCGTGTTTAATATATGGACCAAATTTTCAGACTTTTTTCAAGGGGGCGCTGTCGAGCCCCCCTGCCACGCCCGGATACCAGCCTCTGGGGCGTCCTAATGGCCGCGGATTCCAATGTGTGTGCCAATTTTCAAGAGTTTTTGAGCATGTTAAGGCCCCCAAAAAGCCCCGGAAGACGGAAAAAAAAAAAAATAAAAAAAATATATATATAGCTGCGAGCAGCGATGGCGGGCCCAAGCCCGGTGGCACCGCCACCCCGGTGGCTTCAGGGCAACTGTGCACAGCGGGCAATAGGCACTTAAAACGGTTAAACATCAAAGGACTATGTCAAATTCACTCCACATTTACTGCACTACAAGGTGCCGCTATAGAGCCCCTCCTCCCTGCCCATTTTCAAAGGATTACATGTGCCAAGTTTTAACATTATTCTGATGAATTTTGAAGCAAATCAGGTAAAAATAAGAGGGTGATCTCAATGTATGCTGAAAGTGACACATTTTCTGCTTCCAGTTGGTGGCGCTATGACTTTGAATCACAATAGTCAAATCCATGTGATCAGCCTTGTACAACGAAGACTAAGCCAAAGTTTCATCAAAATCAATTAATGTATGCAGAAGTTATAACACTTTGTTTCCCTTTTCTTGCCATAAATTCGTTGCCTCGCCACGGCCAAACCGTTTGAGATATCCAAAATCCGTTTGCAATTAAACAACTTCAATGTGTTAGCAACAAGTTAAAAAAAGCTTGGTGTAAATTGGATAAACCCTGTAGGAGTAGTAGTATAAAATTCATAGCCTGTTTTTTCAAAAAATTAACATTCAAACCAAAATAGCTGACTTCCTGTTGGTCGGAGCTAATGAATGTAAATTAGAAAATTGTCCGGCTTGATGAGAATAATATGTGTACCGAGTTTGGTGACTGTAGGAAAAACTAACCCCCCCACTTTTGTCAAAAGGTGGCGCTACTGAGCCCCTCCACCACGCCCATTTCTATGGCTTTGTCCATGTCTACTGGTTGACAATATTGATGTGTGTGTCGAGTTTCATGCAATTTGAAGCATGTTAAGAGCCTCAAAAACACTCAAGAATATTATTACAGTTTGACCTGTTGCCATGGCAACAATATTTCAAATATCAAAAATCCTGTCATAGGTCTACATCTGCTGTGTATTGACATTACACTGATGAAGTTTGAAGCAAATCAGGTAAAAATAAGAGGGTGATCTCAAAGCATTTTAAAAGTGATACACTTCTTGCTGCCATTTGGTGGCGCTATAACTTTGACTCACAATAGTTACATCCATGTGATCAGACTACTACAACCAACACACTCCTGAAGTTTCATAAACATCAATCAATGTATGCAGAAGTTATAACACATTTCCTGTTTCCCTTTTCTCGCCATAAATTCGTTGCCTCGCCACGGCCAAACCGTTTGAGATATCCAAAATCCGTTTGCAATTAAACAACTTCAATGTGTTCGCAACAAGTTAAAAAAAGCTTGGTGTAAATTGGATAAACCCTGTAGGAGTAGTAGTATAAAATTCATAGCCTGTTTTTTCAAAAAATTAACATTCAAACCAAAATAGCTGACTTCCTGTTGGTCGGAGCTAATGAATGTAAATTAGAAAATTGTCCGGCTTGATGAGAATAATATGTGTACCGAGTTTGGTGACTGTAGGAAAAACTAACCCCCCCACTTTTGTCAAAAGGTGGCGCTACTGAGCCCCTCCACCACGCCCATTTCTATGGCTTTGTCCATGTCTACTGGTTGACAATATTGATGTGTGTGTCGAGTTTCATGCAATTTGAAGCATGTTAAGAGCCTCAAAAACACTCAAGAATATTATTACAGTTTGACCTGTTGCCATGGCAACAATATTTCAAATATCAAAAATCCTGTCATAGGTCTACATCTGCTGTGTATTGACATTACACTGATGAAGTTTGAAGCAAATCAGGTAAAAATAAGAGGGTGATCTCAAAACATTTCAAAAAGTGATACACTTCCTGCTGCCAGTTGGTGGCGCTATAACTTTGACTCACAATAGTCACATCCATGTGATCAGACTCCTATAACGAACACACTCGTGAAGTTTCATAAAGATCAATATATGTATTAAGACGTTATAACACATTTCCTGTTTCCTTTTTCTCGCCATAAATTCGTTGCCTCGCCACGGCCAAACCGTTCGAGATATCAAAAATCCCCTGGCAATTTTTAATCATCAGTGTCTTGACTTCATGCTGACCGAGTTTGGTGGCGATCGGATTAATCGTCTAGGAGGAGTATATCAAATTCCAGAGCATGCGTTTTTCAAACAACCCTTAATAGCTGACTTCCTGTTGGCGTGGCGATTAACTTAGAGCGCGAAAGTTGTTCGGCCCGATGAGGTCTATATGTGTACCGAGTTTCATACTAATACGTGCAAGCATGTTTAATATATGGACCAAATTTTCAGACTTTTTTCAAGGGGGCGCTGTCGAGCCCCCCTGCCACGCCCGGGTACCAGCCTCTCCGGCGTCCTAATGGCCGCGGATTCCAATGTGTGTGCCAATTTTCAAGAGTTTTTGAGCATGTTAAGGCCCCCAAAAAGCCCCGGAAGACGGAAAAAAAAAAAAAATAAAAAAAAAATAAAAAAAATAATAATAATAATAATAATAATCCTTAGAAGAACAAGAGGGCCCTGCGCGAATTTTCGCTTGGGCCCTAAAAATAAAAAATAATAATCCTTAGAAGAACAAGAGGGCCCTGCGCGCTTAATTCGCTTGGGCCCTAATAATCCTTAGAAGAACAAGAGGGCCCTGCGCGCTTAATTCGCTTGGGCCCTAATTAAAGCTGCAAGCAGCGTTGAGAGGGCCCTCGCACCCGGGCTCACCGCCACCCGTTGGCCTCAGGAAAACAGTGAACAGTGGGCGTCATGCATTTAAGTGAGTGAATACAGGAGAATTATGCCAATGTCATTTCGAAATGCCACACTTCCTGCGGCCAACAGGTGGAGCTTTTACCGTAACTGAGTTTTGCCATGTTGATGTCTTCAGGCCAGGACTATCATTGAACACGTGAAGTTTGAAGCAGATCGGACATTGTATGCCTGAGTTACAACAACTTCCTGTTTCTTTCGTGGCGTTAATCGCATACATTAGCACTCAGCCAAGTGTTGCATGATTTAACGTGTTTCTAGCATGTCTGGTACTTCGTGGCATGATGAAATGTGAATCTGGTTGTGAATTACAGTATAAAGCATGCCACTTCCTGTTGCCAGCAGGTGGCGCTATGACTAACTGAATATTATCATATAGACGTCTTTAGGCTAGGACTCTTATCACATATGTGAAGTTTGGAGCAGATCGGACATAGTATGCCTGAGTTACAACAGTTTCCTCTTTCATGGCGAAACATCAGACTTTGTCAGGCCGCCACGGACACGCCCTTCACCGAAAACTCAAGATCTTTGATATTTATCATCGCTAAGGTCTTAAGATTAGACTGACAACATATGATGTTGATCTGGTTAAATCTCCATGAGGAGTTAATCACAGTGTAAAACATGTCATTTCCTGTTGCCTGCAGGTGGCGCTATGACTGTAACTGAATATTGTTATGAAGATGTCTTCAGGTCAGGACTCTAATAAAGCATGTGAAGTTTGGGGCAGATCCGACATTGTTTGTCTGAGTTACAACAACTTCCTTTTTCATGGCGAAAACATAAAACTTTGTCAGGCCGCCACGGACACGCCCTTCAGTGAAAACTCTAGATCTTCGCAATTTAACGTCACAAAGGTCTTTAGATTAGACTGACCAAAAATGACATTGATCTGATTAAATCTCTAGGAGGAGTTCGTTAAAGTACAACATCTGGAAAATGCAAAAAACGGTGAATTAATTCAAAATATCTGACTTCCTGTTCGGTTTCGGATTTCACTCCAAGAGAATTTTTTGTAGGTACTGGGCTGATAAATGTGTGTACCGAATTTCAAAACCCTAGTGTAATGTAGTGAGCGGGGCTGTACGTTAGATGGCGCTATCGAGCCATTTTGCCACGCCCAATTCCGAAACCCATAACAGACGTAAATTTTCACCACTTCTGACGCGTGTGCAAAGTTTCATGAGTTTTCGAGCATGTTTAGGCCCTCTAAAACGCGATTTACTTTGGAGAAGAATAATAATAATAAATAATAAACGGAGCAATTCCAATAGGGTCCTCACACCATCGGTGCTCGGGCCCTAATAATCCTTAGAAGAACAAGAGGGCCCTGCGCTCTTAATTCGCTTGGGCCCTAATAATCCTAAAGAAAACAAAAGGGCCTTCAGCCCTTTACAGGGCTTTGGCCCTAAAAATAATAATTAAAGCTGCAAGCAGCGTTGAGAGGGCCCTCGCACCCGGGCTCACCGCCACCCGTTGGCCTCAGGAAAACAGCGAACAGTGGGCGTCATGCATTTAAGTGAGTGAATACAGGAGAATTATGCCAAAGTCATTTCGAAATGCCACACTTCCTGCGGCCAACAGGTGGCGCTTTTACCGTAACTGAATTTTGCCATGTTGATGTCTTCAGGCCAGGACTATCATTGAACACGTGAAGTTTGAAGCAGATCGGACATTGTATGCCTGAGTTACAACAACTTCCTGTTTCTTTCGTGGCGTTAATCGCATACATTAGCACTCAGCCAAGTGTTGCATGATTTAACGTGTTTCTAGAATGTCTGGTACTTCGTGGCATGATGAAATGTGGATCTGGTAGTGAATTACAGTATAAAGCATGCCACTTCCTGTTGCCAGCAGGTGGCGCTATGACTAACTGAATATTATCATATAGACGTCTTTAGGCTAGGACTCTTATCACACATGTGAAGTTTGGAGCAGATCGGACATAGTATGCCTGAGTTACAACAGTTTCCTCTTTCATGGCGAAACATCAGATTTTGTCCGGCCGCCACGGACACGTCCTTCACCGAAAACTCAAGATCTTTGATATTTATCATCGCTAAGGTCTTAAGATTAGACTGACAACATATGATGTTGATCTGGTTAAATCTCCATGAGGAGTTAATCACAGTGTAAAACATGTCATTTCCTCTTGCCTGCAGGTGGCGCTATGACTGTAACTGAATATTGTTATGAAGATGTCTTCAGGTCAGGACTCTAATAAAGCACGTGAAGTTTGGGGCAGATCCGACATTGTTTGTCTGAGTTACAACAACTTCCTTTTTCATGGCGAAAACATCAAACTTTGTCAGGCTGCCAAGGACACGCGCTTCAGTGAAAACTCTAGATCCTCGCAATTTAAGGTCACAAAGGCCTTTGGATTAGACTGACCAAAAATGACATTGATCTGATTAAATCTCTAGGAGGAGTTCGTTAAAGTACAACGTCTGGAAAATGCAAAAAACGGTGAATTAATTCAAAATATCTGACATCCTGTTTGGTTTCGGATTTCGCTCCAAGAAAATTTTTTGTAGGTACTGGGCTGATAAATGTGTGTACCGAATTTCAAAACCCTAGTGTAATGTAGCAAGCGGGGCTGTACGTTAGATGGCGCTATCGAGCCATTTTGCCACGCCCAATTCCGAAACCCATAACAGACGTAAATTTTCACCACTTCTGACGCGTGTGCAAAGTTTCATGAGTTTTCGAGCACGTTTAGGCCCTCTAAAATGCGATTCACTTTGGAGAATAATAATAATAATAAATATAGCTGCGAGCAGCGATGGCGGGCCCAAGCCCGGTGGCACCGCCACCCCGGTGGCTTCAGGGCAACTGTGCACAGTGGGCAATAGGCATTTAAAACGGTTAAACATCAAAGGACTATGTCAAATTCACTCCACATTTACTGCACTACAAGGTGCCACTATAGAGCCCCTCCTCCCTGCCCATTTTCAAAGGATTACATGTGCCAAGTTTTAACATTATTCTGATGAATTTTGAAGCAAATCAGGTAAAAATAGGAGGGTGATCTCAATGTATGCTGAAAGTGACACATTTTCTGCTTCCAGTTGGTGGCGCTATGACTTTGAATCACAATAGTCACATCCATGTCATCAGCCTTGTACAACGAAGACTAAGCCGAAGTTTCATCAAAATCAATTAATGTATGCAGAAGTTATAACACTTTGTTTCCTTTTCTTGCCATAAATTCGTTGCCTCGCCACGGCCAAACCGTTTGAGATATCCAAAATCCGTTTGCAATTAAACAACTTCAATGTGTTAGCAACAAGTTAAAAACAGCTTGGTGTAAATTGGATAAACCCTGTAGGAGTAGTAGTATAAAATTCATAGCCTGTTTTTTCAAAAAATTAACATTCAAACAAAAATAGCCGACTTCCTGTTGGTCGGAGCTAATGAATGTAAATTAGAAAATTGTCCGGCTTGATGAGAACAATATGTGTACCGAGTTTGGTGACTGTAGAAAAAACTAACCCCCCCACTTTTGTCAAAAGGTGGCGCTACTGAGCCCCTCCACCACACCCATTTCTATGGCTTTGTCCATGTCTACTGGTTGACAATATTGATGTGTGTGTCGAGTTTCATGCAATTTGAAGCATGTTAAGAGCCTCAAAAACACTCAAGAATATTATTACAGTTTGACCTGTTGCCATGGCAACAATATTTCAAATATCAAAAATCCTGTCATAGGTCTACATCTGCTGTGTATTGACATTACACTGATGAAGTTTGAAGCAAATTAGGTAAAAATAAGAGGGTGATCTCAAAGCATTTCAAAAAGTGATACACTTCCTGCTGCCAGTTGGTGGCGCTATAACTTTGAATCACAATAGTCACATCCATGTGATCAGACTACTACAACCAACACACTCGTGAAGTTTCATAAAGATCAATATATGTATGCAGACGTTATAACACATTTCCTGTTTCCTTTTTCTCGCCATAAATTCGTTGCCTCGCCACGGCCAAACCGTTCGAGATATCAAAAATCCGCTGGCAATTTTTAATCATCAATGTCTTGACTTCATGCTGACCGAGTTTGGTGGCGATCGGATTAATCGCCTAGGAGGAGTATATCAAATTCCAGAGCATGCGTTTTTCAAACAACCCTTAATAGCTGACTTCCTGTTGGTGTGGCGTTTAACTTAGAGTACGAAAGTTGTTCGGCCCAATGAGGTCTATATGTGTACCGAGTTTCATACTAATACGTGCAAGCGTGTTTAATATATGGACCAAATTTTCAGACTTTTTTCAAGGGGGCGCTGTCAAGCCCCCCTGCCACGCCCCTGGTACCAGCCTCTGCGGCGTCCTAATGGCCGCGGATTCCAATGTGTGTGCCAATTTTCAAGAGTTTTTGAGCATGTTAAGGCCCCCAAAAAGTCCTGGAAGACGGAAAAAAAAAAATAAAAAATAATAATAATCCTTAGAAGAACAAGAGGGCCCTGCGCGAATTTTCGCTTGGGCCCTAATAATAATTAAAGCTGCAAGCAGCGATGAAAGGGCCCTCGCACCCGGGCTCACCGCCACCCGTTGGCCTCAGGAAAACAGCGAACAGTGGGCGACATGCATGTAAGCGAGTAAATACAGAAGAATTATGGAAAAATCATGTAAAAGTGCCACACTTCCTGCTGCCAACAGGTGGCGCTATTCTGCCCTACAAAGCAAAAAGGCAGTAACTGCATTTTTGGTCAAAAATTAGTTATTGTCATTTTCATGACATTCAAGGCATCCTTTGTTATGTGACAAAACATCTTATCTGAAATGTGTGTCGTTTTGGAGAAAAATGGTAGTTGTTTGTACAGTAACTGCAAAAAGCCCTAGTGAAACAAAGCATAAGTACAGTAACATCCATTACTGTATTCTTGTTATGTTTTACCTATCAAAAAATAACCGTGTTGCTGCGCAGTGAAGTTACTGTTTCCATGGTGAACACACACAGCTGATTTCGCGGCATCCTCGCGAGTCGCGGGACGGTTTTTACATTTGCGATTTCACCCTTCTAACTTCACACACATTTTGTTTGAGATGGCACAAAGCCGAGGAAAGAAAATGGTCGAACTGGCGTTGAAAAGAAAATACCCGGAGAATGGTAAGTAACAGTGACAGATTAAACATTAAGAGGCTCGGCTATCACAATATAAGCACTTGTCAGCTGCCAGGGCGGGACTTCCTCTCAGAGGTCCATTCAGATAGCATTATGCTAATTAACAGGCGATGTTTTAAATAGCTTTGCTTACCTGCGTTGTTGTCCAGCAGGAGAATATAACTGTCCATAAACACAGCTATCAGTGTAACGTGACAGGTGTTCAACTTAAAACGCACTCTCTTCACAGCCGCTGTTTGAAGACTATGTCCGCTGTTTAGAGCAGTTAGCGACTTGTGAGCAAAACTGACATCTTTCTCTTTAGTAAGCATCCATGCTTTCAACAAAAAACAAACTTCCGCAGGTATTTACGCCCCCTCCCTCTCCCCCCTTAGCTCTCAGACTCAAACACATTGGTTCCTGTTCCTAAGCATTTATTTATTGCACGGCTTCTTCTTCTGAATATAAAATTATATGTTTAATTTGGATTCCCCCAAATTATATTAAAATGTTGTCCCTCTGCATGACTGCAAGCTTCTATGTTTTATCCTATTATTGTAGGCCTAATGTAAATATGAAGCCAGGTTGCGTTTTTGTGTGTTGGCTTTATTTTTATTTTCATTGAGGGTGCAAAATTATTAATTTATTATTGTGTTAGCCTAATTCATGCATTATATATATATATAATCTGTAATCTATATACAATCTATTATTAAATGTATGTTTACTAATTTGAAATATCTGTCCCATGTATTCATTTCATTCAGTACTTTGTGTTTATAAACCTACTGAAACAGATACTGCACCATATAAAATCAACTTGTTTATCTTAATTATCATCCTAAGAGTTTAAAAAAAGCCTTAGAAACACTTAGACAGTTATTTTGTTTTGCTCTGTTGAATTGGAGTTTAACTTGCCTATATTGCTCCAAAGAAAAGTTTTTTTGGAGTGCTTTAACATTAATGTGATTTGTAGGTATAGCAAATACTACATTACAGATACAGAAACACCCCCAGACACACATTAATCTAATACTCACAAATAATAATGTGGTCCTAAAATAAATGGTCTCCATTTGGACCTTGATACAGCTTAGCAATGTGAGACTTTAAGCAGCCGTTTCAGCACCAGAACAGCTTCCGGGTGGAAAATATTGACCTAAAATGGTCAAATTAGTTTGGGTTTGGTATATCCATGTTCAGGAAAACAAATGGTTCCAATTATTTCAAATACAGTGTATCTAAGACACCCATAGCCCAAGTTGTGGCAAAATAGTTTTTGGAGAATCTGTAGTTACTGCCTTTTTTCTTGGTATGGTGTCACGTTTTTGGTAAGTAATACAAAGCAATAATACAGTAACTGCAAAATAGGGGTAAAATATCAAATTAAATATGAGGATTGATATGTACAAAGAATAAGCTAATATAAAGTAACATAACAGCAACATGTCCAATAATCTACCTACAACTACTTAGGCTGGATGACAGGATAACTTTTAAGTCATTTTTCTCAGTTCTGCACTCTGCGTAGTTACTGCCTTTTTGCTTTGTAGGGCAGTATAGCTAACTGAATATTGTCATATAGATGTCTTTAGGCCAGGACTTTTATCACTCATGTGAAGTTTGGAGCAGATCAGACATAGTATGCCTGAGTTACAACAGCTTCCTCTTTCATGGCGAAACATCAGATTTTGTCAGTCCGCCACTTACATGCCCTTCAACGAAAACTCAAGATCTTTGATATTTACCATCGCTAAGGTCTTAAGATTAGACTGGCAACATTTGATGTTGATCTGGTTAAATCTCTATGAGGAGTTAATCACAGTGTAAAACATGTCATTTCCTGTTGCCCCTAGGTGGCGCTATGACTGTAACTGAAAATTGTCATGAAGATGTCTTCAGGTCAGGACTCTAATAAAACATGTGAAGTTTGGGGCAGATCGGACGTTGTTTGTCTGAGTTACAACAACTTCCTTTTTCATGGCGAAACAACAGACTTTGTCATGCCGCTACGGACATGCCCTTCAGCGAAAAGTCTAGTTCTTCGCAATTTAACGTCACAAAGGCCTTTAGATTAGACTGACAAAAAATGACATTGATCTGGTTAAATCTCTATGAGGAGTTAATCACAGTGTAAAACATGTCATTTCCTGTTGCCCCTAGGTGGCGCTATGACTGTAACTGAATATTGTCATGAAGATGTCTTCAGGCCAGGACTCTAATAAAACATGTGAAGTTTGGGGCAGATCCGACATTGTATACCCGAGTTACAACAACTTCCTGTTTCATGGCGAAACATCAAACTTTGTCAGGCCGCCATGGACACGCCCTTTGGTGAAAACTCTAGATCTTCGCAATTTAATGTCACAAAGGTCTTTAGATTAGACTGACCAAAAATGACATTGATCTGATTAAATCTCTAGGAGGAGTTCGTTAAAGTACGATGTCTGGAAAATGCAAAAAACGGTGAATTAATTCAAAATATCAGACTTCCTGTTCGGTTTCGGATTTCTCTCCAAGAGACTTTTTTGTAGGTATTGGGCTGATAAATGTGTGTACCGAATTTCAAAATTCAATGTGAAATGTAGCGAGAGGGGCACTACGTTAGGTGGCGCTATTGAGCCATTTTGCCCCGCCCAATTCTGAAACCCATAACAGACGTAAATTTTCACCACTTCTGACGCGTGTGCAAAGTTTCATGAGTTTTCGAGCACGTTTAGGCCCTCAAAAATGCGATTCACTTTGGAGAAGAAGAAGAAGAAGAAGAAATATAGCTGCGAGCAGCGATGGCGGGCCCAAGCCCGGTGGCACCGCCACCCCGGTGGCTTCAGGGCAACTGTGCACAGCGGGCAATAGGCACTTAAAATGGTTAAACATCAAAGGACTATGTCAAATTCACTCCACATTTACTGCACTACAAGGTGCCGCTATAGAGCCCCTCCTCCCTGCCCATTTTCAAAGGATTACATGTGCCAAGTTTTAACATTATTCTGATGAATTTTGAAGCAAATCAGGTAAAAATAAGAGGGTGATCTCAATGTATGCTGAAAGTGACACATTTTCTGCTTCCAGTTGGTGGCGCTATGACTTTGAATCACAATAGTCAAATCCATGTGATCAGCCTTGTACAACGAAGACTAAGCCAAAGTTTCATCAAAATCAATTAATGTATGCAGAAGTTATAACACTTTGTTTCCCTTTTCTTGCCATAAATTCGTTGCCTCGCCACGGCCAAACCATTTGAGATATCCAAAATCCGTTTGCAATTAAACAACTTCAATGTGTTAGCAACAAGTTAAAAAAAGCTTGGTGTAAATTGGATAAACCCTGTAGGAGTAGTAGTATAAAATTCATAGCCTGTTTTTTCAAAAAATTAACATTCAAACAAAAATAGCCGACTTCCTGTTGGTCGGAGCTAATGAATGTAAATTAGAAAATTGTCCAGCTTGATGAGACCAATATGTGTACCGAGTTTGGTGACTGTAGGAAAAACTAACCCCCCCACTTTTGACAAAAGGTGGCGCTACTGAGCCCCTTCACCACGCCCATTTCTATGGCTTTGTCCATGTCTACTGGTTGACAATATTGATGTGTGTGTCGAGTTTCATGCAATTTGAAGCATGTTAAGAGCCTCAAAAACACTCAAGAATATTATTACAGTTTGACCTGTTGCCATGGCAACAATATTTCAAATATCAAAAATCCTGTCATAGGTCTACATCTGCTGTGTATTGACATTACACTGATGAAGTTTGAAGCAAATCAGGTAAAAATAAGAGGGTGATCTCAAAGCATTTCAAAAAGTGATACACTTCCTGCTGCCAGTTGGTGGTGCTATAACTTTGACTCACAATAGTCACATCCATGTGATCAGACTACTACAACTAACACACTCGTGAAGTTTCATAAAGATCAATATATGTATGCAGACGTTATAACACATTTCCTGTTTCCTTTTTCTCGCCATAAATTTGTTGCCTCGCCACGGCCAAACCGTTTGAGATATCCAAAATCCGTTTGCAATTAAACAACTTCAATGTGTTAGCAACAAGTTAAAAAAAGCTTGGTGTAAATTGGATAAACCCTGTAGGAGTAGTAGTATAAAATTCATAGCCTGTTTTTTAAAAAAATTAACATTCAAACAAAAATAGCCGACTTCCTGTTGGTCGGAGCTAATGAATGTAAATTAGAAAATTGTCCGGCTTGATGAGAACAATATGTGTACAGAGTTTGGTGACTGTAGGAAAAACTAACCCCCCCACTTTTGTCAAAAGGTGGCGCTACTGAGCCCCTCCACCACGCCCATTTCTATGGCTTTTTCTATGTCTACTGGTTGACAATATTGATGTGTGTGTCGAGTTTCATGCAATTTGAAGCATGTTAAGAGCCTCAAAAACACTCAAGAATATTATTACAGTTTGACCTGTTGCCATGGCAACAATATTTCAAATATCAAAAATCCTGTCATAGGTCTACATCTGCTGTGTATTGCCATTACATTGATGAAGTTTGAAGCAAATCAGGTAAAAATAAGAGGGTGATCTCAAAGCATTTCAAAAAGTGATACACTTCCTGCTGCCAGTTGGTGGCGCTATAACTTTGACTCACAATAGTCACATCCATGTGATCAGACTACTACAACCAACACACTCGTGAAGTTTCATAAAGATCAATATATGTATGCAGAGGTTATAACACATTTCCTGTTTCCTTTTTCTCGCCATAAATTCGTTGCCTCGCCACGGCCAAACCGTTCGAGATATCAAAAATCCCCTGGCAATTTTTAATCATCAGTGTCTTGACTTCATGCTGACCGAGTTTGGTGGCGATCGGATTAATCGTCTAGGAGGAGTATATCAAATTCCAGAGCATGCGTTTTTCAAACAACCCTTAATAGCTGAGTTCCTGTTGGTGTGGCGTTTAACTTAGAGTACGAAAGTTGTTCGGCCCGATGAGGTCTATATGTGTACCGAGTTTCATACTAATACGTGCAAGCGTGTTTAATATATGGACCAAATTTTCAGACTTTTTTCAAGGGGGCGCTGTCGAGCCCCCCTGCCACGCCCGGATACCAGCCTCTGGGGCGTCCTAATGGCCGCGGATTCCAATGTGTGTGCCAATTTTCAAGAGTTTTTGAGCATGTTAAGGCCCCCAAAAAGCCCCGGAAGACGGAAAAAAAAAAAAAAATAAAAAAAAAAAAAAATAAATATAGCTGCGAGCAGCGATGGCGGGCCCAAGCCCGGTGGCACCGCCACCCCGGTGGCTTCAGGGCAACTGTGCACAGCGGGCAATAGGCATTTAAAACGGTTAAACATCAAAGGACTATGTCAAATTCACTCCACATTTACTGCACTACAAGGTGCCGCTATATAGCCCCTCCTCCCTGCCCATTTTCAGAGGATTACATGTGCCAAGTTTTAACATTATTCTGATGAATTTTGAAGCAAATCAGGTAAAAATAAGAGGGTGATCTCAATGTATGCTGAAAGTGACACATTTTCTGCTTCCAGTTGGTGGCGCTATGACTTTGAATCACAATAGTCACATCCATGTGATCAGCCTTGTACAACGAAGACTAAGCCGAAGTTTCATCAAAATCAATTAATGTATGCAGAAGTTATAACACTTTGTTTCCTTTTCTTGCCATAAATTCGTTGCCTCGCCACGGCCAAACCGTTTGAGATATCCAAAATCCGTTTGCAATTAAACAACTTCAATGTGTAAGCAACAAGTTAAAAAAGCTTGGTGTAAATTGGATAAACCCTGTAGGAGTAGTAGTATAAAATTCATAGCCTGTTTTTTTCAAAAAATTAACATTCAAACAAAAATAGCCGACTTCCTGTTGGTCGGAGCTAATGAATGTAAATTAGAAAATTGTCCGGCTTGATGAGAACAATATGTGTACCGAGTTTGGTGACTGTAGAAAAAACTAACCCCCCCACTTTTGTCAAAAGGTGGCGCTACTGAGCCCCTCCACCACGCCCATTTCTATGGCTTTGTCCATGTCTACTGGTTGACAATATTGATGTGTGTGTCGAGTTTCATGCAATTTGAAGCATGTTAAGAGCCTCAAAAACACTCAAGAATATTATTACAGTTTGACCTGTTGCCATGGCAACAATATTTCAAATATCAAAAATCCTGTCATAGGTCTACATCTGCTGTGTATTGACATTACACTGATGAAGTTTGAAGCAAATTAGGTAAAAATAAGAGGGTGATCTCAAAGCATTTCAAAAAGTGATACACTTCCTGCTGCCAGTTGGTGGCGCTATAACTTTGAATCACAATAGTCACATCCATGTGATCAGACTACTACAACCAACACACTCGTGAAGTTTCATAAAGATCAATATATGTATGCAGACGTTATAACACATTTCCTGTTTCCTTTTTCTCGCCATAAATTCGTTGCCTCGCCACGGCCAAACCGTTCGAGATATCAAAAATCCGCTGGCAATTTTTAATCATCAATGTCTGGACTTCATGCTGACCGAGTTTGGTGGCGATCGGATTAATCGCCTAGGAGGAGTATATCAAATTCCAGAGCATGCGTTTTTCAAACAACCCTTAATAGCTGACTTCCTGTTGGTGTGGCGTTTAACTTAGAGTACGAAAGTTGTTCGGCCCAATGAGGTCTATATGTGTACCGAGTTTCATACTAATACGTGCAAGCGTGTTTAATATATGGACCAAATTTTCAGACTTTTTTCAAGGGGGCGCTGTCAAGCCCCCCTGCCACGCCCCTGGTACCAGCCTCTGCGGCGTCCTAATGGCCGCGGATTCCAATGTGTGTGCCAATTTTCAAGAGTTTTTGAGCATGTTAAGGCCCCCAAAAAGCCCTGGAAGACGGAAAAAAAAAAAATAAAAAATAATAATAATCCTTAGAAGAACAAGAGGGCCCTGCGCGAATTTTCGCTTGGGCCCTAATAATAATTAAAGCTGCAAGCAGCGATGAAAGGGCCCTCGCACCCGGGCTCACCGCCACCCGTTGGCCTCAGGAAAACAGCGAACAGTGGGCGACATGCATGTAAGCGAGTAAATACAGAAGAATTATGGAAAAATCATGTAAAAGTGCCACACTTCCTGCTGCCAACAGGTGGCGCTATTCTGCCCTACAAAGCAAAAAGGCAGTAACTGCATTTTTGGTCAAAAATTAGTTATTGTCATTTTCATGACATTCAAGGCATCCTTTGTTATGTGACAAAACATCTTATCTGAAATGTGTGTCGTTTTGGAGAAAAATGGTAGTTGTTTGTACAGTAACTGCAAAAAGCCCTAGTGAAACAAAGCATAAGTACAGTAACATCCATTACTGTATTCTTGTTATGTTTTACCTATCAAAAAATAACCGTGTTGCTGCGCAGTGAAGTTACTGTTTCCATGGTGAACACACACAGCTGATTTCGCGGCATCCTCGCGAGTCGCGGGACGGTTTTTACATTTGCGATTTCACCCTTCTAACTTCACACACATTTTGTTTGAGATGGCACAAAGCCGAGGAAAGAAAATGGTCGAACTGGCGTTGAAAAGAAAATACCCGGAGAATGGTAAGTAACAGTGACAGATTAAACATTAAGAGGCTCGGCTATCACAATATAAGCACTTGTCAGCTGCCAGGGCGGGACTTCCTCTCAGAGGTCCATTCAGATAGCATTATGCTAATTAACAGGCGATGTTTTAAATAGCTTTGCTTACCTGCGTTGTTGTCCAGCAGGAGAATATAACTGTCCATAAACACAGCTATCAGTGTAACGTGACAGGTGTTCAACTTAAAACGCACTCTCTTCACAGCCGCTGTTTGAAGACTATGTCCGCTGTTTAGAGCAGTTAGCGACTTGTGAGCAAAACTGACATCTTTCTCTTTAGTAAGCATCCATGCTTTCAACAAAAAACAAACTTCCGCAGGTATTTACGCCCCCTCCCTCTCCCCCCTTAGCTCTCAGACTCAAACACATTGGTTCCTGTTCCTAAGCATTTATTTATTGCACGGCTTCTTCTTCTGAATATAAAATTATATGTTTAATTTGGATTCCCCCAAATTATATTAAAATGTTGTCCCTCTGCATGACTGCAAGCTTCTATGTTTTATCCTATTATTGTAGGCCTAATGTAAATATGAAGCCAGGTTGCGTTTTTGTGTGTTGGCTTTATTTTTATTTTCATTGAGGGTGCAAAATTATTAATTTATTATTGTGTTAGCCTAATTCATGCATTATTTTGTCATATATATATATATATATATATATATATATATATATATATATATAATCTGTAATCTATATACAATCTATTATTAAATGTATGTTTACTAATTTGAAATATCTGTCCCATGTATTCATTTCATTCAGTACTTTGTGTTTATAAACCTACTGAAACAGATACTGCACCATATAAAATCAACTTGTTTATCTTAATTATCATCCTAAGAGTTTAAAAAAAGCCTTAGAAACACTTAGACAGTTATTTTGTTTTGCTCTGTTGAATTGGAGTTTAACTTGCCTATATTGCTCCAAAGAAAAGTTTTTTTGGAGTGCTTTAACATTAATGTGATTTGTAGGTATAGCAAATACTACATTACAGATACAGAAACACCCCCAGACACACATTAATCTAATACTCACAAATAATAATGTGGTCCTAAAATAAATGGTCCCCATTTGGACCTTGATACAGCTTAGCAATGTGAGACTTTAAGCAGCCGTTTCAGCACCAGAACAGCTTCCGGGTGGAAAATATTGACCTAAAATGGTCAAATTAGTTTGGGTTTGGTATATCCATGTTCAGGAAAACAAATGGTTCCAATTATTTCAAATACAGTGTATCTAAGACACCCATAGCCCAAGTTGTGGCAAAATAGTTTTTGGAGAATCTGTAGTTACTGCCTTTTTTCTTGGTATGGTGTCACGTTTTTGGTAAGTAATACAAAGCAATAATACAGTAACTGCAAAATAGGGGTAAAATATCAAATTAAATATGAGGATTGATATGTACAAAGAATAAGCTAATATAAAGTAACATAACAGCAACATGTCCAATAATCTACCTACAACTACTTAGGCTGGATGACAGGATAACTTTTAAGTCATTTTTCTCAGTTCTGCACTCTGCGTAGTTACTGCCTTTTTGCTTTGTAGGGCAGTATAGCTAACTGAATATTGTCATATAGATGTCTTTAGGCCAGGACTTTTATCACTCATGTGAAGTTTGGAGCAGATCAGACATAGTATGCCTGAGTTACAACAGCTTCCTCTTTCATGGCGAAACATCAGATTTTGTCAGTCCGCCACTTACATGCCCTTCAACGAAAACTCAAGATCTTTGATATTTACCATCGCTAAGGTCTTAAGATTAGACTGGCAACATTTGATGTTGATCTGGTTAAATCTCTATGAGGAGTTAATCACAGTGTAAAACATGTCATTTCCTGTTGCCCCTAGGTGGCGCTATGACTGTAACTGAAAATTGTCATGAAGATGTCTTCAGGTCAGGACTCTAATAAAACATGTGAAGTTTGGGGCAGATCGGACGTTGTTTGTCTGAGTTACAACAACTTCCTTTTTCATGGCGAAACAACAGACTTTGTCATGCCGCTACGGACATGCCCTTCAGCGAAAAGTCTAGTTCTTCGCAATTTAACGTCACAAAGGCCTTTAGATTAGACTGACAAAAAATGACATTGATCTGGTTAAATCTCTATGAGGAGTTAATCACAGTGTAAAACATGTCATTTCCTGTTGCCCCTAGGTGGCGCTATGACTGTAACTGAATATTGTCATGAAGATGTCTTCAGGCCAGGACTCTAATAAAACATGTGAAGTTTGGGGCAGATCCGACATTGTATACCCGAGTTACAACAACTTCCTGTTTCATGGCGAAACATCAAACTTTGTCAGGCCGCCATGGACACGCCCTTTGGTGAAAACTCTAGATCTTCGCAATTTAATGTCACAAAGGTCTTTAGATTAGACTGACCAAAAATGACATTGATCTGATTAAATCTCTAGGAGGAGTTCGTTAAAGTACGATGTCTGGAAAATGCAAAAAACGGTGAATTAATTCAAAATATCAGACTTCCTGTTCGGTTTCGGATTTCTCTCCAAGAGACTTTTTTGTAGGTATTGGGCTGATAAATGTGTGTACCGAATTTCAAAATTCAATGTGAAATGTAGCGAGAGGGGCACTACGTTAGGTGGCGCTATTGAGCCATTTTGCCCCGCCCAATTCTGAAACCCATAACAGACGTAAATTTTCACCACTTCTGACGCGTGTGCAAAGTTTCATGAGTTTTCGAGCACGTTTAGGCCCTCAAAAATGCGATTCACTTTGGAGAAGAAGAAGAAGAAGAAGAAATATAGCTGCGAGCAGCGATGGCGGGCCCAAGCCCGGTGGCACCGCCACCCCGGTGGCTTCAGGGCAACTGTGCACAGCGGGCAATAGGCACTTAAAACGGTTAAACATCAAAGGACTATGTCAAATTCACTCCACATTTACTGCACTACAAGGTGCCGCTATAGAGCCCCTCCTCCCTGCCCATTTTCAAAGGATTACATGTGCCAAGTTTTAACATTATTCTGATGAATTTTGAAGCAAATCAGGTAAAAATAAGAGGGTGATCTCAATGTATGCTGAAAGTGACACATTTTCTGCTTCCAGTTGGTGGCGCTATGACTTTGAATCACAATAGTCAAATCCATGTGATCAGCCTTGTACAACGAAGACTAAGCCAAAGTTTCATCAAAATCAATTAATGTATGCAGAAGTTATAACACTTTGTTTCCCTTTTCTTGCCATAAATTCGTTGCCTCGCCACGGCCAAACCGTTTGAGATATCCAAAATCCGTTTGCAATTAAACAACTTCAATGTGTTAGCAACAAGTTAAAAAAAGCTTGGTGTAAATTGGATAAACCCTGTAGGAGTAGTAGTATAAAATTCATAGCCTGTTTTTTCAAAAAATTAACATTCAAACCAAAATAGCTGACTTCCTGTTGGTCGGAGCTAATGAATGTAAATTAGAAAATTGTCCGGCTTGATGAGAATAATATGTGTACCGAGTTTGGTGACTGTAGGAAAAACTAACCCCCCCACTTTTGTCAAAAGGTGGCGCTACTGAGCCCCTCCACCACGCCCATTTCTATGGCTTTGTCCATGTCTACTGGTTGACAATATTGATGTGTGTGTCGAGTTTCATGCAATTTGAAGCATGTTAAGAGCCTCAAAAACACTCAAGAATATTATTACAGTTTGACCTGTTGCCATGGCAACAATATTTCAAATATCAAAAATCCTGTCATAGGTCTACATCTGCTGTGTATTGACATTACACTGATGAAGTTTGAAGCAAATCAGGTAAAAATAAGAGGGTGATCTCAAAGCATTTTAAAAGTGATACACTTCTTGCTGCCATTTGGTGGCGCTATAACTTTGACTCACAATAGTTACATCCATGTGATCAGACTACTACAACCAACACACTCCTGAAGTTTCATAAACATCAATCAATGTATGCAGAAGTTATAACACATTTCCTGTTTCCCTTTTCTCGCCATAAATTCGTTGCCTCGCCACGGCCAAACCGTTTGAGATATCCAAAATCCGTTTGCAATTAAACAACTTCAATGTGTTCGCAACAAGTTAAAAAAAGCTTGGTGTAAATTGGATAAACCCTGTAGGAGTAGTAGTATAAAATTCATAGCCTGTTTTTTCAAAAAATTAACATTCAAACCAAAATAGCTGACTTCCTGTTGGTCGGAGCTAATGAATGTAAATTAGAAAATTGTCCGGCTTGATGAGAATAATATGTGTACCGAGTTTGGTGACTGTAGGAAAAACTAACCCCCCCACTTTTGTCAAAAGGTGGCGCTACTGAGCCCCTCCACCACGCCCATTTCTATGGCTTTGTCCATGTCTACTGGTTGACAATATTGATGTGTGTGTCGAGTTTCATGCAATTTGAAGCATGTTAAGAGCCTCAAAAACACTCAAGAATATTATTACAGTTTGACCTGTTGCCATGGCAACAATATTTCAAATATCAAAAATCCTGTCATAGGTCTACATCTGCTGTGTATTGACATTACACTGATGAAGTTTGAAGCAAATCAGGTAAAAATAAGAGGGTGATCTCAAAACATTTCAAAAAGTGATACACTTCCTGCTGCCAGTTGGTGGCGCTATAACTTTGACTCACAATAGTCACATCCATGTGATCAGACTCCTATAACGAACACACTCGTGAAGTTTCATAAAGATCAATATATGTATTAAGACGTTATAACACATTTCCTGTTTCCTTTTTCTCGCCATAAATTCGTTGCCTCGCCACGGCCAAACCGTTCGAGATATCAAAAATCCCCTGGCAATTTTTAATCATCAGTGTCTTGACTTCATGCTGACCGAGTTTGGTGGCGATCGGATTAATCGTCTAGGAGGAGTATATCAAATTCCAGAGCATGCGTTTTTCAAACAACCCTTAATAGCTGACTTCCTGTTGGCGTGGCGATTAACTTAGAGCGCGAAAGTTGTTCGGCCCGATGAGGTCTATATGTGTACCGAGTTTCATACTAATACGTGCAAGCATGTTTAATATATGGACCAAATTTTCAGACTTTTTTCAAGGGGGCGCTGTCGAGCCCCCCTGCCACGCCCGGGTACCAGCCTCTCCGGCGTCCTAATGGCCGCGGATTCCAATGTGTGTGCCAATTTTCAAGAGTTTTTGAGCATGTTAAGGCCCCCAAAAAGCCCCGGAAGACGGAAAAAAAAAAAAAAAAAAAAAAAAAAAAAAAAATAATAATAATCCTTAGAAGAACAAGAGGGCCCTGCGCGAATTTTCGCTTGGGCCCTAAATATAGCTGCGAGCAGCGATGGCGGGCCCAAGCCCGGTGGCACCGCCACCCCGGTGGCTTCAGGGCAACTGTGCACAGCGGGCAATAGGCACTTAAAATGGTTAAACATCAAAGGACTATGTCAAATTCACTCCACATTTACTGCACTACAAGGTGCCGCTATAGAGCCCCTCCTCCCTGCCCATTTTCAAAGGATTACATGTGCCAAGTTTTAACATTATTCTGATGAATTTTGAAGCAAATCAGGTAAAAATAAGAGGGTGATCTCAATGTATGCTGAAAGTGACACATTTTCTGCTTCCAGTTGGTGGCGCTATGACTTTGAATCACAATAGTCAAATCCATGTGATCAGCCTTGTACAACGAAGACTAAGCCAAAGTTTCATCAAAATCAATTAATGTATGCAGAAGTTATAACACTTTGTTTCCCTTTTCTTGCCATAAATTCGTTGCCTCGCCACGGCCAAACCGTTTGAGATATCCAAAATCCGTTTGCAATTAAACAACTTCAATGTGTTAGCAACAAGTTAAAAAAAGCTTGGTGTAAATTGGATAAACCCTGTAGGAGTAGTAGTATAAAATTCATAGCCTGTTTTTTCAAAAAATTAACATTCAAACAAAAATAGCCGACTTCCTGTTGGTCGGAGCTAATGAATGTAAATTAGAAAATTGTCCGGCTTGATGAGAACAATATGTGTACAGAGTTTGGTGACTGTAGGAAAAACTAACCCCCCCACTTTTGTCAAAAGGTGGCGCTACTGAGCCCCTCCACCACGCCCATTTCTATGGCTTTGTCCATGTCTACTGGTTGACAATATTGATGTGTGTGTCGAGTTTCATGCAATTTGAAGCATGTTAAGAGCCTCAAAAACACTCAAGAATATTATTACAGTTTGACCTGTTGCCATGGCAACAATATTTCAAATATCAAAAATCCTGTCATAGGTCTACATCTGCTGTGTATTGACATTACACTGATGAAGTTTGAAGCAAATCAGGTAAAAATAAGAGGGTGATCTCAAAGCATTTCAAAAAGTGATACACTTCCTGCTGCCAGTTGGTGGTGCTATAACTTTGACTCACAATAGTCACATCCATGTGATCAGACTACTACAACTAACACACTTGTGAAGTTTCATAAAGATCAATATATGTATGCAGACGTTATAACACATTTCCTGTTTCCTTTTTCTCGCCATAAATTTGTTGCCTCGCCACGGCCAAACCGTTTGAGATATCCAAAATCCGTTTGCAATTAAACAACTTCAATGTGTTAGCAACAAGTTAAAAAAAGCTTGGTGTAAATTGGATAAACCCTGTAGGAGTAGTAGTATAAAATTCATAGCCTGTTTTTTAAAAAAATTAACATTCAAACAAAAATAGCCGACTTCCTGTTGGTCGGAGCTAATGAATGTAAATTAGAAAATTGTCCGGCTTGATGAGAACAATATGTGTACAGAGTTTGGTGACTGTAGGAAAAACTAACCCCCCCACTTTTGTCAAAAGGTGGCGCTACTGAGCCCCTCCACCACGCCCATTTCTATGGCTTTTTCTATGTCTACTGGTTGACAATATTGATGTGTGTGTCGAGTTTCATGCAATTTGAAGCATGTTAAGAGCCTCAAAAACACTCAAGAATATTATTACAGTTTGACCTGTTGCCATGGCAACAATATTTCAAATATCAAAAATCCTGTCATAGGTCTACATCTGCTGTGTATTGCCATTACATTGATGAAGTTTGAAGCAAATCAGGTAAAAATAAGAGGGTGATCTCAAAGCATTTCAAAAAGTGATACACTTCCTGCTGCCAGTTGGTGGCGCTATAACTTTGACTCACAATAGTCACATCCATGTGATCAGACTACTACAACCAACACACTCGTGAAGTTTCATAAAGATCAATATATGTATGCAGAGGTTATAACACATTTCCTGTTTCCTTTTTCTCGCCATAAATTCGTTGCCTCGCCACGGCCAAACCGTTCGAGATATCAAAAATCCCCTGGCAATTTTTAATCATCAGTGTCTTGACTTCATGCTGACCGAGTTTGGTGGCGATCGGATTAATCGTCTAGGAGGAGTATATCAAATTCCAGAGCATGCGTTTTTCAAACAACCCTTAATAGCTGAGTTCCTGTTGGTGTGGCGTTTAACTTAGAGTACGAAAGTTGTTCGGCCCGATGAGGTCTATATGTGTACCGAGTTTCATACTAATACGTGCAAGCGTGTTTAATATATGGACCAAATTTTCAGACTTTTTTCAAGGGGGCGCTGTCGAGCCCCCCTGCCACGCCCGGATACCAGCCTCTGGGGCGTCCTAATGGCCGCGGATTCCAATGTGTGTGCCAATTTTCAAGAGTTTTTGAGCATGTTAAGGCCCCCAAAAAGCCCCGGAAGACGGAAAAAAAAAAAAAATAAAAAAAAAAATAAATAAATATAGCTGCGAGCAGCGATGGCGGGCCCAAGCCCGGTGGCACCGCCACCCCGGTGGCTTCAGGGCAACTGTGCACAGCGGGCAATAGGCATTTAAAACGGTTAAACATCAAAAGACTATGTCAAATTCACTCCACATTTACTGCACTACAAGGTGCCGCTATATAGCCCCTCCTCCCTGCCCATTTTCAGAGGATTACATGTGCCAAGTTTTAACATTATTCTGATGAATTTTGAAGCAAATCAGGTAAAAATAAGAGGGTGATCTCAATGTATGCTGAAAGTGACACATTTTCTGCTTCCAGTTGGTGGCGCTATGACTTTGAATCACAATAGTCACATCCATGTGATCAGCCTTGTACAACGAAGACTAAGCCGAAGTTTCATCAAAATCAATTAATGTATGCAGAAGTTATAACACTTTGTTTCCTTTTCTTGCCATAAATTCGTTGCCTCGCCACGGCCAAACCGTTTGAGATATCCAAAATCCGTTTGCAATTAAACAACTTCAATGTGTAAGCAACAAGTTAAAAAAGCTTGGTGTAAATTGGATAAACCCTGTAGGAGTAGTAGTATAAAATTCATAGCCTGTTTTTTCAAAAAATTAACATTCAAACAAAAATAGCCGACTTCCTGTTGGTCGGAGCTAATGAATGTAAATTAGAAAATTGTCCGGCTTGATGAGAACAATATGTGTACCGAGTTTGGTGACTGTAGAAAAAACTAACCCCCCCACTTTTGTCAAAAGGTGGCGCTACTGAGCCCCTCCACCACGCCCATTTCTATGGCTTTGTCCATGTCTACTGGTTGACAATATTGATGTGTGTGTCGAGTTTCATGCAATTTGAAGCATGTTAAGAGCCTCAAAAACACTCAAGAATATTATTACAGTTTGACCTGTTGCCATGGCAACAATATTTCAAATATCAAAAATCCTGTCATAGGTCTACATCTGCTGTGTATTGACATTACACTGATGAAGTTTGAAGCAAATTAGGTAAAAATAAGAGGGTGATCTCAAAGCATTTCAAAAAGTGATACACTTCCTGCTGCCAGTTGGTGGCGCTATAACTTTGACTCACAATAGTCACATCCATGTGATCAGACTACTACAACCAACACACTCGTGAAGTTTCATAAAGATCAATATATGTATGCAGACGTTATAACACATTTCCTGTTTCCTTTTTCTCGCCATAAATTCGTTGCCTCGCCACGGCCAAACCGTTCGAGATATCAAAAATCCGCTGGCAATTTTTAATCATCAATGTCTTGACTTCATGCTGACCGAGTTTGGTGGCGATCGGATTAATCGCCTAGGAGGAGTATATCAAATTCCAGAGCATGCGTTTTTCAAACAACCCTTAATAGCTGACTTCCTGTTGGTGTGGCGTTTAACTTAGAGTACGAAAGTTGTTCGGCCCAATGAGGTCTATATGTGTACCGAGTTTCATACTAATACGTGCAAGCGTGTTTAATATATGGACCAAATTTTCAGACTTTTTTCAAGGGGGCGCTGTCAAGCCCCCCTGCCACGCCCCTGGTACCAGCCTCTGCGGCGTCCTAATGGCCGCGGATTCCAATGTGTGTGCCAATTTTCAAGAGTTTTTGAGCATGTTAAGGCCCCCAAAAAGCCCCGGAAGACGGAAAAAAAAAAAAAAAAAAAAAATAATAATCCTTAGAAGAACAAGAGGGCCCTGCGCGAATTTTCGCTTGGGCCCTAATAATAATTAAAGCTGCAAGCAGCGATGAAAGGGCCCTCGCACCCGGGCTCACCGCCACCCGTTGGCCTCAGGAAAACAGCGAACAGTGGGCGACATGCATGTAAGCGAGTAAATACAGAAGAATTATGGAAAAATCATGTAAAAGTGCCACACTTCCTGCTGCCAACAGGTGGCGCTATTCTGCCCTACAAAGCAAAAAGGCAGTAACTGCATTTTTGGTCAAAAATTAGTTATTGTCATTTTCATGACATTCAAGGCATCCTTTGTTATGTGACAAAACATCTTATCTGAAATGTGTGTCGTTTTGGAGAAAAATGGTAGTTGTTTGTACAGTAACTGCAAAAAGCCCTAGTGAAACAAAGCATAAGTACAGTAACATCCATTACTGTATTCTTGTTATGTTTTACCTATCAAAAAATAACCGTGTTGCTGCGCAGTGAAGTTACTGTTTCCATGGTGAACACACACAGCTGATTTCGCGGCATCCTCGCGAGTCGCGGGACGGTTTTTACATTTGCGATTTCACCCTTCTAACTTCACACACATTTTGTTTGAGATGGCACAAAGCCGAGGAAAGAAAATGGTCGAACTGGCGTTGAAAAGAAAATACCCGGAGAATGGTAAGTAACAGTGACAGATTAAACATTAAGAGGCTCGGCTATCACAATATAAGCACTTGTCAGCTGCCAGGGCGGGACTTCCTCTCAGAGGTCCATTCAGATAGCATTATGCTAATTAACAGGCGATGTTTTAAATAGCTTTGCTTACCTGCGTTGTTGTCCAGCAGGAGAATATAACTGTCCATAAACACAGCTATCAGTGTAACGTGACAGGTGTTCAACTTAAAACGCACTCTCTTCACAGCCGCTGTTTGAAGACTATGTCCGCTGTTTAGAGCAGTTAGCGACTTGTGAGCAAAACTGACATCTTTCTCTTTAGTAAGCATCCATGCTTTCAACAAAAAACAAACTTCCGCAGGTATTTACGCCCCCTCCCTCTCCCCCCTTAGCTCTCAGACTCAAACACATTGGTTCCTGTTCCTAAGCATTTATTTATTGCACGGCTTCTTCTTCTGAATATAAAATTATATGTTTAATTTGGATTCCCCCAAATTATATTAAAATGTTGTCCCTCTGCATGACTGCAAGCTTCTATGTTTTATCCTATTATTGTAGGCCTAATGTAAATATGAAGCCAGGTTGCGTTTTTGTGTGTTGGCTTTATTTTTATTTTCATTGAGGGTGCAAAATTATTAATTTATTATTGTGTTAGCCTAATTCATGCATTATTTTGTCATATATATATATATATATATATATATATATATATATATATATATATATATATATATATATAATCTATATGCAATCTATTATTAAATGTATGTTTACTAATTTGAAATATCTGTCCCATGTATTCATTTCATTCAGTACTTTGTGTTTATAAACCTACTGAAACAGATACTGCACCATATAAAATCAACTTGTTTATCTTAATTATCATCCTAAGAGTTTAAAAAAAGCCTTAGAAACACTTAGACACAGTTATTTTGTTTTGCTCTGTTGAATTGGAGTTTAACTTGCCTATATTGCTCCAAAGAAAAGTTTTTTTGGAGTGCTTTAACATTAATGTGATTTGTAGGTATAGCAAATACTACATTACAGATACAGAAACACCCCCAGACACACATTAATCTAATACTCACAAATAATAATGTGGTCCTAAAATAAATGGTCCCCATTTGGACCTTGATACAGCTTAGCAATGTGAGACTTTAAGCAGCCGTTTCAGCACCAGAACAGCTTCCGGGTGGAAAATATTGACCTAAAATGGTCAAATTAGTTTGGGTTTGGTATATCCATGTTCAGGAAAACAAATGGTTCCAATTATTTCAAATACAGTGTATCTAAGACACCCATAGCCCAAGTTGTGGCAAAATAGTTTTTGGAGAATCTGTAGTTACTGCCTTTTTTCTTGGTATGGTGTCACGTTTTTGGTAAGTAATACAAAGCAATAATACAGTAACTGCAAAATAGGGGTAAAATATCAAATTAAATATGAGGATTGATATGTACAAAGAATAAGCTAATATAAAGTAACATAACAGCAACATGTCCAATAATCTACCTACAACTACTTAGGCTGGATGACAGGATAACTTTTAAGTCATTTTTCTCAGTTCTGCACTCTGCGTAGTTACTGCCTTTTTGCTTTGTAGGGCAGTATAGCTAACTGAATATTGTCATATAGATGTCTTTAGGCCAGGACTTTTATCACTCATGTGAAGTTTGGAGCAGATCAGACATAGTATGCCTGAGTTACAACAGCTTCCTCTTTCATGGCGAAACATCAGATTTTGTCAGTCCGCCACTTACACGCCCTTCAACGAAAACTCAAGATCTTTGATATTTACCATCGCTAAGGTCTTAAGATTAGACTGGCAACATTTGATGTTGATCTGGTTAAATCTCTATGAGGAGTTAATCACAGTGTAAAACATGTCATTTCCTGTTGCCCCTAGGTGGCGCTATGACTGTAACTGAAAATTGTCATGAAGATGTCTTCAGGTCAGGACTCTAATAAAACATGTGAAGTTTGGGGCAGATCGGACGTTGTTTGTCTGAGTTACAACAACTTCCTTTTTCATGGCGAAACAACAGACTTTGTCATGCCGCCACGGACATGCCCTTCAGCGAAAAGTCTAGTTCTTCGCAATTTAACGTCACAAAGGCCTTTAGATTAGACTGACAAAAAATGACATTGATCTGGTTAAATCTCTATGAGGAGTTAATCACAGTGTAAAACATGTCATTTCCTGTTGCCCCTAGGTGGCGCTATGACTGTAACTGAATATTGTCATGAAGATGTCTTCAGGCCAGGACTCTAATAAAACATGTGAAGTTTGGGGCAGATCCGACATTGTATACCCGAGTTACAACAACTTCCTGTTTCATGGCGAAACATCAAACTTTGTCAGGCCGCCATGGACACGCCCTTTGGTGAAAACTCTAGATCTTCGCAATTTAATGTCACAAAGGTCTTTAGATTAGACTGACCAAAAATGACATTGATCTGATTAAATCTCTAGGAGGAGTTCGTTAAAGTACGATGTCTGGAAAATGCAAAAAACGGTGAATTAATTCAAAATATCTGACTTCCTGTTCGGTTTCGGATTTCTCTCCAAGAGACTTTTTTGTAGGTATTGGGCTGATAAATGTGTGTACCGAATTTCAAAATTCAATGTGAAATGTAGCGAGAGGGGCACTACGTTAGGTGGCGCTATTGAGCCATTTTGCCCCGCCCAATTCTGAAACCCATAACAGACGTAAATTTTCACCACTTCTGACGCGTGTGCAAAGTTTCATGAGTTTTCGAGCACGTTTAGGCCCTCAAAAATGCGATTCACTTTGGAGAATAATAATAATAATTAAAGCTGCAAGCAGCGTTGAGAGGGCCCTCGCACCCGGGCTCACCGCCACCCGTTGGCCTCAGGAAAACAGTGAACAGTGGGCGACATGCATGTAAGCGAGTGAATACAGGAGAATCGTGCCAAAGTCATTTCGAAATGCCACACTTCCTGCGGCCAACAGGTGGCACTTTGACCGTAACTGAATTTTGCCATGTTGATGTCTTCAGCCCAGGACTATTATCGAACATGTGAAGTTTGGAGCAGATCGGACATTGTATGTCTGAGTTACAACAACTTCCTGTTTCTTTCGTGGCGTTAATCGCATAAATTAGCACTCAGCCAAGTGTTGCATGATTTAACGTGTCTCTAGCATGTTTGGTACTTCGTGGCATAATGAAATGTGACTCTGGTAGTGAATTACATTGTGAAGCATGCCATTTCCTGTTGCCAGCAGGTGGCGCTATGACTAACTGAATATTATCATATAGACGTCTTTAGGCTAGGACTCTTATCACACATGTGAAGTTTGGAGCAGATCGGACATAGTATGCCTGAGTTACAACAGTTTCCTCTTTCATGGCGAAACATCAGACTTTGTCAGGCCGCCATGGACACGCCCTTCAGCGAAAACTCAAGATCTTTGAAATTTATCATTGCTAAGGTCTTAAGATTAGACTGATAACATTTGACGTTGATCTGGTTAAATCTCTATGAGGAGTTAATCACAGTGTAAAACATGTCATTTCCTGTTGCCTGCAGGTGGCGCTATGACTGTAACTGAATATTGTTATGAAGATGTCTTCAGGTCAGGACTCTAATAAAGCATGTGAAGTTTGGGGCAGATCCGACATTGTTTGTCTGAGTTACAACAACTTCCTTTTTCATGGCGAAAACATCAAACTTTGTCAGGGCGCCACGGACACGCCCTTTGGAGAAAACTCTAGATCTTCGCAATTTAACGTCACAAAGGCCTTTAGATTAGACTGACCAAAAATGACATTGATCTGATTAAATCTCTAGGAGGAGTTCGTTAAAGTACAACGTCTGGAAAATGCAAAAAACGGTGAATTAATTCAAAATATCTGACTTCCTGTTCGGTTTCGGATTTCGCTCCAAGAGAATTTTTTGTAGGTACTGGGCTGATAAATGTGTGTACTGAATTTCAAACACCTAGTGTTATGTAGCGAGCGGGGCTGTATGTTAGATGGCGCTATCGAGCCATTTTGCCACGCCCAATTCCGAAACCCATAACAGACGTAAATTTTCACCACTTCTGACGCGTGTGCAAAGTTTCATGAGTTTTCGAGCACGTTTAGGCCCTCTAAAATGCGATTCACTTTGGAGAAGAAGAAGAAGAAGAAGAAATATAGCTGCGAGCAGCGATGGCGGGCCCAAGCCCGGTGGCACCGCCACCCCGGTGGCTTCAGGGCAACTGTGCACAGCGGGCAATAGGCACTTAAAACGGTTAAACATCAAAGGACTATGTCAAATTCACTCCACATTTACTGCACTACAAGGTGCCGTTATAGAGCCCCTCCTCCCTGCCCATTTTCAAAGGATTACATGTGCCAAGTTTTAACATTATTCTGATGAATTTTGAAGCAAATCAGGTAAAAAATAAGAGGGTGATCTCAATGTATGCTGAAAGTGACACATTTTCTGCTTCCAGTTGGTGGCGCTATGACTTTGAATCACAATAGTCAAATCCATGTGATCAGCCTTGTACAACGAAGACTAAGCCAAAGTTTCATCAAAATCAATTAATTTATGCAGAAGTTATAACACTTTGTTTCCCTTTTCTTGCCATAAATTCGTTGCCTCGCCACGGCCAAACCGTTTGAGATATCCAAAATCCGTTTGCAATTAAACAACTTCAATGTGTTAGCAACAAGTTAAAAAAAGCTTGGTGTAAATTGGATAAACCCTGTAGGAGTAGTAGTATAAAATTCATAGCCTGTTTTTTCAAAAAATTAACATTCAAACCAAAATAGCTGACTTCCTGTTGGTCGGAGCTAATGAATGTAAAGGTGGCGCTACTGAGCCCCTCCACCACGCCCATTTCTATGGCTTTGTCCATGTCTACTGGTTGACAATATTGATGTGTGTGTCGAGTTTCATGCAATTTGAAGCATGTTAAGAGCCTCAAAAACACTCAAGAATATTATTACAGTTTGACCTGTTGCCATGGCAACAATATTTAAAATATCAAAAATCCTGTCATAGGTCTACATCTGCTGTGTATTGACATTACACTGATGAAGTTTGAAGCAAATCAGGTAAAAATAAGAGGGTGATCTCAAAGCATTTTAAAAGTGATACACTTCTTGCTGCCATTTGGTGGCGCTATAACTTTGACTCACAATAGTTACATCCATGTGATCAGACTACTACAACCAACACACTCCTGAAGTTTCATAAACATCAATCAATGTATGCAGAAGTTATAACACATTTCCTGTTTCCCTTTTCTCGCCATAAATTCGTTGCCTCGCCACGGCCAAACCGTTTGAGATATCCAAAATCCGTTTGCAATTAAACAACTTCAATGTGTTCGCAACAAGTTAAAAAAAGCTTGGTGTAAATTGGATAAACCCTGTAGGAGTAGTAGTATAAAATTCATAGCCTGTTTTTTCAAAAAATTAACATTCAAACCAAAATAGCTGACTTCCTGTTGGTCGGAGCTAATGAATGTAAATTAGAAAATTGTCCGGCTTGATGAGAATAATATGTGTACCGAGTTTGGTGACTGTAGGAAAAACTAACCCCCCCACTTTTGTCAAAAGGTGGCGCTACTGAGCCCCTCCACCACGCCCATTTCTATGGCTTTGTCCATGTCTACTGGTTGACAATATTGATGTGTGTGTCGAGTTTCATGCAATTTGAAGCATGTTAAGAGCCTCAAAAACACTCAAGAATATTATTACAGTTTGACCTGTTGCCATGGCAACAATATTTCAAATATCAAAAATCCTGTCATAGGTCTACATCTGCTGTGTATTGACATTACACTGATGAAGTTTGAAGCAAATCAGGTAAAAATAAGAGGGTGATCTCAAAACATTTCAAAAAGTGATACACTTCCTGCTGCCAGTTGGTGGCGCTATAACTTTGACTCACAATAGTCACATCCATGTGATCAGACTCCTATAACGAACACACTCGTGAAGTTTCATAAAGATCAATATATGTATTAAGACGTTATAACACATTTCCTGTTTCCTTTTTCTCGCCATAAATTCGTTGCCTCGCCACGGCCAAACCGTTCGAGATATCAAAAATCCCCTGGCAATTTTTAATCATCAGTGTCTTGACTTCATGCTGACCGAGTTTGGTGGCGATCGGATTAATCGTCTAGGAGGAGTATATCAAATTCCAGAGCATGCGTTTTTCAAACAACCCTTAATAGCTGACTTCCTGTTGGCGTGGCGATTAACTTAGAGCGCGAAAGTTGTTCGGCCCGATGAGGTCTATATGTGTACCGAGTTTCATACTAATACGTGCAAGCATGTTTAATATATGGACCAAATTTTCAGACTTTTTTCAAGGGGGCGCTGTCGAGCCCCCCTGCCACGCCCGGGTACCAGCCTCTCCGGCGTCCTAATGGCCGCGGATTCCAATGTGTGTGCCAATTTTCAAGAGTTTTTGAGCATGTTAAGGCCCCCAAAAAGCCCCGGAAGACGGAAAAAAAAAAAATAAAAAAAAAAAAAAATAATAATAATAATCCTTAGAAGAACAAGAGGGCCCTTCGCGAATTTTCGCTTGGGCCCTAAATATAGCTGCGAGCAGCGATGGCGGGCCCAAGCCCGGTGGCACCGCCACCCCGGTGGCTTCAGGGTAACTGTGCACAGCGGGCAATAGGCATTTAAAACGGTTAAACATCAAAGGACTATGTCAAATTCACTCCACATTTACTGCACTACAAGGTGCCGCTATATAGCCCCTCCTCCCTGCCCATTTTCAGAGGATTACATGTGCCAAGTTTTAACATTATTCTGATGAATTTTGAAGCAAATCAGGTAAAAATAAGAGGGTGATCTCAATGTATGCTGAAAGTGACACATTTTCTGCTTCCAGTTGGTGGCGCTATGACTTTGAATCACAATAGTCACATCCATGTGATCAGCCTTGTACAACGAAGACTAAGCCGAAGTTTCATCAAAATCAATTAATGTATGCAGAAGTTATAACACTTTGTTTCCTTTTCTTGCCATAAATTCGTTGCCTCGCCACGGCCAAACCGTTTGAGATATCCAAAATCCGTTTGCAATTAAACAACTTCAATGTGTAAGCAACAAGTTAAAAAAGCTTGGTGTAAATTGGATAAACCCTGTAGGAGTAGTAGTATAAAATTCATAGCCTGTTTTTAAAAAAAATTAACATTCAAACAAAAATAGCCGACTTCCTGTTGGTCGGAGCTAATGAATGTAAATTAGAAAATTGTCCAGCTTGATGAGAACAATATGTGTACCGAGTTTGGTGACTGTAGGAAAAACTAACCCCCCCACTTTTGACAAAAGGTGGCGCTACTGAGCCCCTCCACCACGCCCATTTCTATGGCTTTGTCCATGTCTACTGGTTGACAATATTGATGTGTGTGTCGAGTTTCATGCAATTTGAAGCATGTTAAGAGCCTCAAAAACACTCAAGAATATTATTACAGTTTGACCTGTTGCCATGGCAACAATATTTCAAATATCAAAAATCCTGTCATAGGTCTACATCTTCTGTGTATTGACATTACACTGATGAAGTTTGAAGCAAATCAGGTAAAAATAAGAGGGTGATCTCAAAGCATTTCAAAAAATGATACACTTCCTGCTGCCAGTTGGTGGCGCTATAACTTTGACTCACAATAGTCACATCCATGTGATCTGACTACTACAACTAACACACTCGTGAAGTTTCATAAAGATCAATATATGTATGCAGACGTTATAACACATTTCCTGTTTCCTTTTTCTCGCCATAAATTTGTTGCCTCGCCACGGCCAAACCGTTTGAGGTATCCAAAATCCGTTTGCAATTAAACAACTTCAATGTGTTAGCAACAAGATAAAAAAAGCTTGGTGTAAATTGGATAAACCCTGTAGGAGTAGTAGTATAAAATTCATAGCCTGTTTTTTCAAAAAATTAACATTCAAACAAAAATAGCCGACTTCCTGTTGGTCGGAGCTAATGAATGTAAATTAGAAAATTGTCCGGCTTGATGAGAACAATATGTGTACCGAGTTTGGTGACTGTAGGAAAAACTAACCCCCCCACTTTTGTCAAAAGGTGGCGCTACTGAGCCCCTCCACCACGCCCATTTCTATGGCTTTTTCTATGTCTACTGGTTGACAATATTGATGTGTGTGTCGAGTTTCATGCAATTTGAAGCATGTTAAGAGCCTCAAAAACACTCAAGAATATTATTACAGTTTGACCTGTTGCCATGGCAACAATATTTCAAATATCAAAAATCCTGTCATAGGTCTACATCTGCTGTGTATTGCCATTACATTGATGAAGTTTGAAGCAAATCAGGTAAAAATAAGAGGGTGATCTCAAAGCATTTCAAAAAGTGATACACTTCCTGCTGCCAGTTGGTGGCGCTATAACTTTGACTCACAATAGTCACATCCATGTGATCAGACTACTACAACCAACACACCCGTGAAGTTTCATAAAGATCAATATATGTATGCAGAGGTTATAACACATTTCCTGTTTCCTTTTTCTCGCCATAAATTCGTTGCCTCGCCACGGCCAAATCGTTCGAGATATCAAAAATCCCCTGGCAATTTTTAATCATCAGTGTCTTGACTTCATGCTGACCGAGTTTGGTGGCGATCGGATTAATCGTCTAGGAGGAGTATATCAAATTCCAGAGCATGCGTTTTTCAAACAACCCTTAATAGCTGACTTCCTGTTGGTGTGGCGTTTAACTTAGAGTACGAAAGTTGTTCGGCCCGATGAGGTCTATATGTGTACCGAGTTTCATACTAATACGTGCAAGCGTGTTTAATATATGGACCAAATTTTCAGACTTTTTTCAAGGGGGCGCTGTCGAGCCCCCCTGCCACGCCCGGATACCAGCCTCTGGGGCGTCCTAATGGCCGCGGATTCCAATGTGTGTGCCAATTTTCAAGAGTTTTTGAGCATGTTAAGGCCCCCAAAAAGCCCCGGAAGACGGAAAAAAAATAAATAAATAAATAAAAAATAATAATAAATATAGCTGCGAGCAGCGATGGCGGGCCCAAGCCCGGTGGCACCGCCACCCCGGTGGCTTCAGGGCAACTGTGCACAGCGGGCAATAGGCACTTAAAATGGTTAAACATCAAAGGACTATGTCAAATTCACTCCACATTTACTGCACTACAAGGTGCCGCTATAGAGCCCCTCCTCCCTGCCCATTTTCAAAGGATTACATGTGCCAAGTTTTAACATTATTCTGATGAATTTTGAAGCAAATCAGGTAAAAATAAGAGGGTGATCTCAATGTATGCTGAAAGTGACACATTTTCTGCTTCCAGTTGGTGGCGCTATGACTTTGAATCACAATAGTCAAATCCATGTGATCAGCCTTGTACAACGAAGACTAAGCCAAAGTTTCATCAAAATCAATTAATGTATGCAGAAGTTATAACACTTTGTTTCCCTTTTCTTGCCATAAATTCGTTGCCTCGCCACGGCCAAACCGTTTGAGATATCCAAAATCCGTTTGCAATTAAACAACTTCAATGTGTTAGCAACAAGTTAAAAAAAGCTTGGTGTAAATTGGATAAACCCTGTAGGAGTAGTAGTATAAAATTCATAGCCTGTTTTTTCAAAAAATTAACATTCAAACAAAAATAGCCGACTTCCTGTTGGTCGGAGCTAATGAATGTAAATTAGAAAATTGTCCAGCTTGATGAGACCAATATGTGTACCGAGTTTGGTGACTGTAGGAAAAACTAACCCCCCCACTTTTGACAAAAGGTGGCGCTACTGAGCCCCTTCACCACGCCCATTTCTATGGCTTTGTCCATGTCTACTGGTTGACAATATTGATGTGTGTGTCGAGTTTCATGCAATTTGAAGCATGTTAAGAGCCTCAAAAACACTCAAGAATATTATTACAGTTTGACCTGTTGCCATGGCAACAATATTTCAAATATCAAAAATCCTGTCATAGGTCTACATCTGCTGTGTATTGACATTACACTGATGAAGTTTGAAGCAAATCAGGTAAAAATAAGAGGGTGATCTCAAAGCATTTCAAAAAGTGATACACTTCCTGCTGCCAGTTGGTGGTGCTATAACTTTGACTCACAATAGTCACATCCATGTGATCAGACTACTACAACTAACACACTCGTGAAGTTTCATAAAGATCAATATATGTATGCAGACGTTATAACACATTTCCTGTTTCCTTTTTCTCGCCATAAATTTGTTGCCTCGCCACGGCCAAACCGTTTGAGATATCCAAAATCCGTTTGCAATTAAACAACTTCAATGTGTTAGCAACAAGTTAAAAAAAGCTTGGTGTAAATTGGATAAACCCTGTAGGAGTAGTAGTATAAAATTCATAGCCTGTTTTTTCAAAAAATTACCATTCAAACAAAAATAGCCGACTTCCTGTTGGTCGGAGCTAATGAATGTAAATTAGAAAATTGTCCGGCTTGATGAGAACAATATGTGTACAGAGTTTGGTGACTGTAGGAAAAACTAACCCCCCCACTTTTGTCAAAAGGTGGCGCTACTGAGCCCCTCCACCACGCCCATTTCTATGGCTTTTTCTATGTCTACTGGTTGACAATATTGATGTGTGTGTCGAGTTTCATGCAATTTGAAGCATGTTAAGAGCCTCAAAAACACTCAAGAATATTATTACAGTTTGACCTGTTGCCATGGCAACAATATTTCAAATATCAAAAATCCTGTCATAGGTCTACATCTGCTGTGTATTGCCATTACATTGATGAAGTTTGAAGCAAATCAGGTAAAAATAAGAGGGTGATCTCAAAGCATTTCAAAAAGTGATACACTTCCTGCTGCCAGTTGGTGGCGCTATAACGTTGACTCACAATAGTCACATCCATGTGATCAGACTACTACAACCAACACACTCGTGAAGTTTCATAAAGATCAATATATGTATGCAGAGGTTATAACACATTTCCTGTTTCCTTTTTCTCGCCATAAATTCGTTGCCTCGCCACGGCCAAACCGTTCGAGATATCAAAAATCCCCTGGCAATTTTTAATCATCAGTGTCTTGACTTCATGCTGACCGAGTTTGGTGGCGATCGGATTAATCGTCTAGGAGGAGTATATCAAATTCCAGAGCATGCGTTTTTCAAACAACCCTTAATAGCTGACTTCCTGTTGGTGTGGCGTTTAACTTAGAGTACGAAAGTTGTTCGGCCCGATGAGGTCTATATGTGTACCGAGTTTCATACTAATACGTGCAAGCGTGTTTAATATATGGACCAAATTTTCAGACTTTTTTCAAGGGGGCGCTGTCGAGCCCCCCTGCCACGCCCGGATACCAGCCTCTGGGGCGTCCTAATGGCCGCGGATTCCAATGTGTGTGCCAATTTTCAAGAGTTTTTGAGCATGTTAAGGCCCCCAAAAAGCCCCGGAAGACGGAAAAAAAAAATAAATAAAAAAAAATAAATAATAAATATAGCTGCGAGCAGCGATGGCGGGCCCAAGCCCGGTGGCACCGCCACCCCGGTGGCTTCAGGGTAACTGTGCACAGCGGGCAATAGGCATTTAAAACGGTTAAACATCAAAGGACTATGTCAAATTCACTCCACATTTACTGCACTACAAGGTGCCGCTATATAGCCCCTCCTCCCTGCCCATTTTCAGAGGATTACATGTGCCAAGTTTTAACATTATTCTGATGAATTTTGAAGCAAATCAGGTAAAAATAAGAGGGTGATCTCAATGTATGCTGAAAGTGACACATTTTCTGCTTCCAGTTGGTGGCGCTATGACTTTGAATCACAATAGTCACATCCATGTGATCAGCCTTGTACAACGAAGACTAAGCCGAAGTTTCATCAAAATCAATTAATGTATGCAGAAGTTATAACACTTTGTTTCCTTTTCTTGCCATAAATTCGTTGCCTCGCCACGGCCAAACCGTTTGAGATATCCAAAATCCGTTTGCAATTAAACAACTTCAATGTGTAAGCAACAAGTTAAAAAAGCTTGGTGTAAATTGGATAAACCCTGTAGGAGTAGTAGTATAAAATTCATAGCCTGTTTTTAAAAAAAATTAACATTCAAACAAAAATAGCCGACTTCCTGTTGGTCGGAGCTAATGAATGTAAATTAGAAAATTGTCCAGCTTGATGAGAACAATATGTGTACCGAGTTTGGTGACTGTAGGAAAAACTAACCCCCCCACTTTTGACAAAAGGTGGCGCTACTGAGCCCCTCCACCACGCCCATTTCTATGGCTTTGTCCATGTCTACTGGTTGACAATATTGATGTGTGTGTCGAGTTTCATGCAATTTGAAGCATGTTAAGAGCCTCAAAAACACTCAAGAATATTATTACAGTTTGACCTGTTGCCATGGCAACAATATTTCAAATATCAAAAATCCTGTCATAGGTCTACATCTTCTGTGTATTGACATTACACTGATGAAGTTTGAAGCAAATCAGGTAAAAATAAGAGGGTGATCTCAAAGCATTTCAAAAAATGATACACTTCCTGCTGCCAGTTGGTGGCGCTATAACTTTGACTCACAATAGTCACATCCATGTGATCTGACTACTACAACTAACACACTCGTGAAGTTTCATAAAGATCAATATATGTATGCAGACGTTATAACACATTTCCTGTTTCCTTTTTCTCGCCATAAATTTGTTGCCTCGCCACGGCCAAACCGTTTGAGGTATCCAAAATCCGTTTGCAATTAAACAACTTCAATGTGTTAGCAACAAGATAAAAAAAGCTTGGTGTAAATTGGATAAACCCTGTAGGAGTAGTAGTATAAAATTCATAGCCTGTTTTTTCAAAAAATTAACATTCAAACAAAAATAGCCGACTTCCTGTTGGTCGGAGCTAATGAATGTAAATTAGAAAATTGTCCGGCTTGATGAGAACAATATGTGTACCGAGTTTGGTGACTGTAGGAAAAACTAACCCCCCCACTTTTGTCAAAAGGTGGCGCTACTGAGCCCCTCCACCACGCCCATTTCTATGGCTTTTTCTATGTCTACTGGTTGACAATATTGATGTGTGTGTCGAGTTTCATGCAATTTGAAGCATGTTAAGAGCCTCAAAAACACTCAAGAATATTATTACAGTTTGACCTGTTGCCATGGCAACAATATTTCAAATATCAAAAATCCTGTCATAGGTCTACATCTGCTGTGTATTGCCATTACATTGATGAAGTTTGAAGCAAATCAGGTAAAAATAAGAGGGTGATCTCAAAGCATTTCAAAAAGTGATACACTTCCTGCTGCCAGTTGGTGGCGCTATAACTTTGACTCACAATAGTCACATCCATGTGATCAGACTACTACAACCAACACACCCGTGAAGTTTCATAAAGATCAATATATGTATGCAGAGGTTATAACACATTTCCTGTTTCCTTTTTCTCGCCATAAATTCGTTGCCTCGCCACGGCCAAATCGTTCGAGATATCAAAAATCCCCTGGCAATTTTTAATCATCAGTGTCTTGACTTCATGCTGACCGAGTTTGGTGGCGATCGGATTAATCGTCTAGGAGGAGTATATCAAATTCCAGAGCATGCGTTTTTCAAACAACCCTTAATAGCTGACTTCCTGTTGGTGTGGCGTTTAACTTAGAGTACGAAAGTTGTTCGGCCCGATGAGGTCTATATGTGTACCGAGTTTCATACTAATACGTGCAAGCGTGTTTAATATATGGACCAAATTTTCAGACTTTTTTCAAGGGGGCGCTGTCGAGCCCCCCTGCCACGCCCGGATACCAGCCTCTGGGGCGTCCTAATGGCCGCGGATTCCAATGTGTGTGCCAATTTTCAAGAGTTTTTGAGCATGTTAAGGCCCCCAAAAAGCCCCGGAAGACGGAAAAAAAATAAATAAATAAATAAAAAATAATAATAAATATAGCTGCGAGCAGCGATGGCGGGCCCAAGCCCGGTGGCACCGCCACCCCGGTGGCTTCAGGGCAACTGTGCACAGCGGGCAATAGGCACTTAAAATGGTTAAACATCAAAGGACTATGTCAAATTCACTCCACATTTACTGCACTACAAGGTGCCGCTATAGAGCCCCTCCTCCCTGCCCATTTTCAAAGGATTACATGTGCCAAGTTTTAACATTATTCTGATGAATTTTGAAGCAAATCAGGTAAAAATAAGAGGGTGATCTCAATGTATGCTGAAAGTGACACATTTTCTGCTTCCAGTTGGTGGCGCTATGACTTTGAATCACAATAGTCAAATCCATGTGATCAGCCTTGTACAACGAAGACTAAGCCAAAGTTTCATCAAAATCAATTAATGTATGCAGAAGTTATAACACTTTGTTTCCCTTTTCTTGCCATAAATTCGTTGCCTCGCCACGGCCAAACCGTTTGAGATATCCAAAATCCGTTTGCAATTAAACAACTTCAATGTGTTAGCAACAAGTTAAAAAAAGCTTGGTGTAAATTGGATAAACCCTGTAGGAGTAGTAGTATAAAATTCATAGCCTGTTTTTTCAAAAAATTAACATTCAAACAAAAATAGCCGACTTCCTGTTGGTCGGAGCTAATGAATGTAAATTAGAAAATTGTCCAGCTTGATGAGACCAATATGTGTACCGAGTTTGGTGACTGTAGGAAAAACTAACCCCCCCACTTTTGACAAAAGGTGGCGCTACTGAGCCCCTTCACCACGCCCATTTCTATGGCTTTGTCCATGTCTACTGGTTGACAATATTGATGTGTGTGTCGAGTTTCATGCAATTTGAAGCATGTTAAGAGCCTCAAAAACACTCAAGAATATTATTACAGTTTGACCTGTTGCCATGGCAACAATATTTCAAATATCAAAAATCCTGTCATAGGTCTACATCTGCTGTGTATTGACATTACACTGATGAAGTTTGAAGCAAATCAGGTAAAAATAAGAGGGTGATCTCAAAGCATTTCAAAAAGTGATACACTTCCTGCTGCCAGTTGGTGGTGCTATAACTTTGACTCACAATAGTCACATCCATGTGATCAGACTACTACAACTAACACACTCGTGAAGTTTCATAAAGATCAATATATGTATGCAGACGTTATAACACATTTCCTGTTTCCTTTTTCTCGCCATAAATTTGTTGCCTCGCCACGGCCAAACCGTTTGAGATATCCAAAATCCGTTTGCAATTAAACAACTTCAATGTGTTAGCAACAAGTTAAAAAAAGCTTGGTGTAAATTGGATAAACCCTGTAGGAGTAGTAGTATAAAATTCATAGCCTGTTTTTTCAAAAAATTACCATTCAAACAAAAATAGCCGACTTCCTGTTGGTCGGAGCTAATGAATGTAAATTAGAAAATTGTCCGGCTTGATGAGAACAATATGTGTACAGAGTTTGGTGACTGTAGGAAAAACTAACCCCCCCACTTTTGTCAAAAGGTGGCGCTACTGAGCCCCTCCACCACGCCCATTTCTATGGCTTTTTCTATGTCTACTGGTTGACAATATTGATGTGTGTGTCGAGTTTCATGCAATTTGAAGCATGTTAAGAGCCTCAAAAACACTCAAGAATATTATTACAGTTTGACCTGTTGCCATGGCAACAATATTTCAAATATCAAAAATCCTGTCATAGGTCTACATCTGCTGTGTATTGCCATTACATTGATGAAGTTTGAAGCAAATCAGGTAAAAATAAGAGGGTGATCTCAAAGCATTTCAAAAAGTGATACACTTCCTGCTGCCAGTTGGTGGCGCTATAACTTTGACTCACAATAGTCACATCCATGTGATCAGACTACTACAACCAACACACTCGTGAAGTTTCATAAAGATCAATATATGTATGCAGACGTTATAACACATTTCCTGTTTCCTTTTTCTCGCCATAAATTTGTTGCCTCGCCACGGCCAAACCGTTCGAGATATCAAAAGTCCGCTGGCAATTTTTAATCATCAGTGTCTTGACTTCATGCTGACCGAGTTTGGTGGCGATCGGATTAATCGTCTAGGAGGAGTATATCAAATTCCAGAGCATGCGTTTTTCAAACAACCCTTAATAGCTGACTTCCTGTTGGCGTGGCGTTTAACTTAGAGCACGAAAGTTGTTCGGCCCGATGATGTCTATATGTGTACCGAGTTTCATACTAATACGTGCAAGCGTGTTTAATATATGGACCAAATTTTCAGACTTTTTTCAAGGGGGCGCTGTCGAGCCCCCCTGCCACGCCCGGATACCAGCCTCTGTGGCATCCTAATGGCCGCGGATTCCAATGTGTGTGCCAATTTTCAAGAGTTTTTGAGCATGTTAAGGCCCCCAAAAAGCCCCGGAAGACGGAAAAAAAAAAAAAAAATAATAATAATAATAATCCTTAGAAGAACAAGAGGGCCCTGCGCGCTTAATTCGCTTGGGCCCTAATAATCCTTAGAAGAACAAGAGGGCCCTGCGCGCTTAATTCGCTTGGGCCCTAAATATAGCTGCGAGCAGCGATGGCGGGCCCAAGCCCGGTGGCACCGCCACCCCGGTGGCTTCAGGGTAACTGTGCACAGCGGGCAATAGGCACTTAAAATGGTTAAACATCAAAGGACTATGTCAAATTCACTCCACATTTACTGCACTACAAGGTGCCGCTATAGAGCCCCTCCTCCCTGCCCATTTTCAAAGGATTACATGTGCCAAGTTTTAACATTATTCTGATGAATTTTGAAGCAAATCAGGTAAAAATAAGAGGGTGATCTCAATGTATGCTGAAAGTGACACATTTTCTGCTTCCAGTTGGTGGCGCTATGACTTTGAATCACAATAGTCAAATCCATGTGATCAGCCTTGTACAACGAAGACTAAGCCAAAGTTTCATCAAAATCAATTAATGTATGCAGAAGTTATAACACTTTGTTTCCCTTTTCTTGCCATAAATTCGTTGCCTCGCCACGGCCAAACCGTTTGAGATATCCAAAATCCGTTTGCAATTAAACAACTTCAATGTGTTAGCAACAAGTTAAAAAAAGCTTGGTGTAAATTGGATAAACCCTGTAGGAGTAGTAGTATAAAATTCATAGCCTGTTTTTTCAAAAAATTAACATTCAAACAAAAATAGCCGACTTCCTGTTGGTCGGAGCTAATGAATGTAAATTAGAAAATTGTCCAGCTTGATGAGAACAATATGTGTACCGAGTTTGGTGACTGTAGGAAAAACTAACCCCCCCACTTTTGACAAAAGGTGGCGCTACTGAGCCCCTTCACCACGCCCATTTCTATGG
The DNA here is from genome assembly GCA_036281575.1 of Ancherythroculter nigrocauda. Classification (NCBI taxonomy): domain Eukaryota; kingdom Metazoa; phylum Chordata; class Actinopteri; order Cypriniformes; family Xenocyprididae; genus Ancherythroculter; species Ancherythroculter nigrocauda. Next base: position 38,749,764 of record VTFQ01000003.1, on the reverse strand, counting down.
CTTTGTCCATGTCTACTGGTTGACAATATTGATGTGTGTGTCGAGTTTCATGCAATTTGAAGCATGTTAAGAGCCTCAAAAACACTCAAGAATATTATTACAGTTTGACCTGTTGCCATGGCAACAATATTTCAAATATCAAAAATCCTGTCATAGGTCTACATCTGCTGTGTATTGACATTACACTGATGAAGTTTGAAGCAAATCAGGTAAAAATAAGAGGGTGATCTCAAAGCATTTCAAAAAGTGATACACTTCCTGCTGCCAGTTGGTGGTGCTATAACTTTGACTCACAATAGTCACATCCATGTGATCAGACTACTACAACTAACACACTTGTGAAGTTTCATAAAGATCAATATATGTATGCAGACGTTATAACACATTTCCTGTTTCCTTTTTCTCGCCATAAATTTGTTGCCTCGCCACGGCCAAACCGTTTGAGATATCCAAAATCCGTTTGCAATTAAACAACTTCAATGTGTTAGCAACAAGTTAAAAAAAGCTTGGTGTAAATTGGATAAACCCTGTAGGAGTAGTAGTATAAAATTCATAGCCTGTTTTTTCAAAAAATTAACATTCAAACAAAAATAGCCGACTTCCTGTTGGTCGGAGCTAATGAATGTAAATTAGAAAATTGTCCGGCTTGATGAGAACAATATGTGTACAGAGTTTGGTGACTGTAGGAAAAACTAACCCCCCCACTTTTGTCAAAAGGTGGCGCTACTGAGCCCCTCCACCACGCCCATTTCTATGGCTTTTTCTATGTCTACTGGTTGACAATATTGATGTGTGTGTCGAGTTTCATGCAATTTGAAGCATGTTAAGAGCCTCAAAAACACTCAAGAATATTATTACAGTTTGACCTGTTGCCATGGCAACAATATTTCAAATATCAAAAATCCTGTCATAGGTCTACATCTGCTGTGTATTGCCATTACATTGATGAAGTTTGAAGCAAATCAGGTAAAAATAAGAGGGTGATCTCAAAGCATTTCAAAAAGTGATACACTTCCTGCTGCCAGTTGGTGGCGCTATAACTTTGACTCACAATAGTCACATCCATGTGATCAGACTACTACAACCAACACACTCGTGAAGTTTCATAAAGATCAATATATGTATGCAGAGGTTATAACACATTTCCTGTTTCCTTTTTCTCGCCATAAATTCGTTGCCTCGCCACGGCCAAACCGTTCGAGATATCAAAAATCCCCTGGCAATTTTTAATCATCAGTGTCTTGACTTCATGCTGACCGAGTTTGGTGGCGATCGGATTAATCGTCTAGGAGGAGTATATCAAATTCCAGAGCATGCGTTTTTCAAACAACCCTTAATAGCTGAGTTCCTGTTGGTGTGGCGTTTAACTTAGAGTACGAAAGTTGTTCGGCCCGATGAGGTCTATATGTGTACCGAGTTTCATACTAATACGTGCAAGCGTGTTTAACATATGGACCAAATTTTCAGACTTTTTTCAAGGGGGCGCTGTCGAGCCCCCCTGCCACACCCGGGTACCAGCCTCTGCGGCGTCCTAATGGCCGCGGATTCCAATGTGTGTGCAAATTTTCAGGAGTTTTTGAGCATGTTAAGGCCCCCAAAAAGCCCCAGAAGACGTAAAAAAATACAAAAATAAAATAATAAATATAGCTGCGAGCAGCGATGGCGGGCCCAAGCCCGGTGGCACCGCCACCCCGGTGGCTTCAGGGCAACTGTGCACAGCGGGCAATAGGCACTTAAAACGGTTAAACATCAAAGGACTATGTCAAATTCACTCCACATTTACTGCACTACAAGGTGCCGCTATAGAGCCCCTCTTCCCTGCCCATTTTCAAAGGATTACATGTGCCAAGTTTTAACATTATTCTGATGAATTTTGAAGCAAATCAGGTAAAAATAAGAGGGTGATCTCAATGTATGCTGAAAGTGACACATTTTCTGCTTCCAGTTGGTGGCGCTATGACTTTGAATCACAATAGTCAAATCCATGTGATCAGCCTTGTACAACGAAGACTAAGCCAAAGTTTCATCAAAATCAATTAATGTATGCAGAAGTTATAACACTTTGTTTCCCTTTTCTTGCCATAAATTCGTTGCCTCGCCACGGCCAAACCGTTTGAGATATCCAAAATCCGTTTGCAATTAAACAACTTCAATGTGTTAGCAACAAGTTAAAAAAAGCTTGGTGTAAATTGGATAAACCCTGTAGGAGTAGTAGTATAAAATTCATAGCCTGTTTTTTCAAAAAATTAACATTCAAACAAAAATAGCCGACTTCCTGTTGGTCGGAGCTAATGAATGTAAATTAGAAAATTGTCCAGCTTGATGAGAACAATATGTGTACCGAGTTTGGTGACTGTAGGAAAAACTAACCCCCCCACTTTTGACAAAAGGTGGCGCTACTGAGCCCCTTCACCACGCCCATTTCTATGGCTTTGTCCATGTCTACTGGTTGACAATATTGATGTGTGTGTCGAGTTTCATGCAATTTGAAGCATGTTAAGAGCCTCAAAAACACTCAAGAATATTATTACAGTTTGACCTGTTGCCATGGCAACAATATTTCAAATATCAAAAATCCTGTCATAGGTCTACATCTGCTGTGTATTGACATTACACTGATGAAGTTTGAAGCAAATCAGGTAAAAATAAGAGGGTGATCTCAAAGCATTTCAAAAAGTGATACACTTCCTGCTGCCAGTTGGTGGTGCTATAACTTTGACTCACAATAGTCACATCCATGTGATCAGACTACTACAACTAACACACTCGTGAAGTTTCATAAAGATCAATATATGTATGCAGACGTTATAACACATTTCCTGTTTCCTTTTTCTCGCCATAAATTTGTTGCCTCGCCACGGCCAAACCGTTTGAGGTATCCAAAATCCGTTTGCAATTAAACAACTTCAATGTGTTAGCAACAAGTTAAAAAAAGCTTGGTGTAAATTGGATAAACCCTGTAGGAGTAGTAGTATAAAATTCATAGCCTGTTTTTTCAAAAAATTAACATTCAAACAAAAATAGCCGACTTCCTGTTGGTCAGAGCTAATGAATGTAAATTAGAAAATTGTCCGGCTTGATGAGAACAATATGTGTACCGAGTTTGGTGACTGTAGGAAATCTAACCCCCCCACTTTTGTCAAAAGGTGGCGCTACTGAGCCCCTCCACCACGCCCATTTCTATGGCTTTGTCCATGTCTACTGGTTGACAATATTGATGTGTGTGTCGAGTTTCATGCAATTTGAAGCATGTTAAGAGCCTCAAAAACACTCAAGAATATTATTACAGTTTGACCTGTTGCCATGGCAACAATATTTCAAATATCAAAAATCCTGTCATAGGTCTACATCTGCTGTGTATTGCCATTACATTGATGAAGTTTGAAGCAAATCAGGTAAAAATAAGAGGGTGATCTCAAAGCATTTCAAAAAGTGATACACTTCCTGCTGCCAGTTGGTGGCGCTATAACTTTGACTCACAATAGTCACATCCATGTGATCAGACTACTACAACCAACACACTGGTGAAGTTTCATAAAGATCAATATATGTATGCAGAGGTTATAACACATTTCCTGTTTCCTTTTTCTCGCCATAAATTCGTTGCCTCGCCACGGCCAAACCGTTCGAGATATCAAAAATCCCCTGGCAATTTTTAATCATCAGTGTCTTGACTTCATGCTGACCGAGTTTGGTGGCGATCGGATTAATCGTCTAGGAGGAGTATATCAAATTCCAGAGCATGCGTTTTTCAAACAACCCTTAATAGCTGACTTCCTGTTGGTGTGGCGTTTAACTTAGAGTACGAAAGTTGTTCGGCCCGATGAGGTCTATATGTGTACCGAGTTTCATACTAATACGTGCAAGCGTGTTTAATATATGGACCAAATTTTCAGACTTTTTTCAAGGGGGCGCTGTCGAGCCCCCCTGCCACGCCCGGATACCAGCCTCTGGGGCGTCCTAATGGCCGCGGATTCCAATGTGTGTGCCAATTTTCAAGAGTTTTTGAGCATGTTAAGGCCCCCAAAAAGCCCCGGAAGACGGAAAAAAAATAAAAAAAAAATAAATAAAAAAAAATTATAATAATCCTTAGAAGAACAAGAGGGCCCTGCGCGCTTAATTCGCTTGGGCCCTAATAATAATAATCCTTAGAAGAACAAGAGGGCCCTGCGCGCTTAATTCGCTTGGGCCCTAATAATAATAATAATAATAATAATAATAAAAAACGGAGCAATTCCAATAGGGTCCTCACACCATCGGTGCTCGGGCCCTAATAATAATAAACGGAGCAATTCCAATAGGGTCCTCACACCATCGGTGCTCGGGCCCTAATAATAATTAAAGCTGCAAGCACCGATGAAAGGGCCCTCGCACCCGGGCTCACCGCCACCCGTTGGCCTTAGGAAAACAGAGAACAGTGGTCGACATGCATGTAAGCGAATGAATACAGGAGAATTATGCCATTAAGTCATTTCGAATTGCCACACTTCCTGCTGCCAACAGGTGGCGCTTTGACCATAACCAAATTGTGATATAGATGTGTTCAGACCCGGACTGTTGTCAAACACGTGAAGTTTGGAGCAGATCGGACATCATATGCCTGAGTTACAACAACTTCCTGTTTCATGGCATTAATCGCATACATTAGCACTTAGCCAAGTGTTGCATGATTTAACGTGTTTCTAGTATGTTTTGTACTTTGTGGCATATTGAAATGTGGTTCTGGGAGGGAATTACAGTGTAAAGCATGCCATTTCCTGTTGCCAGCAGGTGGCGCCATGACTAACTGAATATTGGCATATACATATGTTCAGGCCAGGACTCTTATCACACATGTGAAGTTTGGAGCAGATCAGACATTGTATGCCTGAGTTACAACGGCTTCCTTTTTCATGGCGGAACAACAGACTTTGTCATGCCGCCACGGACACGCCCTTCAACGAAAACTCTAGATCTTCGCAATTTAACGTCACAAAGGCCTTTAGATTAGACTGACAAAAAATGACATTGATCTGATTAAATCTCTAGGAGGAGTTAATCACAGTGTAAAACATGTAATTTCCTATTGCCCCCAGGTGGCGCTATGACTGTAACTGAATATTGTCATATAGATGTCTTCAGGTCAGGACTCTAATAAAACATGTGAAGTTTGGGGCAGATCGGACATTGTATGCCCGAGTTACAACAACTTTCTTTTTCATGGCGAAACATCGAACTTTGCCAGGCCGCCACGGACACGCCCTTCAGCAAAAACTCTAGATCTTCGCAATTTAACGTCTCGAAGGCCTTTAGATTAGACTGACCAAATATGATGTTGATCTGATTAAAGCTCTAGGAGGAGTTCATTAAAGTACAACGCCTGGAAAAGGCAAAAACTGCCCAAATTTTGCAAAGAAAATTCAAAATATCTCACTTCCTGTTGGTTTTCAGATTTCACTCCAAGAGACTTTTTTGTAAGTATTGGGCTGTTAGATGTGTGTACCAAATTTCATACCTGTACGTGAAACGTAGTGTCAGGGGCACTTCGTTGAAATTTTTTAGGTGGCGCTATCGAGCCATTTTGCCACACTTAATTCTGAAACCCATATCAGACGTAAATTTTCACCACTTCTGACGTATCTGCAAAGTTTCATGAGTTTTCGAGTATGTTTCGGCCCTCAAAAAAGTGATTCACCTTACATGGCGAAACATCAGACTTTGTCGGTCACCACGGACACGCCCTTCAAAGAAAACTCAAGATCTTTGCAATTTAACATCTCAAAGGCCTTATATGACAGGCCTTATAGGCCCTCAAAAATGCGATTTACTTTGGAGAATAATAATAATAATAATTAAAGCTGCAAGCAGCGATGAAAGGGCCCTCGCACCCGGGCTCACCGCCACCCGTTGGCCTCAGGAAAACAGTGAACAGTGGGCGTCATGCATTTAAGTGAGTGAATACAGGAGAATTATGCCAAAGTCATTTCGAAATGCCACACTTCCTGCGGCCAACAGGTGGCGCTTTTACCGTAACTGAATTTTGCCATGTTGATGTCTTCAGGCCAGGACTATCATTGAACACGTGAAGTTTGAAGCAGATCGGACATTGTATGCCTGAGTTACAACAACTTCCTGTTTCTTTCGTGGCGTTAATCGCATACATTAGCACTCAGCCAAGTGTTGCATGGTTTAACGTGTTTCTAGAATGTCTGGTACTTCGTGGCACGATGAAATGTGGATCTGGTAGTGAATTACAGTATAAAGCATGCCACTTCCTGTTGCCAGCAGGTGGCGCTATGACTAACTGAATATTATCATATAGACGTCTTTAGGCCAGGAGTCTTATCACACATGTGAAGTTTGGAGTAGATCGGACATAGTAAGCCTGAGTTACAACAGTTTCCTCTTTCATGGCGAAACATCAGACTTTGTCAGGCCGCCACGGACACGCCCTTCACCGAAAACTCAAGATCTTTGATATTTATCATCGCTAAGGTCTTAAGATTAGACTGACTACATATGATGTTGATCTGGTTAAATCTCCATGAGGAGTTAATCACAGTGTAAAACATGTCATTTCCTGTTGCCTGCAGGTGGCACTATGACTGTAACTGAATATTGTTATGAAGATGTCTTCAGGTTAGGACTCTAATAAAGCATGTGAAGTTTGGGGCAGATCCGACATTGTTTGTCTGAGTTACAACAACTTCCTGTTTCATGGCGAAAACATCAAACTTTGTCAGGCTGCCACGGACACGCCCTTCAGTGAAAACTCTAGATCTTCGCAATTTAACGTCACAAAGGCCTTTAGATTAGACTGACCAAATATGACATTGATCTGATTAAAGCTCTAGGAGGAGTTCGTTAAAGTACAAAGTCTGGAAAATGCAAAAAACGGTGATTTAATTCAAAATATCTGAGTTCCTGTTCGGTTTCGGATTTCGCTCCAAGAGACTTTTTTGTAGGTCTTGGGCTTATAAATGTGTGTACCGAATTTCAAAACCCTAGTGAAATGTAGCGAGAGGGGCTGTCCGTTAGATGGCGCTATCGAGCCATTTTGCCACACCCAATTCCGAAACCCATAACAGACGTAAATTTTCACCACTTCTGATGCGTGTGCAAAGTTTTGTGAGTTTTCGAGCATGTTTAGGCCCTCTAAAATGCGATTTACTTTGGAGAAGAATAATAATAATAATTAAAGCTGCAAGCAGCGATGAAAGGGCCCTCGCACCCAGGCTCACCGCCACCCGTTGGCCTCAGGAAAACAGCGAACAGTGGGCGACATGCATGTGAGCGAGTAAATACAGGAGAATTATGGCAAAACCATGTAAAAGTGCCACATTTCCTGCTGCCAACAGGTGGCGCTATAGCTAACTGAATATTGTCATATAGATGTCTTTAGGCCAGGACTCTTATCACTCATGTGAAGTTTGGAGCAGATCAGACATAGTATGCCTGAGTTACAACAGCTTCCTCTTTCATGGCGAAACATCAGACTTTGTCAGGCCGCCACAGACATGCCCTTCAACAAAAACTCAAGATCTTTGATTTTTAACATCTCAAAGGCCTTAAGATTAGACTGGCCATATATGATGTGCTTCTGGTTTAATCTCTATGAGGAGTTAATCACAGTGTAAAACATGTAATTTCCTGTTGCCCCCAGGTGGCGCTATGACTGTAACTGAATATTGTCATGAAGATGTCTTCAGGTCAGGACTCTTATAAAACATGTGAAGTTTGGGGCAGATCAGACATTGTATGCCCGAGTTACAACAACTTCCTGTTTCATGGCGAAACATCAAACTTTGCCAGGCCGCCACGGACACGCCCTTCAGCGAAAACTCTAGATCTTCGCAATTTAACGTCTCAAAGGCCTTCAGATTAGACTGACCAAATATGATGTTGATCTGATTAAAGCTCTAGGAAAGTGTTTGTTAAAGTACAACGTCTGGAAATGGCAAAAACTGCACAAATTTTGCAAAGAAAATTCAAAATATCTGACTTCCTGTTGGTTTTCAGATTTCACTCCAAGAGACTTTTTTGTAGGTATTGGGCTGTTAGATGTGTGTACCAAATTTCATGCCTGTACGTGAAACGTAGTGTCAGGGGCACTTCGTTGAAATTTTTAGGTGGCGCTATCGAGCCATTTTGCCACACTTAATTCTGAAACCCATATCAGACGTAAATTTTCACCACTTCTAACGCATCTGCAAAGTTTCATGAGTTTTCGAGTATGTTTCGGCCCTCAAAAAAGTGATTCACCTTACATGGCGAAACATCACACTTTGTCGGTCACCACGGACACGCCCTTCAACGAAAACTCAAGATCTTTGCAATTTAACATCTCAAAGGCCTTAAGATTAGACTGGCCATATATGATGTGCTTCTGGTTTAATCTCTATGAGGAGTTAATCACAGTGTAAAACATGTCATTTACTGTTGCCCCCAGGTGGTGCTATGACTGTAACTGAATATTGTCATATAGATGTCTTCAGGTCAGGACTCTAATAAAACATGTGAAGTTTGGGGCAGATCAGACATTGTATGCCCGAGTTACAACAACTTCCTGTTTCATGGCGAAACATTGAACTTTGCCAGGCCGCCACGGACACGCCCTTCAGCGAAAACTCTAGATCTTCGCAATTTAACGTCTCAAAGGCCTTTAGATTAGTCTGACCAAATATGATGTTGATCTGATTAAAGCTCTAGGAGGAGTTCATTAAAGTACAACATGTGGAAATGGCAAAAACTGCACACATTTTTGCAGAGAAAATTCAAAATATCTCACTTCCTGTTGGGTTTACAAACTTTGCACCCGGGGCTTTTTTGTAGGTATTGGGCTGTTACATCTGTCTACCGAATTTCATAACTGTACGTGAAACGTAGCACGAAGGGCGCTTAATTGAAATTTTGTAGGTGGCGCTATCGAGCAATTTTGCCACACCTAATTCTGAAACCCATATCAGATGTAAATTTTCACCACTTCTGACGCGTGTGCAAAGTTTCATGAGTTTTTGATAACGTTTAGGCCCTCAAAAATGCGATTCATTTTGGAGAAGAAGAATAATTGGCTGAGCAATTACAATAGGGTCCTCACACCATCGGTGCTCGGGCCCTAATTAAAGCTGCAAGCAGCGATGAAAGGGCCCTCGCACCCGGGCTCACCGCCACCCGTTGGCCTTAGGAAAACAGAGAACAGTGGTCGACATGCATGTAAGCGAATGAATACAGGAGAATTATGCCATTAAGTCATTTCGAATTGCCACACTTCCTGCTGCCAACAGGTGGCGCTTTGACCATAAGCAAATATTACGATATAGATGTGTTCAGACCCGGACTGTTATCAAACACGTGAAGTTTGGAGCAGATCGGACATTGTATGCCTGAGTTACAACGGCTTCCTTTTTCATGGCGGAACAACAGACTTTGTCATGCCGCCACGGACACGCCCTTCAACGAAAACTCTAGATCTTCGCAATTTAACGTCACAAAGGCCTTTAGATTAGACTGACAAAAAATGACATTGATCTGATTAAATCTCTAGGAGGAGTTAATCACAGTGTAAAACATGTCATTTCCTGTTGCCCCCAGGTGGCGCTATGACTGTAACTGAATATTGTTATGAAGATGTCTTCAGGTCAGGACTCTAATAAAACATGTGAAGTTTGGGGCAGATCAGACATTGTATGCCCGAGTTACAACAACTTCCTGTTTCATGGCGAAACATCGAACTTTGCCAGGCCGCCACGGACACGCCCTTCAGCAAAAACTCTAGATCTTCGCAATTTAACGTCTCGAAGGCCTTTAGATTAGACTGACCAAATATGATGTTGATCTGATTAAAGCTCTAGGAGGAGTTCATTAAAGTACAACGCCTGGAAAAGGCAAAAACTGCACAAATTTTGCAAAGAAAATTCAAAATATCTCACTTCCTGTTGGTTTTCAGAATTCACTCCAAGAGACTTTTTTGTAAGTATTGGGCTGTTAAATGTGTGTACCAAATTTCATACCTTTACGTGAAACGTAGTGTCAGGGGCACTTCGTTGAAATTTTTTAGGTGGCGCTATCGAGCCATTTTGCCACACTTAATTCTGAAACCCATATCAGACGTAAATTTTCACCACTTCTGACGTATCTGCAAAGTTTCATGAGTTTTCGAGTATGTTTCGGCCCTCAAAAAAGTGATTCACCTTACATGGCGAAACATCACACTTTGTCGGTCACCACGGACACGCCCTTCAACGAAAACTCAAGATCTTTGCAATTTAACATCTCAAAGGCCTTAAGATTAGACTGGCCATATATGATGTTGATCTGGTTCAATCTCTATGTGGAGTTAATCACAGTGTAAAACATGTAATTTCCTGTTGCCCCCAGGTGGCGCTATGACTGTAACTGAATATTGTCATATAGATGTCTTCAGGTCAGGACTCTAATAAAACATGTGAAGTTTGGGGCAGATCAGACATTGCATGCCCGTGTTACAACAACTTCCTGTTTCATGGCGAAACATCGAACTTTGTCAGGCCTCCACAAACACGCCTTTCAGCGAAAACTCTAGATCTTCGCAATTTAACGTCTCACAGGCCTTTAGATTAGACTGACCAAATATGATGTTGATCTGATTAAAGCTCTAGGAGGAGTTCGTTAAAGTACAACTTGTGGAAATGGCAAAAACTGCCAAAATTTTGTAGAGAAAATTCAAAATATCTCACTTTCTGTTGGCTTTACAAACTTTGCACCCAGGGGCTTTTTTGTAGGTATTGGGCTGTTACATCTGTCTACCAAATTTCATAATTGTACGTGAAACGTAGCACGAAGGGCGCTTAATTGAAATTTTGTAGATGGCGCTATCGAGCCATTTTGCCACACCTAATTCTGATACCTATATCAGATGTAAATTTTCACCACTTCTGACGCGTGTGCAAAGTTTCATGAGTTTTTGAGAATGTTTAGGCCCTCAAAAATGCGATTCATTTTGGAGAAGAAGAATAATTGGCTGAGCAATTCCAATAGGGTCCTCACACCATCGGTGCTCGGGCCCTAATAATAATAATAATAAATATAGCTGCAAGCAGCAATTACGGGGCCAAGCACAAAAACGGCACAAGAAGCAAGCCAATATGGCTGGGAGCATCAGACTAACTGCAACAGTGAGTAAAGATCATTGTAGGCAAAAGAGCTGAAAAATGATCAAAAATGAGGATTTACTGGTTCATCACTTTCGACCATTAGGTGGCGCTGTGTCCAAATTGTTGTGGTATGGTTAGAGTGAGGTGACAATGACACTTGCAATGTTTGGTGTCAATATATCAAAGCATTGTAGAGATACAGCTTCAAGACTGGGTTTTGCATCATGCCTCAAATTCATTGCTCTGGTATATGAAAACGGTATGACATATCGACTTGAAATCCTTAACTTTCTGTCGGCATAGTCTGCAGATGATACGGTTCGATTTTGGTGAAAATCGGAGCAACGTTCTAGGAGGAGTTTGAAAAAGTAGGTTTTTAAAGAAAAACAATATGGCGGACAGGAACTTCGGCCGACTATGGAAAATTTGATATCTATGTTCACAGCATGACCGACGGAATCTACTGAGATCAGTTTCATTACAATCGGTATATATAGTCAAAAGTTATTAACATTTTTGTCAATTTTGTTATAAATTTTGACCACAAGGTGGTGCTGGTCTGAAACTTCTCAGGCACTTTCAGGGCATTGTCCTGATGACCCATACCGAGTTTCGTAATGATATGCAAATGCATTCGCAAAATACAGTATTTTAGCACAAATTTCAAAATGGCCGAAGAACAAAATGGCCGATATGGGAAAATTGGATATCATTCGACTCGGCATGATGCCTCGAATCTAAAGAGACCAAATTTATGATTTTTGGTCAAAGCCTTTAGAAGTTATAAGCAAAAATAGCCATTTTTCATATCTCCACTCCAGTAGGTGGCACTGCGCTGTGGCACTGCGCCGAAACACTGCATGATGCCTCAGGTCATGTTTGTGATGACACGTACCAAGTTTGGTCTGAATATGATAAAGCATTGCAGAGATACAGCTTCAAGAGTCGTTTTTGCATCATGCCTCAGATTCGTTGCTCCGGTGTACGAAAATGGTTTGATGTATCGACTTGAAATCCATAACTTTTTGTCGGCATGGTCTGAAGACGATACGGTTCGATTTTGGTGAAAATCGGAGCAACGGTCTAGGAGGAGTTCGAAAAAGTAGGTTTTTAAAGTAAAACAATAGGGCAGACAGGAAGTTCAGCCGACTATGGCAAATTTGATACCTGTGTTCTCAGCATGACCCACGGAATCAAATGAGACCAGTTTCATTACAATGAGTTAAAATAGTCAAAAGTTATTAGCATTTTTGAAAATTTTGTTATAACTTTTGACCACAAGGTGGCGCTGTGCCGAAACTTCTCAGGCTCCTTTAGGGCATTGTCCTGATGACCCATACCGAGTTTCATAACGATATGCTAATGCGTTCGTAAAATACAGCATTATAGCACAAAATTCAAAATGGCCGATGGCCAAAATGGCCGAAGTGGGAAAATTGGATATCATTCGACTCGGCATGATTCCCCGAATCCAACGAGACCAAATTTATGATTTTTGGACAAACCCATCAGAAGTTATAAGCAAAAATAGCCATTTTTCATATCTCCGCACCAGTAGGTGGCACTGCACCGAAACACTGCATCTTGCCTCAGGTCATGCTTGTCATGACATGTACCAAGTTTGGTCTGAATATGATAAAGTGTTACAGAGATACAGCCTTACTTCTATTTTCGCAAGCGCAATGTACAATTCGATCGTGTGTTTGTCGAAAACGGTTTGAGCAATCGACTTGAATTCCATAACTTTTTGTCAGCATGGTCTGAAGATGATCTGGTTCAATTTTCGTGAAAATCGGAGTAACGGCCTAGGAGGAGTTCGAAAAAGTAAGTTTTTCAGAAAATTCAAAATGGCGGAAAAATTTTCATGACGGAAAATGACGTCATATGGTACAGTCGATTCGTCTTGGGCCAAGGAATCAGGGGAAAAAAGAAATTTGTTTCTAGCCCTTACGGTTCAAAAGTTATTAACATAAACATAAGTGCAAATTTGGACAGCTGGTGGCGCTAGAGGGATTGAGTTAGAGACTCCAAATTTGCTATGGACAAAGGCCAGACTGTCCTCTAACTGCGTGCCAAATTTCACAACTTTCCCGCAAGCGGTTCTATGGGCTGTCATAGACTTCAAGAGCGGAAGAAGAAGAACAAGAATAAATATAGCTGCAAGCAGCAATTACGGGGCCAAGCACAAAAACGGCACAAGAAGCCAGCCAACATGGCCGTGAGCATCAGACCAACAGCAGCAGTGAGCAATTAGAAAAAAAAGTTATTAGCATTTTTGTCAAGTTTGTTATAACTTTTGAGCACGAGGTGGCGCTGGTCCGAAACTTCTCATGCTGCTTCAGGGCATTGTCCTGATGACCCATACCAAATTAATGAATTTTGGTCAAACCCATCAGAAGTTATAAGCAAAAATAGCCATTTTTCATATCTCCACTCCAGTAGGTGGCGCTGCGCCGAAACACTGTATGATGCCTCAGGTCATGCTTGTGATGACAGGTACCAAGTTTGGTCTGAATATGTCAAAGCATTGTAGAGATACAGCTTCAAGAGTAATTTTTGCATCATCTCTCAAATTCTTTGCTCCGGTATACGAAAACGGTTTGACTTATCAACTTGAAATCCATAACTTTTTGTCGGCATGGTCTGAAGATGATACGGTTCAATTTTGGTGAAAATCGGAGCAAAGGTCTAGGAGGAGTTTGAAAAAGTAGGTTTTTAAAGAAAAACAATATGGCGGACAGGAAGTTCAGCTGAATATGGCAAATTTGGTATCTATGTTCTCAGCATGACCCAAGGAATCTATTGAGACCAGTTTCATTACAATCGGTAGACATAATCAAAAGTTATTAGCATTTTTGTCAATTTTGTTATAACTTTTGACCACAAGGTGGTGCTGGTCCGAAACTTCTCAGGCTCCTTCAGGGCATTGTCCTGATGAACCATACCAAATTTATGAATTTTGGTCAAACCCATCAGAAGTTATAAGCAAAAACAGCCATTTTTCATATCTCCACTCCAGTAGGTGGCGCTGTGCTGAAACATTGTATGATGCCTCAGGTCATGCTTGTGATGACACATACCAAGTTTGGTCTGAATATGATAAAGCATTGCAGAGATACAGCTTCAAGAGTCATTTTTGCATCATGCCTCAAATTCGTTGCTCTGGTATACGAAAACGTTTTGACTTATCGACTTGAAATCCATAACTTTTTGTCAGCATAGTCTGAAGATGATACTGAAAAAGTAAGTTTTTCAGAAAATTCAAAATGGCGGAAAAATTTTCATGACGGAAAATGACGTCATTGGGTGCGATCGATTCGTCTTGACCCAAGGAATCAGAGGAAAAAAGAATTTTGTTTCTAGCCCTTATGGTTCAAAAGTTATTAACATAAACATAAGTGCAACTTTGGACAGCTGGTGGCGCTAGAGGGATTGAGATAGAGACTCCAAATTTGCTGTGGACAAAGGTCAGACTGTCCTCTAACTGTGTGCCAAATTTCACAACTTTCCCGCAAGCGGTTCTATGGGTTGCCATAGACTTCAAGAGCGGAAGAAGAAGAAGAAGAAGAAGAAGAATAAAAAAAAAAAAAAAAAAAAGAACGCCAACAATAACAATAGGTGCCTCCGCACCTTCGGTGCTTGGCCCCTAATAAATATAGCTGCAAGCAGCAATTATGGGGCCAAGCACAAAAACGGCACAAGAAACCAGCCAACACGGCTGGGAGCATCAGACCAACTGCAACAGTGAACAATTAAAGACGTATTAAGATCATTTTAGGCATAAGAGCTGAAAAATTATCAAAAATGAGGATTTACTGGTTCATAACTTTCGACCAATAGGTGGCGCTGTGTCCAAATTGTTGTGGTATGGTCAGAGTGAGGTGACAATGACACTTCCAAAGTTTGGTGTCAATATGTCAAAGCACTGAAGAGATACAGCTTCAAGAGTCATTTTTGAATCATGCCTCAAATTCTTTGCTCTGGTATACAAAAACGGTTTGACATATGGACTTGAAATCCATAACTTTTTGTCGGCATGGTCTGAAGATGACACGGTTCAATTTTGGTGAAAATCGGAGCAACGGTCTAGGAGGAGTTCGAAAAAGTAGGTTTTTAAAGAAAAACAATATGGCGGACAGGACGTTTAGCTGACTATGGCAAATTTGATATCTATGTTCTCAGCATAACCCAAGGAATCTACAGAGACCAGTTTCATTACAATTGGTTAATATAGACAAAAGTTATTAGCATTTTTGTAAATTTTGTTATAACTTTTGACCACGAGGTGGCGCTGGTCCGAAACTTCTCAGGCTCCTTCAGGGCATTGTCCTGATGACCCATACCAAATTTATGAATTTTGGTCAAACTCATCAGAAGTTATGAGCAAAATAACAATTTTTCATATCTCCACTCCAGTAGGTGGCGCTGCACCGAAACACTGTATAATGCCTCAGGTCATGCTTGTGATGACATGTACCAAGTTTGGTCTAAATATGTCAAAGCATTGTAGAGATACAGCTTCAAGGGTAATTTTTGCATCACATCTCAAATTCTTTGCTCCGGTATACGAAAACGGTTTGACTTATCGACTTGAAATCCATAACTTTTTGTCGGCATGGTCTGAAGATGACACGGTTCAATTTTGGTGAAAATTGGAGCAACGGTCTAGGAGGAGTTCGAAAAAGTAGGTTTTTGAAGAAAAACAATATGGCGGACAGGAAGTTTAGCTGACTATAGCAAATGTGATATCTATGTTCTCAGCATGACCCAAGGAATCTACTGAGACCAGTTTCATTACAATTGGTGAATACAGTCAAAAGTTATTAGCATTTTTGTAAATTTTGTTATAACTTTTGACCACAAGGTGGCGCTGTGCCGAAACTTCTCAGGCTCCTTCAGGGCATTGTGCTGATGACCCATACCAAGTTTTGTAAAGATACGTTAATGCGTTCGTAAAATACAGCATTTTAGCACAAAATTCAAAATGGCCGACGGCCAAAATGGCCGATATGGGAAAATTGGATATCATTCGACTCGGCATGATTCCCCGAATCCAACGAGACCAAATTTATGATTTTTGGACAAACCCATCAGAAGTTATAAGCAAAAATACCCATTTTTCATATCTCCGCACCAGTAGGTGGCGCTGCGCCGAAACACTGCATGGTACCTCAGGTCATGCTTGTGATGACATGTACCAAGTTTGGTCTGAATACGATAAAGCGTTGCGGAGATACAGCCTTACTTCTGTTTTCGCAAGCACTACGTACAATTCGTTCGTGAGTTTTTCTAAAACGGTTTGAGGAATCAACTTGAATTCCATAACTTTTTGTCAGCATGGTCTGAAGATGATCTGATTCAATTTTCATGAAAATCGGAGTAACGGCCTAGGAGGAGTTCGAAAAAGTAAGTTTTTCAGGAAATTCAAAATGGCGGAAAAATTTTCATGACGGAAAATGACGTCATAGGGTGCGATCGATTCGTCTTGACCCAAGGAATCAGAGGAAAAAAGAATTTTGTTTCTAGCCCTTATGGTTCAAAAGTTATTAACATAAACATAAGTGCAACTTTGGACAGCTGGTGGCGCTAGAGGGATTGAGATAGAGACTCCAAATTTGCTGTGGACAAAGGTCAGACTGTCCTCTAACTGTGTGCCAAATTTCACAACTTTCCCGCAAGCGGTTCTATGGGCTGCCATAGACTTCAAGAGCGGAAGAAGAAGAAGAAGAAGAAGAAGAAGAATAAAAAAAAATATAGCTGCGAGCAGCGATGGCGGGCCCAAGCCCGGTGGCACCGCCACCCCGGTGGCTTCAGGGCAACTGTGCACAGCGGGCAATAGGCACTTAAAACGGTTAAACATCAAAGGACTATGTCAAATTCACTCCACATTTACTGCACTACAAGGTGCCACTATAGAGCCCCTCCTCCCTGCCCATTTTCAAAGGATTACATGTGCCAAGTTTTAACATTATTCTGATGAATTTTGAAGCAAATCAGGTAAAAATAAGAGGGTGATCTCAATGTATGCTGAAAGTGACACATTTTCTGCTTCCAGTTGGTGGCGCTATGACTTTGAATCACAATAGTCAAATCCATGTGATCAGCCTTGTACAACGAAGACTAAGCCAAAGTTTCATCAAAATCAATTAATGTATGCAGAAGTTATAACACTTTGTTTCCCTTTTCTTGCCATAAATTCGTTGCCTCGCCACGGCCAAACCGTTTGAGATATCCAAAATCCGTTTGCAATTAAACAACTTCAATGTGTTAGCAACAAGTTAAAAAAAGCTTGGTGTAAATTGGATAAACCCTGTAGGAGTAGTAGTATAAAATTCATAGCCTGTTTTTTCAAAAAATTAACATTCAAACCAAAATAGCCGACTTCCTGTTGGTCGGAGCTAATGAATGTAAATTAGAAAATTGTCCAGCTTGATGAGTACAATATGTGTACCGAGTTTGGTGACTGTAGGAAAAACTAACCCCCCCACTTTTGACAAAAGGTGGCGCTACTGAGCCCCTCCACCACGCCCATTTCTATGGCTTTGTCCATGTCTACTGGTTGACAATATTGATGTGTGTGTCGAGTTTCATGCAATTTGAAGCATGTTAAGAGCCTCAAAAACACTCAAGAATATTATTACAGTTTGACCTGTTGCCATGGCAACAATATTTCAAATATCAAAAATCCTGTCATAGGTCTACATCTGCTGTGTATTGACATTACACTGATGAAGTTTGAAGCAAATCAGGTAAAAATAAGAGGGTGATCTCAAAGCATTTTAAAAGTGATACACTTCTTGCTGCCATTTGGTGGCGCTATAACTTTGACTCACAATAGTTACATCCATGTGATCAGACTACTACAACCAACACACTCGTGAAGTTTCATAAAGATCAATATATGTATGCAGACGTTATAACACATTTCCTGTTTCCCTTTTCTCGCCATAAATTCGTTGCCTCGCCACGGCCAAACCGTTTGAGGTATCCAAAATCCGTTTGCAATTAAACAACTTCAATGTGTTCGCAACAAGTTAAAAAAAGCTTGGTGTAAATTGGATAAACCCTGTAGGAGTAGTAGTATAAAATTCATAGCCTGTTTTTTCAAAAAATTAACATTCAAACAAAAATAGCCGACTTCCTGTTGGTCGGAGCTAATGAATGTAAATTAGAAAATTGTCCGGCTTGATGAGAACAATATGTGTACCGAGTTTGGTGACTGTAGGAAAAACTAACCCCCCCACTTTTGTCAAAAGGTGGCGCTACTGAGCCCCTCCACCACGCCCATTTCTATGGCTTTGTCCATGTCTACTGGTTGACAATATTGATGTGTGTGTCGAGTTTCATGCAATTTGAAGCATGTTAAGAGCCTCAAAAACACTCAAGAATATTATTACAGTTTGACCTGTTGCCATGGCAACAATATTTCAAATATCAAAAATCCTGTCATAGGTCTACATCTGCTGTGTATTGACATTACACTGATGAAGTTTGAAGCAAATCAGGTAAAAATAAGAGGGTGATCTCAAAACATTTCAAAAAGTGATACACTTCCTGCTGCCAGTTGGTGGCGCTATAACTTTGACTCACAATAGTCACATCCATGTGATCAGACTCCTATAACGAACACACTCGTGAAGTTTCATAAAGATCAATATATGTATTAAGACGTTATAACACATTTCCTGTTTCCTTTTTCTCGCCATAAATTCGTTGCCTCGCCACGGCCAAACCGTTCGAGATATCAAAAATCCCCTGGCAATTTTTAATCATCAGTGTCTTGACTTCATGCTGACCGAGTTTGGTGGCGATCGGATTAATCGTCTAGGAGGAGTATATCAAATTCCAGAGCATGCGTTTTTCAAACAACCCTTAATAGCTGACTTCCTGTTGGCGTGGCGATTAACTTAGAGCGCGAAAGTTGTTCGGCCCGATGAGGTCTATATGTGTACCGAGTTTCATACTAATACGTGCAAGCATGTTTAATATATGGACCAAATTTTCAGACTTTTTTCAAGGGGGCGCTGTCGAGCCCCCCTGCCACGCCCGGGTACCAGCCTCTCCGGCGTCCTAATGGCCGCGGATTCCAATGTGTGTGCCAATTTTCAAGAGTTTTTGAGCATGTTAAGGCCCCCAAAAAGCCCCGGAAGACGGAAAAAAAAAAAAAATAATAATAATAATAATAATCCTTAGAAGAACAAGAGGGCCCTGCGCGAATTTTCGCTTGGGCCCTAAAAATAAAAAAAAAGAACGCCAACAATAACAATAGGTGCCTCCGCACCTTCGGTGCTTGGCCCCTAAATATAGCTGCAAGCAGCAATTATGGGGCCAAGCACAAAAACGGCACAAGAAACCAGCCAACACGGCTGGGAGCATCAGACCAACTGCAACAGTGAACAATTAAAGACGTATTAAGATCATTTTAGGCATAAGAGCTGAAAAATTATCAAAAATGAGGATTTACTGGTTCATAACTTTCGACCAATAGGTGGCGCTGTGTCCAAATTGTTGTGGTATGGTCAGAGTGAGGTGACAATGACACTTCCAAAGTTTGGTGTCAATATGTCAAAGCACTGAAGAGATACAGCTTCAAGAGTCATTTTTGAATCATGCCTCAAATTCTTTGCTCTGGTATACAAAAACGGTTTGACATATGGACTTGAAATCCATAACTTTTTGTCGGCATGGTCTGAAGATGACACGGTTCAATTTTGGTGAAAATCGGAGCAACGGTCTAGGAGGAGTTCGAAAAAGTAGGTTTTTAAAGAAAAACAATATGGCGGACAGGACGTTTAGCTGACTATGGCAAATTTGATATCTATGTTCTCAGCATAACCCAAGGAATCTACAGAGACCAGTTTCATTACAATTGGTTAATATAGACAAAAGTTATTAGCATTTTTGTAAATTTTGTTATAACTTTTGACCACGAGGTGGCGCTGGTCCGAAACTTCTCAGGCTCCTTCAGGGCATTGTCCTGATGACCCATACCAAATTTATGAATTTTGGTCAAACTCATCAGAAGTTATGAGCAAAATAACAATTTTTCATATCTCCACTCCAGTAGGTGGCGCTGCACCGAAACACTGTATAATGCCTCAGGTCATGCTTGTGATGACATGTACCAAGTTTGGTCTAAATATGTCAAAGCATTGTAGAGATACAGCTTCAAGGGTAATTTTTGCATCACATCTCAAATTCTTTGCTCCGGTATACGAAAACGGTTTGACTTATCGACTTGAAATCCATAACTTTTTGTCGGCATGGTCTGAAGATGACACGGTTCAATTTTGGTGAAAATTGGACCAACGGTCTAGGAGGAGTTCGAAAAAGTAGGTTTTTGAAGAAAAACAATATGGCGGACAGGAAGTTTAGC
Organism: Ancherythroculter nigrocauda; assembly: GCA_036281575.1. Taxonomy (NCBI): domain Eukaryota; kingdom Metazoa; phylum Chordata; class Actinopteri; order Cypriniformes; family Xenocyprididae; genus Ancherythroculter; species Ancherythroculter nigrocauda. Next base: position 38,729,277 of record VTFQ01000003.1, on the reverse strand, counting down.
TGACTATAGCAAATGTGATATCTATGTTCTCAGCATGACCCAAGGAATTTACTGAGACCAGTTTCATTACAATTGGTGAATACAGTCAAAAGTTATTAGCATTTTTGTAAATTTTGTTATAACTTTTGACCACAAGGTGGCGCTGTGCCGAAACTTCTCAGGCTCCTTCAGGGCATTGTGCTGATGACCCATACCAAGTTTTGTAAAGATACGTTAATGCGTTCGTAAAATACAGCATTTTAGCACAAAATTCAAAATGGCCGACGGCCAAAATGGCCGATATGGGAAAATTGGATATCATTCGACTCGGCATGATTCCCCGAATCCAACGAGACCAAATTTATGATTTTTGGACAAACCCATCAGAAGTTATAAGCAAAAATACCCATTTTTCATATCTCCGCACCAGTAGGTGGCGCTGCGCCGAAACACTGCATGGTACCTCAGGTCATGCTTGTGATGACATGTACCAAGTTTGGTCTGAATACGATAAAGCGTTGCGGAGATACAGCCTTACTTCTGTTTTCGCAAGCACTACGTACAATTCGTTCGTGAGTTTTTCGAAAACGGTTTGAGGAATCAACTTGAATTCCATAACTTTTTGTCAGCATGGTCTGAAGATGATCTGATTCAATTTTCATGAAAATCGGAGTAACGGCCTAGGAGGAGTTCGAAAAAGTAAGTTTTTCAGAAAATTCAGAATGGCGGAAAAATTTTCATGACGGAAAATGACGTCATAGGGTGCGATCGATTCGTCGTGACCCAAGGAATCAGAGGAAAAAAGAATTTTGTTTCTAGCCCTTATGGTTCAAAAGTTATTAACATAAACATAAGTGCAACTTTGGACAGCTGGTGGCGCTAGAGGGATTGAGATAGAGACTCCAAATTTGCTGTGGACAAAGGTCAGACTGTCCTCTAACTGTGTGCCAAATTTCACAACTTTCCCGCAAGCGGTTCTATGGGTTGCCATAGACTTCAAGAGCGGAAGAAGAAGAAGAAGAATAATAATAATAAAAAAGAAAAAAAAAAAAAAGAACGCCAACAATAACAATAGGTGCCTCCGCACCTTCGGTGCTTGGCCCCTAAATATAGCTGCAAGCAGCAATTATGGGGCCAAGCACAAAAACGGCACAAGAAACCAGCCAACACGGCTGGGAGCATCAGACCAACTGCAACAGTGAACAATTAAAGACGTATTAAGATCATTTTAGGCATAAGAGCTGAAAAATTATCAAAAATGAGGATTTACTGGTTCATAACTTTCGACCAATAGGTGGCGCTGTGTCCAAATTGTTGTGGTATGGTCAGAGTGAGGTGACAATGACACTTCCAAAGTTTGGTGTCAATATGTCAAAGCACTGAAGAGATACAGCTTCAAGAGTCATTTTTGAATCATGCCTCAAATTCTTTGCTCTGGTATACAAAAACGGTTTGACATATGGACTTGAAATCCATAACTTTTTGTCGGCATGGTCTGAAGATGACACGGTTCAATTTTGGTGAAAATCGGAGCAACGGTCTAGGAGGAGTTCGAAAAAGTAGGTTTTTAAAGAAAAACAATATGGCGGACAGGACGTTTAGCTGACTATGGCAAATTTGATATCTATGTTCTCAGCATAACCCAAGGAATCTACAGAGACCAGTTTCATTACAATTGGTTAATATAGACAAAAGTTATTAGCATTTTTGTAAATTTTGTTATAACTTTTGACCACGAGGTGGCGCTGGTCCGAAACTTCTCAGGCTCCTTCAGGGCATTGTCCTGATGACCCATACCAAATTTATGAATTTTGGTCAAACTCATCAGAAGTTATGAGCAAAATAACAATTTTTCATATCTCCACTCCAGTAGGTGGCGCTGCACCGAAACACTGTATAATGCCTCAGGTCATGCTTGTGATGACATGTACCAAGTTTGGTCTAAATATGTCAAAGCATTGTAGAGATACAGCTTCAAGGGTAATTTTTGCATCACATCTCAAATTCTTTGCTCCGGTATACGAAAACGGTTTGACTTATCGACTTGAAATCCATAACTTTTTGTCGGCATGGTCTGAAGATGACACGGTTCAATTTTGGTGAAAATTGGACCAACGGTCTAGGAGGAGTTCGAAAAAGTAGGTTTTTGAAGAAAAACAATATGGCGGACAGGAAGTTTAGCTGACTATAGCAAATGTGATATCTATGTTCTCAGCATGACCCAAGGAATCTACTGAGACCAGTTTCCTTACAATCGGTTAATAGAGTCAAAAGTTATTAGCATTTTTGTAAATTTTGTTATAACTTTTGGCCCCAAGGTGGCGCTGGTCCGAAACTTCTCAGACTCCTTAAGGGCATTGTCCTGATGACCCATACCAAGTTTTGTAAAGATACGTTAATGCGTTCGTAAAATACAGCATTTTAGCAAAAAATTCAAAATGGCCGACAGCTAAAACGGCCAATATGGAAAAATTGGATAACATTCAACTCGGCATGATGCCCCGAATCCAACGAGTCCAAATTTTTGATTTTTGGACAAACCCATCAGAAGTTATAAGCAAAAATATCCATTTTTCATATCTCCGCACCACTAGGTGGCACTGCGCCGAAACGCTGCATGTTGCCTCAGGTCATGCTTGTGATGACATGTCCCAAGTTTGGTCTGAATACGATAAAGCGTTGCGGAGATACAGCCTTATGTCTATTTTCGCAAGCACTATGTACAATTCGTTCAAGTGTTTTTCGAAAATGGTTTGAGGAATCAACTTGAATTCCATAACTTTTTGTCAGCATGGTCTGAAGATGATCTGGTTCAATTTTTGTGAAAATCGGAGTAACGGCCTAGGAGGAGTTCGAAAAAGTAGGTTTTTAAGAAAATTCAAAATGGCAGAAAAATTTTCATGACCCAAAATGACGTCATAGGGATTCGACTTGACCCAAGGAATCAGAGGAAAAAAGAATTTTGTTTCTATCCCTTATAGTTCAAAAGTTATTAACATAAACATAAGTGCAACTTTGGACAGCTGGTGGCGCTAGAGGGATTGTGTTAGAGACTCCAAATTTGCTATGGACACAGATCAGACTGTCCTCTAACTGTGTGCCAAATTTCACAACTTTCCCGCAAGCGGTTCTATGGGCTGCCATAGACTACAAGAGCGGAAGAAGAAGAAGAATAATCGAAAATAAAAATAAAAAAAAGAACGCCAACAGAAACAATAGGTGCCTCCGCACCTTCGGTGCTTGGCCCCTAATAAAAAGAAATCTAACGATTACAATAGGTGCCTAAGCACCTTCGATGCTTGGCCCCTAATAAAAAAAAGAAATCCAAAGGATACAATAGGTGCCTCCGCACCTTCGGTGCCAAGCACAAAAACGGCACAAGAAGCCAGCCAACACGGCTGGGAGCATCAAACTAACTCCAACAGTGAGCAATTAAAGACCTTTTAAGATCATTTTAGGCAAAAGAGCTGAAAAATGATCAAAAATGAGGATTTACTGGTTTATCACTTTCCACCAATAGGTGGCACTGTGACAAAATTAATGTGGTATGGTCAGAGTGAGGTGACAATGACACTTGCAAAGTTTGGTGTCAATATGTCAAAGCATTGCAGAGATACAGCTTCAAGACTGAGTTTTGCATCATGCCTCAAATTTGTTGCTCCGGTATACGTATCGACTTGAAATCCATAACATTTTGTCGGCATGGTCTGAAGATGTTACGGTTCAATTTTGGTGAAAATCGGAGCAAAAGTCTAGGAGGAATTCAAAAAAGTAGGTTTTTAACCTACTGAGACCCTGCGACCTCATATGAGGACATTACATTTTTGCCTCTTGACACAATGATAGTCAATTTTGTAAATCTTAGACCTGTTGGCCACATTTAGGGACACTGCCCACACCATCTTGTGGTGATATCACAACATTACACCACTGTCAGTGAGAACACAATGGCTGGAATATCAGCAAAAAACTTCTACCCCAGTTCCCGAAAGAAAAATGACCCAAGTAAAAAATCTATTCAAATTATATGAATGAAACAAATGTATTTATGTACAATACTGTCTCTATCATCATATGTGGATTAAAATTTGACATATTTTAGTAATAGTAGCACTCTAGGACATCAGTAAATGTGAAGCACTTGTTTGAGGACATTGGGACTATATAACGTTATTTTTTCTACCATGTGGTTAGCTAAACATGGGAATATTTAGATGGATTTAGACGCATTAGGATTGAAAAAACAACAACATTTGTCTGTGTGTGTGTGTGTGTGTGAGCAGAGTAAATCATGGTAAATCATAGTAAATAATACTACAATATGGTTTATCAAGGTGAATCATGCTAGAATCCTGGTAAATCATTCTAGGATATCGGCAGATAGGCCTACTCAAACCCCAGCTGGATCTCTAATTTTTTTTACGTTATTACAGCGAAACTTTCATTGTCAAGAGCAGAACAATTGCTCATGGCAATTGCAAACAACTCTGAGGTGGAGGACCTCTCAGATGGGGAAGATAATGATCCTGCTGTGGACGAAGTCATTTTACAAGATGTTGACCTCATGGATGTGCATTCCTGATTTTTCGCCACCTGATTCCTCAGGAGATGATTCCGGTGAAGAGTACACACCACCTGATGCAGCTGAAGATACTGACTCTGAGAATGAAAGTCAGCCAAATCATCCACAAGTGCACAGACGTGGACGTAAACAACAGCATATTGAGAATGATGAGCTGGATGAGGAAGATCAGAGACATGGAGAGCCCAGACCAGAACCAAGGAATGCTGGACGTGGAGAACGCTGGAGGTCTGCTCCATTTAGACCAAATTTGGTCCAGTTTCAGGATGGAGATGATGGACTGAAAGATGAGCGACCAGGTTGGCAGCCACTGGATTCGAATCTCCTATAGCTTTAGTAACAGTACCTCCTCCGGTTCAACCATATCATTACTCATTCTTACCTACAGTACGTGTGTGTGACCTTTGTTGTATGTTATGTGTTTGTTAGTTTAGTTATGTGTTTGTGAGTTAGTTAATAAAGATTGTGCACAATACACGTTTGGTTCTGACTCCGTCTGCTAATAGATTGCTTCTTAAGTGATTTAGATCCTAAATCTATGCTCTAAGTAGCACGGTACAATAAGAATGTTATTTTTCCATAACCTGGAAATGAACATTTCTTAGAATTATTAAACAATCAACACTGAGTGTTCCCTGGACAACAGGTTAATTGATTGTAATATTAAGATTAATGTAGCTATATCCAGATAATCTGATTAACAGATTTACATATTCATAATTAATCATAAATTATAAATCTTATTGAGTTATGAATAATTATTAATATTTTCCCTTTGAGTTAATTCGCTACATAAATGTTTTTCTCCAAAACATGTTGGGCAAAATTACTGGCACCCCTAGAATTTTTTATGAGTAAAATATCTCTGAAGAATATTCCCATTCATATTTACATTTTTTTTTTTTAGCACACCAGGGTGATCATAAACATGAAACTGTCCAGCCATGACTTCCTATTCCACAGGAGTATAAACATGTGGAAACACAAAGGCCAAATTCCCTTAATCATTCATCACAATGAGTAAAACCAAAAAATATAGTTCTGATGTGCAGCAAAAGATTGTTGAGCTTCACAAAATTGAAAGTGGCTCTAAGAAAATAGCTAAAGCATTGAAAATCCCCATTTCCACTATCAGGGCAACTAATGATGTTACAAATCTGCCTGGAAGCGGACATGTGTCTAAATCGTCCTAATGCGCTGTAAGGAGGAGAGTTTGAGTGGCCAAAGACTCTCCAAGGATCACAGTTGGAGAATTGCAGAGATTTGTTGAGTCTTGAGTCTCAGAAAGCATAAAAAAAAAAAAAAAAATCAAACAGCACCTACATCCCCACAAGTTGTTTGGGAGGTTTTCAAGAAAAATCCTCTGCTCTCATCCAGAAACAATCTCCAGCATATTCAGTTGTCAGACACGACTGGAACTTCAAATGGGACCGGCTTCTATGGTCAGATGAAACTAAAAAAAAGAGCTTTTTGGCAGCAAACCCACCAGATGGGTTTGGTGCACACATGGATAAAAAGTACCCCATGCCCACGGTTAAATATACTGCTGGATATTTAATGTTGTGGGCCTATTTTTGTGCTGGAAGTCCTGGACATCTTGTTCAGATATATGGTATCATGGATTCTACTAAATATCAACAGATAAAAAAAAATCAAAACCTGACCACTTCTGCTAGAAATCCAATAATGGGCTGTGGTTGGATCTTCCATCAGGACAATGATCCAAAACAAACATCAAAACCAACACAAAAATGTGTCACTGAGCACAAAATGAAGTTTCTGCCATGGTCTTCCCAGTCCCCTGACCTGAGTGGAGTGAACTGAAGAGAAGAAGCACCAACATGGAGCTGGGAATCTGAAGGATCTGTAGAGATTCTGCATGAAGGAATGGTCTCTGATCTCTTGTCAGGTGTTCTCCAAACTCATCAGGCATTACAGAAGAAGAGTCAGAGCTGTTTTCTTGGCAGAAGGAGGTTGCAAAAACTATTGAATAAAAGGGTGCCAATAATTGTGGCCAACGTGTTTTGGATATAAACATTTCTTTCATAATGTGACTTTCCCCCCACTTTCAATTCTTTTTCTTCAATTAAAGGTTAGATTTTTGCTTATTTTATGAATTAAAGATCAAAAGGATAAACAATGCAGATGTATTTTTACAGTAATCTTTGTTCATATTTACCAAGGGTGCCGATAATTCTGACCACCACTGTATATATATATATATATATATATATATATATATATATAAATATACACACACACAACAGTTCTTTCTGGTTCTCGAATTTGATTGGCTGATAGCCGTGCAACATTCTAGTGATAACAGCACTACCTTTTTACCATTTGTATCACTCCACTTGAAGCGACTGTCATGGCGGCCTAGCAAATCCAGCGTAATTTTTGCGAATACTACACTTGTTGAACCACGAACTGTAGTTTTAAGAGTGAGAATGTATTTTTTAGATTTTATGAAATGATTTTATGTATGATTTTAAGTGAGAATGTAGTTGTTCAGACCTGAACTTGTCTGAACAAGTTTTACAATTTGTTCAGATGTTTTTGGAAGATGCGAGCTCCAGGCTGTCAGCGGCCATTCAGGGGTCGTGTACACGCCGAGAACAGCTTCATCTTGGCCAGTGCTTTGGGGATTTGCTGCTGTGTCTGATATAGTGGTTAAACGAGATATAATTAATTTTGGGTACATAAAACAGACAATCTTTGGTCTTATTAATCTATTACTTGTAGGTTTTGTCACAAGCTCATTAAAATCCTTTTTATTCGTTAAATATTTGTAAAACCCATATATATTTTTTTTTTTTACTTTTTTTTTTTTTTGCCATTTGGTTGACAACCTGTCGTGGCACACTAGTGTGTCATTTATAATGGCTATTTTTGTTAATTTAAATATTGTTGTTCAATAAATATTATTTTATATAAATATGTTGTATTTGGTATTGAGAAAGGGTCCATTAGGGCGTAATATGGATTGAGTGAAAGTTACATTAATATGCCATTAGATTTCAACAAAACTTTACGAGTCAATGAGACTCATTCAAGGAGTCAGTCACAAGAGCCTTTTAAATTGAAAGGAACTTTGGCAAAGGAAGTTGTTTTAGAGATGTATGGGCAACACTTTAGAATACTGATCCTTCATTAATGAATAACTACACAGGAACAAATGAGTAATGCATTATTAGCACTCTAGTAACTGCTATTAACTAACAAGAAACTCTGATTAATTAATTATTAAGTAATTGTGCTCAGTTGAAGGTGGTAGTTCACTATTAGCTTATCAGTAACTACTGTTTTTTCATTCCTGCCAGAAAACTACTAAGAACTACTATATACAGGTTCATAATTATTGTGAATAATGCATAATGTATAATTAATTCTAAAGTGAACATCATGGTAACCCACTAGTAATGACTGAAGTATTACCAAATCCTTCAGAAGGAATTACTAATTATTTGGATCAGTATTCTAAAGTGAGGATCATGGTAACCCACTAGTAATTACTTTAGTGTTACCAAATACATCAGAAGGAATTACTGTACAAAACTGTACAAAAACCTCAAAGGTTTACAATGACTTCAGTAGTTACTAGAGAGTTATGTTTTTCACTTTAGAATACTGATTCAAATAATTAGTAATTCCTTCTGAAGGATTTGGTAATACTTCAGTCATTACTAGTGGGTTACTATGACATTTACTTTAGAATTAATTATACATTATGCATGATTCATGTTAATTATGAAACTGTATATAGTAGTTCTTAGTAGTTCTCTGGGAGGTATAAAACAAAACGATATATACTGATTAGCTAATAGTGAACTACCACATTCAACTGAGCACTATTACTTAATAATTTATTAATCAGAGTTTATTGTTAGTTAGTAGTTACTAGAGTATTAATAATGCATTACTCATTTGTTCCTGTGTAGTTTTAATGAAGGATCAGTATTCTTAAGTGTTACCAACTTATGTTCAGTTAGTTTGTTTTCATGGACTTTCAGTTTGTTTTCATTCATCACGTGTTCCTTTGCCACTCATCAGTAATCATGGACATTCATTCATCACAGCTGTCCATCATTCAGTTTCTCTGTTCACTAGTGTTTTGCTGCACACTGTTATGCCTGTTTACCATTTTGTTTTAATAAACCAAGTTTATATTTGTATCCAGTCTTCAATCCGTTTTCATCATTTTGTGACAAAATCAGCAACAAAGCAGTATTTTTCTTACAACAATGTATAGTTTCAAGGTTTTTTATACAAATGTTTGAATAATGTATTGGTTGAAAACCGAGAAATTAAGCACCACCATAAGTGATGTTGACAGATAATCTACAAGACACCATGGAAAACAAATACACAGAGGAAAGAGGAAAACATCGGAATAATGAACTTAATCATAATGAATGAAAAAAAAAAAAAAAAAAACGACATTGTTTTAACCCAACCTTGTCCTGTTCACACAAAAGAGATGAAAACTTTTACCAATAACAACTTTTATACATATTAATTTACATAAAGAAAATAACATATCCTTTTGAGTGTGAATGAATGACAACAATGCAATTATCAATGGAGTTCATAATTCAAAGAACTATATATAATTTAAAACAACGTTACTACAGTAATTCTGTATGGCAACAATGGAGAAATGCGTAAATAAACATCTTATGACAACATTAAGCACAGCATTTAAGCACATTCAGAGAGAGGAGATGTAAAGCACAAGTTAGAAGACAGCTGCTGCAAAATAAGGAAAACTTGGCAAAAGTAGTCAGTTGTTCAGTTTAAGATGGAAAAAAAAATCATGAGCACAAGAGGTAATGGTGGCTTAATACAGCATAAACTATGGCTAACAAGAAAATGATCATTCTTGTGAGACTGAATTCAAAATACTTTATAAGAAAACACACACACACATATATATATATATATATATATATATATATATATATATATATATATATATATATATATATATATATATATATATATAAAGATTGTCAATAAAGCATTGTTATGAATATCAACTGAAAAGGTAGATATGGACCAGTGGAAACACTCCAGGTAAATTGTAAGGATTTGCAAGTAGAAAGAGCAAAGGCTGAACATTCAGTATTAGGGGTAGACCAGAACTTCAGGGGAGCACAGTACAGAAGAAACTCTCTCCCCAATGGATTTTTAAAAGATTGAGCGTGGTTGCTTCATGCTGTAATGGGCTTCAGTTGCAGACACATATGCAGACTCTGGAAAGAAGTCCTCATGAAACTCTGCCAAAAACCTGAAAAAAAGGAAGCAAAAGTTTGAAGCTTTGAAGAAAATAACTGGTGGTTAGGTGAAAATTACGACAATAATTAACACTAATCCAAGATCAAATAAGAAGAAAGTGGATATAGTCAACAAAGTGGAACTGGACTTCAAGACTTGCAGTATAAATGCGGCCCTTAAGAGAGCAGCCAGAAAAATAGAGCGCAGCTGGAAGAAAACAAAACTAGAGTTTTTTGGCAAGGCCTTAAAAACTGCTAGATCTACTTGTTTTTCAAATCTCTTAGAAGAAAACAAACACAACCATAAGTATTTATTTGATACAGTGGCTAAATTAACGATAAATAAAGCTTCAACTTCTGATGGAACATTGCTTTTCACTCTGTACATGCTACCCTTGAGAGATATCTTTAGGAAGCATGGTGTTAGTTTTCAGTGTTACGCTGATGATACTCAGCTCTATATTTCTTACCAATTAAAAAAATTAACAGAATGCATAGCTGATATAATATAAATATAAAATATACATCCAAATATAAAAATTGGATGATTAGTAATTTCCTACTACTAAATTCAGAAAAAACAGAAATTCTAATTATTGGACCAAAAACTTCTGCATGTAATATTTTAGAATACTGTCTAACACTTAATGGCTGCTCTGTTAAGTCTTCGTCGTCATTTAGGAACCTGGGTGTGCTTTTTGATACCAATCTTTCATTTAAAAGCCACATTTCGAGCATCTGTAAAACTGCATTCTTCCAGAGGATTTTTGGGCATAGAGAATTACAAGGTGGCTGCCTCCGGCTGTCTCTGGCTGTTGAGTGTTAACACTCAGACAGGCAGTCACATGCTCAGATACCCTTTACCACGGTTCTGTTGTGGCTTCCCGGCCTGTGTCCATTCTCGAACCATTCTGCCCATCCCCACTGCAGAAAATGGGGTTCCGTGCCGAAAAGATAGCTTTCACTCCAGCCCTACAACTTGCTAACTTCAAACGGAGCTGCTCAGGACATTCTGCGAGAATGCATGAAAGTGATGCTCGGATCGCGGTTGTATCTGCATCAGATAATCTGCCGGGTTGGGCCGGCCAAGTAATACAAAATAACATTCCAAGTAATTGCAGGTGGGTCGCGGGTGGATGAGAGATAAATCATTAATGTGTTGATTTTAATAAACACACAGAACTCTCATTTGGTAAAATCAAGGAATGTGCGTCACTTTTTTACTTTCGTTTTCAATGACAACGTATTTCTATTCAGGGAAAACCAATCAAGGAAAGCATATGCCTAAAGCACCATGGTACTATCCCCCAATGAGATAAAGCTGTTAAGATTTTAAGCAATAACTAAAAATATACACAAGCTTAACAGAAATTATTCTGATAAAATAGTTTTTTTCAACAATGAAATGAAAGTGACAATTTTAGTTTGTTTAATATATTTGGTCAAAAGCTTGTGTTATAAAAGACAAAGTGTTAATAACAGGCATAGGTGAATGGAGAATATCTAGGCTGTGTTCCATTCCACTTTTAGACATGCACTCATGTACTTCCACTCGAGGGAATCCCTGCCGCCATTTTGAAGTGCGTTCCAATTCGTGAATGGACGAGGGAAGTTTATATGGACAGACCCTCGCTCCCTTGATTTTGACAGAGGGAACGAGTCTACTTCATATGTACACTTCAGACAGCTCCATATACCACAATGCAACACGATTGTGACGTCACTGCATATCGCGTTTAATTTACCCCACCACAAGAGCCCCTGCCCCTTTGATCGTAAAAGTAAAAGTGCCCTTTGTGGTTGCATTGCGGTGCCCCTGCGTTCCCATTTCTATCTTTCTCGCTTTGAAATTGCTCTCTTATTTTAATCCAATTTGGTCGATTGCTCGATTGCTCCTGTCTGCCTCTCTGCTCAGTGTTTTGTATCTCCGTATAGCTTTGTTTTCTCTTACTTTTATTGAATCTCGTACTTTTTGTTGCTTATATTATCATTACTTTATATATATACTATTGCCCACCACATTAATCTGACGTCGCCAGCTTGTAATCTTTGAATCTAAATTGCTGTTACAACGCGTTTGCATCTCGCTAGCTTGTTTAACTTGTCATCAGTCTCACGTGCTTCTCTTCCAACGCGTTCATCAAACAGCTGTGGCAACTCGGATCAGTCTACAAACACGGTGAGTTATGTCATCCTTTCCCAGTGTTATATCGTGTTCCATCTGTCACATGTTTAGCATAGCCCTCTCTGTCAGCGATGAGGGATTTACATGTCATAATTGTAGGGAAATAGTCAGGCTGACAGAGAGAATCTCAGAATTAGAGACACGCATCCAAACTTTAATCGAGGATAGTAAGAATGCAGGGGCTTCAGATACTGTTTTGGATGCGACTAGCTTAGTGAACTCTGTACATTGTTCGGTTCCGGCTGTAGAGCCCGCGCAGCAGGGCACTTGGGTAACGGTGAGGCGGCCTAGCCGCGGAAAACACCACTCTTCCGTTCCATTAAGAACATCAAACAGGTTCTCCCCACTCAGTGACGCACCCACTGAGAATCCTGTTGAAAGTGCCCTAGTAATTGGCGATTCTATTACACGGAACGTGAAAATAGAGACACCAGCCACCATAGTCACATGTTTGCCGGGAGCCAGAGCACCTGACATCAAAGCAAATTTAAAAGTGCTGGCTAATGCTAATCGTAAATACTCTAAAATTATTATTCACCTCGGCACAAATGATGTTCGACTTCGCCAGTCGGAGATCACTAAAATTAACATTAAAGAGGTGTGTGAACTCGCAAGTACAATGTCAGGAGAAGTAATTTGCTCTGGTCCCCTTCCTGTTCGTCGGAGTGATGAGATAGTTAGCAGATTATCATCACTCAATGGCTGGCTGTCTAAGTGGTGTCCGCAGAATAATATAGGTTTCATAGATAATTGGAAAAGTTTTTGGGGCAGACCTGACCTGTTGAAAAGAGATGGTATTCATCCCTCCCGGGATGGTGCTGCTCTTTTCTCTAGTAATATGGCACATAGTCTTAGAGCTGAAACATGACAAACTACGGCCAAGGTCAGGAAGCAGACAGACTGGCTAAACCGACCGTCTGCTAGCTGCCTCACGTTACAGAAGTCAGATAAATCCCAACACATAGAAACTCTTACACCTAGATATTATCACATAGAGACTGTGTCTGTACCCCGAATTAATAAAAACAAAAAACTTCCAAACCCATTTAATGGAAAAATTTTTATTGATGTTCAACAAATAAAAAATCGAGATAATAATGATAAACAAATGATAAAGCTTGGATTGTTAAATATTAGATCACTTTCTTCAAAACACTTATTGTAAATGATATTATCACAGACAATAATCTAGATGTGCTGTGTTTGACAGAAACCTGGCTAAAACCGGACGATTACATTACTTTAAATGAGTCTAGCCCTCAAGGTTATGATTATCGACACAATCCTCGACAGAAAGGCAAAGGGGGAGGTGTTGCTGTAATTTATAGTAATATTTACAGTATTAGTCAAAAGTCTTTCAAATATAATTCCTTCGAAGTGATGGTGCTTTAATGAATCAGCTCCGTCGAGCTGATTCCTAATTGTTTGTTTTTGCCTCGTAAAATCTAACTTATAATCTATCACTCTTTCTTTTTCGGTGGGGGAACACATCCCCAACATTATTTTATATAAAAAACATTTGGATTACCTTGATATCGCTAGTTTTATCCGACTTCCCGAACTTTCGCTACTAGCTTTAGCCCGTTAGCATTAGCGGCGTGCCACGCCCACGCTACGCTAGCGTTTGTACTCTTCTCTCTCACAATATTATTGTTTCATCTAAGTTACTCTAATGGCGAGTGTATTGGATGTTTCTCTACCTTTGTGTGCAGGTGAGGACACGTTTGAGCTGCATGCGGTGCAGTTGGAACTGGAGGCCGTGGAGCGGCAGATCCGGATCCTTCTCGAGAAGCAGGCCGAGTTACGCGAGCGGCAGACAGCGCTGGAAACTTCTCGCGCTGACGCTCACCAACCCTCGGTAAGTTTGCAGCGCGATATTAACACTCCTGCCTCCTCTACGCCGTGTGTTTCTCTGCACAGGGCCCGAGCACCAAGAACGCGTTCATCCCAGCCCTCGTTCACTCCGGCGCCGTCACACCAGGGACCTTGGGTGCTTCAGCAGCGGAAGACGCGAGCCAGGCCTCGGACCAGGACCTCTCCTCCGCCGCCCCCGGTCTTCGACGTCTCGACACGGAACCGCTTCTCCCCTCTTCGCGAGGCAGAACGCGACGCCGTGGTCATCGGAGACTCCATCGTCCGCCACGTCCACGCTACCACAGCCAAAGGTAAGGTGCGCAGTCACTGTTTTCCTGGTGCTCGTGTTCTCGATGTCTCTGCGCAGATTCCCGCGATCCTCAACGGTTTTGAGACCATCGGAGCTGTAGTGCTGCACGTGGGGGTGAACGACACCAGGCTGCGGCAGACGGAGGTGCTGAAGCAGGACTTCAGAAGCCTGATCGAGACGGTACGAACCACATCGCCCGCGACGAAGATCATCGTGTCCGGACCGCTTCCGACGTACCGACGAGGACATGAAAGGTTCAGTAGATTATTTGCTTTAAATGAATGGTTGATGTCTTGGTGTAATGAACAGAAGCTGCTCTTTGTAAATAATTGGAATCTTTTCTGGGAGCGTCCTAGGCTTTTCCGTGCTGATGGCCTGCACCCCAGCAGCATCGGAGCTGATCTTCTGTCAGAGAACATCTCCAAGACGCTTCGCACCATATGACTAGTAAGTCAAACCTCAAATCACAGCCTGTGTTCTGCCCACTTCATTGATAGAAATGTGAGTGTAGTACAGTCTATAGAAACTGTGTCTATTCCCCGAATAGTGAGGTTTAACAATAAAAATAAAGGATCTAGAAAAAACCTAATCATGATCAAACCAGATTTTTGTAAAATTACTGAACAAAAACAATCTCTAAAACTAGGGCTACTAAACATTAGATCGCTGACACCTAAGGCAGTTATCATAAATGAAATTATCACGGATAATAATCTTGATGTAATTTGCCTTACTGAAACATGGCTTAAAGCAAATGATTATTTTGGTCTTAATGAGTCTTGTCCTCCTGGCTACCGTTATAAAAATAAATGCCGCCTGATTGGCCGTGGCGGTGGTGTAGCAACAATCTATAGAGAGATACTTAATGTTACTCAGAGAACAAACTACAGGTTTAATTCATTTGAAATTCTTATGCTAAATGTTACACTCTCAGATATAAGTAAAAAGTCGCTACTATCTCTTGCTTTTGCTACCATTTATAGACCTCCAGGGCCTTATGCTGATTTCCTAAAAGAGTTTGCAGACTTTCTCTCAGACCTATTGGTCAACGTTGATAAAGCGCTGATTGTTGGAGATTTTAACATTCATGTAGACAATACAAATTATACGTTAGGGGCTGCGTTTACAGATTTACTAAACTCATTTGGGGTCGAACAAAACGTCACTGGACCCACTCACCGTCTTAATCATACTCTAGATTTAATTATATCACATGGAATAAATCCTACTGATATAGAAATTCTACCGCAAAGTGATGACGTCTCTGATCACTACCTTGTAACATGCGTACTGCATACTGATGATATTTGTCAAATTGCGCCACGATATCGACTAGGCAGAACAATTCTCCCGACAACTATAGATAAATTCACAAATAATCTGCCTGATCTGTCTCAGCTGCTCATCGTACCCAAACACGCAAATGATCTTGAGGAAATGACTAGCAGTATGTGCACCATTTTTACTAGTACATTAGATACTGTTGCACCGATGAGATTAAAAAAGGTTAGAGAGAAAAATACTGTTCCATGGTACAACAGTATTACTCGCGCTATGAAAAGAGAAACTCGTAATCTAGAACGCAAATGGAGACAAACTCGTTTAGAGGTCTTCAGAATCGCATGGAAAGACAGTTCATCCCGCTATAGAAAGACTCTAAAAGCAGCCAGGGCTGAGCATCTTCGCAAACTTATAGAGAATAACCAAAACAATCCACGGTTCTTATTTAGTACAGTAGCTAGATTAACAAATAAACAGATATCACCAGAACAAAATGTTTCATTACAGTTTAGTAGTGATGACTTTATGAATTTCTTTAATGAAAAAATCGAAAGTATCAGAAATAAAATTGTAAATGTACAACCTTTGACAGATTTTTATGATTCAGCCTCAATTATCGCCCCTCAAGAACAGTTGCAGTGCTTTACAACTATAGGACAGGAAGAGCTAAATAAACTTATTACTGCGTCTAAACCAACAACATGTTTATTAGATCCAATACCCACTAAACTACTGAAAGAACTGTTACCTGTAGCAGAAGAACCTCTTCTCAATATTATCAACTCGTCTTTATCTCTAGGTCACGTCCCACGATCGTTCAAGCTAGCAGTTATTAAGCCTCTCATTAAGAAACCACAATTAGATCCAAACATATTAGCAAATTACAGACCCATTTCAAATCTTCCATTTATGTCTAAAATACTAGAAAAAGTAGTGTCGGTCCAATTGTGCTCCTTCTTGCAAAAAAACTCTATCTATGAAAAATTCCAGTCAGGATTCAGGTCTCATCATAGCACAGAAACTGCGCTCGTTAAAATTACAAACGACTTGCTTCTAGCTTCTGACCAAGGCTGTGTCTCAATACTAGTGTTACTTGATCTCAGTGCTGCGTTTGACACTATAGATCATATAATACTCTTAGATCGACTACAATATTACACTGGTATTCAGGGACAGGCATTACGGTGGTTTAAGTCGTACCTATCAGACCGTCACAATTTTGTTTATATAAACGGGGAAAAATCTAAGATAACGATAGTAAACTATGGAGTGCCGCAAGGATCTGTGTTAGGCCCTCTGCTATTTTCAATTTACATGCTGCCACTCGGCAATATTATAAGAAAACATGGAATTAGTTTCCACTGCTATGCCGATGATACTCAGTTATATATTTCATCACGACCAGATGAAATCTCTAAATTATCCAAACTGACAGAGTGTGTTAAAGAATTAAAACATTGGATGACTAGTAATTTTCTTCTATTAAATTCAGATAAGACTGAAGTATTACTTATTGGACCAAAAACCTGTACACAGAATCTCTCAGACTACAATCTGCATTTAGAAGGATGTACTGTTACTCCATCCTCGACAGTTAAAGACCTGGGTGTTATATTAGACAGCAACTTGTCCTTTGAAAATCATATTTCATATGTTACAAAAACAGCCTTCTTTCACCTCAGAAACATTGCTAAAATACGGAATATGTTATCTATTTCTGATGCAGAAAAGTTAGTTCATGCTTTCATGACGTCTCGACTAGATTACTGTAATGCATTATTAGCTGGTTGTCCTGCTTCCTCAATAAACAAGCTACAATTAGTACAAAATGCAGCTGCTAGAGTTCTTACCAGGTCAAGAAAATATGATCATATAACACCAATCTTATCATCTCTACACTGGTTACCTATTAAGTTCCGTATCGATTATAAAGTATTGCTAATGACCTATAAGGCTCTAAATGGTTTAGCTCCTGTGTACTTAACCGATCTTCTATCGCCCTACAATCCTTCACGCTCTCTAAGGTCACAAAACTCTGGACTTCTAGTTGTACCTAGGATAGCTAAGTCCACTAAAGGAGGGAGAGCGTTTTCACATTTGGCTCCTAAACTCTGGAATAGCCTTCCTGATAATGTTAGGGGCTCAGACTCGCTCACCCAGTTCAAATCTAGATTAAAGGCGCATCTCTTTAGCCAAGCATTCACATAATGCATCTCATACCAGATCAACTGCACATGACTATCTTTGCTTAAAGTTATGAACAGCAGCTACGCTAATTATTCTCCTTTTGCTTTTCTGTTTTACCTCGGGACACCCGCCCTGAGGTGACTAGAGAGTACATCAGCTTCAGTTTGGATCCAGCCTCTTAAGAAGACCTCAGATGACCATCACCTGTGAAGAGACGGCGCCAGCTCCTGCGAGGACTTCAGAAGACGCAATCATCTGGATCAACATTCACATTGCACAATCTCTATATCCTAATTTATTGTTAATGTAATTCATTTTCCAGGAGCTCTTTGCTTCTACCTTCAGTTAAACTGCTAACAGTGATTGTAATTAATTACCTAAATTATATTATTTGCTAACTACATTCTTTAAATTGTAATGTTGACATCCATTTTCTGTAAAGCTGCTTTGAAATGATATGTATCGTGAAAAGCGCTATACAAATAAATTTGAATTGAATTGAAATTGAATTGCTTTACGTAACATTATGCAAGTTGACATTTGTGTTGGCTACACCAGGACACCATACAGACTTTATTAAAGAATTTGCTGATTTTCTATCAGAGTTAGTACTAGCTGCAGATAAAGTCCTTGTTGTTGGTGATTTTAATATCCATGTAGATAATAAAAAAGACTCATTGGGATTGGCATTTACAGACATTCTAAATTCTATTGGTGTTAGACAACACGTGTCAGGACCCACTCATTGTCGTAATCATACTTTACACGGCCCCTTTAAGAGATGCGCTTCCTCTGCCCCACGAGCTCTCGACTATAATACAGTGCATTTACAAAGTTCCCACAGCTAATATAACCCTCAAATGGATCTTTACAAGATGTTCGTCATGCATGCTGTATGCATGCTTCGAATTATGTGAGTAAAGTATTTATTTAGATGGTTACGTTTGATTCTGTGTGAGTTTGAGGCTATGCTCTGTGGCTAAAGCTAACATTACACACTGTTGGAGAGATTTATAAAGAATGAAGTTGTGTTTATGAATTATACAGACTGCAAGTGTTTAAAAATGAAAATAGCAACGACTCTCGTCTCCGTGAATACAGTAAGAAACGATGGTAACTTTAACCACATTTAAAAGTATATTAGCAACATGCTAATGAAACATTTAGAAAGACAATTTACAAATATCACTAAAAATATCATGATATCATGGATCATGTCAGTTATTATTGCTCCATCTGCCATTTTTCGCTGTTGTTCTTGCTTGCTTACCTTGTCTGTGCACAGATCCAGCAGTTAATACTGCCTTTCCTTGTTTAATGCGTCGAATGGGCTGGCATTATGCAAATATTGGGGTCATACATATTAATGGTCCCGACTGTTACGTAACAGTCGGTGTTATGTTGAGATCCGAGTGTTTTCCGGAAGTCTTTTAAACAAATGAGATTTACATAAGGAGGAGGAAACAATGGGGTTTGAAACTCAATGTATGTCTTTTCCATGTACTGAACTCTTGTTATTCAACTATGCCGAGATAAATTCAAATTCTGATTCTAGGGCACCTTTAAAAAACCACAACTAGATCCTAAAGAATTAGTCAATTACAGGCCGATCTCAAATCTTACTTTTCTGTCAAAAATACTAGAAAAGGCTGTTTCATCACAACTATGTTCCTTTTTAGAAAGAAATAATATCTGTGAGGATTTCCAGTCAGGATTTAGACCGTACCATAGTACTGAGACTGCTCTCATTAGAGCTACTAATGATTTGCTCTTATCATCAGATCGTGGTTGTATCTCTCTATTAGTGTTACTGGATCTTAGTGCTGCATTTGACACTATCGATCACAATATTCTCTTAAATAGACTTGAAAATTATGTTGGCATTAGTGGAATTGCATTGGCATGGTTCAAATCATACTTATCTGACCGTTATCAGTTTGTAGTAGTAAACGATGAGATATCATATCGATCACAAGTTAAATATGGAGTACCGCAAGGCTCAGTACTAGGACCGTTGCTTTTCACTCTGTACACGCTACCCTTGGGAGATATCATTAGGAAACATGGCGTCAGTTTTCATTGTTACGCTGATGATACTCAGCTCTATATTTCTTCACGCCCTGACGAAACTTACCAATTCACAAAATTAACAGAATGTATAGGTGATATAAAAAACTGGATGACCAGTAATTTCCTACTACTAAATTCAGAAAAAACAGAGATTCTAATTTTTGGACCAAAAACTTCTTCACGTAATAACCTAGAATATTGTCTAACATTTGATGGCTGCTCTGTTAAGTCTTCGTCGTCAGTTAGGAACCTGGGTGTGCTCTTTGATACCAATCTTTCATTTGAAGGCCATGTTACTAACATCTGTAAAACCGCTTTCTTCCATCTTAAAAATATATATAAACTACGACATATGCTCTCAATGAAGAATGCAGAACAGTTAGTTCATGCGTTCATGACCTCAAGGTTAGATTACTGTAACGCTCTACTGGGTGGTTGTTCCTCCCGCTTGATAAATAAACTACAGCTCGTACAAAATGCAGCAGCTAGAGTTCTTACTAGAACTAGGAAGTATGACCATATTAGCCCAGTTCTGTCATCACTGCATTGGCTTCCTGTTAAACATCGTATAGATTTTAAAATCTTGTTAATTACTTACAAAGCACTAAATGGTTTAGCCCCCCAGTACCTAAGTGAGCTCTTAATGCATTATAGTCCTTCACGTTTATTGCGATCTCAGAATTCAGGCCAGCTGATAATACCTAGAATATCAAAATCAACTGCAGGTGGTAGATCCTTCTCCTATTTGGCACCTAAACTGTGGAACAACCTTCCTAGCATTGTTCGGGATGCAGACACACTCTGTCAGTTTAAATCTAGACTAAAAACGCATCTCTTTAACCTGGCATACACATAACACATTATATATTTATATTTTCAAATCCGTTAAAGGATTATTAGGCTGCATAAATTAGTTCAGCCGGAACCGGGAACACTTCCTATAACACCAGATGTACTTGTTACATCAGAAAAAGAATGGCATCTACGCTAATATTAGTCTTTCTGTTTATCCCGAGGTTTACCGTAGTCAACCGGATTCGGGGCCGTTTCCAGATGAGACCGAGGACCGGTGCCTTGACACGACCACAACGCAGCCCTGTATCAGCAGAGATCGAGTCGACTAGATCACCCATTGTGAAGACATCATCAACACGACAGCCAGTGCCACAGTTTCCTCAAAATTATAATCACGATTATTATATCCATTTTTCATATCTCCGCACCAGTAGGTGGCGCTGCGCCGAAACAGAGCATGGTGCCTCAGGTCATGCTTGTGATGACATGTACCAAGTTTGGTCTGAATATGATAAATTGTTGCAGAGATACGTTCGTGTGTTTTTCGAAAACGGTTTGAGCAATCGACTTGAATGCCATAACTTTTTGTCAGCATGGTCTGAAGATGATCTGGTTCAATTTTCGTGAAAATTGGAGTAACAGCCTAAGAGAAGTTTGAAAAAGTATGTTTTTCAGAAAATTCAAAATGGGTGGTCACTGTGGCATGGTTCGATAAGAGCAGATCGTGCATTGGAGCTCCAACGACATAGAGTGCAATCGATTCGTCTTGACCCAAGGAATCAGAGGAAAAAAGAATTTTGTTTCTAGCCCTTATGGTTCAAAAGTTATTAACATAAACATAAGTGCAAATTTGGACAGCTGGTGGCGCTAGAGGGATTGAGTTAGAGACTCCAAATTTGCTATAGACATAGATCAGACTGTACTCTAACTGTGTGCCAAATTTCATAACTTTCCCGCAAGCGGTTCTATGGGTTGTCATAGACTTCAAGAGCGGAAGAAGAAGAATAAAAAAAAAAAAGAAAAAAAAGAACGCCAACGGATACAATAGGTGCCTACGCACCTTCGGTGCTTGGCCCCTAAATATAGCTGCAAGCAGCAATTACGGGGCCAAGCACAAAAACGGCACAAGCAGCAAGCCAACACGACTGGGAGCATCAGGCTAACTGCAGCAGTGAGCAATTAAAGACCTATTAAGATCATTTTACGTAAAAGAGCTTTAAAATGATCAAAAATGAGGATTTACTGGTTCATCACTTTCGACCAATAGGTGGCGCTGTGTCCAATTTGTTGTGGTATGGTCAGAGTGAGGTGACAATGACACTTGCAAAGTTTGGTGTCAATATGTCAAAGCACTGAAGAGATACAGCTTCAAGAGTCGTTTTTGCATCATGCCTCAAATTCTTTGCTCTGGTATACGAAAACGGTTTGACATATCGACTTGAAATCCATAACATTTTGGCGGCATGGTCTGAAGATGACACGGTTCAATTTTGGTGAAAATCAGAGCAACGGTCTAGGAGGAGTTCGAAAAAGTAGGTTTTTAAGGAAAAACAATATGGCGGACAGGAAGTTTAGCTGACTATGGCAAATTTGATATCTATGTTCTCAGCATGACCCAAGGAATCTACTGAGACCAGTTTCATTACAATTGGTGAATACAGTCAAAAGTTATTAACATTTTTGTACATTTTGTTATAACTTTTGACCACAAGGTGGCGCTGGTCCGAAACTTCTCTGGCTGCTTCAGGGCATTGTGCTGATGACCCATACCGAGTTTCGTAACGATACGCTAATGCGTTCGTAAAATACAGCATTTTAGCACAAAATTCAAAATGGCCGATGGCCAAAATGGCCGAAGTGGGGAAATTGGATATCATTCGACTCGGCATGATTCCCCGAATCCAACGAGACCAAATTTATGATTTTTGGACAAACCCATCAGAAGTTATAAGCAAAAATATCCATTTTTCATATCTCCGCACCAGTAGGTGGTGCTGCGCCGAAACACAGCATGGTGCCTCAGGTCATGCTTTTGATGACATGTACCAAGTTTGGTCTGAATATGATAAATTGTTGCAGAGATACGTTCGTGTGTTTTTCGAAAACGGTTTGAGCAATCGACTTGAATGCCATAACTTTTTGTCAGCATGGTCTGAAGATGATCTGGTTCAATTTTCGTGAAAATCGGAGTAACAGCCTAAGAGAAGTTCGAAAAAGTAGGTTTTTCAGAAAATTCAAAATGGCGGAAAAATTTTCATGACGGAAAATGCAATCGATTCGGCTTGAGCCAAGGAATCAGAGGAAATAAGAATTTTGTTTCTAGCCCTTATGGTTCAAAAGTTATTAACATAAACATAAGTGCAACTTTGGACAGCTGGTGGCGCTAGAGTGATTGAGTTAGAGACTCCAAATTTGCTATGGACATAGATCAGAGTGTCCTCTAACTGTGTGCCAAATTTCATAACTTTCCCGCAAACGGTTCTATGGTCTGCCATAGACTTCATGAGCGGAAGAAGAAGAAGAATAAATATAGCTGCAAGCAGCAATTACGGGGCTCATTTTTGATCATTTTTCAGCTCTTTTACCTACTGGATATAAAAATATATAAAAATGGCTATTTTTGCTTATAACTTCTGATGGGTTTGACTAAAAATCATAAATCTGGTCTCGTTATATTCGGGGCATCATGTTGAGTCGAATGATATCCAATTTTCCCATATCGGCCATTTTGGCCGTCAGCCAATTTGAATTTAGTGCTAAAATGCTGTATTTTACGAACACATTAGCATATCGATACGAAACTCGGTATAGGTCATCAGGACAATGCCTTGAAGGAGGCCAAGCACAAAAGCGCCACAACAAGCCAGCCAACACGGCTGGGAGCATTAGACCAACTGCAACAGTGAGCAATTAAAGACCTATTAGGATAATTTTAGTCAAAAGAGCTGAAAAATGATAAAATGAGGATTTACTGTTTCATCACTTTCAACCAATAGGTGGCGCTGTGACCAAATTAATGTGGTATGGTCAGAATGAGGTGACAATGACACTTGCAAAGTTTGGTGTCAATATGTCAAAGCATTGCAGAGATACAGCTTCAAGACTGGATTTTGCATCATGCCTCAAATTCATTGCTCCGGTATACGAAAATGGTTAGACGTATCGATTTGAAATCCATAACTTTTTGTTGGCATGGTCTGAAGATGATATGGTTCGAGACCAGTTTCATTACAATTGGTTAACATAGTCAAAAGTTATTAGCATTTTTGTAAATTTTCTTATAACTTTTGACCACAAGGTGGCGCTGGTCCGAGACCTCTCAGGCTCCTTCAGGGCATTGTCCTGATGACCTATACCGAGTTTTGTATCGATATGCTAATGTGTTCATAAAATACAGCGTTTTAGCACTAAATTCAAAATGGCTGACAGCCAAAATGGCCGATATGGGAAAATTGGATATCATTCGACTCAACATGATGCCCCGAATATAACGAGACCAGATTTATGATTTTTAGTCAAACCCTTCAGAAGTTATAAGCAAAAATAGCCATTTTTCATATCTCCACTCCAGTAGGTGGCGCTGCTCCGAAGCACAGCATGATACCTCAGGTCATGCTTGTGATGACATGTACCAAGTTTGGTCTGAATACGATAAAGTGTTGCGGAGATACAGCCTCACTTCTATTTTCGCAAGCACTACGTACAATTCGTTCGTGTGTTTTTCGAAAACGGTTTGAGCAATCGACTTGAATTCCATGACTTTTTGTCAGCATGGTCTGAAGATGATCTGGTTCAATTTTAGTTCAATTCAAGTAACGGTCTAGGAGGAGTTCGAAAAAGTAGGTTTTTCAGAAAATTCAAAATGGCGGAAAAATTTTCATGACGGAAAATGACGTCATAGGGTGCATTCGAATTGCCAAAGAATTTAGTTTCTAGCCCTTACGGTTCAAATGTTATTAGCATAAACATAAGTGCAACTTTGGACAGCTGGTGGCGCTAGAGGGATTGAGTTAGAGACTCCAAATGTGCTATTGACAAAGGTCAGACTGTTCTCTAACTGTGTGCCAAATTTCACAACTTTCCCGCAAGCGGTTTTATGGGCTGCCATAGACTTCAAGAGCGGAAGAAGAAGCAGAAGAATAATAAATATAGCTGCAAGCAGCAATTACGGGGCCAAGCACAAAAACGGCACAAGAAGCCAGCCAACATGGCTGTGAGCATCAGACCAAATGCAACCGTGAGCAATTAAAGACCTATTAAGATCATTTAAGGCAAAAGAGCTGAAAAATGATCAAAAATGAGGATTTACTGGTTCATCACTTTCGACCAATAGGTGGCACTGTGACCAAATTAATGTGGTATGGTCAGAGTGAGGTGACAATGACACTTGCAAAGTTTGGTGTCAATATGTCAAAGCATTGCAGAGATACAGCTTCAAGAGTGTGTTTTGCATCATGCCTCAAATTCGTTGCTCCGGTATACGAAAAAGGTTTGACTTTTCAACTTGAAATCCATAACTTTTTGTCGGCATGGTCTGAAGACGATACGGTTCGATTTTGGTGAAAATCGGAGCAACGGTCTAGGAGGAGTTCGAAAAAGTAGGTTTTTAAAGTAAAACAATATGGCAGACAGGAAGTTCAGCCGACTATGGCAAATTTGATACCTGTGTTCTCAGCATGACCCACGAAATCAACTGAGACCAGTTTCATTACAATGAGTTAAAATAGTCAAAAGTTATTAGCATTTTCGTAAATTTTGTTATAACTTTTGACCACAAGGTGGCGCTGGTTCAAAACTTCTCAGGCTCCTTCAGGGCATTGTCCTGATGACCCATACTGAGTTTCGTAAAGATACGCTAATGCGTTCGTAAAATACAGCATTTTAGCACAAAATTCAAAATGGCTGACGGCCAAAATGGCCGATATGGGAAAATTGGATATCATTCGACTCAACATGATGCCCAGAATCTATCAAGACCAAATTTATGATTTTTGGTCAAACCCATCAGAAGTTATAACCAAAAATATTCATTTTTCATATCTCCTCTCCAGTAGGAGGCGCTGCACTGAAACACTGCATGATGCCTCAGGTCATGCTTGTGATGACATGTACCAAGTTTGGTCTGAATACGATAAAGCAGTGGAGAGATACAGCTTCAAGAGTGTGTTTTGCATCATGCCTCAAATTCATTGCTCCGTTATACGAAAACAGTTTGACGTATCGACTTGAAATCCATAACTTTTTGTCGGAATCGTCTGATGATGATATGGTTCGATTTTGGTGAAAATCGGAGCAACAGTCTAGGAGGAGTTCGAAAAAGTAGGTTTTTAAAGAAAAACAATATGGCGGACAGGAAGTTCAGCTGACTATGGCAAATTTGATATCTATGTTCCCAGCATGACCCAAGAAATCTACTGAGACCAGTTTCATTACAATTGGTGAATACAGTCAAAAGTTATTAACATTTTTGTATATTTTGTTATAACTTTTGACCACAAGGTGGCGCTGTGCCGAAACTTCTCAGGCTCCTTCAGGGCATTGTCCTGATGACCCATACCGAGTTTCGTAATGATACTTGAATGCGTTCATAAAATACAGCACTTTAGCACAAAATTCAAAATAGACGACGGCCAAAATGGTTGAAATGGGAAAATTGGATATCATTCGACTCGGCATGACTCCCTGAATCCAACGAGACCAAAGTTATGATTTTTGGACAAAACCCATCTGAAGTTATAAGCAAAAATAGCCATTTTTCTTATCTCCGCACCAGTAGGTGGCACTGCGATGAAACGCTGCATGATGCCTCATGTCATGATTTTGATGAGATGTACCAAGTTTGGTCTAAATACGATAAAGCATTGCGGAGATACAGGTTAAAGAGTTTGTTTTGCATCATGCCTTAAATTCGTTGCTCCGGTATACGAAAACGGTTTGACGTATCGACTTGAAATCCATAACTTTTTGTCGGCATCGTCTGTAGATGATACATTTCAATTTTGGTGAAAATCAGAGCAAAGGTGTAGGAGGAGTTCGAAAAAGTAGGTTTTTAAAGAAAAACAATATGGCGGACAGGAAGTTCAGCCGACTTTAGCAAATTTGATATCTATGTTCTCAACATGACCCAAGGAATCTACTGAGACCAGTTTCATTACAATCAGTTAATATAGTCAAAAGTTATTAGCATTTTTGTAAATTTTGTTATAACTTTTGACCACAAGGTGGCGCTGTGCCGAAACTTCTCAGGCTCCTTCAGGGCATTGTCCTGATGACCCATACCGAGTTTCATAATGATACGCTAATGCCTTCGTAAAATACAGCATTTTAGCACAAAATTCAAAATGGCCGACGGCCTAAATGGCCGAAGTGGGAAAATTGGATATCATTCGACTCGGTATGATTCCCCGAATCCAACGAGACCAAATTTATGATTTTTGGACAAACCCATCAGAAGTTATAAGCAAAAATAGCCATTTTTCATATCTCCGCACCAGTAGGGGATGCTGCGCCGAAACGCTGCATGGTACCTCAGGTCATGCTTGTGATGACATGTACCAAGTTTGGTCTGAATACGATAAAGCATTGCGGAAATACAGCCTTACATCTGTTTTCACAAGCACTACGTACAATTCGTTCGTGAGTTTGTCGAAAACGGTTTGAGGAATCGACTTGAATTCCATAACTTTTTGTCAGCATGGTCTGAAGCTGATCAGATTCAATTTTCGTGAAAATCGGAGTAACGGCCTAGGAGGAGTTCGAAAAAGTACGTTTTTCAGAAAATTCAAAATGGCAGAAAAATTTTCATGACGGAAAATGACGTCATATGGTACAGTCGATTCGTCTTGAGCCAAGGAATCAGGGGAAAAATAATTTTGTTTCTAGCCCTTACGGTTCAAAAGTTATTAACATAAACATAAGTGCAAATTTGGACAGCTGGTGGTGCTAGAGGGATTGAGTTAGAGACTCCAAATTTGCTATGGACAAAGGTCAGACTGTCCTCTAACTGTGTGCCAAATTTCACAACTTTCCCGCAAGCGGTTCTATGGGCTACCATAGACTTCAAGAGCGGAAGAAGAAGAAGAATAAATATAGCTGCAAGCAGCAATTATGGGGCCAAGCACAAAAACGGCACAAGAAACCAGCCAACACGGCTGGGAGCATCAGACCAACTGCAACAGTGAACAATTAAAGACGTATTAAGATCATTTTAGGCATAAGAGCTGAACAATTATCAAAAATGAGGATTTACTGGTTCATAACTTTCGACCAATAGGTGGCGCTGTGTCCAAATTGTTGTGGTATGGTCAGAGTGAGGTGACAATGACACTTCCAAAGTTTGGTGTCAATATGTCAAAGCACTGAAGAGATACAGCTTCAAGAGTCATTTTTGAATCATGCCTCAAATTCTTTGCTCTGGTATATAAACGGTTTGACATATGGACTTGAAATCCATAACTTTTTGTCGGCATGGTCTGAAGATGACACGGTTCAATTTTGGTGAAAATCGGAGCAACGGTCTAGGAGGAGTTCGAAAAAGTAGGTTTTTAAAGAAAAACAATATGGCGGACAGGACGTTTAGCTGACTATGGCAAATTTGATATCTATGTTCTCAGCATAACCCAAGGAATCTACAGAGACCAGTTTCATTACAATTGGTTAGTATAGACAAAAGTTATTAGCATTTTTGTAAATTTTGTTATAACTTTTGACCACGAGGTGGCGCTGGTCCGAAACTTCTCAGGCTCCTTCAGGGCATTGTCCTGATGACCCATACCAAATTTATGAATTTTGGTCAAACTCATCAGAAGTTATGAGCAAAATAACAATTTTTCATATCTCCACTCCAGTAGGTGGCGCTGCACCGAAACACTGTATAATGCCTCAGGTCATGCTTGTGATGACATGTACCAAGTTTGGTCTAAATATGTCAAAGCATTGTAGAGATACAGCTTCAAGGGTAATTTTTGCATCACATCTCAAATTCTTTGCTCCGGTATACGAAAATGGTTTGACTTATCGACTTGAAATCCATAACTTTTTGTCGGCATGGTCTGAAGATGACACGGTTCAATTTTGGTGAAAATTGGAGCAACGGTCTAGGAGGAGTTCGAAAAAGTAGGTTTTTGAAGAAAAACAATATGGCGGACAGGAAGTTTAGCTGACTATAGCAAATGTGATATCTATGTTCTCAGCATTGCCCAAGGAATCTACTGAGACCAGTTTCATTACAATTGGTGAATACAGTCAAAAGTTATTAGCATTTTTGTAAATTTTGTTATAACTTTTGACCACAAGGTGGCGCTGTGCCGAAACTTCTCAGGCTCCTTCAGGGCATTGTGCTGATGACCCATACCAAGTTTTGTAAAGATACGTTAATGCGTTCGAAAAATACAGCATTTTAGCACAAAATTCAAAATGGCCGACGGCCAAAATGGCCGATATGGGAAAATTGGATATCATTCGACTCGGCATGATTCCCCGAATCCAACGAGACCAAATTTATGATTTTTGGACAAACCCATCAGAAGTTATAAGCAAAAATACCCATTTTTCATATCTCCGCACCAGTAGGTGGCGCTGCGCCGAAACACTGCATGGTACCTCAGGTCATGCTTGTGATGACATGTACCAAGTTTGGTCTGAATACGATAAAGCGTTGCGGAGATACAGCCTTACTTCTGTTTTCGCAAGCACTACGTACAATTCGTTCGTGAGTTTTTCGAAAACGGTTTGAGGAATCAACTTGAATTCCATAACTTTTTGTCAGCATGGTCTGAAGATGATCTGATTCAATTTTCATGAAAATCGGAGTAACGGCCTAGGAGGAGTTCGAAAAAGTAAGTTTTTCAGAAAATTCAAAATGGCGGAAAAATTTTCATGACGGAAAATGACGTCATAGGGTGCGATTCGTCTTGACCCAAGGAATCAGAGGAAAAAAGAATTTTGTTTCTAGCCCTTATGGTTCAAAAGTTATTAACATAAACATAAGTGCAACTTTGGACAGCTGGTGGCGCTAGAGGGATTGAGATAGAGACTCCAAATTTGCTGTGGACAAAGGTCAGACTGTCCTCTAACTGTGTGCCAAATTTCACAACTTTCCCGCAAGCGGTTCTATGGGTTGCCATAGACTTCAAGAGCGGAAGAAGAAGAAGAAGAAGAAGAATAAAAAAAAAATAAAAAAAAAAGAACGCCAACAATAACAATAGGTGCCTCCGCACCTTCGGTGCTTGGCCCCTAATAATAATAAAAAAAAAAATTAAAAAAAAGAACGCCAACAATAACAATAGGTGCCTCCGCACCTTCGGTGCTTGGCCCCTAATAAGCGTACGGAACGCCAACAGTTACAATAGGTGCCTAAGCACCTTTGGTGCTTGGCCCCTAATAATCGAAAATAAAAAGAACACCAACAGATACAATAGGTGCCTAAGCACCTTTGGTGCTTGGCCCCTAATAAACGGAGCAATTCCAATAGGGTCCTCACACCATCGGTGTTCGGGCCCTAATAATAATAAACGGAGCAATTCCAATAGGGTCCTCACACCATCAGTGCTCGGGCCCTAATAATAAACGGAGCAATTCCAATAGGGTCCTCACACCATCGGTGCTCGGGCCCTAATAATAATAAACGGAGCAATTCCAACAGGCTCCTCACACCATCGGTGCTCGGGCCCTAATAATAATAAATGGAGCAATTCCAATAGGGTCCTCACACCATCGGTGCTCAGGCCCTAATAATAATAAATGGAGCAATTCCAATAGGGTCCTCACACCATCGGTGCTCGGGCCCTAATAAAGGGAGCAATTCCAATAGGGTCCTCACACCATCGGTGCTCGGGCCCTAATTAAGAATTGCAAGATATAAACTCCAGAAAAAAGTCAGAATTGTTAGAAAAAAAAGGTCTGTTACATTCTCCGTCTCGTCCTGTTTGTTTTCGACTGTCACGTGCTCCTTTGTTTTCAGTTCCCGCCACTCATCATTCACCATGGACACTGATTACACTCACAGCTGTTTGTCATTAGTATTGTGTATTTAAGTTCCTCCCTGTCTTCAGTCTAGCGTCCGGTATTGTTAACGTTACGTGTGTTCTATGTATCCTGCTTCTTCCTGGTTATTAAACTACTTTATGTTACTCGTATCCAAGTTCCTCGTCTTCCTTGGAGTGCTATTGTAACAAGGTCAGAATTGTGTGATATAAAAACGTTTTTTAAACTTATTAAAAAAAAAAAAAATTAATAATACATTATGACAAATTGTTCTCGTTCTTCTCACTTTTCATGTTGATGCATTATGTGTCTTGTGACCGCTTCATAGACAGACCAGAAAGATGGCCTAAAAGAACATTACAGTTTTAGTTGAAACACTCATGTAGTAGGAGTATCATTTGTTCATGTTTTCACTATTTCCTGCGAGTAGCTGCATGTTTGACCAAACTCAGAGAGCAGTTTTTGTAAACAGTGTTATCTGCTAGTGGAAAAATGGCATTTACAAATTACAATCTTTTGCAATCAGAAAAGAGGATTTCTTTATTATGTTTACATTATAGCTAAATGTATCTTATATGTCGTACACACATAGTAAATTGTGTATGTATAATACCTGTATAATGATTGTTTGAATTTCTTCTTTACAAGGGTATGCAATGTTATAGTTCTCAAATGAGCTTGCATTACAACAGCGTGGCATAGACTCTAACAAAACTGTATACTATAATACACATTCTTTAACGCCATGCTGTGATGTTGAAAGAAATGATTCATTAAACAGAATTGGTTTTGTCAAAAGTTCAGTCATACATCTAAAAAGAAGCTTAAATGAATGGTCTGTGTTCATCACATGTGTGATGATTTGCAAAAACCTACACTGAAAGCAACCAGAGAGGGGTATTCGGCTAAAAACATATACAGACCGACAAATAAAATGCTACCAGTGATCTTGATAGTCTTTATAATGTGACTAAGACTAGTGAAGGGGGTAAAAATGCCTATCACAATAGATCAAGAGTGGACTTCTGTATGCAGTATAACACTTTTCTTACATGATGTCACTGCTTTCTTAGTTACTAGGCCTCTTGAATTTAGATGTGAGAATTTATTATGCTCACATAATTTGTACAAAGATCATGGTTGAGATGTATCTATAGCTTTACTACAGTGTGTAACTTTGATTACCCTCCTCAAACTGAATGAAATCATAGCTTTCAGTTTCTGATCTAAAGCTTTACTGAAACCTTTCAAATGATGTGAATAATGGATCCTAACATACAAATATCATATAATACATGTCCACAAGTGAAAATGACCTATTCTTTTCTTTGTTTATTATGAAGCTTCAGCCAGATCATTGTATCGCATGATTGTAGCATGTCTGAAACTTTTAATTAAGTCCTATTCCAACACCATGGGAAAATAATTTTTGTCTAATAGTCTGTCACAGTGTTAATTTTGACAGCAAATTTTGATTTAGTTTTAGTCATAGTCTTTTGACTAAAATGCCATTTAGTTTTAGTCATATTTTAGTCATCGGAAATTGTTTTAGTTTTAGTCTAGTTTTAGTCGACTAAATATCATAAGATTTTAGTCAACTAAATCTACAGTGGAATTAGTCGACTAAAATCTAATTTAGTTAAATTGTAAGCATTAAGCATTTCCAATAAAAATGCTTCCACAGATCCAATACACTGATATAGGCACATCTGATATTCCCCAAACTGTTTATGTTCACCCAACTGTACTTTGCTCACCAAAGCGGACGGTTTTTGACCGTTCAAGTGCAAAAACACGTGAAAGAGCAAAATTCAGTACTTTTCAGGGATTGACACACTTATCATTGAGGTAGGCTACTATTATAGATTACATTTAAAAAAAATTATTAGATTTGATTTTTAGTTTTTCCTGCTTTCATTGTAGTTTTAGTTAAAAGATTTAGTAATTTTTTTTGTGTTTATGTCTTTTAGTTTTTGCTTTTAAATGTCTATAACTTTTTATTTTTTGTTTATTTTAATACCTCAGGTTAAGCTAAAGTTTACATTTTTATATATTTATCTTTTATTTCAGTTAATATTTATTTCAAGTAATGAAGATTTCTTTGGTTTTAGGTTTAGTTAACAATAATAACCCTTATACTTGTAAAATATATTGAATAATGTGTCAAATAATGTTCTTAGTCTTTCCTTCCTGTGACAGAAGATACAGTAGTTTACTATGAATTAAACAGAAATTAAATTAAATACAGTTTATTGTTTAAACAAAATAACAATAATGACCAGGAAAAAAATAATAATTATAAACCATCCCGAAATACACCGTGACTCTTATTCTGAAATGTCTGCAGTCTGCACTGTAGCAGGCTGCTCATGAGGGAGATAAAATATGCATTCTTACAACCGTTTAAAACATGCTACCATATAAACATCGTGTAGTAAACATTGTCATAATTCATCAACATTAGCTTATAAGCAATCGCTTGGCATAAATGTGCGCTATTCATTAATTGCGCAGCAGTCACATGTGCTGCGGCACGAGCCTGTAGAGCGCGCAACAGCGCCGCGTTTCCCGCGGTTAGATCAGCACATTACAGTTCAAATGTGCGCATCTTCCACACAGGACAGCAGTTCTGACTGGATATCTTCCCAAATCGTCCCTCTCTTTCATTTTCGTCTCGTTTTTATTCGTTGACAAAAATTAGAGTAGATTTTAGTCATAGTTTTAGTCATTCAAAACCCATTTTTATTTAGTCATCGTCTCGTTTTCGTCCGTGAAAAAATGTCGTTGACGAAAATTATGACGAAAATTATTTGTCAACGAAATTAACACTGGTCTGTCAAAAGAAAAAATAATCTGGTTTAGTCGTATTTAAAAACAAACAAAAAAAATTCTTAAAAACATTGTGTCAAAAGTATTTGGTAGCATGATATTCATGTTTCATCATGTATTAACTTAGGCTGATAAAAATAGTATGAACCCTTGTAGAAATAAAAGCACATTTTATAAAACAATGAATGGCATTGTGTCAGAACAAATGGGTATGAATATGTGTTTGCTTTTAACTTTTTATTCATACTTTAAAGCAAGATTATCTTTAAAAAATGTAATACATTATTTGATTTTTGGTAAAACTATCTTACATATGTAGTGTTTTCACCCATTGTCATGAGCCTTTGGCTATCCTTAATGGTTTCAATGTGTGAGGAACTGTGTAATATCTAATTGTTAAAAACATTGCAGCAAACAAATTTGTTGACATTATTATTTTGTTTTATATTTACTAGGAATTGAAACTTAGAAAAGTAAAATCATATAGATCTATGAGACATGCGTCAACTAAAAAAAATGCAAGTTTAAATGTATGGTTTTTAAAACACAAAGAAACATATTTAACAGATATACTAGGTTTTAACAGCAAGGACATTTTCTACCGCAGATTCTGATACGGACATGCCTGGTAGGGATTTGGCCTAATCTTTGGTTTTTAAGGGAAATTAAACAATCTCAGGGGACCGACTGACTCTGTGGAGTCACATCTTCTGAAAGACCCTGGCATGTGTGGATTCACTGAAAAAATGTTTGTAGGGTCACTTTAAATCATTGGGGGTCAAAGGGCATCCTTCCTGTTAGTGTCATCAGTGTGACACACAGATATTTTTAAAATTGTACATATATAATATCGGTTATCTACTCAAAAATATATTTTTGTATATTTTCAGTGAAGGGTATGTTTCCACAGTGACAAATGCCAACTTGTGCCATTCTAGATCATAGATAGTACAGAATGTCAGATGCAGAGTTCAGGCACAGCAAAATAGTATGATAACATATGACCACTTTTTTTATTTGAAGTTTAAAGTAATATCATGCTTTGAAATAAGATGAATAAAATTAAATATTCACTCAAGATACATTTTTTTCATGGGAGCAACACAGAGGAACATCTGATCTCTCTCTCTCTGAAAATGTGCGATTTTCTTAAAGATACGACTTACACTAAACAAGAGCAATGTTGAGCCCTCGTTCTGAATTACGTGCGAGTTGTGAGGCTTCAAACACACTGACACCTACACTTTTGGATTTTTTTAAAATCAAATTAAGGTGAGACACCCCAGGTGAATAGGGTAAAAAAAATAAAAAAAATAAATAACTAATAGATATCACTATACTTCCCCAGCTGATTGATTACATTAAAAATTACAAACATTTTTTGTATTGCAAGTTTTCATTGCAAACGAGACATTATCTAATTAAATATGAGCTAATTTGCATAAATTTCTATAACAAAAATCTGAATATTGGATGGCATCAAGTTCAAAATTCTCAATTAATTTTTTGGACATATTAAATTCAAAGGTTTTTACAGAGGGAATTTTGGATATCTCTTTTTATCACTCCATAAATCAGAAAATACTATCCACAGCCAGTAAAAAAAAAAATTTCACCATTTTTTAGGAATAAAATGTTGTATAAAATCAGGCAAATTATATATATACAAATCCCTCTGTAAAACCTTCAGAAAATGGACAGGAATAAAACTAAAGTTTGATGTATGTAAGTTATGCTGAAGTGGAGATTTCTGACTCGGAGCAGGAGAAAAAACTAATTTTGAGAAAATGGCCTTTAAAGTTATTTACTGTAACTGAAATCTACAAATGCAAAGAGATAAAGTGCAATAAAATATACACTTAAATGTGTATTTTGGATGTTTTCTTTCCACCAGTCTGAAAAACACTATGAAAAGCCAAAAAGCGCAAAATCTCAAAACTGACAGGTGCCTGAAAAAAGTGTTTTTGCCTGTAGTGTCCCCCTTTAAATATTTGCAGTTTATTTTAAAAACATACAGATTTCTTAAAACATTGTGTATCTCATGGGCAAAAATGTTGCTTGAATCTTTTTTTTTTTTTGTATTATTGAGATCTAAGATGACTAAGTACAAGTTTTTGCTTTAAACTTTGAAACATGGAATACTTATATACATGCATATAAATAATACTTTAGGTTAAATTCAGGCAAAATATTTCCACCATAGGACATCAGATATTATCCCGATACAGTAGACTTCTAGGAATAATATTTGAATTTAATTAAAACTTTAAAGAATGGATTTAAACAACCTTGTAATTTTAAAAGATCATATTTAAGATTGTGCTTTGAAATAAATTTAATACAGAAACATTCACTCTGGAAAGGAGTTAGCGGTCTTAACATATGCTGTGTCAGAAGCTCAACTGTCTGACTCCACCCTCCCATCTCTCATTCACACTAGAGTTTATTCCTAGGAGGATCTGGGAGTGTTTTGTTTATAATACAACTTAAACTCTTTACTTTTTATTTTTTAATCATCAAGAAGTACTTCTTCAGCTCTCTGTAAATGTAAGGTGTTTTCATATTTATAATTATTTATTTATTTATTTAGCTAAAACTAAACTATGTTTAATTTGTTTAAATGTTTTTTTTTTAGCATCATGTTTGATGTTACACATTTATTTAGAATAATTTCATTTAAAATAGAAATAAGTTCCTTTTACAGAACCAGCCTGAGACGTCACAGGTTGTGTGGTGTGTGGTGATTTTTCTTAAGGAATTATTGAAAATGTTACACAATGTGTGAGACCCCAACATTTTACACATACACTGATAAATAAAAATTCTACTTTATGTTTTAAGTCAGATAATCAGTCTTCTAGGAAGATTTGAGTTTTTAAAAGATGTAATTTAAATGTTTAAATTTATGCTTTGAAATAAAAGTTAGCATGGACAAAACAATGTTTCATCCACCCCCTCTGTCTCAGTTTTCACAGCACGGTTGCATGAAGTTACTTGGAGAGAGAGAGATTTTTAGACTTCAACTTTATTGCATTAGAGGTTAAGAGGGACACACTCAAAAATGGCACATTTTTGATTCAACGATCTTCAACCAGATTGTACTGGAATTAAATAATTTGAATATTCCGATTCCAATCTCACTTCTGACCTGTAATGCTGCCTGAATCATAATCATGCACTGTTCCTTTGTTGGCCAGAAGAAAACTAGCCCCCTGATAGAGCCTGGTTTCTCCCAATATTTTTTTTTTCTCTCCATTCTGTCATCTAATGGAGTTTGGGTTCCCTGCCACTGTCGCCTCTGGCTTGCTTAGTCGAGCACAATAAATATTTTAAACAATATTACTGATCTGCCTGCATTGACAGCATTGTATGAGAACTGAACTGAGCTGGACTGTTTTCTTCAGAGTAGAGGTCTGCCCGATAAGATTTCTTGCTGCGCGGGATTACATTTTGAATGAAAGGTGGATTGTGGTCGTTAACTATAGTGTACTTTAGGCGGGAGTGGGTGGTCTGACAATAACCCGGTCGCTCCCGAGATGCTTTGACATCAGCGCATCTGTGCTTGAACTTGAAGTGAACAAAACTTTCTGCAGTGGTGGCATTCACACAGTCCCCAGTTCCCTGTCCTGAAAAACCTGGCAAGATGTTCTTTGCATTAGAGGTCTGCGCGAGTGCACCTTCAGAGAACATTCAACCTTTGTGATCGGATTTTGAAGGAGAGATGTTCTGAAACGGTCGTCAGTCAGCGTCAATCTGTTCTTGCGTGGATGTTAAAAAAGATTTCATTTTGCAGTATAGCTAGTAAGCCAACAGTTTTTTTCGTTTATGTAATTTAGGCTTAGCCTATAGTTTTGAGGGACATGTTGTAGGCTATTCAATTTAGCCTATTTTTCTATGTGACATTTAGCCTATTATTCTTTGTGACATTTTTTTCTCTGACATTTTTTAGGGTGTTTACAGCATCATAGACAAATAACAAATACACAACTTGATCAACATTATATATTTGTTATCCCCAATCACTCTCTTTCTTTAGGGAAGTTTAAACGCGAGATTCTGGAAACGATCTTTAGCGGGACCCGTTGGGTCGGGAAGAAAATCACTATATGCAGATAGCGGGTGAACACAGTGAATTTTAGGCGGGAGTGGGAGCGTGCGGAATAGAATCATCAGTCCCGCGCAGACCTCTGCTTCAGAGCTGCTGTACAGATAAATGAACTAAATAATAATTTTTACAACAGAAATTAATAAACACTGACAACAACAACACTATTTTCTTCTAAAGCTGCTGTACAGCTAAAACAAACTTTGTTGCATTATTTTCCTGTTATCACTGTAAAGCTGCTTTGAAACAATCTACATTGTAAAAAGCGCTATATAAATAAAGGTGACTTGACTTAATTTTTGGTTTGACTGTATGTGTAAACAAACATTTGAACAGATGTACCTAATAAAGTGTCCAGTGAGTGTATGTGAAGTAACACTGACAAATGATTGATTTTCAATGGCATGTTTAAATTAAATCAGAATGATATGACATTGCAGGCTGTTACCGCTTAAATTAAATCAGAATCAACCAAAGCCATATTTGCACTGACACTTCAAATAAAGATTTTATTAGGTAACTAGATTTCACACAATTCTTCTTCCAGTTCAGCAGTCACTCGTCATCATCTCTTCCGGGACAAGTAACAGTGGATGGGCAAGTTTTTTTTTTTTTTTTTTCAGGAAAAATGTTTGCCACTCTCCCATGCTGTATTTCAGTGTAAACAAACATGACCTTGCATATAGGTAATAATCACTAACCAGTTTTGCTGATGATAAAACATCTCGATTACGAATGGTAACCCTCGTTCCCTGCTGGAGGGAATGGAGACATGTGTCGTAACGTCAGAATGGGAATCGTCCTTGAAAGACCTAATCACCTCTGAGTATATCAGAAAAGGCCAATGAAATGCGAATGAAGTGCAAATACACTTCAGTATTGTTCTGAGGAGCCGAGGTAGCATCTCAGTCACATCAGCAATCAGTACAGAGTTGTGGCCTGAGGGACACACGTCTCCGTTCTCTCCATCAGGGAACGAGGGTTACCATACGCAACTGAGACATTCCCTTTCTGTTGTTCACTATGACGCAAGTCGTAACAACAGAATGGGGATCCCTATACTAAACGCCACAACTACTGTACTGTGTCACAAGAAAAAGCAGTGCAAATGTTGGCAATTGCCTGCATGCCTACAACAAATGCAACAACGAGAGATTCAAAGATACCTGGATTGGGCTGCCCAATAATACATCTTAAAATTGGGAAGTCTCAATCCTCCTTGATTATAATCCAAAGCCACTTTATCCAGACTGACCCTAGGGGTTTTACGATGCCAAATAAATTATCTTATTAACCCATTAAAAGAAGTGAAAAAAGAATTAGGGATTAATATAGGAAGAGATTGAAACATGTATAAAAATTTGGGCAAAACATTCATTTTGACCAAATTAAGTTTATAAAGATTCTTTAAATTACCATCCACCTGTATACCCAAATATTTAATACCAGTAGGTGAGCACTTGAAGGAAAAAACTAGTGCAGTATAGTCAAAGCCTGATAATGGCAAAATGACACTTGTCGATATTAACTTTATATCCAGAGAAAGTACTATATAATTATAACACATTCTGTAAATTATAAAGAATCTATGGGTTTAGTAAGAAATAAAAGAATATCATCAGCAAACAATGATATTTTATGTATTTCAGGGCAGATTTCAAACTTTTATATCAGGGTTACATCTAATAGCCTCGGCTAAAGGTTCGATAGTCAGCGCAAAGAGAGCTGGGCTTAGGGGACAACCTTGTCTACATCCTCTGTATAAGGGGAATGCAGCCGAAATAATTCCATTAGTAACAGTTTTTGCTTTGGGAGATTTATAAAGTGACTGAATTAAGTCAATATATGCATCTCCAAATCCAAATTTTTTCAGCACTTCAAAAAGATATGACCACTCTACTCAATCAAAAGCCTTTTCGGCATCAAGAGAAACATCTACTCCCTGTATACGCTTTTCTTTAGCAATACGGATGACACTGAAAAATCTCCTCAGATTATTTGCTGATAGTCTTTCAATTACAAAACCAGTTTGATCTGGGTTGATCAACAGTGGAAGACGAATTTCTAATCTCTTGTCTATCATTTTTGTAACTAATTTATAATCCACATTAAGAAGTGAAATTGGCGTATAGGAGGCGCATTTCAGCGGATCTTTACCTTTCTTATATAATAATACAGAAATGATTGCATTGGAGAGTCTAGAAAACATTTGTCCTTCCTTGACTGTTCAAGCACTTCCATCAAATAGGGCACCAGCAAATCTTTAAATTCTTTATCAAATTCAGATGGGAAGCCATCCTCACCCAGAGATTTATTATTAGGCAGTAGACAAATAGCTTTGATCAACTCAGAGGCAGAGAAAGGTTGATCCAAACTAAGCCTATCTTCCTCTGAAAGACATGGTAAGTGAACTGAGGATAGGAAAGAATCCATCTGAGAATGATCTATACTTGCCTGAGAAGTATATAACTCTATATAAATGCATCATTAATCTCTACAGGATTGTATGTTTCCGCATTTCCAGTATCTATTGCGTTTATCGTTAGTTTCTGTTCATCTCGTTTTAATTGCCAGGCCAAAACTTTGTGTGCTTTCTCGCCAAGCTCATAATAACGCTGACTAGAACTAATAATAGCTCTCTCTGCCTGGTAAGTGTTCAATTTATTATATTCCATTTTTTTTTACTGAACAATTCCTGATAAACAACCTTATTCTGATCTTTATGGTATATTTTTCAAGTGCTGAGATTTCAGATTCAAGCTCATTCAATTTGGAATTCTTTCTTTTTATTAACCCCTTAGTATATGCAATACATTGACCCCTAAGATAAGTCTTTAAAGTATCTCATAATATAAAGCTATTGGAGCAAGAAGGTTTGTTTGTAGAAGTAAAAATATCAATTTGTTCTCTAATAAATTTATGGAAATCAGATTGTTTAAGAAGAATAGGATTTAGTCTCCACCTATAAGTCCATCCTATTTTCTCTGGGATAGCCAATGACATTACAAGGGGAGAATGGTCACTCAATAAATGAGGGAGGTATTGAACATCCAGCACACGATATAAAAGTTGGGTGGATAACAAAAAAAAAAAAAAAAATCAATACGAGTGTGTATCTTGAGGATGTGAATAAATGGAATAATCTCTATCTTGTGGATGTTCCTGTCTCCAAACATCCATTAGATTTAAATGTTTCATAAAAGCAGTGGTGGATTTAGCTGCTTTTGAAAGAGGCAATGGTTTAGTCGAAGATCTATCAAGTACATTATCCAGACAAAAGTTAAAGTCTCCACCTATCAAAAGTGAGCCTGATGATTTAAAGAAATGATTTGAAGTGATCATCTATATTTGGAGCATATATTTAACATTGTCCACTGTTCAGAGTACATATGCCATTGTATCATTACATATCTTCCTGAGGGGTCGAGTACCGATTTTGTAACAGTAAAATGGATATTTTTATTTATCAGTATAGCCGTTTCCCTTGACTTAGAATTAAACGAGGATGCAAACACTTGACCTACCCAATCCTTTTTTTTTTT
Source organism: Ancherythroculter nigrocauda (assembly GCA_036281575.1). Lineage (NCBI taxonomy): Eukaryota > Metazoa > Chordata > Actinopteri > Cypriniformes > Xenocyprididae > Ancherythroculter > Ancherythroculter nigrocauda. Next base: position 38,688,298 of record VTFQ01000003.1, on the reverse strand, counting down.
TTTTTTATGCTCCAAGTCTGTTAAATGTGTTTCCTGCAGGAAAACTATTTCTGCCCCCGATTTCTTAAGGTACATATACTCTTATTCTTTTAACTGGACTATGTAGGCACTTTGTATTAAATGTCACAAATTTCAAAGGCTTTATCATGTAGTATTATCTATGATATTCAAAACACCATATAAAATGCCCTCATAACCACCGATTTGAAATGTTAACATGCATCTCTCAGAGAACCAAATAATCAAAATAAAAGAAAACATATAAACACAGAAATTCTAACATAGCTGCCAGTGTTAATTTTGACACCAAATTTTGATTTAGTTTTAGTCATAGTCTTTTGACTAAAATGCCATTTAGTTTTAGTCATATTTTAGTCATTGGAAATTGTTTTAGTTTTAGTCGACTAAATATCATAAGATTTTAGTCGACTAAATCTACAGTAAATTTAGTCGACTAAAATCTAATTTAGATAAATTGTAAGCATTTCGTTAACAACACACAGATCCAATACACTGATAGATCTGATATTCCCCAAACTATTTATGTTCACCCAACTGTACTTTGCTCACCAAAGCGGACGGTTTTTGACTGTTCAAGTGCAAAAATACAGAAAGAGAAAAAATCAGGACTTTTCAGGGATTGACACACTTATCATTGAGGTATTATTATAGTTTTTGTTTTATCATTTTTAGCTTTTCTGCTTTCATTGTAATTTTAGTTAAAAGTTTTAGTAATTTTTTGTGTTTATGTCTTTTAGTTTTTGCTTTTAAATGTCTATAAGTTTTTATTTCTGTTTGTTATTTTAATACCTCAGGTTAAGCTAAAGCTTAGAAACTAGATGAAATAAAATAAGTTTACATTTTATATATATATATATATATATATATATTTTTTTTTTTTTTTTTTAATTTCAGTTAATGTTTATTTCAAGCAATGAAGATTTCTTTGGTTTTAGGTTTAGTTAACTATAATAACCCTTATACTTGTAAAATATATTGAATAATGTGTCAAATAATGTTCTTAATCTTTCCTTCCTGTGACAGAAGATACAGTAGTTTACTCTGAATTAAATAGAAATTAAATTGAATACAGTTTATTGTGTAATAATTATAAACCATCCCAAAATATACCGTGACTCTTATTCTGAAATGTCTGCAGTCTGCACTGTAGCAGGCTGCTCATGAGGGTGATAAATATGCATTCTTACAACCGTCTAAAACATGCTACCATATAAACATTGTGTAGTAAACATTGTCATAATTCATCAACATTAGTGTATAAGCAATCACTTGGCATAAATGCTGAGCCAGAACTATACAGCAGCGGAGAAAAAAAATCAGTTGAGAAATGATTAGCTCACGCTTCTTTTTTCTAAAGGACAAATTAAGTGCTAACCATGAGCTCTCTTTATACATAAAAACACACTGATGCAACAGTAATTTAGAAGAATAATGCCCCAAACAATTAAACTCAAATCCAAAACCAATAGTCCGCCCATCAGAGAAAGACTGTGGATGTCTGTCTTTAGTCTGATGGAGTCCCTCACCAAGAAATTGAAGCAAGGAAAGAAAAGAAAATAATAATACTAATAATAATACTACTACTAATAATAATAATGCGGACACCAGCTGCAACTCCTTAAATGAGGTGGGGAAAATAAACCAAACTACCAATTCAAATAAAATCCCGAGCGACCAAAGATGATCAGGTTAGGTTCTCAAAGTATCAGATAGACAAGTCACTCACCCGACCAGTTCTAACAATTAATCGCCAAGTCAAAGAGCCCTTATCCGTCCGTCCTGGAGCGCCCCGGACTCCGCCACCTCCAGCAAACTTCTCAGTCATGTTCCGACAGAATCTTGAATGCTTCGTCAGGCGTATGACAGAACCGTGTTCCACCATCTTCCGTAAGAATTCGGATACGAGCGTGATAAACGAGGTGACAATTGACATTCTTCTCCTTTAAAGCCTTGAGCACTGGGATCATTCCTCTTCTCCGGCTAATCACGTCTGATGAGAAACCCGGAAAGAAACTTACTCTCTTCCCATCAACGGAAATTGGAGCTTTATCTCGGGTGATACGTAGGATACTTTTGCAGTCCAGGAATTTCAGAAGTCGAATTAGGATGGGCCATGGGGCCCTCCCCGAGATTCGTGCCGCCGGAACGCCGTGGGCACGCTCAATGTCAAGTGGGGCGCCAAAGTTCTCTTCTCCCAAAACGCTCGGCAGCCATTTCTTAAAGAATTCGACCATGTCGCGACCTTCAACTCCTTCACTCAATCCAATCAGGCAGATGTTATTTCATCTGTTGTAATTTTCTATATATTCCAACTTATTTCTGAGAACCTCGTTGTCTTTTTTGAGGAGACTGAGGGACTGCTCATTTCCCTAAACTGTATCTTCCACATCGCTGATCCTTTGTTCAGCCGCAGAGATCCGGCCTTGCATAGATGAAACAGACACGGTCAAGATGTCAATTGATCCCTGAATGGAGTTGCGAAGGTCTGACATTTGAGAGATCAGCTCCTGCTTAACACTCCCAATGATCTCGCGAAACTCTTTCAGCATGGTGGCGATACCCTCCGCTAAACTTTCCCCCTCAGAGACGTTACCCTTGGTGCCATTTTGCAGAGACTTTCTCTCAGTTTCAGCGGTTGTATGCTTATCTTTGCTTGGTTTCGGTCGACGCTCCATTATTCCCGGTTGCTCACAATTACCAGGCAGACTTTAATCACTATTGGGCAACGTTTCAGTGTTTGTTTCAAAAGATATTAAATGATTTCTAGAGAGCTCTCCTGGTAACATCTAACTACCTCGCGCGCATCAAGTGACTCCCAACAAATTCTTTGACAGTCTCACTGAAGAGGCCACCTTAAGAGACTGGGTCATCGAGAAAGCAAACCCTTTCGGCATCCTTCATCTCAGCAAGGTTTAGCCATATGTGGCGATCCAGACCCCAGAAACCAATCATCCAATCGTGAATGCTTTGGTGAAAGTGATGGAACCAACCCAACTCCAACCCAATGCTCATGGCCGCCAACTTAGCGCCAGCCTCAGACTGGAAACCTCATCATCTGCTGGACCCCCGAACGAAAAGTTGATCTCACTCAGAAGAACATGAACGGAATGACATTTTGAAAAAGACACAGACCGCCGTGTAAGCTCTTTTAGAGAAATTCGCTCTTTTAGAGCGAAATGCTCTCTTGTGAAAACCACTAAAGCACCCAGGGAACCGTTTCACACTTATCCGTGCTCAGTGAGAGATCGCTGAATGTGCTGTATATCCAGTGACTGAGGTGAAGGGAAAACTTCTCATAAATGCGTAGCTCAGGGTCCGAAAAACAGAAGTGAACTGCATTTGCACATGGCTGGCCTTAAATACCTGTATGTACGGGCATGGCCTTGCATGCAAATTCTGCACACCAACTTCATTCGCATTTCATTGGCCTTTTCTGATATACTCAGAGGTGATTGGGTCTCTCAAGGACAATCCCCATTCTGTCGTTACGAGACACATTTTAGTGAACGACAGAAAGGGAACAATCATTATAAGGGTTTTCATTAAAAGTAAGTTCTGGTCCTCTAATCTGGTCAAACAGCATTCTACATTGCTTGTCTGTGCATTAGCAGTGGGTATTTTTCAGTGACTCTTTTTTTCAGGTTACATTGTTATGTCTGAAGTCCAAATGATTTATGAGTGTCAAGGAGTTTTCTCACTAAATTATACAGTGACATCCCAAACTTTACGAATGGAGCAACACTTATAATTTCCCTGTTACTCTGATAGTTGGAATGTACTCCTAGTCCTATAACGTTTTGGGATTTCATTGAGAATCATATTTCATGTCTTTGATTTTATACATTTTAGTAGACAGGACACATGCTGAAATATAACTTGTATTAGAAATATAATCAATATTTGTTTTATCTCGCCTGTGTGTTCTCTATCAAATGATCAGCAAGAACACCTTGAAACTATAAAACAATTATTTAGAACTACCTCATACACATTTTCCTTACATAAAATATTTATGTGCAATCAATGCTAAAAGAAGTTAATCATGTGCATGCAATGCTAAAAGAAATCTGCACCTGAGGAAAAGCTCAAAGTGTTTCACTAGTGCCCTCAGGTTCTTTTCTGGTATGTGCATCTTCCTCAGGATTTCTGGAAGTTTCACTAAAACAAAAAGGCAAAAATAAATAAATAAATAAATAATACACAGTAAAAGATTAAGATAATAACTTCAATTGATGAGAACACTTTTGAACAAAAGCAAGAAGCTAATATTCACCAAATAGCCGAAGCAGGTGCTGAGAGCCATAGAGGTAAGAGGGAGGTGGAAGCTGGTCACTCTGAGGGTAGTTATCTGGTGTCAGTCTCCAGCTCAGAACCTCAAGACAATCATATAAAGGTGAGCCAATTTAATGAGCTAATTCTGTAAATTAGGTTATAGGTATACAAGCAGTATTGCACCAGATTGTTTTAAGAACAGATCCTACATCTCTAACAGTGCAAACATAAACAAAGACAATGTTTAAAACTGTACAAAGAATCAGTGCATTTTTGCTGATGACAACATTAAAATGTAATAGTCAATACCAGAGAAATTCTTAATACCAATTTTGACAACACAGCAAAACCCAATATTTTACTTAACAGACAGCAGCTATTTTAGGAGTTTGCAGTGCTGTTGTATTGTTATGTTTAGTGGGGATTCTGACTCCCCTCTGTCAAATGTCTGAAAATGTGGTTCCTTTTGTAGGAGCACGATTACCATTGCAACATTTTGATCAGCATAAAATGATACATAATTTTGATACAATGTGTAGTGATTTTTACTCCACTCACTGGTGACGTAGTGATTTTTGATCACGTGTCACTTAAGGTGTGGTTATGAGTGTATCAGATGACCCCTTCCCCCTTTTGTAATACGGGCACCAGTTAAGAATACTATCTTAACAATTTAAGAACACTCCAAAAGAGCTGTTCAATAACTCAGAATTATTATAAAATGGAGTAAGTCGGTCAACTGATTTATCTGAAGGATTTGTGAGAGTCTGGTCAACTAGTAGAGTCTTTGATCATCAACACAAGGAAGACACAGTTATTTATTAACAATAGATATGCATGAGTAAATACCACAACGATTAATAACAAAATAATGAATATGCACTTCTAAAAGATAGTAAAATAATAATTAAAGGAGAATACTGAATTAAATCAAAGAAACAAATAAATGAAGTGAACACAGAATGGATAAATGCAGTGCTGTTGAACTGAATGTAGGATGGAAGAGAATCGTATGGAATGCTTCTTATGGAAGCCACTTAATGGCTCTGGTAAAATGGTGATAAATAATTGCTTATTTATCATTCAACAAATAATATCCCTATTATTTGTAACCAGCTGACCTCAAGTAACTGTTATCTAAACAGGTTAGAAAAACATATGCTGCATGTATAAACTAATGCCAAGGTCTCTTAGAAAGAGGTTTGGTAAGTTTATATTTACGTTCCACACAGTTGGGTGATCAGTCCGGTAGCAGAGACGTCTTCCACTGATGATGCAGGCTGCGTGCAGTGGGAGGGTGCAGAGTTGTGATCCAGTAGTCGTGCCACGCTGGGCTGGAGGATGCTGAACTTCGGTTGCGCCAAGAGGGTCCTTTAGGATGGACTGGGCAGCTGGGTCAGATGAATCTTCACAGGTTCCTTTGCAGGCTGGCTGCGTCGCTGAGGAGCCGTGTGGTACAGGCAATGTCTGCCGATGCAGAGGTCCTTTGCGGACTGGGCTGCGCTGCTGTAGGAGCCGTAAGGGTCAGATGAAGTCCCTCAATGCTGGAGCCTTTTTGCAGCTAGAGTGCAGCTGGAAGCGATTTAAAAGGTTTTGCTCGCGAAAGCTTCACCTTAACCGTCTTGTAGTCTCTTTCCTCGTCAGGTCAGAAACTCAGGACGTGGAGTGTCTGTTAATGTCTCCTTTCCCATCAAGCTGGAAACGCAGAACAAGGGTGTGTCTACCCGGGGGACATATTTATCCATTTCTGATGATGAGGAGATTGAAATGTGGTGCCTTGCCGATCCTGTAGTGTGATTGGCCACTGTTATCTGAAGCAGCCTCGGTGTTGTCCACCCTAGTGTGGAACTCATTTGCATAGCATAAAGTACAGTGTTAAAAAAGTGTCTTTAACATTTTACCCATGCATTATTTCTTTACCAAACCTCTTTCAAATTATTAAAGGCATCGTAGGGAACAGATAGACACCAAACACACTATGACATGGTTAAATCATCATCCATGCATTTGTTTATCTGTGAACAGGTCTGTCCCATGACCTGTTGTTTTAACAGTCAGTAACCATTAGCATAAACTGTGCTTTGCATGAAGATGGAGTGGATGTGATGCAGTTTAGATCAAATTAAGGCCTCTAAACATAGGTATGAATGGATTTAGATAGATCTCTGTGGCCTCTCTTTATTTCAGTCCTTGCCTAAACCTTAGGAATGAGTTTGGTTGTTAGAGTCAAGGGGTGCTTCTCAATTCTTATTTGTGCATCCTCATTTCCTTTCCTCGAGTCTTAGCTCCACCCATTCAGGATGCGAGAGAAGGACGCAAGGAAAAGATGCGAGGATGGAGGAATTGAATCAAGTGAAATGATATCCTCGCTCCCTTTAGTGTCTCTTCAAAGCGTCATCAGCTGCACTCGAGAGATCTACTCATATGTTGTTAAAGTTTGGTTATTTAAAAAAATTATAATAAATATTAATAAAGCAAGATGCTCCGTTGAAATATGTGAGATGTAAAGTTTATTTAAACAGCAAAATTAAACCATACATTTAAATTATTGTGACAGATATGAAGGGGGAGGAGAATTTATGTATGCGTCACGTTTCTTAACGAGAAAGACTTCCGCAAATGATGCACCTGTGTATCCTCGCTCATGACTCCTCGGGAAGCTTCCTCAGTCCTCGTTCCTCACCTCCTCGCAGTGCAATTAGAGAATTGAGATGTCCTTCAAGATGGCTGAGCTCGATCGGTTTCCAGGTCATAGGATGGAGGACGGAGGAGCGAGGAAACGAGGAGGGATATTGAGAAGCACCCAATGTGTCGTCCAATGAGAAATCCTCTCCTTGGTTTTGGTGGGTGCAGAAGGTCCCCCTTCCTGCTCTGAAAGAGGTGTCTGGTAGTTGTCCCAACATCTTATCTGATGTTGCTGAACATTTGTTTATGTTCATTCACCAAAGATCCAATCAAAAGACAACAATACTCACTGTAAAAGGTTTTGCCACTAACTCAACTGACTGACTTCTCTTCTGTATGATTTCAGTCTCTTCAGACTTCACTGTACAGGATTTATGAGCTTCTACAACTTTTGACCTTCTAACTGAACTCCTTTCCACAAACTCATCATAGAAATAAAAACAGTATAAATAAAAATGGTAACACTTTACAATAAGGTCTCATTTATTAACATTAATTAACCAACATCAACTAACAATGAGCAATATATGTGCAACAGTATTTATTCATCTTTGTTTATGTTAGTTAGTGAAAATAGTCATTCATTGTTAGTTCATGATAGTTCACAGTGCATTAACTAATGTTAACAAATGAAACCTTATTGTTTGTGCTTAATACGATTAAGAGAAAACTGTTATTCATTTTTATGGTAACACTTTACAATAAGTGCAACCATAATCACACTCTCACTATTCAAAGTGCAAATAAGACCAAATTTTTCTCTGATACAGAGCTAAGAGATGGTTACAACTACACTGCCCAGCCTAAAATAGCTTTCATATTGAGAGATATTTGCATGCATCAGGAAGTCGCTTTCAAAATGCGGGGTATTGAAATCACGTTTGAATGCACCCTCGCGTTTACTTTCACTTTCAGCGATCGCGCGTAACTCTGTAAATACGGAGGGGCGGTGACCGTTATCCAACTGAATTTAATGTTTTTTATTTAAATACAAAGCAAAACGACAGTGGAGGCGTAACGTAAATGTAGCGGTGGCATATTATTTCCTAATCATCCTAACGCTCTGTCATGGCAATATCACGAGACTACTTTTCGCCTCGACGAGAAATCTCATCACATTTTAGTCACTAGATCTCGTCACACCCCTAGTAACAAGCTATTTATAGTAACTTTTCTGCCAACTACTGTTTAAAACCCAAAAATCCAGAAAGACTGCGAGCCCCACATTCATAGTCTATGTTTGTCCTGAAAACAAGAATTAAAAAAAGAAAAAAAACTTTGTGGGGTGCTTCTTTATTCCCAGAACTTGCTTTAGAATTAGGGGCCATTCACATATCGCATCTAAAAACATGGAAAGCACGGCTGCACTGCTTTCTCCTTCTTTCCAAAACGCTTGTGCTCCCTTGGCGTCTGTCGTTGCTATGCAACCATGAACTGCACTCTCCACAAGGAGTAGGAAGTTTCAGCAAAGCATAAATTGATTTCTGGCCCTTGCATTAGCTTTACTACTAGATATATTTATGGAGATGAGATATGAGTTGAGAATTTTTCATCTCGATGCACCTGGAAAAGGCACCGAATGCGTGTTGTGACTGCGCCACTTCCATTGAGTGTGCCTGCTGTGCGGCTACATTTCAAATAACTGTCTTGTGCGCGTAAAAGACACAATATGTGAACGGCCCCATTAGCATTAACTTTATTTGTATTTTCAAATATTTGGTCCATTTTTTTTAAACTTGTGTATTATTTAAACTTTCAATTAATTTAATTAAATGTTCATGGTTCTTTAAAAAAATGATTTTGTGCTACTTTAAGGCGTTCATCTTAAATTTGCCACTTGTGATCAGATCACCAAAAACACATCCAATTTCAGGTGATTTTTTTTTTTAATACCCCTTTAAAGGTGCTAAAGAGGATGTTTTGTTTTATACATTTTTGCAATATTACTTGAAACTGTCTTTACTAACTGATAAAAGACTATTTATTAGGTGCACTGAAAGGAATAATATTAATATACATCATCTGTGCACGAGGTAGGGCCTTAAAAACATCAGCCAATCGTTTACGCGATCATCGCGTAAACTATTGGCCCTCTGGCTTGTCAATCACTGCCGTGACGTTCCTTGTGAGAGACGTGCGCGGATTGGCCCTCTGGCTTGTCAATCACTGCCATGACGTTCCTTGTGAGAGACGAGCGCGGCTGTGCGCTCCAGTAACTTTCCACACTCCACAGGCGCCGCATGCAATGTTTTTGTCCGGAGACAGGAGTAACAACTGCAGATTATGAGTTACCTGCGGTGAGTCCGACATAATGAATGCACTAACACAACACAGCGAATGCCGGTGGTAAACACTCGTGTTCCAATACGAGTGTTTACGAGTTTTGGGAGGCGTTCCTTCGAAGGAGGGGGGTTGTTCTTACGCATGCGCTCATTTCAAAAACTCACTAACAGTCTTTGGTTTCTCAGTCGACGAAAAGATCCTCTTTAGCACCTTTAAGACGGGCATTTTGAGCAGGAACTGAGCTACCATATATACACAATAATACAAAAATTTCAGGGATTAAATTTCATTTAAAATGAATTATATTTGTTTTATCAAGTCATTAATTACTGTTACCAATCCTGCTTGCCTGTCTGTTACCAATCCTGCCTGTTTCCTGTTTATTGACCCGTTGCTGCCTGTCCTGACCTTTGCCTTGTATACCGACCTGTGAGTGTTATCTGCCTGCCTCTGTTTACTGCCTGTACCCTGACTACGACTCTGCCTGTCCCTTGCTGTTCCTGTTTGCTCCTGATTTACCCTGCCTGTACGACCATGCTTACACTGTAAATAAACGCTGCACTTGGATCCCCTGCCTGAGTCTCCAGTCATGACAGAAGACTTCGCCATCTACGATCCAGCAGCTTCCACAAGCGTTTCCAGCCTCAGCATGGACCCAGCTATATGTCTCATCCACCTTCGTCAAGGTAATAGTTCCCTGGAGGACCACATTCAGAAGTTTCTGGATATTGCCCATTATGCAGACTGGCCTGACTGTGCTCTTATAGACTTTTTTGCGATGGCAATAAACCCCTTCAGAATAAACTGAGACAAGAGGGACCACGTTCCTCACTTACTTGTTTTTTGGATTATGCGTTACTGACTGTTGGCTCTTCGTTTACGGTGGGGGTCGCGGAGAAATGCGACACTTCGCCGAATCACGTAATGGCCGCCGCGCCAAAGAACTTTCACAAGATGGCGGTCACAACAACACCAAGTCACGTCTTCCCAGATTTTCCAGAGTCAAGTCACGTCACCACAGAGCTCCAAGAGCAACTTCACGCCTCTGGATCAGTCAGAAAGCGGAGAGGATTACGTTCCAGTGTGGCTGATCCTCCGCTGACTTCAGCACGAGTGGCTGGCATTCCCAAGCCTCTGCCGGCCGCTTCGCTCTCAAGCCTGCCGGACGCTTCGCTCTCAAGCCAGCCGGCCGCTTCACACCCAAGCCAGCCGGCTGCTTCGCACCCAAGACCGGTGGCCGCTTTGCTCTCAAGCCTGCCGGACGCTTCGCTCTCAAGCCAGCTGGCCACTTCGCACCCAAGCCAGCCGCCCGCTTCGCTCTCAAGCCCGGTGGACGCTTCGCACTCAAGCCCGTCGGATGCTTCGCACTCAAGGCCGTCGGACGCTTCACTCTCAACTTCGTCTGTTTCAAAGCTCTCAACTTCGTCAGTTTCAACGCTCTCAAGTTTGTCTGTTTCAACGCTCTCAAGTTCGTCTGTTTCAACGCTCTCAAGTTCGTCTGTTTCAACGCTCTCAAGTTTGTCTGTTTCAACGCTCTCAAGTTCGCCGGTTGCTATGGACTCAAGCGCTCTGGACGCGATGGACAAAATGGCTGATTTGCCAGTGCCCATGGGCAAGATGGCCGCCCCTGCGGTGCTGAAGGTTGTAGGGGGCGTTCCAGCCACTGAGTCCGCTCCAGAGACCGCTCCAGCTGGTGAACCATCGCCTCACTCTCAGAGGAGAAGGAGGAGGAGGAGGAAGAAGAAGACGTCCTCTTCTCCTCAAGATGCAGATGTCCTTCAGGAGGCTGCTGTGGACCTGGAGACCACTCCACAGGCCTCTCTTACTCCGCCCAAACTACTGACTCTGCCTGCGCCGCCCAGGCTCTTTGCCCTACCGGCGCCACCTGAATTCCTTGCCCTGCCAGCGCCGCCTAAGCGCCTTGCTCTGCCGGCGCCACCTGAATTCCTTGCCCTGCCAGCACCACCTGAACTCCTTGCCCTGCCAGCACCACCTGAGCTCCTAGCCCTGCCAGTGCCACCCAAATTCCTTGCTCTGCCAGCGCCACCCAGGCATCTTGCCCTGCCGGCACCACCCGAACGCCTGGTCCTGCCGGAACCACCCGAACTCCTCGCCCACAAGGCCGCAACAGACCCCGTTGAAATCCCCAAGAACTTTTTTTGGGGGGGGGGGCAGTGTACCTGAGGGTGGGGAGCTTGCGGGTGGGGAGCTTGCGGGTGGGGAGCTTGCGGGTGGGGAGCTTGTGGGTGGGGAGCTTGTGGGTGGGGACCCTGCCCGGCCACTGCCGTCATTGGCCTTTGAACAAATATGGCCGTTTATGGACCCTAACCTGCCGTGGTTACCCAAACCACCTGACCTGCTGTGGTTACCCAAGCCACCTGACCTACTGTGGTTACCCAAACCACCTGACCTACCGTGGTTACCCAAACCACCTGACCTGCCGTGGTTACCCAAACCATCTAGCCTGCCGTGGCTGCCTGATCCGCCTGACCTGCCGTGGTTGCCCGAACCACCTGACCTGCCGTGGTTGCCCGAACCACCTGACCTGCTGTGGCTGCCCGAGCCACCTGACCCGCCGTGGAGTTATGGCACTCCTGACCTGCACTGGCTGCCCATAGCACCTGACCCGCCATGGTCACCCGTGGCGCCTGATCCACCGTGGCTACCCTGGAGCCTGCATTGGAGACCATGGTCCCGCTATAGCTCCAATGCACCCACCCTCCCTCCCTATTTGTGCCTTTTTACGTCGCGAGGACGCGCCTTCCAGAAGGGGGGCGTTATGTAACAATCACCGTCTGCTCCTGTCACTCCCCGGACTACACTTCCCACAATTCTCCCTGTCAGTCACATGTTCACTCCACACCAATCACCTGTCGCCACATACAGCCATGCACACACTCCTCACTAATCACCACACCCAGCTGCAGCTTGTTACCTGGACTATAAAAGGACTCTCACTCACACCATCTGATCGCGAAGTCTTGTTAACACTGTTACAATTCCGAGCGTTATATCCTGTTTGCCTGTCTGTTACCAATCCTGCCTGTTTCCTGTTTATTGACCCGTTGCTGCCTGTCCTGACCTTTGCCTTGTATACCGACCTGTGAGTGTTATCTGCCTGCCTCTGTTTACTGCCTGTACCCTGATTACGACTCTGCCTGTCCCTTGCTGTTCCTGTTTGCTCCTGATTTACCCTGCCTGTACGACCACGCTTACACTGTAAATAAATGCTGCACTTGGATCCCCTGCCTGAGTCTCCAGTCATGACAATTTATATATATTTATTTATTTATAATTTCTGCAGGTTTGGTTCTCCATAGCCCTGAATTTCTATACTTGGGACGTTTCTGGGCTGCAACCTTTGGCCAGTGAGTGTCGCTCCAGTCAATAACGCCGCACGGCGCATGTGAGGGTGAGACTTTTTCATTGGTGTTTGAGGCTCGGGAAGCCCTTCTAAGTTCTCCTTTCTCAACACAAAAACAATTTGCTAATGTTGCTATTGCTTTGTTGACTGCAATCTGTAACTCGACAAATTACAGTGCATCTGGAAAGTATTCACAGTGGTTCACTTTTTTGACATTTTATGTTACAGCCTTATTCCAAAAGGGATTAAATTCATTATTTTCCTCAAAATTCTACAAACAATACCCCATAATGACAATGTGAAATAAGTTTGTTTGAAATCTTTGCAAATTTATAAATAAAAAAAAAATAAAAATAAAAATAAAAAAATGAAAACAAATCACATGTACATAAGTATTCACAGCCTTTGCCATGACACTCAAAATTGAGCTCAGGTGCATCCTGATTCCACTGTACTAAGAACTGCAATTATGTTTTTATGCTGATATAATTATTGTTTATTAGCAAGCTAGAATGAAGATGGCTACACTCTAGGGCTGGGCGATATATCGCATGCGATTGTCATGCGCATATCATCAGTAAAGCCGGTTCCCTGATTACCGCGAAATCGCCATCACCTGCTTTCAAATGGAGCACCATTTAATAGACAGAACCGTAGATCACTGACAAGCTACACAATATCACGTTCATTATCGCAGATGAATCGCCTTCGATAATGAACGCGATATTGCGTAGCTTGTCAGTGAACTACAGCTCTGTCTATTAAATGCCGCTTCATTTGAAAGCAGGTGATGGCGATTTAGCGGTAATCAGGGAACTGGCTTTACTGACGAAATGCGATATAATGACAATCGCATGCGATATATCGCCCAGCCCTACTACACTTGCTTGCAAATTACAGCCAATCATCTAACAATTAATGTAACTGTTCATTCATATACACACAGACACACACACAAAATGCTGTTAATGATAAACACAGTATTTGAAAAAATATTTTCAAAATAGCTCATCACTCATCTTCCTGGTGCTATACTCTTGAGTCAGTTGAGCTGTGTATGTAACTAATATCATGTCAGGGAGAGGGCATGTTCTTCTGGCCATATTCCACTCATGAAGAGGGGCCACGTTTGAATGTTGTGTTTACAAACAGTAACTGAAAATTTGTACATAGTGCACCTTTAAAGAAACAAGAGCCTTGGATGAGTGCAAGTTAGAAATAACAGTTTAATTCACTCTCTCTCCCTATGCACTTTAGTCTAAATAGAGCTGCACCAGGGATGCTCCTCCAACATAAATTTCCAACAGAATGGCCACTGTAACAAGATCCACTAATTTATAAGTCTCTAAATTATATTAACATTTACTACATTTTCATTACTCGTCTATGTACTAGCTCTGTGAAAATTAATTTATTATCTCAGTGAGTGATTGTGATACTCATATACGTTGTTTTGTGTAAATGCATAGAAATTCATTGTGGAAATAACACTATTCAACAATAAACTTTTTTAACCCTGTAAAGCCTGACATATTAATTAATAATCAAAAATCTTTTTTTTAATTTTTATTTTTTTATATACACACACACACACACACATACATATATATATATATATATATATATATATATATATATATATATATATATATATATATATATATATATATATATATAAATAATTTTTTTCTTTTGTTTTGTTTTGTTTTTTACATTGCCCCTTTTTTACATTTGAGCCCCTGCCCCTGAGGAACTCTCTGCACGTCCCAGTTTAAATTAATATTTAATTTAAAACAGGGTTGTTTTCATATAATTTGTTATAAACCCATTTATCATATTTGTCGTATTATATTATATTATTTATTATATATCATATATTATATATATATATATATATATATATATATATATATATATATATATATATATATATATACAGTATGTACACCCCTTACATTTTTGTAAATAGTGAAAACACTGAAGAAATGACACTTTGCTACAATGTAAAGTAGTGAGTGTACAGCTTGTATAACAGTGTACATTTTCTGTCCCCTAAAAATAACTCAACAGACAGCCATTAATGTCTAAACCGCTGGCCACAAAAGGGAGTACACCCCTAAGTGAAAATGTCCAAATTGGGCCCAATTAGCCATTTTCTCTCCCTGGTGTCATGTGACTCATTAGTGTTACAAGGTCTCAGGTGTGAATGGGGAGCAGGTGTGTTAAATTTGGTGTTATCGCTCTCACTCTCTCATACTGATCACTGGAATTTCAACATGGCACCTCATGGCAAAGAACTCTCTGATGATCTGAAAAAAAGAATCGTTGCTCTACATAAAGATGGCGTAGGCTATAAGAAGATTGCCAAGACCCTGAAACTGAGCTGCAGAACGGTGGCCAAGACCATACAGCGGTTTAACAGGACAGGTTCCACTCAGAACAGGCCTCGCGATGGTCGACTAAAGAAGCTGAGTGCACATGCCCGGCGTCATATCCGGAGGTTGTGTTTGGGAAATAGACGTATGAGTGCTGCCAGCATTGCTGCAGAGGTTGGAGGGGTGGGGGGGTATCTGTCAGTGCTCAGACCATATGCCGCACACTGCATCAAATTGGTCTGCATGAAACGATGCACAAGAAAGCCCGCAAACAGTTTGTTGAAGACAAGCAGACTAAGGACATGGATTACTGGAACCATGTCCTGTGGTCTGATGAGACCAAGATAAACTTATTTGGTTCAGATGGTGTCAAGCGCGTGTGGCGACAACCAGGTGAGGAGTATGTGGAATTACAAATTTAAGAATCTGTTTAAGATCTGCGGATCCTACATCCTGACCATTTGGCAGGACAAGCTCAAGATACAGTGGTGCCTTTGTCTCTATGATAATGTAAAGGTATGGGTGATACTGTCAGACTGATTGGATTAGCACCTATGCATTTGAATGACACATTTATGCTGATTAGATCATGGCTGGGAAATGTAGGGAATGATCTGATTCCTGTACTGCATTTGCATGCTTTGTTTAGATTGTCCACACCTCTACTCTATGTATCCCTCCCCTCTTGAATGTATATGAACTACCAAGTACACTGCCTTAGTTAGACTTGGATGACGGCAGCAACGCAACAGCACGTTTCTCAATAAAGAGTAACTTCTGCTTGAAAGATATCCCAACGTCTCCTGGTCTCTGTTTCAAAGAGGAAAAAAGTTTCCAACAGTTTTGGTGCCGTGACCCGGATAGAGCTTCTCACCTCAATCCAGACTGAAACTTCAAGCGCAACAAAGATCTGATCCAAAAGAAGATCCAGGCTGAATTTTCCTGTACACCCAAGGGTTGGCGAGTGATACTCTATCCAAAAGAAACATTAAGACCAGTACAAAGTTGTTATTAACAATTAACAAATTATTAACAAAAAGACATTAAAAGAAATGAACAGCTTTACTCAGCTCCTACTCAGTCTACTTGCTACACTGAAACTGCCCCTCCCCTCTTCTCCAAACTCTTGGAGCAGCAGCTTGCTGACATGCTAACCATTTGGGCTGTGAGTGCTTAATTTCCCCAGTAATCTACAAGAAAGCTGAAAGACTCATTCTGAACAAAAGAAAGTTGACTGTCACTTCCACCATTTGGGGACACTAGTTAAGTACACTCACAGCCTTAAATGTTATGCTACAGCACACACCATTCACTTATCCATCCTCTATGGGTTATGATGTCTGCTATGACTGATGTTTCAATGGAAGATGGAGATGTAGCACCTTAAAGTTTGGAAATTAACTACAGGGAGAGAATAGGACACACAGACCAGTGAGGAGCCCAGGGAAGATCCGAAGTGCAAAAGGCCTCGGGGGCCAACCCTGTGGTGAAGACTTCCTCATAGGTTTCCCCATCTCAGTACTTTATCCCCACCTTACTGGTCTATAGGTGTCAAACTGATTAAGACTAGGTTAAGAAAAAGAACAAAACCACTGTAGGGAAAACACCCTAGGAAGTAAAATTAGCTCAAATGAATAAAGAGTTGTTTAGATTACGACCGAGCAACTGAGTCGTCCAGCGTTCATTTGCTCGAACCGTAATAAGCTCTTGTAACGGATATAAATATCCAACAATCGTGAAAACACTGATTAGAGCACGGTAACTTGAAATCGACAGTTTAAGACATTAAATCATAAAGCATATAATACAAGACACTTTCTTTTTAAAATCTACAAGAGATTTTATTTATTCTAACACAAACTAATCTAACACAAAGGCACGCACATACACACACACACACACACACACATTCATACGCGTTGCAGTAAGAAGGGAATGAGAGAGAAAGAGTTTTGAAAGAGAGAGAGAGAGAGAGAGAGAGAGAGAGTGATCTGATTTACAGAATTCCTATCAATGCATTTCAAAGACCAGAACGAACCATGAATCATTCATTTAAATGCACCAGTTCAGTTTTCATCTGGAGGTACTTGCTTGCGTTGACTTAAAGGTGAATTTCCCTCGTCGTGCAGAGAGGGGTTTCCCAAGTCGATGATTGGTCCAGATCAGGTCCGTGTGGAACAATGAAGGAAGTCTCTTTGTCGCTGGAGTTGAAGCGGCAAAAGTCGTTGGTTGAACTTTGCGGCGAAACTTAGGACACAAGACTTTCAGCGGTAAAGGAAAATTAAGTAAAGAAAAGAAAAGTGAGTGAAGGTTGGATGGCTTGAATGAGCGGCTTGTCTGTTCTTCTTGTCACTCCATTGTTCTTGGTACTTGTCTTGGCTTCTCTTACCAGAACAGAACCAACTCCTTTCTCGTTTACTAACCAACTTCTCCCCTTCACTATCTTGCAATATGATCATTTAAACTTAGTTGTTTGTCACACCTCTGAGGAGTCCTGGCCAATCAGACATTGTCCTGTTTCAAGAGGGCCTTCCTCTGCCCCCAATAAAACATAACTGTTACATCCTGTTTCTGCTTCAGCAGAGAGTGCCATTTTAACATAATTTCTATTAAATGGAATACAATACATTTTAAACAGATTTCATTCAAGTCAGGATATAGGAAAGGGGGAAAGAATCAAATTAAGTCCAAATAAGGCATACTTTCAGTCATTCAGTCAAGAGTTAACACATTTACATGAATTGTGAGTGTTCTAAAGCCTAACTGTTTACAGGTAGTACTTGTGGACACATAATGCAAAATGTATGTAGTTAAAAGATGTTTGATAAGTCCGTTAAAATTGTTGGAACAATTTTGAAGCAGATTTATTTGTTCAACAGTCTCTTTGGCTTTCCTGTGAAGTAAGGGAACAAAAGGGTCTGGATTATCTCTCTGTCTTCTTGGGTGACCCTTTGGTATGTCGCTTCTGCTATCAGGAAGCATGTGTCGTAAAAGTAATCAGCCTGGCTTTATCTGCAGACGGGTCGGAGCCGGAACCTCAATTCTGAATTAGAATTATGTTTTGAAAGAATCATCTGAATGATTCATTTGTCTGGTTCGTCCACAGTTCCTACACCACTATACGATCACTAGAAGTTTATGATGATCAGAGTTAGACAGAAAAACTATACGATCATCAGAGGTCTAACGTACTAAAGTCTATGCATGAATACTGCTGGTCTGCTGTTTCTTTGTTTTCTTGTGTGCAGGTATGTGTATATGCCATGACGTCTCATAAGCAGCACCTGGTGTAAAGCATCACCTCAGATATCCATGAACAACCTTCATGATGATGGAGTCATCAGAGCAACTCGGAGTTGCACAACAACAAAGTATCATCTTGGGACAAACATGGAAATGGACTCTATGGGGAACAGACTCCACAGATATTCAGGCACCATGGACTTTTAGGACTTCCACGCTTATGCTACATGGTTTTCTGTGTCATCATGTAGTTTATACAATATGTTACCACCCTGCGTTGTATATGTGTGTCAACAGTATACTCAAGTTAAAGAACATCACTTATGTAAATGTTGGACACGACACAGAATAAGATGTATGTGCCTGTAGCTGTTGCATGACTGCAAGATGGGACTTATGTTAACAAACATAGGTTACAGAAGGGATTTAAGAAGGTTTAAATTTGTATTATGTGAGAGTTATTAGAACTCTCAAAGGGGGAACTGTGGAATTACAAATTTAAGAATCTGTTTAAGATCTGCGGATCCTACATCCTGACCATTTGGCAGGACAAGCTCAAGATACAGTGGTGCCTTTGTCTCTATGATAATGTAAAGGTATGGGTGATACTGTCAGACTGATTGGATTAGCACCTATGCATTTGAATGACACGTTTATGCTAATTAGATCATGGCTGGGAAATGTAGGGAATGATCTGATTCCTGTACTGCATTTGCATGCTTTGTTTAGATTGTCCACACCTCTACTTTATGTATCCCTCCCCCTTGAATGTATATGAACTACCAAGTACACTGCCTTAGTTAGACTTGGATGACTACAGCGACCCACAGCACGTTTCTCAATAAAGAGTAACTTCTGCTTAAAAGATATCCCAACGTCTCCTGGTCTCTGCTTTGATGAGGAAAAAAAGTTTCCAACAAGTACAAAGACAAGTATGTCTTGCCTACACTCAAGCATGGTGGTGGAAGTGTCATGGTCTGGGGCTACATAAGTGCTGCCGGCACTGGGGAGCTACAGTTCATTGAGGGAACCATGAATGCCAACATGTACTGTGACATATTATATTTTTGACTTTGCTAAAGAAGCTGAGGGTAAAGGTGGTGGACTGGCCAAGCATGCCTCCAGACCTAAACTCTATTGGAGGAGCACAAGGTCTCTAACATCCACCAACTCCGTGATGTTGTCATGGAGGAGTGGAAGAGGACTCCAGTGGCAACCTGTGAAGTTCTGGTGAACTCCATGCACAAGAGGGTTAAGGCAGTGCTGGAAAATAATGGTGACCACTGTAATGCCTGTACAAGAATCAGTCTTAGCCAACCAACTTTGGAATTTTCAGAATGCTTTTAGCCTGCTGAACTGTGTTTGTAAATCTCACATTGGCTCCGGCCTGGCGGACACTAACAGCTCATGGGATACGTTTTATGGCTATTTCGATAGATTCCTGAACATCTCCCTCGCGACTTCAAACAACGGCGGCCACCTCGGATCGAATTACTGCAAGCCATGTGCCTACATACCAGACATTCCAGTCAAACCCCAATAAACACCACACACGCACACACAGAGACACACACAAAACATGCTTAGAGATTGTATGTACAGTTATTCTCAAAATATGACTGTGCCAAAATGTACCCGTCGTGTATGTCAAGTGCATGTATGTATCCCGAGTGTTTGAACTTAGTTTAAATGACTGTAGTTGGGTTAATTTTCATGTTAATTGATAGTATTAGAGTATAAAATGTATCTTCCTTAAATGCTTTATGCTTTTGGCCACCTGGTAAGTTTGGTTTCGTTGTAAAGCTCTCTTTATGCCTTATTCATCAATGTATGTCACATTACTGTAAAATGCATTGTTCTATTTTTAATGGTACTGTGAAGAAAGTACAATCCGATCTGATACCTCAAATTATGCAAATCGAGCCACAAGACAAGACAAAGAAAAGTTTTGCCCGCCAGGATTGCCCACGCATCTATTGGCTGTTTCACCCAAGGAGGCGTGTTGATTTGCTTGTCCATAAAAGACAAGCACAAACATTTTCGACTGTCTCTCGATTGTCCCTGAATTGTCCATCACCATCTCGCGCACGTCTCTACCGGACGTCTCAGGCGACAGCGCTTCCATCACGCACTCATCTTCTTTCGGGACCACCATCTCCAGCGAAACGAACTTTAAAGTCCTCAGTTCAAATCTTCCCACGGAAACGGAAGAAGCCAACGAACTGCAGGAGCACTGAACCATCACCTGTATCTTTTGAAACTCAGCACAGACTAATTCAAGTACCGTTTCTCTATCTTAGATGCGATACACCCAATACGATTTAATGAAACTGATTTCTCTGCTGGCTCTCAAGGACTGTTAGTAAGTTTTGCTACTTGTCTTCTCTCTTACCCTTTCTTTACTTTCGCTTCTGAATATATGTATATCCTCTGTGTATATTTAGCCATATAACCTTTGTATTATCGATTTCATATATTAAATACATTATATTCATGCCTGATTGTTCTGCTGCTCATTCAGAAAACCCAAGTCACTTCTTCGTTGTCGATCCGGCACCATTGCTTTATGCTTTGATTCTATAATAGAAGTTTATTCTCGTGGCCAGAGAATAACATTCCTTTTATAATAGTCTGTGAGAAAACTAACAATTTGCTGGACAAACTTGGATAGTTTCTCTAAACAACTATTAAACTAGAACTGATCATATATGTAATTGATTATAATTCGTTGTAATTAATTCACAATATATGTGCATAATTCCCTCTTGGATCGATATATGCATCATAAGTAATCATAAGGCTTTATGATTTATTATATTCATATATTTCACCCATAGATTGATTAAATACTTGTAATATCGCTAGAGATTCATTACACCACACAAAATATTGACACTTTGGGCCCAATTTGGACATATTTACTTAGGGGTGTACTCACATTTGTGACCAGCGGTTTAGACATTAATGGCTGTGTGTTGAGTTATTTTGAGGGGACAGCAAATTCACACTGTTATACAAGCTCTACACTCACTACTTTACATTGTAGCAAAGTGTCATTTCTTCAGTGTCGTCACATGAAAAGATATAATAAAATATTTACAAAAATGCGAGGGGTGTACTAACTTCTGTGAGACACTGTATATGGGTTTGTTATCAGATTTTAAGTCTGTCTAATCAAGTATTTTTACTATTGACTGCAAAGCAAGACTTGAGGTTCTTGCACCTGGCTTTAGGACTCACCTCATTTAGTTCATAGTTCCTCTGGGTTTCCAGCCCTGAGAAAAGCCCTCCAGTGTAATCCTTGCTTGGTGTCAAGGGCAAAGGAGATGAGGAGCCACTGTGAACAGGAGTTTCTGGATAAGTAGTAGAGAAACATATGCAATTTCAAGATTAAAAAAAAGATATGCATTGCAATAATTGGCACTGAAGACCTAACTCCATTCAGTTTATGTGGCATTCAGTCAGTGCTGCGAATCGGTACTGGCATGCTGTCTGAGAAGCATCTTTCTTTGTGCACATTTCTGGTGTATGTTGAAAGAAATCCGCTTCACAGAGAGCGCACCAGTAATTAATTAAGTTCTCTTTGACTATTATCACTATCACACTTGAACTGACTAAAACATTAACATATAAACATATAATAAAACATATAATTGTCAAAATGCCCATTTTTGGTGAGTATCCTCATAAGCACAGTCTGATTGAAAGCCATGCCATTAAGGCTGATTATAGGATAGGCCTACATGCAGACCAGTGGCATCAATTCACTAAAAATCAAGGTGTGGCAAGTTCAAATGACATCAAATTCAATTAGGTGTAGAACGACAGAACAGAGAAAGACAAAACAGCAGTTAAATATTAACCAACAGCATCAGCCAGCATCAAGGAAACCTGGGCTGGCACAAGCTGTTTTAAGGGTCAGGAAGGGAACATGCTGACCTCACCACGGTCATTCCGAGTCAACTCAACCCTGGCTCAAATTTTTGATTTTGTTAATATTTTCCAAAATATTAAATGTTACACATGTATATTTACGGAGTAATCCACTATTTTGTAGAGGGGGTCAAAATGACAATTTTCACCCAAGATTTGGAGCCAAATTAGAGGGGTGTAAAAATGACTTTAGAAAGATGGCAGCCTCATTATTTTATTTTTACACAGAAATTGGTAGGTCTATTACTAAAATATGCTGACTAGCAATTGACTAGTTAGCAATCTTTGTTTAATTACATGCCAACAGTGACAGTTGAAATATGGCAAAAAGCACTTCTTGTGTATTTTGCCTCAAGTTTGCATGCCTGTAACTCAAGAAGTATTAAAGATTTCGTAATATACTTTCAGATTCTGTTTCTTAACAGACTTTCCTTTTTTATCTTAATTTTAAAGGCCCTCAATGTTTCAGTCCCAGAAATATGTACATGTTAATGTGGCCCCAATGAGTAAACTGGTCAAATGTATACATTTTCAGTGGTGAAAAACCAAATGTGGGTAACTTTGCATACAGCTGATACTTTTTTCTTTTAAAGAAGAATATCTGAAAAACAATAAATGTTAAAACTAAAAATGTATCTCATTTTTTTTCTATTACATTGGACATATCTGTCTGAGTGCCATAAATATTCTTTTTCTAAAGTTGTTATGCCTGTAACTCAATAAGTATTCAAGATAATTCATCTTTTAATATACTTCTCAATGATTCTCAATGTTAAAAAACTTTTCTTTTGCAATCTTCTTTTTTAAGGCCCTATATAGTTCCTATATGTACTGGGACCCCAATGTGACTCCATATCACATTGTTGAATTGTTGAATTCTGTTGAATTCTTCCCATTTTCAATGGTAAAGAACCAAATGTAGGCAACTTTTTAAACAGCTGATAGTTATTGTGTTTAAATAAGAATGTCTGAAGAACAAATAACACTGAAACTAGAAATGTATCTTGTTTCCCTCTATCAAAACAATTGAATACAACACACCTCTCTGAGGGCCAAAAAACAAACATTTCCCCAAATTTCATATTCTTTAATTCTAGAATTCTAGGTGGAGCTTCTAGAGTTTGTGCTCCAGCATGACAGCAATAACAAAACATGATACTCTCACGCTATGAAAATGTCGGAAACTGCAAGTAGTGGTGTTCAGCTGTATATGTATGAACCGGAATCGGACAGTGGAAAGAGACTGTAGAACAGGGGTGTCCAACCCTGCTCCTGGAGAGCTACCATCTTGCAAACTTCAGTTCCAACCTTGCTCCAACACACCAGTCTGTAACTATCAAGCAACCCTGGACACCTTGGCCGTTTCTCAATATGCGTTCTTGTCTGTACTGGTGTTCTTGTGGACTTGTGAAACGTCATCAGTCGCTGCCCAAGCACTGTTCCAATTGAAAGTTCACATCTAGCCAAGTACAGTTCAAATCCCCGGATGTGTTTTTGATCCACCTCTTTTACTGAGGATGCATCGAGAGGTGACTTGTGCAGACTTGAGACAGCCAGGTATCCCAGAATGCATCTTGCACTAACCAGCAAGCGTCAATAGTAAAGGAGAAAACCTGCATAATTTAAACATATTACTGTTATTATGTCATGATTGTTAAGTTAACAGGAAGCACAAGACGGGACACAGTGAGTAACATATCGTAACAAACTTTACTTCCTGTCTGTTAACTCTACATATGTCCAGGTAACACCAGACCTTAACCCTTTAGAACCTAAAGCTAAAATAGCCCGTTTTCACATATTATGTGTTTTTTATTATAAAATTCTCAAACAATGTGTTATCCTCAAGTGCAAGGTGTCATTTTTTTCAGAAAATAACTGGCTTTCAATAAATTACAGTTATTGTCCATTAATGTATATGGTGAGTTTGTAGATAGAATTTAAATAGACGAAAAAAAAAAAAAAAGAAAAAAAAAAAGAATACATTTTCTGATTTTTATTTAGAAAAAAAAAGAAAAATGATGATCGAAAGAATTTAACACTTCAAATTTGAAAATTCAACTATATTACATATATACAAGTCTTTTTGTGACATTTGGTTGCACAGTTTTCATTCAGGAGAAAAAGTTTTCATACACGCATACATATACTACATATGCACGCATATATGCATGCATACATTTACCGCAGGGACACATTATACAGATGCACACACCAAATGCGAAATGCGAGTCTCACTTAGCCTCCTCCCAAGTCTTATCAAAAATCATCCCAATCGACTGTGTACTTCGTAATGTTTTTGTTTGTTTCTTCTATTATTTATGCGATCCAAATCTCCCTAAACTCTCCCCGAAAGCGGCTGCCATTTGCTGACGGAAGGCACGGAATTACTGTAATAACCCATATATTGCCGAAAAGCCCATGTTGTCTACTGTCTGCAGCAATTTGAATTATTACGATAGCACAAATGGTTCAAGAGTTACAATAA
The DNA here is from genome assembly GCA_036281575.1 of Ancherythroculter nigrocauda. Classification (NCBI taxonomy): domain Eukaryota; kingdom Metazoa; phylum Chordata; class Actinopteri; order Cypriniformes; family Xenocyprididae; genus Ancherythroculter; species Ancherythroculter nigrocauda. Next base: position 38,663,634 of record VTFQ01000003.1, on the reverse strand, counting down.
CATGAATACAGCTTGGTTGGATGTGTCGTCGACGACACATCCGGTTTTAAAGGGTTAAACAGTTATTCCCTTTATAGAACACCTCCCCTGTTAAATAAAGAATCCCCCCTTTTCAACTCTATACAAAAACAATATACTCCATTAACTCAACACCTTATCTTTCCCCTTATTTCAGAACTTTTCCTTTAACTTTTTTTTTTCTTTCTCTTTCCATTTCTCTCTTTTCTACAAGTCCATCCTCTTAGGTGGGTGTAATACTCTTCCTGAGCAGGTCACATACGAATGTCCTTCAGTTTGTTCTGCTACAGGTATGGGCTGCCTGTTACTCTCAGACTCATTATCCAATGACAGCATTTGATCCAACTGATCGATTGGGCGGAGATGAGCCCAGTTTCTCCGAATCACTCCATCTTCTGTACCAATCAGAAAAGATCTTGGGGCTGACGACTGAGACACCACAGATCCCTGCATTTTCTCCAACGGCAAACACACATTTTGCCCTGGCTGCAAAACTGGGAGGGGCTAGGCCCTGTGACGTCTATTGTAATACTGCTGCTGTTTTCTCTTTCCTTTTGTTTCATTGCACCGGAACTCTTGCATTCCAGGCCAGCATGGAGACAACTTTTTCGGGAGCTGAGGTAAGGTAGTGCAAAGTTGCCTTCCCATAAGCAGCTGTGCTGGTGAATATCCATTCCCTAGTGGCGTGGAACAATATGTGAGGAGCGTTCTTTCCTTATCTCCTCCTCCTTTCCACAGGTCTTTAACTGTACCCACTGCACGCTCTGCTTCACCATTTGCTTGTGGAAACAATGGGCTACTTGTCACATGATCAAATCCATAGTCAGCTGCAAAGTCCTTAAAGAGAACTGAACTGTACAGGGGTCCATTGTCCAACACCACTGTTTCTGGGATGCCATGTCGACAGAACACCTCTTTCAGAGCAGATATAACTGTCTGTGCTCGAGGTAGATACTTTAAGTCTTGCCACCTCGATGTACCGAGAAAAAGAGTCAACGACAAGCAGATAGTTCTCTTTCTCTCAGAAGAACAGATCAGTACCAATATGTTGCCATGGTCTTTCTGGAATGGGCGTTGGCAACAATGGCTCACTCCACGCATTCCTGTGTTGAGCACAGACACAACATCATTCCACCAGTTGGCTAATGTGTACTGACATACCTGGCCACCACACCGACTGACGTGCTCTGGCCCTACATTTTACAATCCTTTGGTGGCCTTCATGAAGAATTTTCAGTATATCTTGCCACATGGATCTGGGTATGACAATCCTTTGTCCTCTCAAAAGGAGGTCTCCAGCTATGGAAAAATGCCCTCGTTCTTGCCAATATGGCCACAGCTCTTTCTGCAGGTGACTTTTCTCTGATTTTTTCACAGACGGAGTCAGCTTTTTGTTCATCAACTATTTGTTTCAGCCTTGTTTCTGTGGCTGGCAAGCCTTGCACAATTGAATCCACGAACACCTTCAGATCTGCCTCCTGCTCCATCTCCTCTTCTGAGAGCATGTGCTTAACAGGCGCTCTTGACAGCACATCTGCTGTGATCAGCTGCTTTCCAGGCACATGAATTATGTCAGAATGGAAGCGCATCAACCTAAGACGAAATCTTAGGACATGAGGAGGGAGTTGGTCCAATGCTCTGGTACTCAGCAAAGAGACTAGAGGCTTGTGATCAGTTTCAAGGGTGAACTTTAACCCCAGCATATAGGAGGAAAGGCGTTCGCAAGCCCACGTTGCTGCTAAAGCTGCCTTCTCTATCTGCACGTAGTGTTTTTCTGCTTCTGACAACCCTCGGGAAATGTAGACCACCGGCTTCCGTAGTCCATTTTCAGGTTGTTTTTGGGTCAGCACTCCTCCTAACCCAAATGACGAAGCATCCGCTGACAGTCTAGTGTCATGCGGTGCTAGAAGTGTTCCGGGGCCGAAGAAATCCCAAACGGTAACCGATTAAAAGCGTACCAGTCAAATGGCCTGATGAAAGTGGCCAGGAGTGAACTTTCCTTTGTCAGGGGAATTTGCCAAAACCCTGATGTGACATCAAGCTTCGTAAACACTTTAGCCCCGGCTAACATGGCTAACATATGATCGACTGCTGGTAAGATGTGCCGCTCACGATGCACCCACTTGTTCAGGTGAGTTAGATCTACGCACAATCTAATTTTCCCCTGAGCTTTAGGCACAACTACCAACCCTGCACACCATGGAGTCAGCTCGGTGACCTTGGATATCACTCCTATGGCTTCCATGCGTTGCAGTTCAACTTTCACTTTGCCTCTCAGAGGGAGTGGAACTCTACGTGGGGATGACAGTGCATAAGGTATGGCTCCCTGCTCTAGTTCAATCTTGTATGGCTCTTTCAACTTTCCCAGCCCTTTGAAGACAGCTGGATAGTTAGCGACAAAATCTTCTGTTTTAGTCTGCACAGTGTGTAGGCGTGTAATCAAATGCAAAGCCTCTATTGCTGGGAGTCCCAACAGTGCTTTGGACAGTCCTTTCACTACGTAAATGTCCTGTTTAGTTTGTTTATTTTTGATGTTCAACACTCCCTGAAAAAGTCCCTGAACATCGATGGCCTTATTCCCGGGCCCATACAGGACTTTGCAGGGTGGCTGGAGTTTGCCATGAATGTCTGTCGAAAAACTGCTTTCTGGGATTGCAGTAACCGCTGCGCCAGTGTCCAGCTTGAACTCTGTGTTTTGACCATTCAACCTGACCAGTTCAATCAACTCACTTGTCTCTACTGAACTCACTTCTCCCAGGTGTAGGGTCTGCACAGTCTCAAGGATGAGCAGGTCCCACCATAAATGTGTTTAAGCCTCAATTCATGGAACTTTGGTTTGTAAATCTTACATCGATTCCGGCCCGGCAGACACTAATGGATCACGAGACTTTTTTTTATGACTGTTTCGATAAGTCCCCTAACCTCTCCTCCGTGACTTCAAAGGAGATGCGAACGCCACAGATCGGGTTTCGAAAGACAGGCCCGAATTCCAAACGGTCATAAAAAGAGAAAATACACGCACGCACCCACAGACACACACACACATACAAAGACTGTATACACAAATATTATACCTGCAAATATGAATGTACCTGCCATTGTAGTGCTCGCTGCATGTATGTGTTACTAGTGTAGAATCGTAGAATTGACTGTAGTAGGTTGGTTTTCATGTTAAACGATAGTAATAGAGTGTAAAGTGTATCTTCTTTATATGACGAGAGAAACCTGTCGAGTTTGATCTCTCCGTAAAGCTGTGAATCAGAGCTATTCACTCATGTACGTTACATTTCTGCCAAATGCATCGTTCAATGTTTAATAACACTATGAAGAAAATGCACTGATTCAACATACCATAAATTTAGTCGGGAGACAGGACAAAGGAATGTGGAAACCTGCCAAATTGCAACGCTAGCATTGGAGGACGTTATCAAGAAGGCGTTCTGGTCTGTTGTCTTTAAAACACCATGACACGCGTCTTTTGGTGGCACAAGTTTTCTGCACGAGTTCCTGCCGTCAAGACGGACTCTCTTCTTTATTTTCCGGTCATATTACAACAGTTAAACCTTCGTTTGAAACTTCGCCGAAACAACCTCCGGAAGAAGAAGCAACTATCAAACCGAGCGCTCCGAAACTCCAAGCACCCTGACTAACCTATGCAAGTATAACGTTTTTACGATCTTAAATACTGAGTTTCCTTGCTGGCTCTTAAAGGTGAACTGTTGCAATTTGACCTGCTTTGATCATCTCTTTCGTTTCTGCCTTTCCCTCTACTTTGTATGTATTTGTATTTACTTGTGTCCATTTAGCCGTATAACCTGTGTATTACCCGTTTCGTATATTAAACTCATTTTATCCATGCTTTTTGTTCACTTGCTCATTTTAGCAACAACCGAGTCACTTTAACGTTCTGATTCTAATATCCTTGCTCTATATTTGAAGGCTATGATAGAAAGTTAGTCTCCCGGCCCGAGAATAACATTTCTGTCGTGATAATCTGTGGATAATTTTCCGTTTCGGTGGACGAACTGATAGTTTTCCACATAATTATTCAACCAGAACTAATCATATATGTGATTGATTATAATTCGTTGTAGTTAATTCACCATATATGTTTAATTCCCCGTTGGATCGATATATGAACGTCATAAAGCTTTCTGAATTATGATATTCATATTTCATCCATAAATTGATTAATAACTGTACATCGCTACACAGGAAAGCAAAGTCTTTCATGCTCTGCTCTTCTCGCTCCTGCATGATGTCATTAACCATTCCAGCTGACCAACACTGCTTTGCAAAATGTCCCTTTTTGTGGCATTCACGGCATTCCACTTCACGTGCAGGGCACTCTCTCCAATAGTGTCTCTTTACATTTCCACATTTTCCACATCCAGTTGATTTACTATCATTTTCCACTTTACTGGGTTCCCTTTTTTTTGGCCATTTCACTTTCTTTTGTGACTGTTTTGGTCTTGAACTTAAAGCATGAACGTCCCCTGCTATCTGCACCTCACGTGAACTTCAACGCAGGATGGGCTGCTGTCTCTTCACAGCCTCACTTTGCCTCACTTTAATCATGGCTTTTTCCAATGTGAGTTCAGGATCAAGTTGCAAACTTTCAGACAGTCTTGCATCCTGTATGCCAATGACAATTCTGTCTCTTATCAGTTCATCTCTTAACGCTCCAAACTCACAATGTTCTGCCAGTGCATGTACAGCAGTGATGAAAGCTTCTACACTCTCTCCAGCCTCTTGATTACGTCTGTTAAAACGTGCACGTCCAAAAATCACATTACGTTTGATTACACAATGCCGTGTGAACGCCATTTTCAGTCTGATATGACTTTTTCTCCTCCTCAGACAGGGGAAGAACATTAAGGTTATCTTCAGCTTCGTCACCGATGGTATACATGAATGTATTAACCTGATATTCTTGTGACTGCTTGTCTAGGCCTGACGCAATTCTATAATGCTCAAAGCATCGCATCCAATTTGGGCCATTCAGTCATATCGCTGAAATCAAACTTGCCTGGAGGCATCAGCGACGGCATCAAATGTGGCACACTTGCTGCTTCCTCATCCATTGTCACCTCTTTTTATTTATTTATTTTTTCCTGCTGTTTCTCACCAGCTTGTCTATCCTCGTCTTTTCTTTGTCTCGCTCATCCGCGGCTTCTCTGATCTCCGCTTTTTTCTTGCGGCTTCACCGATCGCTTTAATCTTCATATCTGTCTGCTTAACAGAGACGTGATCACACTCTCCTGAGTATTTATAGTGACATCGTAACTAACTGGTTTTCTTAAAGTTCTGACACCATGTTAAGTTAACGGGAAGCACGAGACGGGACACAGTGAGTAACATATCGTAACAACTTTACTTCCTGTCTGTTAACTACATATGTCCGGGTAACACCAGACCTTAAACAATTATTCCCTTTGCAGAACAATGATATGTGGTTTTAAGTGTTTTTCAGGCGAAAATGTATATCTAACGGGTGATCTTTGGTCTCATGAATCTATAATTTGTTCCGTGGCAAATCGTTTTGGCTGAGGGCAAAGTGACATTTCATAACTTTATATATTTAGGCTATTTAACTTTACCGCTATAGCCTACTAAAGCGCTAATTTTGTACGCTTGACTGAATTGTTTGCTTTATTTCTTATTGTATATTCTTATAACTTGTATAACGGCTACTACTGATCATTAAAACTGACATTTAAAGGTGCCCTAGAACTTTTTTTTAAAAGATGTAATATAAGTCTAAGGTGTCCCCTGAATGTGTCTGAAGTTTTTAGCTCAAAATACCCCATATATTTTTTTTAATTCATTTTTTTAACTGCCTATTTTGGGGCATAATTAGAAATGAGCCGATTCAGGGTGTGTGGCCCTTTAATTCTCGTGCTCCACGCCCCAAGAGCTCGCGCTTGCCTTAAACAACATAAAAAAAAGTTCAAACAGCTAATATAACCCTCAAAATGGATCTTTACAATGTGTTCGTCATGCAGCATGTCTAATCGCGTAAGTACAGTGTTTATTTTGATGTTTACATTGATTCTGAATGAGTTTGAGGCTATGCTCCGTGGCTAACGGCTAATGCTACACTGTTGGAGAGATTTATAAAGAATGAAGTTGTGTTTATGAATTATACAGACTGCAAGTGTTTAAAAATGAAAATAGCGACGGCTCTTGTCTCCATGAATACAGTAAGAAACGATGGTAACTTTAACCACATTTAACCGTACATTAGCAACATGCTAACGAAACATGCTAACGAAACATTTAGAAAGACAATTTACAAATATCACTAAAAATATCATGTTATCATGAATCATGTCAGTTATTACTGCTCCATCTGCCATTTTTTGCTATTGTCCTTGCTTGCTTACCTAGTCTGTTGATTCAGATGTGCAGATCCAGACGTTCTGCCCTTGTCTAATCCCTTTCATAATGTTGAACATAGCCTGGCATATGCAAATATTGGGGTCATACATATTAATGATCCCGACTGTTACGTAACAGTCGGTGTTATGTTGAGATTTGCCTGTACGTCGGAGGTGTTTTAAACAAATGAGATTTATATAAGAAGGAGGAAACAATGGAGTTTGAGACTCAGTGTATGTATTTTCCATGTACTGAACTCTTGTAATTTAACTATGCCGAGGTAAATTCAATTTTTGAATCTAGGGCACCTTTAACAACAAGAGACAGGGTTGTGTTTTATGTTATATTTCATTGTATTACAGTGAAGATAATCAGAGTATGCACATATATCAATATGTTTTATATTTTTGAAATGTAAACGAAAAGAGGTAGGGTTGTATAATATTTCGTTTTGTTATAAATACTGTACGCAGACATTGAAGATAATCAATGAACGCGTTTCCTGAACCACATTTGTGAGGCTATTAATGTGTATATAACGAAAAGAGGCAGAGGTCATTTTATTGTTGCCTAAAATATACATACAGAGATAACCGGAGTAGCCAGATTGAGCTGAGTGACGTTATCAAGTACGCTGCTGTGCCGTTTGCAGAATCACCGGTCTTGCATCCTCCCGTCCATGGGACTCTGTTCTCCTGAGTCGAATTTAACAAGTCCTAACTACCAAGGACGCAAGTCCGAACTTTGCAAACTTGGTATTGAGAAACACCTCTTGATTAGCTGGTTCAGGTGTACTTAATTGGGGTTAGAGCTAAAATCTGCAGGATGGTAGCTCTCCAGGAGCAAGGTTGGACACCCCTGCTGTAGAAGAAGTGACAACACATAGAATGCAACAGGAAGTTTCTGAATGGTTAGTTGATGTTTTTATGTAGTTCATATGGAGATAACTGGCATGTTCCGGCATGATAATCAATAACTCGCTGTAGATGTTCATGTGGGAACTGTTGTAAGATGCCTAAATGATCAACTTCACATTACTTTCATATGCAATTTTTAACTACCGCATTCCTATTAACGATCATTCTGGTAGCACGTGAAGGCAGCATCAGTGAAAACAGACAGGCAATGGTAACTTTAGCAACATTAGCCTTACAGAGTGCCAAGAAGCTCTTTCAGAAAGGCAATTTGGAAAACATGTGATACTTACTTCTTCTGGAGGTGTAGCTGGATCACGAACAGTTGGCACTGCTCCATCCTTCCGGAGCAACTTTTGTGCAAAACCTGCTTTATACTGACCCTCATTCACAATGACCCTCAATCTAGTGTAAAATGATTCGCACAGACATAAACAAATTTCAGTAGAGTTGAGGGAGCATTTTCTTCGAAAACAAAATTAATCAACCTTGTCATCAGCGGCACAGATTTTGGGAGTAAATGGAGAGAGCTACAGAACACCTAAAATGCTTGGGAGACATTCTCGTCAGTGCAGCAATGGCAGACTGTGTACAACTCGATGTGAACTCACTCAGGGCAGTTCTATGTTAAAACGGCAGTGTCTGTCAAATTCGTGGGTGGGGCCTTTGACTAGCACCATGGCTGAAAACAGGTAGTTGGGAGACACTTCAGTGCTTATGATTTATGGGGATTAAAAAAAAAGAGGAGTGGGTGGATTTTTATCACTATAGGGTGGTTGTGTACACACAATGCCAACACACATTTATGTCCAAACACCTTTAATACTTTTTGAGTTACAGGCATGCAAACTTTGGAAAAGGAATATTTATGGCACTCAGAGAGGTATGTTCTATGCAGTTGATAGATAAAACAGGAGATATATTTCTAGTTTCAACATTATTTGTTCTTCAGATATTCCTCTTTAAAAGAAAAAAAAAAAGTATCAGCTGTATGCAAAGTGACCCCTATTTTTTTTTTTTTTTTTTTACACTGAAAACGTGTACAATATACCATTTAACTCATGGAGCCGCATTAAGATCTCAATATCTCTGGGATTGAACCATCGAGGGTATTTAAAATGAAGATACCAAAAGAAAAGTTTGTTAAGAACCAGAATCTATAAGAATATTAAGATATCTTTAATACTTCTTCCCCCGGTTTCAGCTAGGCTTTAGCTAGTCCTAGACTAAGACCCAATCCCAATTCTACCCCTTACCCCTTCTCCTACCCCTTCGTTTTGCACGTTCATGTGAAGGGGTAGGGGTGTCTCGATTCCCTTTTGGCTGGAGTGGTAGGGGTAAGGGGAAGGGCCCTTCAAACGAAGATTTTTCGTTTGAAACACCACGCTTCGAACTAAGGGGTATGAGAAATTTGAGAAATGAGAAAACAGGAGAAAACACCGACTACCGTGCTGCTAGAATGCATGTAGTGATCATGGTAGTGATATTTCCACTCAGGATCGATCACTTGTGTGTTACCTGGCTGCCAGTTTCTCTGTAGCTTGCTAAAGCGCTATTTGAATGATGTGAACACAACTGAATAATACATTTAAAAGAAATATCTGTCATCCTTCATTCTGTATGATCATTCTGTATCTTCTTGAGAAACTGAAGGCTCATACGTTTTCAAACTGAAACCAAGCGCCGTTTTCTTAAGTCCAAAATACAGCGCAAAACGTAGGGAGTGAGTAATCTGTTAAATTGCTTGTGCCTGATTTCTGTTGATATGTGCACTTCATTGCTGTTCATACTGATTAAATATTACAGGACACTAATAAAAGAAACTAGGTATGATGACGTGTAATGGTGTAGCAGTGGTGTCTCATTTCTTAGGGGAATATTTTCACCCCTACACCTTACAACTCTGTTTGAAGGGTTAAGGGGAAGGGCGAAGGGGTATAAAAGAGAATTGGGATTGGGCCTAAAATGCATGTTTGAGCTGTTTTAACTGAAAATAACTTGCCCTGACATATCTTAAATTATGTCAGTGCCATTGTCTCAAGATGCACACCAGTAATGTTTTTTCTAGGGCATGTTCATAAAAGCTACTTAGATTCCCCAATTGAACTAAGGCCTAATACTGTCTTAGACTAAGCCCTGTCTGTGAATCCGGGCCCCTGAGTTACAGGCATGCAAACTTGAGGCAAAAAACACAAGAAGTGCTTTTTGCCATTTCTGAACTGTCACTTTTGGCATAATGAAACAAAGCTTGCAAAAGTCAACAGATAATTGTGAAAAAAATTAAAAATAATGATGCTGCCATCATTTTTACACAGCTGTAAATTGGCTCCAAATCTCAGGTGAAAATTGGAGCCGGGGAAGTTTCAGAAATTTGGTTGATTTGACATGGAATGAGCCACCAGGAATTATAGTCTGGAGGTGGAAGGAACACTTCTCAACCCTGAGGACAAGAAGAGACAATGTTGGAGGACTCCATAGAGCAGGGATGGACAACTCCGGTCCTGGAGGGCCAGTGTCCAGCAGAGTTTAGCTCCAACCCTAATCAAACACACCTGAACCAGCTAATCAAGGTCTTTAGGATTAGTAGAAAGTTATAGGCAAGTGAGTTTTTATCAGGGATGGAGATAAACTCTGCAGGACACTGGCCCTCCAGGACCGGAGTTGTCCATCCCTGCCATAGAATCATCTCCAATTTCCCTGGTGGATGTCACTGAGGTAGGTTAAGGCTACGTTCACACTGTAAATCCAAATCTGATTATTTGTGTATTCGATTGAACTGAAAATGATTGACTGACTCGCAAGTGTATTGCAATTGTTCAGATTTGACGTGTCCCCTGTGGCGCTTTTTGTTTTACAGTATATCTGCATTGGTTTCTATGAGGGTTCTCTAACCAATAGCAATAGGATCGATTGCTCCTGTCTGCCTCGCTGCTCAGAGTGGTTTGCGTCTGTAACTCCGTATAGCTTTGTTTTAAATCTTTTACTTTCATTTGTCGTTTATATTATCATTACCATATATCTAATATTGCATACCACATAGCTTTTAATCTTTTAATCTAAATTGCTATTACAATGCGTTTGCATCTCGCTAGCTTGTTAACTTGTCATCAGTCTCTCGCACGCTCCTTTTTCTTTTTCTACGCGTTCATCAAAACAGCTGTGGTAAGTCGGATCAGTCTACAAACACGGTGAGTCATGTCAACATCAACATGTCCTCTCCTAGAATTGTATCGTGCTCTGCTTGTCACATGTTCAGTATAGCTTTCTTTGTCAGCGACGAGGGATTTCATAAATGTAGGGAAATAATCAGGCTGACAGAGAAAATCTCAGAATAAGAGACACGCATCCAAACCTTAATCGAGGATAGTAAGAATGCAAGGGCTTCAGATACTGTTTTGGATGCGACTAGCTTAGTGAACTCTGTACATTGTTCGGTTCCGGCTGTAGAGCCCGTGCAGCAGGGCAATTGGGTGACGGTGAGGCGGCCTAGCCACGGAAAACACCACTCTTCCGTTCCAATAAGAACATCAAACAGGTTCTCCCCACTCAGTGACGGACCCACTGAGAATCCTGTTGAAAGTGCCCTAGTTATTGGCGATTCTATTACACGGAACATGAAAATAGAGACACCAGCCACCATAGTCACGTTTGCCGGGAGCCAGAGCACCTGACATCAAAGCAAATTTAAAAGTGCTGGCTAATGCTAATCGTAAATACTCTAAAATTATAATTCACATCGGCACTAATGATGTTCGACTTCGCCAGTCGGAGATCACTAAAATGAACACGAATGAAGTGTGTGAACTCGCAAGTACAATGTCAGAAAAAGTAATTTGCTCTGGCCCTCTTCCTGTTCATCGGAGTGATGAGATAGTTAGCAGATTATCATCACTCAATGGCTGGCTGTCTAAGTGGTGTCCGCAGAATAATATAGGTTTCATAGACAATTGGAAAAGTTTTTGGGGCAGACCTGACCTGTTGAAAAGAGATGGTATTCATCCCTCCCGGGATGGTGCTGCTCTTCTCTCTAGTAATATGGCACATAGTCTTAGAGCTGAAACATGACAAACTAGGGCCCAGGTCAGGAAGCAGACAGACCAGCTACACCGACAGTATGCTAGCTGCCTCACGTCACAGAAGTCAGATAATTCCCAAAACATAGAAACTCCTACACCTAGACATTATCACATAGAGACTGTGTCTGTACCCCGAACTAGTAAAAACAAAAAACTTTCAAACCCATCTAAGGGTAAAAATTTAATTGATGTTCAACAAATAAAAAATAGAGATAATACTGATAAACAAATGATAAAGCTTGGGTTGTTGAATATTAGATACCTTTCTTCAAAAGCACTTATTGTAAATGATATTAATCACAGACAATAAACTAGATTTGCTGTGTTTGACAGAAACTTGGCTAAAACCTAGCCGTCAAGGTTACAATTATTACAATTATTGACAATTCTCTCAGAAAGGCAAAGGGGGAGGGGTGTTGCTGTAATTTATAGTAATATTTACAGCATTACTCAAAAGTCTTTCAAATATAATTCCTTCGAAGTGATGGTACTTTATGTAACATTATGTAAGTTGACATTTGTGCTGGCTACTGTATACAGGCCACCAGGACACCATACAGACTTTATCAAAGAATTTGCTAATATTCTATCAAAGTTAGCACTAGCTGCAGATAAAGTCCTTGTTGCTGGTGACTTTAATATCCACGTAGATAATGAAAAAGATGCATTGGGATTGGCATTTACAGACATTCTAAACTCTATTGGAGTTAGACAACAAGTGTCAGGACCCACTCATTGTTGTAATCATACTTTAGATCTAATATTGTCACATAGAATCAATGTTGATGCTGTTGAAATTCTGCAATAGAGCGATGGCATCTCAGATCATTATCTAGTCTTGTGTATAATCAAGGCTGCAAAATGTGTCTTTTCCAGCACATTAGACTCAGTTGCTTATTTGCGGTTAAAAAAAGTTAAAGAAATTAATCCAACACCATGGTACAATGAGCACACTCGGGCCCTAAAGGGAGCTGCCAGAAAAATGGAGCGCAGCTGGAAGAAAACAAAACTAGAAGTTTTTCGCATTTCGTGGAGAGAGAGAATGATTGAGTACAGAAAGGCCTTAAAAATCGCTAGATCTGCTTATTTTTCAAATCTTTTAGAAGAAAATAAACACAACCCTAGGTATTTATTTGATACAGTGGCTAAATGAACAAGAAATAAAGCTTCAACTTCTGATGTTTCCAAACAGCACAGCAGTAATGACTTTATGAACTTCTTTACTTGCAAGATTGACAATATTAGAGAGAAAATTATAACCATGCAACCGTCTACTACAGTATCGCGTCATTGTAGTGTCCCTGAGGAAAAATTCAATTCCTTCACTGCTTTAGGAGAGGAAGAATTGTCTAAACTTGTTAAATCATCAAAATCAACAACATGTATGTTAGACCCTATACCGACTAAGCTATTGAAAGAAATGCTTCCAGAGGTCATAGATCCTCTTCTCAATATCGTTAATTTGTCTTTATCACTAGGATACGTACCAAAAACTTTTAAGCTGGCTATTATTAAACCTCTTATTAAAAAACTTGATTCTAGAGAATTAGTCAATTACAGGCCGATCTCAAATTTTACTTTTCTGTCAAAAATACCAGAAAAGGCAGTATCATCACAACTATGTTCCTTTTCAGAAAGAAATAGTATCTGTGAGGATTTCCAGTCAGGATTTAGACCATACCATAGTACTGAGACTGCTCTCATTAGAGTTACTAATGATTTGCTCTTATTATCAGATCGTGGTTGCATCTCTCTATTAGTGTTACTGGATCTTAGTGCTGCATTTGACACTATCGATCAAAACATTCTTTTAAATAGATTCGAAAATTATGTTGGCATTAGCAGAATTGCATTGTCATGGTTCAAATCATACTTATTTAACCGTTATCAGTTTGTAGTAGTAAATAAAGAGATGTCATATCGATCACAAGTTTAATATGGAGTACTGCAAGGCTCAGTACTAGGACTGTTGCTTTTCACTCTGTACGTGCTACCCTTGGGAGATATCATTAGGAAGCATGGCGTTAGTTTTCACTGTTACGCTGATGATATTCAGCTCTATATTTCTTTGTGCCCTGACGAAACTTACCAATTCACTAAATTAATGGAATGCATAGCTGATATAAAAAAATTGGATGACCAGTAACTTCCTACTACTAAATTCAGAAAAAACAGAGATTCTAATTTTTGGACCAAAAACGTCTTCACGTAATAACCTAGAATACTGTCTAAGACTTGATGGCTGCTCTGTTAAAGGGGTGATGAACTGAGAAATCAAATTTTCCTTGAGCTTTTTACATATAAGAGGTCATCATACTATAAGAATATCCTGTAAGTTTTAGAGCTGGAAACTTCCTTGTTAGTCCAATAAAAGCTTTTATTGACACCAGTCCCAGCAGGATTTACAAAGAGGGGATCTATGACGTCATAGGGAAGCAAGCACCACCTCTGCAGAAGACGATCAACGCCTACTTCATCCCTGCCTGATTAGCCCCGCCTACCGATTCGAGCATGACATGCAATAGAAGCCGTTTAGGTAGCCTAAGTAACATAGGCCTACGTGGTGCTAAACCAGATCGAGCTACCAAGCAATAAACATGCTGTTGAGGATTATAAAATATTGTGCAGTGCCTGGACTCAACAGTAGTGCAACATGTAAGTAACTGTGTTAATTACAATGCCTGATCTGAAATGTAATGATTCATGTACAGTCAGATGTTCTTTGTCTGTGTGCCAGTAAATCAAACCTGCGACTAAACATCAACTTGCGTTGTTTCTCTTAGTAGGATGAAAATGATCTGAAAATGAATGTTATTTAACAGCGATTAAATTATATAAAGCGATCAAAGAAAGCCACTGCGTGCTGAAGCTGTCAATCAAACAGCGCAAGTTTATCAGTGACTGACGCGCAAAACTCCCGTTTTATTCAACAAAATAATTATATCGCGTTTGTACTGTTAGTGAAGATGAAAGCATTTGTTAGTGTACAGAAATTGAGTTGCAATGACGAGATCACTGCTTTCATGCACTCAACATGTCTGTGATCAGCTACAGTGTTCATCACTGCAACCTTTCATGCCACAATCTAAATATAGTGCCATAGATCTAAATGTAATGCAGCACTTTTCACAATTAGTTAACCTTGAAAGCTGTAATAGTAAAAATGCGCTAAAAGAGAGAGTAATACTTCAATTCTATTACAAATGGAAACACGTTAGCCAATCACAGCAGTGGGCATTTACACTGAAGTCTCACAGCAGACACGCCCCTTAATACAGAGCGTTTAGGTCTAAAATCAGGGTAGGAAAAATGCCTTTTATTTATAAATTATGCCAATTTTGGATGTAAAAAGCATACTTACATTATAAGTGCACCCCAGGAAACATTATAAAACAATAAAACAATGCAGTTCATGACCCCTTTAAGTCTTCGTCATCAGTTAGGAACCTGGGTGTGCTCTTTGATACCAATCTTTCATTTGAAGGCCATGTTTCTAGCATCTGTAAAACCGCATTCTTCCATCTTAAAAATATATCTAAACTACGACATATGCTCTCAATGACAAATGCAGAACAGTTAGTTCATGCGTTCATGACCTCAAGGCTAGATTACTGTAATGCTCTACTGGGTGGTTGTTCCGCTCGCTTGATAAATAAACTACAGCTTGTACAAAATGCAGCAGCTACAGTTCTTATTAGAACTAGGAAGTATGACCATATTAGCCCGGTTCTGTCAACACTGCATTGGCTTCCTGCTAACATTGTAGTGATTTTTACTTTGTCCATTCAAGGACGCAAAGTAAAATAGGGATTGGTACTCACGTCACCGCTGACGTTGTGATTTTTGGATCACACGTCTCTTAAGGTGTGATTATGAGTACATCAGATGGCCACTTCCCCCTTTTTCCCTAGTTCAGGGCACTATTTAAGGTCTTTTACCTTGGTGGTATGAGAACACTCCCAACAAGGGCTTTCATTCATTTAGAATTAATGTAAAGTGGTCAGCTGATTTATCTGAAAGATTGGTGAAATTGCTAACTTGTAGAACCTCTTCTGTATTATCAGCACAAGGAAGACACAAGTGTAATAAAATAAATTTTATTAACAAAAAGATAAACAAGAATAACTAACACAACTACTAAATGAATACTATGAATGATAAAGGAATAAAGTTCATAAGCTACATAGAATACAAGTGATTAAGTTGGGTGTGGCTATGGAAGGGTTACGCTATCTTATGGAAAGAAAAACTGTTTCTCTGAAAATAATAAGGTGGAGAACCTTATTATGCACCAAACAAATAAACGAAAGATTATTTGTTATTAACTAACATCAGCTATATTACATTTAATGGAAATTAGGAAATTATATAGTGATAATATACAACAATGCCAAGGTCTCTGGAAAGAGGTTTGGTTAAGTGATATTTACGTTCCACTTGGTTGAGTCCGATGACGGTGACGTCTTCCACTGGTTGTGCTGGGTGACAATGCAGTGGGGAGAGGAGCCAGAATCTGTTTCAACAGTCTTGAACACGAAGCTCTGTGGGATGCTGATCTCCTGGAGCACCAAAGGGTCCTAAAATCTGGAACACGATGAGGCCCTGGCGTAGGTGCAGAAGGTCCTTAACAATCTGGAACACGCAGACGAAGGTACCTTGGATTGAAGGTTTGCTCTCCTGAGCTTAACCTTGTTGCAGATGTCGTCACTGTCTTGCTGGATGGAAACTCTGAACGTAGTGTTTGTTGATGTCTCTTTCATCACAAGCTGGAGGCTTAGAACGTGGTCATCTCTGTTGCTGCCTCACAAGCTGTAGACTCAGATCGTGGTATCTGTTGTTGTCTCTCTGGATGGACCAGAGGCTCAGAACGGTGTTGTGTCTGTTAATGTCTTCTTCCTTCGAAGGGCAGACTCAGAACAACATCTGTTAATGTCTCACTCTTTACAGAGTTGAGACCCAGAACCGTATATCTGTTATGTCTTTCCCTGTTTGAAGGGCAGACTCAGAACAATATCTGTTATGTCTCACCCGATGGGAGACTCAGAACAATATCTGTTAATGTCTCACTCCTTACAGAGTTGGGACCCAAAACGCTATATCTGTTATGTCTTCCCCCTTTCAAGGGCAGACTCAGAACAAGGAGTGTCTGTAGAAAGGGTACCTTTATCCCTTTCCGATGAGGAGGAGATTGCATTTTGGCGCTTCTCCATTCGAGTGCTGTGATTGGCTGCTGGCATCAGAGGGGACACACAGAGTGTGACCCACCCTTCTTTCTCCTGTGGAACTCATTTGCATTAAGCACAAAGTTGGAAGTCTTTACAGTGTCTTTAAAGTTTACCAACGCATTTCTCACTTTCCAAACCACCACCAGAATACCTTTGGCAATATTCTAAACAAATAGAGACTAAACATGATGGAAGAAGATTGAACTGTCATTCAATTGTACATTAACAGCTGAATTTGCGTCAGAGGTTGCACTACAAATAGCTGTCACTGAGAATACTTATTTCTGTGAATAAGTATGAAATGGATGTGTAGTTTGCATCAGTTCTAAGGTTTTCAAACATAGTTTTGAATGGATTCGGATGGATCTTTGTGATCTCTCTTTGTTTCACCCATTGCTGCTAAGGTCCCGAGGAATTTTTATGGCAGTCTCTAGCCAACCTTAGGAAGTAGTGTCTAGATGGGTGAAGGGCAGTAACTGCCTGTGGACCAATGAGAAGTCTTGTCCTTCCCAGGCTTGGTACAAGAGGTCTTCTTCTTACCCTCTAAGAGAGGTCTGGATGTTGTCCTTACATCTTTATCTGATGGCGTTGGACAGTTTGTTTGTGTTAGTCCACCAAGATCCAATCAAAATGTAGCAAACCTTTGTCCACTGTTATGGACAGAGAGGGGCCCGGCCATAAACTGGGCCCTAGAATGTGCTGTTCACTACAACATCGTATAGATTTTAAAATCTTGCTAATTACTTACAAAGCACTAAATGGTCCCCAGTACCTGAGCGAGCTCTTAGTGCATTATAGACCTTCACGTCTATTGCGATCTCAGGATTCAGGCCAGCTGATAATACCTAGAATATCAAAATCAACCGCAGGCCTACCGCCTATCCTTCTCCTATTTGGCACCTAAACTCTGGAACAATCTTCCTAGCATTGTTCAGGAAGCAGACACACTCTGTCAGTTTAAATCTAGACTAAAAACTCATCTCTTTAACCTGGCATACA
Organism: Ancherythroculter nigrocauda; assembly: GCA_036281575.1. Taxonomy (NCBI): domain Eukaryota; kingdom Metazoa; phylum Chordata; class Actinopteri; order Cypriniformes; family Xenocyprididae; genus Ancherythroculter; species Ancherythroculter nigrocauda. The sequence goes on along the minus strand of VTFQ01000003.1, from coordinate 38,646,021 downwards.
CATAACACATTATCAATTTATATTTTCAAATCCGTCAAAGGATTGTTAGGCTGCATAAATTAGGTCAGCGGAACCAGGAACACTTCCTATAACACTAGATGTACTCGTTACATCAGAAGAAGAATGGCATCTACACTAATATTAGTCTCTCTGTTTATCCCGAGGTTTACCGTAGTCAACCGGATCTGGGCCGTATCCAGGTGAGATCGAGGACCTGCGCCTTGACATGACCACAATGCAGCCCTGAAGTATCAGCAGAGATTGAGTCAACTAGATCATCCACTGTGAAGGCCTCATCGACACGGCAGCCAATGGCACAGTTCCTAAACAAACCGTCCATACTGGCGTGATGAATACGATCCTCAACTGGATGGAATTGGAATAAATACTTTGAATGTTGCGATCCCATCAGACTTATGATGGCTACCTGAATCGTAACAAAGCACTGTTCGCCAGAGAAGAACTGGCCCCCCAACTAAGCCTCGTTTCTCCCAAGTTTTTTTTTCTCCATTTTAACCCTCTGGGGTCTGAGGTTTTTTGGGGCCCTGGAGAAGTTTTGGCATGCCCTGACATTTGTGCTTTTTTCAGTTGTTCATAAACATATTAATGACAAAAGTGTCATTACACTGTCATTACACATATTCAGCACAAACTAGGCTACAATAATATGTGAGGGACAATGCATGTACATGTTTGTGTTTTTGAAGGAATAACGTTTATGCGTGGTTATTGAAAAAACGAAAAAACTTAAGTCACTGAAATAAGGCCAAAAAATATATTAAATCTGTGTTCACAAGACTTCTGGGTATTGGAGGTTGTAGACTAGAGTTTTTGCTTCAAAATGATGTAAAATTATCCTGCCTACTCGTTCATATAAAACAATAGAGAGATTAAAATTTCTAAGACAATTTTTGTCAAAAATACAGTATGCGTGAAGGCGTGAATCATCATGAATAATGCTGTAATTCACACCTGAGAAGACAAAAGATCTGCATAAGGACCTGTAATGACCTGCATATTAATGAGCTCTTTCAGTCAGGTAGGCTGTGAAAAAACCCTCTGTGATCATGCTGATAACAGGATTCATGTCCACTCTGGACAAAAAAAAAACATGATTTTTGTGATCTCATGCATGCACGCATTATTGCACATGACGTGAAGAAAATTTTGTATAGGCCTATGTTAAATTACAGTACCAGTCAAAAGATTGGACATTTTTTTTAAAAGAAGTCTTAAGTCTCTAACCAAATAATGGTTTTCTATTTTAATATACTTTAAAATATAATGTATTTCTGTGATGCAAAGTGTCTGAACATTCCTACCTCTATGGCATTTCATATAGGCTAATATATTTCTTATATTATATAGCCTAAATGTTAATGTGCACTTGACAAACTGTACATCATTAAAAAGATCTAAGACTCAAGCTTCACATTTTGACTCTTAAAATCTTATATTGAGCGTAATTTCTTAATATGCTTAAAAGCATGCACATTTGGAGAAATATTGATGGATTCTCATATGTTTATATCAATTTTCTATACAGAGGAGTAATATTTATTCAATATTTATTGTCACCACTGTGAGCGCTGGATACTGTGTTTTCAATTCATACTTGCAGCCGGAGGGTGCTCTGTACACCTTTAGTCCACAAGTATATCAATAAAAGAAGAGGCATATCATGTGACATTCCAGGAACTAACAGGCTTCCAGAGATCACTTTAACATACAGATAAACACTTTTCAAGACAATACACAAACGATTGCGACGATGTATACATGTATTGCCTCAGAATTTGCGTATGAATAGCGCTAGCTCCATGGGCGTGGCCACATTAGCGGATAATGAATTTGCGTATGAATAGCGCTAGCTCCATGGGCGTGGCCGCATTAGCGGATAATGAGCTGTTTTCGATTTGACTTACACGATTTGAAACCTGACATTTCAACGTTTCTTTAGACATAAGTATTTTTTTTGTCATTAGTATTCAGTAAGTTACAGTTCATTTTCTGAGAACTATCAGATTGGACTTCCTTCAGAGGGAGATGACAGATCATGCATCATGTTAGTTTTCTTTATTTTACAAAAAACACAACATTTTGTTTTTACTCTGAGTGTACACAAATAAAAGAAGATATTCCACAGATTAAAATGGTGTATAAGTGCAACATTGATGGAGTATTTTGAGTCACTTTCTTTAAGAGCTGCTGTCCAGCCAAAATTATATACCAGTTATCACTGTAAAGCTGCTTTGACACAATCTGCATTGTAAAAAGTGCTATATAAATAAAGGTGACTTGACTATGGCAATGACATTATGTTGGTTGCCCAAATAAAAAATAAATAAACGCATTTAAAAAGAAAAAAAAAAGTAACAGCAACATGGAGGAGTTTGCAATACAGATGTTGTCTAACAACAAGACTAGCTGTGGCACTGGGCTATGAAGTCTTATGAGGAAGTGGCGTAAACGTAAGAGGCTGGCATACGCAATCTCCGCCTCTCACAGAATTCAAAGAGGTGTGTAGAATAGCCAGATTAGCAGTATATTGTAATCTTCTGCTTGACCTGCACTTCACAACAACATTGTTTCTGCAACAATTTTCAACACGTTTCCTACAACAATGTCTAACATGTTTACGTTTTGCAGATGATGATGTCCTGAAGGCACATAATAATGTTTTTTCTCATTGCGAGTTCAGGCTGCATGATTTTAGCCCCGATTTTAGCTCGCAGACAGGTTTTGTGAAATCGCAGACAAATGCCCGAAATCACAGGCAAATCAGTGCTCTGTTATGCGAGTGCTCTGTCCCAGGCCTAAACCCAGTCTCACTTGAGAACTCCGGTCTTGCATGCGTAATATTGTGTTGTTTCCTTGTCACATCTCCCCTGTGTTTGGTTGTGAAACGTAGTTTGAGTGCCAGACAGATGTGTCGGCGATTCTTCCTATTCTAAATTCATGCAGTGTGAAACCTTCTGTCGCCGATCCATCATGCATTTTCAACACAACAACGACTGAATCGAAAGCGAAAGTAATTGCAGTGTGAAAAGGACAGTGACCAGACTAGTTTGAAAATCATGCAGTCTGAAGTCGGCTTCAGACAACCCCTATAAAAATTCTAGACCTAATTATATACTGTTATTTGTGCAAACTCCACAATGCTCTGAAATAACTAATCCAGCAATAATGTGAATGTCTGTGATTGCTGATGTTGTATAATCCTCACACTTCTATTCATGTGTTTTTTGACCTCCATGAGCTGTTGTTTGTGCACCAATCTTATGCACCAAAAGCATGCATTCATTTAATTTTAATATGTGTGGTATAAGATAAAAAATAAAATGGAAAAATAATAAATAATAAATAGAGCCAAATCACAGAACCTGCAAAGACAATTTTAATGTCAGTCTCAGGTATTAATAAGGTTCATGTCTTGAATTTTCTGCTCACTTATGCAAGTTTATTTTAAACAGCCACTTTCATAATCATGTGAAATTTTACCGAAACAGGGTTTTTTAATAAATTTGAATTATATCAGTAAATAAATAATTCAAAAATTCTCATTGTAATTGTTAAAAATAAATAACTCAATATTTAGAAAAAAATAAGACTGTAAAGCACACATATGTATACACAGAGAGAGCAAAAGATATATATAGACAGTGTGACACAGACATAGACCCACACACAGACACCCCCCCACATCCACCCACCCACCCACCCACCCACACACACACACACACACACACACACACACACACACACACCCGAATGAGCCTAAGGTAGTATGGGGGAGGACAGAGAGAGAGAGAGGGAGAGAGACTGAGACAGACTGAGAAGATCATTTTAAACAAAACAAAAAAAATCTTAATTGTGACAAAGTAGTCTTTGATAATTTTTTTAATATACCTGCACAAACAGTATAATTAAAACAAATTATTTGTTCTATATATATCAAAATGATTATATATGTTTGACTTATCCAACCCTGTTTTAAAAATAGGTATATGCTGCCCTCTAGTTGTTACTTATGGATTAATCTGTGTTTATTTCAAACATCTATATCATTCTATATATAAATTAATTATGTATAGTGTTTTTTTTAATAGAGAATATGAGTCATTCCGTTTACTTTTTTTTTTTACATTACTTCAATCTATTACCATGGCAAGACGGTTCGAGATATCCATTATCCGTTTTCAATTTAACATCTTCAATGTCTTAGCAGCATGTAAAAAATGTTTGGTCTGAAATGAATAAACTCCCTAGAAGTAGTAGTTTAAAATTCAGAGCCTGTTTAGTCAAAAAACCACATTCAAACCAAAATAGCAGACTTCCTGTTGGTCGGAGCTAATGACTGTAAATTAGAAAATTATCCGGCTTAATGAGAACAATAAGTGTACCGAAACTAACCCCCCCACTTTTGTCAAAAGGTGGCGCTATAGAGGCCCTGCTCCCCGCCCGTTTCTACGGTTTTGCCCATGTCTGCTGGTTGATATCTCTGATGTGTGCATTGAGTTTCATGCAATTTGAAGCATGTTAAGAGTCTCAAAAGCTTCCAAAACTAATATTAAAGTTTGATGCGTTGCCATGGCAACAGTGTTTGTGATATCACTATTCTTTTCAAAGGTCTATATTCACCATGTCTTGACATTATTCTGGTGAAGTTTGAAGCAAATCGGATAAAAATAAGATGGTGATCTCAAAGCATTTTGAAAGTGACACACTTCCTGCTATCAGTTGGTGGCACTATAACTTTGACTCACAATAGTCACATCCATGTGATCGGACTACTACAACCAACACACTCGTGAAGTTTCATAAAGATCAATCAATGTATGCAGAAGTTATAACACACTTCCAGTTTCCCTTTTCTCGCCATAAATTTGTTGCCTCGCTACGGCCAAACCGTTCGAGATATCAAAAATCCGCTGGCAATTTTTCATCGTCAATGTCTTTACTGCATGCTGACCGAGTTTGGTGGTGATCGGATGTATTGCCTAGGAGGAGTATATCAAATTCCAGAGCATGCGTTTTTCAAACAACCCATAATAGCTGACTTCCTGTTGAGGTGACATATAACTTTGAGTACGAAAGTTGTTCGGCCCGATGAGGTCTATATGTGTACCGAGTTTTAGACTTATATGTGCAAGCGTGTTTGATATATGGACCAAGTTTTCGGGCGCAATTCAAGGGGGCGCTGTCGAGCCCCCCGCCACACCCGGGTACCAGCTTCTGTCCGGCTGTCATGGCTGCGGGTTCTGACCCGTGTGCAAAATTTCAAGAGATTTTGAGCATGTTAAGGGCCCCAAAAACCCCAAAAACGTAGAAAAAATAAAAAAAAAAAAATAAAAAAATAAATATAGCTGCGAGCAGCGATGGCGGGCCCAAGCCCGGTGGCACCGCCACCCCGGTGGCTTCAGGGCAACTGTGCACAGCGGGCAATAGGCACTTAAAACGGTTAAACATCAAAGGACTATGTCAAATTCACTCCACATTTACTGCACTACAAGGTGCCGCTATAGAGCCCCTCCTCCCTGCCCATTTTCAAAGTATTACATGTGCCAAGTTTTAACATTATTCTGATGAATTTTGAAGCAAATCAGGTAAAAATAAGAGGGTGATCTCAATGTATGCTGAAAGTGACACATTTTCTGCTTCCAGTTGGTGGCACTATGACTTTGAATCACAATAGTCAAATCCATGTGATAAGCCTTGTACAACGAAGACTAAGCCAAAGTTTCATCAAAATCAATTAATGTATGCAGAAGTTATAACACTTTGTTTCCCTTTTCTTGCCATAAATTCGTTGCCTCGCCACGGCCAAACCGTTTGAGATATCCAAAATTCGTTTGCAATTAAACAACTTCAATGTGTTAGCAACAAGTTAAAAAAGCTTGGTGTAAATTGGATAAATCCTGTAGGAGTAGTAGTATAAAATTCATAGCCTGTTTTTTCAAAAAATTAACATTCAAACAAAAATAGCCGACTTCCTGTTGGTCGGAGCTAATGAATGTAAATTAGAAAATTGTCCGGCTTGATGAGATCAATGTGTGTACCGAGTTTGGTGACTGTAGGAAAAACTAACCCCCCCACTTTTGTCAAAAGGTGGCGCTACTGAGCCCCTCCACCACGCCCATTTCTATGGCTTTGTCCATGTCTACTGGTTGACAATATTGATGTGTGTGTCGAGTTTCATGCAATTTGAAGCATGTTAAGAGCCTCAAAAACACTCAAGAATATTATTACAGTTTGACCTGTCGCCATGGCAACGATATTTCAAATATCAAAAATCCTGTCATAGGTCTACATCTGCTGTGTATTGACATTACACTGATGAAGTTTGAAGCAAATCAGGTAAAAATAAGAGGGTGATCTCAAAGCATTTCAAAAAGTGATACACTTCCTGCTGCCAGTTGGTGGCACTATAACTTTGACTCACAATAGTCACATCCATGTGATCAGACTACTACAACCAACACACTTGTGAAGTTTCATAAAGATCAATATATGTTTGCAGACGTTATAACACATTTCCTGTTTCCTTTTTCTCGCCATAAATTCGTTGCCTCGCCACGGCCAAACCGTTCGAGATATCAAAAATCCCCTGGCAATTTTTAATCATCAATGTCTTGACTTCATGCTGACCGAGTTTGGTGGCGATCGGATTAATCGTCTAGGAGGAGTATATCAAATTCCATGCGTTTTTCAAACAACCCTTAATAGCTGACTTCCTGTTGGCGTGGCGTTTAACTTAGAGTACGAAAGTTGTTCGGCCCGATGAGGTCTATATGTGTACCGAGTTTCATACTAATACGTGCAAGCGTGTTTAATATATGGACCAAATTTTCAGACTTTTTTCAAGGGGGCGCTGTCGAGCCCCCCTACCACGCCCGGATACCAGCCTCTGCGGCGTCCTAATGGCCGCGGATTCCAATGTGTGTGCCAATTTTCAGGAGTTTTTGAGCATGTTAAGGCCCCCAAAAAGCCCCGGAGGATGAAAAAAAAAAAAATAATAATAATCCTTAGAAGAACAAGAGGGCCCTGCGCGCTTAATTCGCTTGGGCCCTAATTAAAGCTGCAAGCAGCGTTGAGAGGGCCCTCGCACCCGGGCTCACCACCACCCGTTGACCTCAGGAAAACAGTGAACACTGGGCGTCATGCATTTAAGTGAGTGAATACAGGAGAATTATGCCAAAGTCATTTCGAAATGCCACACTTCCTGCGGCCAACAGGTGGCGCTTTTACCGTAACTGAATTTTGCCATGTTGATGTCTTCAGGCCAGGACTATCATTGAACACGTGAAGTTTGAAGCAGATCGGACATTGTATGCCTGAGTTACAACAACTTCCTGTTTCTTTCGTGGCGTTAATCGCATACATTAGCACTCAGCCAAGTGTTGCATGATTTAACCTGTTTCTAGCATGTCTGGTACTTCGTGGCATGATGAAATGTGAATCTGGTAGTGAATTACAGTATAAAGCATGCCACTTCCTGTTGCCAGCAGGTGGGGCTATGACTAACTGAATATTATCATATAGACGTCTTTAGGCTAGGACTCTTATCACACATGTGAAGTTTGGAGCAGATCGGACATAGTATGCCTGAGTTACAACAGTTTCCTCTTTCATGGCGAAACATCAGACTTTGTCAGGCCGCCACGGACACGCCCTTCAACGAAAACTCAAGATCTTTGATATTTATCATCGCTAAGGTCTTAAGATTAGACTGACAACATATGATGTTGATCTGGTTAAATCTCCATGAGGAGTTAATCACAGTGTAAAACATGTCATTTCCTGTTGCCTGCAGGTGGCGCTATGACTGTAACTGAATATTGTTATGAAGATGTCTTCAGGTCAGGACTCTAATAAAGCATGTGAAGTTTGGGGCAGATCCGACATTGTTTGTCTGAGTTACAACAACTTCCTGTTTCATGGCGAAAACATCAAACTTTGTCAGGCTGCCACGGACACGCCCTTCACTGAAAACTCTAGATCTTCGCAATTTAACGTCACAAAGGCCTTTAGATTAGACTGACCAAAAATGACATTGATCTGATTAAATCTCTAGGAGGAGTTCGTTAAAGTACAACGTCTGGAAAATGCAAAAAACGGTGAATTAATTCAAAATATCTGACTTCCTGTTTGGTTTCGGATTTCGCTCCAAGAGAATTTTTTGTAGGTACTGGGCTGATAAATGTGTGTGCCGAATTTCAAACCCCTAGTGTTATGTAGCGAGCGGGGCTGTACGTTAGATGGCGCTATCGAGCCATTTTGCCACGCCCAATTCCGAAACCCATAACAGACGTAAATTTTCACCACTTCTGACGCGTGTGCAACATTTCATGAATTTTCGAGCACGTTTAGGCCCTCTAAAATGCGATTCACTTTGGAGAAGAAGAAGAAGAAGAAGAATAATAATTAAAGCTGCAAGCAGCGTTGAGAGGGCCCTCGCACCCGGGCTCACCACCACCCGTTGACCTCAGGAAAACAGTGAACAGTGGGCGACATGCATGTAAGCGAGTGAATACAGGAGAATCATGCCAAAGTCATTTCGAAATGCCACACTTCCTGCGGCCAACAGGTGGCACTTTGACCGTAACTGAATTTTGCCATGTTGATGTCTTCAGCCCAGGACTATCATTGAACACGTGAAGTTTGAAGCAGATCGGACATTGTATGCCTGAGTTACAACAACTTCCTGTTTCTTTTGTGGCGTTAATCGCATACATTAGCACTCAGCCAAGTGTTGCATGATTTAACGTGTTTCTAGCATGTCTGGTACTTCGTGGAATGATGAAATGTGAATCTGGTAGTGAATTACAGTATAAAGCATGCCACTTCCTGTTGCCAGCAGGTGGCGCTATGACTAACTGAATATTATCATATAGACGTCTTTAGGCTAGGACTCCTATCACACATGTGAAGTTTGGAGCAGATCGGACATAGTATGCCTGAGTTACAACAGTTTCCTCTTTCATGGCGAAACATCAGACTTTGTCAGGCCGCCACGGACACGCCCTTCACAGAAAAATCAAGATCTTTGATATTTATCATCGCTAAGGTCTTAAGATTAGACTGACAACAAATGATGTTGATCTGGTTAAATCTCCATGAGGAGTTAATCACAGTGTAAAACATGTCATTTCCTGTTGCCTGCAGGTGGCGTTATGACTGTAACTGAATATTGTTATGAAGATGTCTTCAGGTCAGGACTCTAATAAAGCATGTGAAGCTTGGGGCAGATCAGACATTGTTTGTCTGAGTTACAACAACTTCCTTTTTCATGGCGAAAACATCAAACTTTGTCAGGCCGCCACGGACACGCCCTTTGGCGAAAACTCTAGATCTTCGCAATTTAACGTCACAAAGGCCTTTAGATTAGACTGACCAAAAATGACATTGATCTGATTAAATCTCTAGGAGGAGTTCGTTAAAGTACAACGTCTGGAAAATGCAAAAAACGGTGAATTAATTCAAAATATCTGACTTCCTGTTTGGTTTCGGATTTTGCTCCAAGAGAATTTTTTGTAGGTACTGGGCTGATAAATGTGTGTACCGAATTTCATACCCCTAGTGTTATGTAGCGAGCGGGGCTGTACGTTAGATGGCGCTATCGAGCCATTTTGCCACGCCCAATTCCGAAACCCATAACAGACGTAAATTTTCACCACTTCTGATGCGTGTGCAAAGTTTCATGGATTTTCGAGCACGTTTAGGCCCTCTAAAATGCGATTTACTTTGGAGAAGAATAATAATAATAAATATAGCTGCAAGCAGCAATTACGGGGCCAAGCAAAAAAGGCACAAGAAGCCAGCCAACATGGCCGTGAGCATCAGACCAACAGCAGCAGTGAGCAATTAGAAAAAAAAGTTATTAGCATTTTTGTCAAGTTTGTTATAACTTTTGACCACAAGGTGGTGCTGGTCCGAAACTTCTCAGGCTCCTTCAGGGCATTGTCCTGATGAACCATACCAAATTTATGAATTTTGGTCAAACCCATCAGAAGTTATAAGCAAAAACAGACATTTTTCATATCTCCACTCCAGTAGGTGGCGCTGTGCTGAAACATTGTATGATGCCTCAGGTCATGCTTGTGATGACACATACCAAGTTTGGTCTGAATATGATAAAGCATTGCAGAGATACAGCTTCAAGAGTCATTTTTGCATCATGCCTCAAATTCGTTGCTCTGGTATACGAAAACGGTTTGACTTATCGACTTGAAATCCATAACTTTTTGTCAGCATGGTCTGAAGATGATACGGTTCGATTTTGGTGAAAATCGGAGCAACGGTCTAGGAGGGGTTCGAAAAAGTAGGTTTTTAAAGAAAAACAATACAGCGGACAGGAAGTTCAGCTAACTATGGCAAATTTGACATCTATTTTCTCAGCATGACCCACAGAATCTACTGAGACCAGTTTCATTCCAATCGGTTAACATAGTCAAAAGTTATTAGCATTTTTGTAAATTTTGTTATACCTTTTGACCACAAGGTGGCGCTGGTCCGAAACTTCTTAGGCTCCTTCAGGGCATTGTGCTGATGACCCATACCGAGTTTCATAATGATACGCTAATGCGTTCGTAAAATACAGCATTTTAGCACAAAATTCAAAATGGCCAACAGCCAAAATGTCCGATATGGGAAAATTGGATATCATTCGACTCGGCATGATGCCCCAAATCCAACGAGACCAAATTTATGATTTTTGGACAAACACATCAGAAGTTATAAGCAAAAACATCATTTTTTCATATCTCCGCACCACTAGGTGGCGCTGCGCCGAAACGCTGCATGTTGCCTCAGGTCATGCTTGTGATGACATGTACCAAGTTTGGTCTGAATACGATAAAGCGTTGCGGAGATACAGCCTTATGTCTATTTTCGCAAGCACTTCGTACAATTTGTTCGCGTGTTTATCGAAAACGGTTTGAGGAATCAACTTGAATTCCATAACTTTTTGTCGGCATGGTCTGAAGATGATCTGGTTCAATTTTCGTGAAAATCGGAGTAACAGCCTAGGAGGAGTTCGAAAAAGTACGTTTTGCAGAAAATTCAAAATGGCGGAAAAATTTTCATGACGGAAAATGACGTCATATGGTGCAATCGATTCGTCTTGTCCCAAGGAATCAGAGGAAAAAAAGAATTTTGTTTCTAGCCCTTACGGTTCAAAAGTTATTAACATAAACATAAGTGCAACTTTGAACAGCTGGTGGCGCTAGAGGGATTGAGTTAGAGACTCCAAATTTGCTATGGACATAGCTCAGACTGTCCTCTAACTGTGTGCCAAATTTCATAACTTTCCCGGTAGCGGTTCTATGGGTTGCCATAGACTTCAAGAGCGGAAGAAGAAGAATAATAATAATTAAAGCTGCAAGCAGCATTTATGGGGCCAAGCACAAAAGCAGCACAACAAGCCAGCCAACACAGCCATGAGCATCAGACATGAGCATCAGACTCAAAAGTTATAAGCATATTTAAAAAAAATTCTCCACTAGGTGGCGCTTGTCCGAAACTTCTCAGGCTCCTTCAGGTAATTGTGTTGATGACCCATACCAAGTTTCATAACGATACGCAAATGTGTTCATAAAATACAGCATTTTACCACAAAATTCAAAATGGCCGATGGCCAAAATGAACGATATTGTAAAATTGGTTATCATTTGACTTGGCATAATGCCCTGAATCCTAAGAGACCAAAGTTATGATTTTTGGACAAACCCATCAGAAGTTATAAGCATAATTAGCCATTTTTCATATCTCCAGACCAGTAGGTGGCACTGCACTGAAACTCTGCATGATGCCTCATGTCATGCTTGTGATGACATGTACCAAGTTTGGTAAGAATATAATAAAGCATTGTGGAGATATATTCTCAAGTCTGATTTCAAGCTTTTCGTCAAATTCATTTGTGCCGTTTTCGAGAATGGATGGATCTATAGAAAAGCTTTTAATAACATTTTGCAAGCATGGTCTGAGGATGATCTGTATCAATTTTCGTGAAAATCGGAGTAACGCTCTAGGAGGAGTTCGAAAAAGCAGGTTTTTCGCAAAATTCAACATGGCGGACACACCATAAGTCGAAACCTAGCATGTTTGGTATCGTTGGACTCAGTAGGGATTCAGGAGTCTAAGGACATGACTCTTTTGAAAATAAGTTGACCACACCCATAGTGATAAGTATTTGAATATTTGATTTTACCACTAGGTGGCGCTGGTCCGAAACTTCTCAGGCTCCATCAGGGCATTGTGCTGATGAGCCATACCAAGTTTCATAAGGATACATAAATGTGTTCATAAAATACAGCATTTTACCACAAAACTCAAAATGGCCGATGGCCAAAATGGCTGATATTGTAAATTTAGATATCGTTTGACTCGGCATAATGCCTCGAATCCTAGGAGACCAAAGTTATGATTTTTGGACAAACCCATCAGAAGTTATAAGCATAATTAGCCATTTTTCATATCTCCAGACCAGTAGGTGGCACTGCACCGAAACTCTGCATGATGCCTCAGGTCATGCTTGTGATGACATGTACAACGTTTGGTAAGAATACAATAAAGCGTTGTGGAGATATAACCTCAAGTCTGATTTCAAGCTTTTCGTCGAATTCATTTGTGCCGTTTTCGAGAACGGACCGATCTATCGAAAAGCTTTTAATAACATTTTGCAAGCATGGTCTGAAGATGATCTGTGTCAATTTTTGTGAAAATTGGAGTAATGCCCTAGGAGGAGTTCGAAAAAGCAGGTTTTTGGCAAAATTCAACATGGCGGACATACCATAAGTCGAAACCTAGCATGTTTGGTATCGTTGGACTCAGTGGGGATTCAGGAGTCTAAGAACATGACTCTTTTGAAAATAAGTTGACCAAAACCATAGTGATAAGTATTTGAATAATTGATTTTACCACTAGGTGGCGCTGGTCCGAAACTTCTCAGGCTCCTTTGGGGCATTGTGCTGATGAGCCATACCGAGTTTCATAACGATACGTTAATGCGTTCGTAAAATACAGCATTTTAGCACAAAATTCAAAATGGCCGACAGCCAAAATGGCTGATATGGTAAAATTGGACATCGTTCGACTCGGCATGATACCCCGAATCCAACGAGACCAAATTTATGATTTTTGGACAAACCCATCAGAAGATATAAGCAAAAAAAGCCATTTTTCGTATCTCTGGACCAGTAGGTGGCGCTGCTCCGTTACCTCAGGTCATGCTTGTGATGACATGTACCAAGTTTGGTCTGAATATGATAAAGCATTGCGGAGATATAGCATCAAGTCTGATTTGGGGTGCTCTACGTTAAATTTATTTGTGTGTTTTTCAAGAACAGTTGCGTTAATCAAAAAGCTTTTAATAACTTTTTGTCTGCATGGTCTGAAGATGATCTGGTTCAATTTTCGTGAAAATCGGAGTAACGGCCTAGGAGGAGTTCGAAAAAGTAGGTTTTTCAGAAAATTCAAAATGGCGGAAAAATTTTCATGACGGAAAATGACGTCATAGGGTGCAGTCGATTCGTCTTGACCCAAGGAATCAGAGGAAAAAAGAATTTTGGTTCTAACCCTTACGGTTCAAAAGTTATTAGCATAAACATAAGTGCAACTTTGGACAGCTGGTGGCGCTAGAGGGATTGAGTTAGAGAATCCAAATTTGCTATGGACAAAGGCCAAACTGTCCTCTAACTGTGTGCCAAATTTCACAACTTTCCCGCAAGCGGTTCTATGGGCTGCCATAGACTTCAAGAGCGGAAGAAGAATAATAATAATAAATATAGCTGCAAGCAGCAATTACGGGGCCAAGCACAAAAACGGCACAAGAAGCCAGCCAACATGGCCGTGAGCATCAGACCAACAGCAGCAGTGAGCAATTAGAAAAAAAAGTTATTAGCATTTTTGTCAAGTTTGTTATAACTTTTGAGCACGAGGTGGCGCTGGTCCGAAACTTCTTAGGCTGCTTCAGGGCATTGTCCTGATGACCCATACCAAATTAATGAATTTTGGTCAAACCCATCAGAAGTTATAAGCAAAAATAGCCATTTTTCATATCTCCACTCCAGTAGGTGGCGCTGCGCCGAAACACTGTATGATGCCTCAGGTCATGCTTGTGATGACACGTACCAAGTTTGGTCTGAATATGTCAAAGCATTGTAGAGATACAGCTTCAAGAGTAATTTTTGCATCATCTCTCAAATTCTTTGCTCCGGTATACGAAAACGGTTTGACTTATCAACTTGAAATCCATAACTTTTTGTCGGCATGGTCTGAAGATGATACGGTTCAATTTTGGTGAAAATCGGAGCAAAGGTCTAGGAGGAGTTTGAAAAAGTAGGTTTTTAAAGAAAAACAATATGGCGGACAGGAAGTTCAGCTGAATATGGCAAATTTGATATCTATGTTCTCAGCATGACCCAAGGAATCTATTGAGACCAGTTTCATTACAATCGGTAGATATTATCAAAAGTTATTAGCATTTTTGTCAATTTTGTTATAACTTTTGACCACAAGGTGGTGCTGGTCCGAAACTTCTCAGGCTCCTTCAGGGCATTGTCCTGATGAACCATACCAAATTTATGAATTTTGGTCAAACCCATCAGAAGTTATAAGCAAAAACAGCCATTTTTCATATCTCCACTCCAGTAGGTGGCGCTGTGCTGAAACATTGTATGATGCCTCAGGTCATGCTTGTGATGACACATACCAAGTTTGGTCTGAATATGATAAAGCATTGCAGAGATACAGCTTCAAGAGTCATTTTTGCATCATGCCTCAAATTCGTTGCTCTGGTATACGAAAACGGTTTGACTTATCGACTTGAAATCCATAACTTTTTGTCAGCATGGTCTGAAGATGATACGGTTCGATTTTGGTGAAAATCGGAGCAACGGTCTAGGAGGAGTTCGAAAAAGTAGGTTTTTAAAGAAAAACAATATGGCGGACAGGAAGTTCAGCTGACTATGGAAAGTTTGATATCTATGTTCTCAGCATGACCCAAGGAATCTACTGAAAACAGTTTCATTACAATCGGTTAATATAGTCAAAAGTTATTAGCATTTTTGTAAATTTTGTTATAACTTTTGACCACAAGGTGGCGCTGGTCCTAAACTTGGTATGCTCCTTCAGGGCATTGTGCTGATGACCCATACCGAGTTTCATAACGATACGCTAATGCGTTCGTAAAATACAGCTATTTAGCACCAAATTTAAAATGGCCGACGGCCAAAATGTCGAATATGGGAAAATTGGATATCATTCGACTCGGCATGATTCCCCGAATCCAACGAGACCAAATTCATGATTTTTGGCCAAACCCATCAGAAGTTATAAGTAAAAATAGCCATTTTTCATATCTCCGCACCACTAGGTGGCGCTGCGCCGAAACGCTGCATGTTGCCTCAGGTCATGCTTGTGATGACAGTTACCAAGTTTGGTCTGAATACGATAAAGCGTTGCGGAGATACAGCCTTATGTCTATTTTCGCAAGCACTACGTACAATTCGTTTGCGTGTTTTTCGAAAACGGTTTGAGAAATCAACTTGAATTCCATAACATTTTGTCGGCATGGTCTGAAGATGATCTGGTTCAATTTTCGTGAAAATCGGAGTAACGGCCTAGGAGGAGTTCGAAAAAGTAGGTTTTTCAGAAAATTCAAAATGGCGGAAAAATTTTCATGACGGAAAATGACGTCATAGGGTGCAGTCGATTCGTCTTGACCCAAGGAATCAGAGGAAAAAAGAATTTTGGTTCTAACCCTTACGGTTCAAAAGTTATTAGCATAAACATAAGTGCAACTTTGGACAGCTGGTGGCGCTAGAGGGATTGAGTTAGAGAATCCAAATTTGCTATGGACAAAGGCCAAACTGTCCTCTAACTGTGTGCCAAATTTCACAACTTTCCCGCAAGCGGTTCTATGGGCTGCCATAGACTTCAAGAGCGGAAGAAGAATAATAATAATAAATATAGCTGCAAGCAGCAATTACGGGGCCAAGCACAAAAACGGCACAAGAAGCCAGCCAACATGGCCGTGAGCATCAGACCAACAGCAGCAGTGAGCAATTAGAAAAAAAAGTTATTAGCATTTTTGTCAAGTTTGTTATAACTTTTGAGCACGAGGTGGCGCTGGTCCGAAACTTCTTAGGCTGCTTCAGGGCATTGTCCTGATGACCCATACCAAATTAATGAATTTTGGTCAAACCCATCAGAAGTTATAAGCAAAAATAGCCATTTTTCATATCTCCACTCCAGTAGGTGGCGCTGCGCCGAAACACTGTATGATGCCTCAGGTCATGCTTGTGATGACACGTACCAAGTTTGGTCTGAATATGTCAAAGCATTGTAGAGATACAGCTTCAAGAGTAATTTTTGCATCATCTCTCAAATTCTTTGCTCCGGTATACGAAAACGGTTTGACTTATCAACTTGAAATCTATAACTTTTTGTCGGCATGGTCTGAAGATGATACGGTTCAATTTTGGTGAAAATCGGAGCAAAGGTCTAGGAGGAGTTTGAAAAAGTAGGTTTTTAAAGAAAAACAATATGGCGGACAGGAAGTTCAGCTGAATATGGCAAATTTGATATCTATGTTCTCAGCATGACCCAAGGAATCTATTGAGACCAGTTTCATTACAATCGGTAGATATTATCAAAAGTTATTAGCATTTTTGTCAATTTTGTTATAACTTTTGACCACAAGGTGGTGCTGGTCCGAAACTTCTCAGGCTCCTTCAGGGCATTGTCCTGATGAACCATACCAAATTTATGAATTTTGGTCAAACCCATCAGAAGTTATAAGCAAAAACAGCCATTTTTCATATCTCCACTCCAGTAGGTGGCGCTGTGCTGAAACATTGTATGATGCCTCAGGTCATGCTTGTGATGACACATACCAAGTTTGGTCTGAATATGATAAAGCATTGCAGAGATACAGCTTCAAGAGTCATTTTTGCATCATGCCTCAAATTCGTTGCTCTGGTATACGAAAACGGTTTGACTTATCGACTTGAAATCCATAACTTTTTGTCAGCATGGTCTGAAGATGATACGGTTCGATTTTGGTGAAAATCGGAGCAACGGTCTAGGAGGAGTTCGAAAAAGTAGGTTTTTAAAGAAAAACAATATGGCGGACAGGAAGTTCATCTGACTATGGAAAGTTTGATATCTATGTTCTCAGCATGACCCAAGGAATCTACTGAAAACAGTTTCATTACAATCGGTTAATATAGTCAAAAGTTATTAGCATTTTTGTAAATTTTGTTATAACTTTTGACCACAAGGTGGCGCTGGTCCTAAACTTGGTATGCTCCTTCAGGGCATTGTGCTGATGACCCATACCGAGTTTCATAACGATACGCTAATGCGTTCGTAAAATACAGCTATTTAGCACCAAATTTAAAATGGCCGACGGCCAAAATGTCGAATATGGGAAAATTGGATATCATTCGACTCGGCATGATTCCCCGAATCCAACGAGACCAAATTCATGATTTTTGGCCAAACCCATCAGAAGTTATAAGTAAAAATAGCCATTTTTCATATCTCCGCACCACTAGGTGGCGCTGCGCCGAAACGCTGCATGTTGCCTCAGGTCATGCTTGTGATGACAGTTACCAAGTTTGGTCTGAATACGATAAAGCGTTGCGGAGATACAGCCTTATGTCTATTTTCGCAAGCACTACGTACAATTCGTTTGCGTGTTTTTCGAAAACGGTTTGAGAAATCAACTTGAATTCCATAACATTTTGTCGGCATGGTCTGAAGATGATCTGGTTCAATTTTCGTGAAAATTGGAGTAACGGCCTAGGAGGAGTTCGAAAAAGTACGTTTTTCAGAAAATTCAAAATGGCGGAAAAATTTTCATGACGGAAAATGACGTCATATGGTGCAATCGATTCGTCTTGACCCAAGGAATCAGAGGAAAAAATTTTGTTTCTAGCCCTTATGGTTCAAAAGTTATTAACATAAACATAAGTGCAACTTTGGACAGCTGATGGCGCTAGAGGGATTGAGTTAGAGACTCCAAATTTGCTATGGACAAAGGACAGACTGTCCTCTAACTGTGTGCCAAATTTCACAACTTTCCCGCAAGCGGTTCTATGGGCTGCCATAGACTTCAAGAGCGGAAGAAGAAGCGGAAGAATAATAATAAGCGTACGGAACGCCAACAATAACAATAGGTGCCTAAGCACCTTCGGTGCTTGGCCCCTAAATATAGCTGCAAGCAGCAATTATGGGGCCAAGCACAAAAACGGCACAAGAAACCAGCCAACACGGCTGGGAGCATCAGACCAACTGCAACAGTGAACAATTAAAGACGTATTAAGATCATTTTAGGCATAAGAGCTGAAAAATTATCAAAAATGAGGATTTACTGGTTCATAACTTTCGACCAATAGGTGGCGCTGTGTCCAAATTGTTGTGGTATGGTCAGAGTGGGGTGACAATGACACTTCCAAAGTTTGGTGTCAATATGTCAAAGCACTGAAGAGATACAGCTTCAAGAGTCATTTTTGAATCATGCCTCAAATTCGTAAAATTCGTAAAAAAAGTAAAATACAGCATTTTAGCACAAAATTCAAAATGGCCGACGGCCAAAATGGCCGAATTGGGAAAATTGGATATCATTCGACTCGGCATAATTCCCCGAATCCAACGAGACCAAATTTATGAATTTTGGTCAAACCCATCAGAAGTTATAAGCAAAAACAGACATTTTTCATATCTCCACTCCAGTAGGTGGCGCTGTGCTGAAACATTGTATGATGCCTCAGGTCATGCTTGTGATGACACATACCAAGTTTGGTCTGAATATGATAAAGCATTGCAGAGATACAGCTTCAAGAGTCATTTTTGCATCATGCCTCAAATTCGTTGCTCTGGTATACGAAAACGGTTTGACTTATCGACTTGAAATCCATAACTTTTTGTCAGCATGGTCTGAAGATGATACGGTTCGATTTTGGTGAAAATCGGAGCAACGGTCTAGGAGGGGTTCGAAAAAGTAGGTTTTTAAAGAAAAACAATACAGCGGACAGGAAGTTCAGCTAACTATGGCAAATTTGACATCTATTTTCTCAGCATGACCCACAGAATCTACTGAGACCAGTTTCATTCCAATCGGTTAACATAGTCAAAAGTTATTAGCATTTTTGTAAATTTTGTTATACCTTTTGACCACAAGGTGGCGCTGGTCCGAAACTTCTTAGGCTCCTTCAGGGCATTGTGCTGATGACCCATACCGAGATTCATAATGATACGCTAATGCGTTCGTAAAATACAGCATTTTAGCACAAAATTCAAAATGGCCAACAGCCAAAATGTCCGATATGGGAAAATTGGATATCATTCGACTCGGCATGATGCCCCAAATCCAACGAGACCAAATTTATGATTTTTGGACAAACACATCAGAAGTTATAAGCAAAAACATCATTTTTTCATATCTCCGCACCACTAGGTGGCGCTGCGCCGAAACGCTGCATGTTGCCTCAGGTCATGCTTGTGATGACATGTACCAAGTTTGGTCTGAATACGATAAAGCGTTGCGGAGATACAGCCTTATGTCTATTTTCGCAAGCACTTCGTACAATTTGTTCGCGTGTTTATCGAAAACGGTTTGAGGAATCAACTTGAATTCCATAACTTTTTGTCGGCATGGTCTGAAGATGATCTGGTTCAATTTTCGTGAAAATCGGAGTAACAGCCTAGGAGGAGTTCGAAAAAGTATGTTTTGCAGAAAATTCAAAATGGCGGAAAAATTTTCATGACGGAAAATGACGTCATATGGTGCAATCGATTCGTCTTGTCCCAAGGAATCAGAGGAAAAAAAGAATTTTGTTTCTAGCCCTTACGGTTCAAAAGTTATTAACATAAACATAAGTGCAACTTTGAACAGCTGGTGGCGCTAGAGGGATTGAGTTAGAGACTCCAAATTTGCTAAGGACATAGCTCAGACTGTCCTCTAACTGTGTGCCAAATTTCATAACTTTCCCGGTAGCGGTTCTATGGGTTGCCATAGACTTCAAGAGCGGAAGAAGAAGAATAATAATAATTAAAGCTGCAAGCAGCATTTATGGGGCCAAGCACAAAAGCAGCACAACAAGCCAGCCAACACAGCCATGAGCATCAGACATGAGCATCAGACTCAAAAGTTATAAGCATATTTAAAAAAAATTCTCCACTAGGTGGCGCTTGTCCGAAACTTCTCAGGCTCCTTCAGGTAATTGTGTTGATGACCCATACCAAGTTTCATAACGATACGCAAATGTGTTCATAAAATACAGCATTTTACCACAAAATTCAAAATGGCCGATGGCCAAAATGAACGATATTGTAAAATTGGTTATCATTTGACTTGGCATAATGCCCTGAATCCTAAGAGACCAAAGTTATGATTTTTGGACAAACCCATCAGAAGTTATAAGCATAATTAGCCATTTTTCATATCTCCAGACCAGTAGGTGGCACTGCACTGAAACTCTGCATGATGCCTCATGTCATGCTTGTGATGACATGTACCAAGTTTGGTAAGAATATAATAAAGCATTGTGGAGATATATTCTCAAGTCTGATTTCAAGCTTTTCGTCAAATTCATTTGTGCCGTTTTCGAGAATGGATGGATCTATAGAAAAGCTTTTAATAACATTTTGCAAGCATGGTCTGAGGATGATCTGTATCAATTTTCGTGAAAATCGGAGTAACGCTCTAGGAGGAGTTCGAAAAAGCAGGTTTTTGGCAAAATTCAACATGGCGGACATACCATAAGTCGAAACCTAGCATGTTTGGTATCGTTGGACTCAGTGGGGATTCAGGAGTCTAAGAACATGACTCTTTTGAAAATAAGTTGACCAAAACCATAGTGATAAGTATTTGAATAATTGATTTTACCACTAGGTGGCGCTGGTCCGAAACTTCTCAGGCCCCTTTGGGGCATTGTGCTGATGAGCCATACCGAGTTTCATAACGATACGTTAATGCGTTCGTAAAATACAGCATTTTAGCACAAAATTCAAAATGGCCGACAGCCAAAATGGCTGATATGGTAAAATTGGACATCGTTCGACTCGGCATGATACCCCGAATCCAACGAGACCAAATTTATGATTTTTGGACAAACCCATCAGAAGATATAAGCAAAAAAAGCCATTTTTCGTATCTCTGGACCAGTAGGTGGCGCTGCTCCGTTACCTCAGGTCATGCTTGTGATGACATGTACCAAGTTTGGTCTGAATATGATAAAGCATTGCGGAGATATAGCCTCAAGTCTGATTTGGGGTGCTCTACGTTAAATTTATTTGTGTGTTTTTCAAGAACAGTTGCGTTAATCAAAAAGCTTTTAATAACTTTTTGTCTGCATGGTCTGAAGATGATCTGGTTCAATTTTCGTGAAAATCGGAGTAACGGCCTAGGAGGAGTTCGAAAAAGTAGGTTTTTCAGAAAATTCAAAATGGCGGAAAAATTTTCATGACGGAAAATGACGTCATAGGGTGCAGTCGATTCGTCTTGACCCAAGGAATCAGAGGAAAAAAGAATTTTGGTTCTAACCCTTACGGTTCAAAAGTTATTAGCATAAACATAAGTGCAACTTTGGACAGCTGGTGGCGCTAGAGGGATTGAGTTAGAGAATCCAAATTTGCTATGGACAAAGGTCAAACTGTCCTCTAACTGTGTGCCAAATTTCACAACTTTCCCGCAAGCGGTTCTATGGGCTGCCATAGACTTCAAGAGCGGAAGAAGAATAATAATAATAAATATAGCTGCAAGCAGCAATTACGGGGCCAAGCACAAAAACGGCACAAGAAGCCAGCCAACATGGCCGTGAGCATCAGACCAACAGCAGCAGTGAGCAATTAGAAAAAAAAGTTATTAGCATTTTTGTCAAGTTTGTTATAACTTTTGAGCACGAGGTGGCGCTGGTCCGAAACTTCTTAGGCTGCTTCAGGGCATTGTCCTGATGACCCATACCAAATTAATGAATTTTGGTCAAACCCATCAGAAGTTATAAGCAAAAATAGCCATTTTTCATATCTCCACTCCAGTAGGTGGCGCTGCGCCGAAACACTGTATGATGCCTCAGGTCATGCTTGTGATGACACGTACCAAGTTTGGTCTGAATATGTCAAAGCATTGTAGAGATACAGCTTCAAGAGTAATTTTTGCATCATCTCTCAAATTCTTTGCTCCGGTATACGAAAACGGTTTGACTTATCAACTTGAAATCCATAACTTTTTGTCGGCATGGTCTGAAGATGATACGGTTCAATTTTGGTGAAAATCGGAGCAAAGGTCTAGGAGGAGTTTGAAAAAGTAGGTTTTTAAAGAAAAACAATATGGCGGACAGGAAGTTCAGCTGAATATGGCAAATTTGATATCTATGTTCTCAGCATGACCCAAGGAATCTATTGAGACCAGTTTCATTACAATCGGTAGATATTATCAAAAGTTATTAGCATTTTTGTCAATTTTGTTATAACTTTTGACCACAAGGTGGTGCTGGTCCGAAACTTCTCAGGCTCCTTCAGGGCATTGTCCTGATGAACCATACCAAATTTATGAATTTTGGTCAAACCCATCAGAAGTTATAAGCAAAAACAGCCATTTTTCATATCTCCACTCCAGTAGGTGGCGCTGTGCTGAAACATTGTATGATGCCTCAGGTCATGCTTGTGATGACACATACCAAGTTTGGTCTGAATATGATAAAGCATTGCAGAGATACAGCTTCAAGAGTCATTTTTGCATCATGCCTCAAATTCGTTGCTCTGGTATACGAAAACGGTTTGACTTATCGACTTGAAATCCATAACTTTTTGTCAGCATGGTCTGAAGATGATACGGTTCGATTTTGGTGAAAATCGGAGCAACGGTCTAGGAGGAGTTCGAAAAAGTAGGTTTTTAAAGAAAAACAATATGGCGGACAGGAAGTTCAGCTGACTATGGAAAGTTTGATATCTATGTTCTCAGCATGACCCAAGGAATCTACTGAAAACAGTTTCATTACAATCGGTTAATATAGTCAAAAGTTATTAGCATTTTTGTAAATTTTGTTATAACTTTTGACCACAAGGTGGCGCTGGTCCTAAACTTGGTATGCTCCTTCAGGGCATTGTGCTGATGACCCATACCGAGTTTCATAACGATACGCTAATGCGTTCGTAAAATACAGCATTTTAGCACCAAATTTAAAATGGCCGACGGCCAAAATGTCCAATATGGGAAAATTGGATATCATTCGACTCGGCATGATTCCCCGAATCCAACGAGACCAAATTCATGATTTTTGGCCAAACCCATCAGAAGTTATAAGTAAAAATAGCCATTTTTCATATCTCCGCACCACTAGGTGGCGCTGCGCCGAAACGCTGCATGTTGCCTCAGGTCATGCTTGTGATGACAGTTACCAAGTTTGGTCTGAATACGATAAAGCGTTGCGGAGATACAGCCTTATGTCTATTTTCGCAAGCACTACGTACAATTCGTTTGCGTGTTTTTCGAAAACGGTTTGAGAAATCAACTTGAATTCCATAACATTTTGTCGGCATGGTCTGAAGATGATCTGGTTCAATTTTCGTGAAAATTGGAGTAACGGCCTAGGAGGAGTTCGAAAAAGTACGTTTTTCAGAAAATTCAAAATGGCGGAAAAATTTTCATGACGGAAAATGACGTCATATGGTGCAATCGATTCGTCTTGACCCAATGAATCAGAGGAAAAAAGAATTTTGTTTCTAGCCCTTATGGTTCAAAAGTTATTAACATAAACATAAGTGCAACTTTGGACAGCTGATGGCGCTAGAGGGATTGAGTTAGAGACTCCAAATTTGCTATGGACAAAGGTCAGACTGTCCTCTAACTGTGTGCCAAATTTCACAACTTTCCCGCAAGCGGTTCTATGGGCTGCCATAGACTTCAAGAGCGGAAGAAGAAGCGGAAGAATAATAATAAGCGTACGGAACGCCAACAATAACAATAGGTGCCTAAGCACCTTCGGTGCTTGGCCCCTAAATATAGCTGCAAGCAGCAATTATGGGGCCAAGCACAAAAACGGCACAAGAAACCAGCCAACACGGCTGGGAGCATCAGACCAACTGCAACAGTGAACAATTAAAGACGTATTAAGATCATTTTAGGCATAAGAGCTGAAAAATTATCAAAAATGAGGATTTACTGGTTCATAACTTTCGACCAATAGGTGGCGCTGTGTCCAAATTGTTGTGGTATGGTCAGAGTGGGGTGACAATGACACTTCCAAAGTTTGGTGTCAATATGTCAAAGCACTGAAGAGATACAGCTTCAAGAGTCATTTTTGAATCATGCCTCAAATTCTTTGCTCTGGTATACAAAAACGGTTTGACATATGGACTTGAAATCCATAACTTTTTGTCGGCATGGTCTGAAGATGACACGGTTCAATTTTGGTGAAAATCGGAGCAACGGTCTAGGAGGAGTTCGAAAAAGTAGGTTTTTAAAGAAAAACAATATGGCGGACAGGACGTTTAGCTGACTATGGAAAATTTGATATCTATGTTCTCAGCATAACCCAAGGAATCTACAGAGACCAGTTTCATTACAATTGGTTAATATAGACAAAAGTTATTAGCATTTTTGTACATTTTGTTATAACTTTTGACCACAAGGTGGCGCTGTGCCGAAACTTCTCAGGCTCCTTCAGGGCATTGTGCTGATGACCCATACCAAGTTTTGTAAAGATACGTTAATGCGTTCGTAAAATACAGCATTTTAGCACAAAATTCAAAATGGCCGACGGCCAAAATGGCCGAATTGGGAAAATTGGATATCATTCGACTCGGCATAATTCCCCGAATCCAACGAGACCAAATTTATGATTTTTGGACAAACCCATCAGAAGCTATAAGCAAAAATACCCATTTTTCATATCTCCGCACCAGTAGGGGGCGCTGCGCCGAAACACTGCATGGTACCTCAGGTCATGCTTGTGATGACATGTACCAAGTTTGGTCTGAATACGATAAAGCGTTGCAGAGATACAGCCTTACTTCTGTTTTCGCAAGCACTACGTACAATTCGTTCGTGAGTTTTTCGAAAACGGTTTGAGGAATCAACTTGAATTCCATAACTTTTTGTCAGCATGGTCTGAAGATGACACAGTTCAATTTTGGTGAAAATTGGAGCAACGGTCTAGGAGGAGTTCGAAAAAGTAGGTTTTTGAAGAAAAATAATATGGCGGACAAGAAGTTTAGCTGACTATAGCAAATTTGATATCTATGTTCTCAGCATGACCCAAGGAATCTACTGAGACCAGTTTCATTACAATTGGTGAATACAGTCAAAAGTTATTAGCATTTTTGTAAATTTTGTAATAACTTTTGACCACAAGGTGGCGCTGTGCCGAAACTTCTCAGGCTCCTTCAGGGCATTGTGCTGATGACCCATACCAAGTTTTGTAAAGATACGTTAATGCGTTCGTAAAATACAGCATTTTAGCACAAAATTCAAAATGGCCGACGGCCAAAATGGCCGAATTGGGAAAATTGGATATCATTCGACTCGGCATAATTCCCCGAATCCAACGAGACCAAATTTATGATTTTTGGACAAACCCATCAGAAGTTATAAGCAAAAATACCCATTTTTCATATCTCCGCACCAGTAGGTGGCGCTGCGCCGAAACACTGCATGGTACCTCAGGTCATGCTTGTGATGACATGTACCACGTTTGGTCTGAATACGATAAAGCGTTGCAGAGATACAGCCTTACTTCTGTTTTCGCAAGCACTACGTACAATTCGTTCGTGAGTTTTTCGAAAACGGTTTGAGGAATCAACTTGAATTCCATAACTTTTTGTCAGCATGGTCTGAAGATGATCTAATTCAATTTTCATGAAAATCGGAGTAACGGCTTAGGAGTTCGAAAAAGTAAGTTTATCAGAAAATTCAAAATGGCGGACAAATTTTCATGACGGAAAATGACGTCATAGGGTGCAATCGATTCGGCTTGAGCCAAGGAATCAGAGGAAAAAATCAGAGGAGAATTTTGTTTCTAACCCTTATGGTTCAAAAGTTATTAACATAAACATAAGTGCAACTTTGGACAGCTGGTGGCGCTAGAGGAATTGAGTTAGGGGTTCCAAATTTGCTATGGACATAGATCAGACTGTCCTCTAACTGTGTGCCAAATTTCATAACTTTCCCGCAAGCGGCTCTATGGGCTGTCATAGACTTCAAGAGCGGAAGAAGAAGAAGAAGAATAAATATAGCTGCAAGCAGCAATTACGGGGCCAAGCACAAAAGCGGCACAAAAAGCCAGCCAACACGGCCGTGAACAATTATAGACCTATTAAGATCATTTTAGGTAAAAGAGCTGAAAAATGATCAAAAATGATGATTTACTGGTTCATCACTTTCGGCCAATAGGTGGCGCTGTGACCAAATTAATGTGGTATGGTCAGAGTGAGGTGACAATGACATTTACAAAGTTTGGTGTCAATATGTCAAAGCATTGCAGAGATACAGCTTCAAGAGTCGTTTTTGCATCATGCCTCAAATTCTTTGCTCTGGTATACGAAAACGGTTTGACATATCTACTTGAAATCCATAACTTTTTGTCGACATGGTCTGAAGATGATACGGTTCAATTTTGGTGAAAATCGGAGCAACGGTTTAGGAGGAGTTCGAAAAAGTAGGTTTTCAAAGAAAAACAATATTTCGGACAGGAAGTTCAGCTGACTATAGCAAATTTGATATCTATGATCTCAGCATGACCCAGGGAATCTACTGAGACCAGTTTCATTACAATCAGTTAATACAGTCAAAAGTTATTAGCATTTTTGTCAATTTTGTTATAACTTTTGACCACAAGGTGGCGCTGGTCCGAAACTTCTCAGGCTCCTTCAGGGCATTGTGCTGATGACCCATACCAAATTTATGAATTTTGGTCAAACTCATCAGAAGTTATAAGCAAAAATAAAAAATGTTCATATCTCCACTCCAGTAGGTGGCGCTGCGCTGAAACACTGTATAATGCCTCAGGTCATGCTTGTGATGACACGTACCAAGTCTGGTCTGAATATGTCAAAGCATTGCAGAGATACAGCTTCAAGAGTTGTTTTTGCATCATGCCTCAAATTCATTGCTCCGGTATACGAAAACGGTTTGACTTATCGACTTGAAATCCATAACTTTTTGTCGACATGGTCTGAAGATGATACGGTTCAATTTTGATGAAAATCGGAGCAACGGTCTAGGAGGAGTTCGAAAAAGTAGGTTTTTAAAGAAAAACAATATGGCGGACAGGACCTTCAGCTGACTATGGCAAATTTGATATCTATGTTCTCAGCATGACCCAAGGAATCTATTGAGATCAGTTTCATTACAATTGGTTAATATAGTCAAAAGTTATTAGCATTTTTGTAAATTTTGTTATAACTTTTGACCACAAGGTGGCGCAGTGCCGAAACTTCTCAGGCTCCTTCAGGGCATTGTCCTGATGACCCATACCAAATTTATGAATTTTGGTCAAACCCATCAGAAGTTGTAAGCAAAAATAGCTATTTTTCATATCTCCACTCCAGTAGGTGGCGCTGCGCCGAAACACCCTATGATGCCTCAGGTCATGCTTGTGATGACACGTACCAAGTTTGATCTGAATATGATAAAGCGTTGCAGAGATACAGCTTCAAGAGTTGTTTTTGCATCATGCCTCAAATTCATTGCTCCGGTATACGAAAACGGTTTGACATATCGACTTGAAATCCATAACTTTTTGTCGGCATGGTCTGAAGATGATACGGTTCGATTTTGGTGAAAATCGGAGCAACAGTCTAGGAGGAGTTCGTAAAAGTAGGTTTTTAAAGAAAAACAATACAGCGGACAGGAAGTGCAGCTAACTATGGCAAATTTGATATCTATGTTCTCAGCATAACCCCCGGAATCTACTGAGACCAGTTTCATTCCAATCGGTTAATATAGTCAAAAGTTATTAGCATTTTTGTAAATTTTGTTATAACTTTTGACCACAAGGTGGCGCTGGTCCGAAACTTCTTAGGCTGCTTCAGGGCATTGTGCTGATGACCCATACCAAGATTCATAACGATACGCTATTGCGTTCATAAAATACAGCATTTTAGCACAAAATTCAAAATGGCCGACAGCCAAAATGTCCGATATGGGAAAATTGGATATCATTCGACTCTGCATGATGCCCCGAATCTAACGAGACCAAATTTATGATTTTTGAACAAACCCATCAAAAGTTATAAGCGAAAATATCCATTTTTCATATCTCCGCACCAGTGGGTGGTGCTGCGCCGAAACACTGCATGGTGCCTCAGGTCATGCTTGTGATGACATGTACCAAGTTTGGTCTGAATACGATAAAGCGTTGCAGAGATACAGCCTTACTTCTATTTTTGCAAGCGCTACGTACAATTCGTTCTTGTGTTTTTCGAAAACGGTTTGAGCAATAGACTTGAATTCCATAACATTTTGTCAGCATGGTCTGAAGATGATCTGGTTCAATTTTCGTGAAAATCGGAGTAACGGCCTAGGAGGAGTTCGAAAAAGTACGTTTTTCAGAAAATTCAAAATGGCGGAAACATTTTCATGACGGAAAATGACGTCACATGGTACTGTCGATTCGTCTTGGGCCATGGAATCAGGGGAAAAAAGAATTTTGTTTCTAGCCCTTACGGTTCAAAAGTTATTAACATAAACATAAGTGCAACTTTGGACAGCTGGTGGCGCTAGAGGGATTGAGTTAGAGACTCCAAATTTGCTATGGACAAAGGTCAGACTGTCCTCTAACTGTGTGCCAAATTTCACAACTTTCCCGCAAGCGGTTCTATGGGCTGCTATAGACTTCAAGAGCGGAAGAAGAAGAAGAAGAATAAATATAGCTGCAAGCAGCAATTATGGGGCCAAGCACAAAAACGGCACAAGAAACCAGCCAACACGGCTGGGAGCATCAGACCAACTGCAACAGTGAACAATTAAAGACGTATTAAGATCATTTTAGGCATAAGAGCTGAAAAATTATCAAAAATGAGGATTTACTGGTTCATAACTTTCGACCAATAGGTGGCGCTGTGTCCAAATTGTTGTGGTATGGTCAGAGTGAGGTGACAATGACACTTCCAAAGTTTGGTGTCAATATGTCAAAGCACTGAAGAGATACAGCTTCAAGAGTCATTTTTGAATCATGCCTCAAATTCTTTGCTCTGGTATACAAAAACGGTTTGACATATGGACTTGAAATCCATAACTTTTTGTCGGCATGGTCTGAAGATGACACGGTTCAATTTTGGTGAAAATCGGAGCAACGGTCTAGGAGGAGTTCGAAAAAGTAGGTTTTTAAAGAAAAACAATATGGCGGACAGGACGTTTAGCTGACTATGGCAAATTTGATATCTATGTTCTCAGCATAACCCAAGGAATCTACAGAGACCAGTTTCATTACAATTGGTTAATATAGACAAAAGTTATTAGCATTTTTGTAAATTTTGTTATAACTTTTGACCACGAGGTGGCGCTGGTCCGAAACTTCTCAGGCTCCTTCAGGGCATTGTCCTGATGACCCATACCAAATTTATGAATTTTGGTCAAACTCATCAGAAGTTATGAGCAAAATAACAATTTTTCATATCTCCACTCCAGTAGGTGGCGCTGCACCGAAACACTGTATAATGCCTCAGGTCATGCTTGTGATGACATGTACCAAGTTTGGTCTAAATATGTCAAAGCATTGTAGAGATACAGCTTCAAGGGTAATTTTTGCATCACATCTCAAATTCTTTGCTCCGGTATACGAAAACGGTTTGACTTATCGACTTGAAATCCATAACTTTTTGTCGGCATGGTCTGAAGATGACACGGTTCAATTTTGGTGAAAATTGGAGCAACGGTCTAGGAGGAGTTCGAAAAAGTAGGTTTTTGAAGAAAAACAATATGGCGGACAGGAAGTTTAGCTGACTATAGCAAATGTGATATCTATGTTCTCAGCATGACCCAAGGAATCTACTGAGACCAGTTTCATTACAATTGGTGAATACAGTCAAAAGTTATTAGCATTTTTGTAAATTTTGTTATAACTTTTGACCACAAGGTGGCGCTGTGCCGAAACTTCTCAGGCTCCTTCAGGGCATTGTGCTGATGACCCATACCAAGTTTTGTAAAGATACGTTAATGCGTTCGTAAAATACAGCATTTTAGCACAAAATTCAAAATGGCCGACGGCCAAAATGGCCGATATGGGAAAATTGGATATCATTCGACTCGGCATGATTCCCCGAATCCAACGAGACCAAATTTATGATTTTTGGACAAACCCATCAGACGTTATAAGCAAAAATACCTATTTTTCATATCTCCGCACCAGTAGGTGGCGCTGCGCCGAAACACTGCATGGTACCTCAGGTCATGCTTGTGATGACATGTACCAAGTTTGGTCTGAATACGATAAAGCCTTGCGGAGATACAGCCTTACTTCTGTTTTCGCAAGCACTACGTACAATTCGTTCGTGAGTTTTTCGAAAACGGTTTGAGGAATCAACTTGAATTCCATAACTTTTTGTCAGCATGGTCTGAAGATGATCTGATTCAATTTTCATGAAAATCGGAGTAACGGCCTAGGAGGAGTTCGAAAAAGTAAGTTTTTCAGAAAATTCAAAATGGCGGGAAAATTTTCATGACGGAAAATGACGTCATAGGGTGCGATCGATTCGTCTTGACCCAAGGAATCAGAGGAAAAAAGAATTTTGTTTCTAGCCCTTATGGTTCAAAAGTTATTAACATAAACATAAGTGCAACTTTGGACAGCTGGTGGCGCTAGAGGGATTGAGATAGAGACTCCAAATTTGCTGTGGACAAAGGTCAGACTGTCCTCTAACTGTGTGCCAAATTTCACAACTTTCCCGCAAGCGGTTCTATGGGTTGCCATAGACTTCAAGAGCGGAAGAAGAAGAAGAAGAAGAAGAAGAAGAATAAAAAAAAAAAAAAAAAAAAAGAACGCCAACAATAACAATAGGTGCCTCCGCACCTTCGGTGCTTGGCCCCTAAATATAGCTGCAAGCAGCAATTATGGGGCCAAGCACAAAAACGGCACAAGAAACCAGCCAACACGGCTGGGAGCATCAGACCAACTGCAACAGTGAACAATTAAAGACGTATTAAGATCATTTTAGGCATAAGAGCTGAAAAATTATCAAAAATGAGGATTTACTGGTTCATAACTTTCGACCAATAGGTGGCGCTGTGTCCAAATTGTTGTGGTATGGTCAGAGTGAGGTGACAATGACACTTCCAAAGTTTGGTGTCAATATGTCAAAGCACTGAAGAGATACAGCTTCAAGAGTCATTTTTGAATCATGCCTCAAATTCTTTGCTCTGGTATACAAAAACGGTTTGACATATGGACTTGAAATCCATAACTTTTTGTCGGCATGGTCTGAAGATGACACGGTTCAATTTTGGTGAAAATCGGAGCAACGGTCTAGGAGGAGTTCGAAAAAGTAGGTTTTTAAAGAAAAACAATATGGCGGACAGGACGTTTAGCTGACTATGGCAAATTTGATATCTATGTTCTCAGCATAACCCAAGGAATCTACAGAGACCAGTTTCATTACAATTGGTTAATATAGACAAAAGTTATTAGCATTTTTGTAAATTTTGTTATAACTTTTGACCACGAGGTGGCGCTGGTCCGAAACTTCTCAGGCTCCTTCAGGGCATTGTCCTGATGACCCATACCAAATTTATGAATTTTGGTCAAACTCATCAGAAGTTATGAGCAAAATAAAAAATTTTCATATCTCCACTCCAGTAGGTGGCGCTGCACCGAAACACTGTATAATGCCTCAGGTCATGCTTGTGATGACATGTACCAAGTTTGGTCTAAATATGTCAAAGCATTGTAGAGATACAGCTTCAAGGGTAATTTTTGCATCACATCTCAAATTCTTTGCTCCGGTATACGAAAACGGTTTGACTTATCGACTTGAAATCCATAACTTTTTGTCGGCATGGTCTGAAGATGACACGGTTCAATTTTGGTGAAAATTGGAGCAACGGTCTAGGAGGAGTTCGAAAAAGTAGGTTTTTGAAGAAAAACAATATGGCGGACAGGAAGTTTAGCTGACTATGGCAAATTTGATATCTATGTTCTCAGCATAACCCAAGGAATCTACAGAGACCAGTTTCATTACAATTGGTTAATATAGACAAAAGTTATTAGCATTTTTGTAAATTTTGTTATAACTTTTGACCACGAGGTGGCGCTGGTCCGAAACTTCTCAGGCTCCTTCAGGGCATTGTCCTGATGACCCATACCAAATTCATGAATTTTGGTCAAACTCATCAGAAGTTATAAGCAAAATAACAATTTTTCATATCTCCACTCCAGTAGGTGGCGCTGCACCGAAACACTGTATAATGCCTCAGGTCATGCTTGTGATGACACGTACCAAGTTTGGTCTAAATATGTCAAAGCATTGTAGAGATACAGCTTCAAGGGTAATTTTTGCATCACATCTCAAATTCTTTGCTCCGGTATACGAAAACGGTTTGACTTATCGACTTGAAATCCATAACTTTTTGTCGGCATGGTCTGAAGATGACACAGTTCAATTTTGGTGAAAATTGGAGCAACGGTCTAGGAGGAGTTCGAAAAAGTAGGTTTTTGAAGAAAAATAATATGGCGGACAGGAAGTTTAGCTGACTATAGCAAATTTGATATCTATGTTCTCAGCATGACCCAAGGAATCTACTGAGACCAGTTTCATTACAATTGGTGAATACAGTCAAAAGTTATTAGCATTTTTGTAAATTTTGTTATAACTTTTGACCACAAGGTGGCGCTGTGCCGAAACTTCTCAGGCTCCTTCAGGGCATTGTGCTGATGACCCATACCAAGTTTTGTAAAGATACGTTAATGCGTTCGTAAAATACAGCATTTTAGCACAAAATTCAAAATGGCCGACGGCCAAAATGGCCGATATGGGAAAATTGGATATCATTCGACTCGGCATGATTCCCCGAATCCAACGAGACCAAATTTATGATTTTTGGACAAACCCATCAGAAGTTATAAGCAAAAATACCTATTTTTCATATCTCCGCACCAGTAGGTGGCGCTGCGCCGAAACACTGCATGGTACCTCAGGTCATGCTTGTGATGACATGTACCAAGTTTGGTCTGAATACGATAAAGCGTTGCGGAGATACAGCCTTACTTCTGTTTTCGCAAGCACTACGTACAATTCGTTCGTGAGTTTTTCGAAAACGGTTTGAGGAATCAACTTGAATTCCATAACTTTTTGTCAGCATGGTCTGAAGATGATCTGATTCAATTTTCATGAAAATCTGAGTAACGGCCTAGGAGGAGTTCGAAAAAGTACGTTTTTCAGAAAATTCAAAATGGCGGAAATTTTTTTATGACGGAAAATGACGTCATAGGGTGCAATCGATCCGGCTTGAGCCAAGGAATCAGAGGAAAAAAAGAATTTTGTTTCTAGCCCTTATGGTTCAAAAGTTATTAACATAAACATAAGTGCAACTTTGGACAGCTGGTGGCGCTAGAGGGATTGAGTTAGAGACTCCAAATTGGGTATGGACATAGATCAGACTGTCCTCTAACTGTGTGCCAAATTTCATAACTTTCCCGCAAACGGTTCTATGGTCTGCCATAGACTTCAAGAGCGGAAGAAGAATAATAATAATAAATATAGCTGCAAGCAGCAATTACGGGGCCAAGCACAAAAATGGCACAAGAAGCAAGCCAACATGGCTGGGAGCATCAGACCAACAGCAGTAGTGAGCAATTAGAAAAAAAGTTATTAGCATTTTTGTCAATTTTGTTATAACTTTTGACCACAAGGTGGCGCTGGTCCGAAACTTCTCAGGCTCCTTCAGTGCATTGTCCTGATGACCCATACCAAATTTATGAATTTTGGTCAAACCCATCAGAAGTTATAAGCAAAAATGGCATTTTTAATATCTCCACTCCAGTAGGTGGCGCTGCGCCGAAACAGAGTATGCTGCCTCAGGTCATGCTTGTGAAGACACATACCAAGTTTGGTCTGAATATGTCAAAGCACTGAAGAGATACAGCTTCAAGAGTCGTTTTTGCATCATGCCTCAAATTCTTTGCTCTGGTATACGAAAACGGTTTGACATATCGACTTGAAATCCATAACTTTTTGTCGGCATGGTCTGAAGATGACACGGTTCAATTTTGGTGAAAATCGGAGCAACGGTCTAGGAGGAGTTCGAAAAAGTAGGTTTTTAAAGAAAAACAATATGGCGGACAGGAAGTTTAGCTGACTATGGCAAATTTGATATCTTTGTTCTCAGCATGACCCAAGGAATCTACTGAGACCAGTTTCATTACAATTGGTGAATACAGTCAAAAGTTATTAACATTTTTGTACAATTTTGTTATAACTTTTGACCACAAGGTGGCGCTGGTCCGAAACTTCTCAGGCTCCTTCAGGGAATTGTGCTGATGACCCATACCGAGTTTCGTAACGATACGCTAATGCGTTCGTAAAATACAGCATTTTTGCACAAAATTCAAAATGGCCGACGGCCAAAATGGCCAAAGTGGGAAAGTTGGACATCATTCGGCATGATTCCCCGAATCCAACGAGACCAAATTTATGATTTTTGGACAAACCCATCAGAAGTTATAAGCAAAAATATCCATTTTTCATATCTCCGCACCAGTAGGTGGCGCTGCGCCGAAACACTGCATGGTGCCTCAGGTCATGCTTGTGATGACATGTACCAAGTTTGGTCTGAATACGATAAAGCGTTGCAGAGATACAGCCTTACTTCTATTTTCGCAAGCGCTACGTAAACTTTTTTCTTGTGTTTTTCGAAAACGGTTTGAGCAATCGACTTGAATTCCATAACTTTTTGTCAACATGGTCTGAAGATGATCTGGTTCAATTTTCGTGAAAATCGGAGTAACGGCCTAGGAGGAGTTCGAAAAAGTATGTTTTTCAGAAAATTCAAAATGGCGGAAAAATTTTCATGACGGAAAATGACGTCATAGGGTGCGATCGATTCGGCTTGACCCAAGGAATCAGAGGAAAAATGAATTTTGTTTCTAGCCCTTACGGTTCAAAAGTTATTAACATAAACATAAGTGCAACTTTGGACAGCTGGTGGCGCTAGAGGGATTGAGTTAGAGACTCCAAATTTGCTATGGACAAAGGTCAGACTGTCCTCTAACTGTGTGCCAAATTTCACAACTTTCCCGCAAGCAGTTCTATGGGCTGCCATAGACTTCAAGAGCGGAAGAAGAAGAATAATAATAAGCGTATGGAACGCCAACAATAACAATAGGTGCCTAAGCACCTTCGGTGCTTGGCCCGTAATAATAAAAAAAAAAAAAAAAAAGAACGCCAACAATAACAATAGGTGCCTCCGCACCTTCGGTGCTTGGCCCTTAATAATAAGCGTACGGAACGCCAACAATAACAATAGGTGCCTAAGCACCTTCGGTGCTTGGCCCCTAATAAGCGTACGGAACGCCAACAATAACAATAGGTGCCTAAGCACCTTCGGTGCTTGGCCCCTAAATATAGCTGCAAGCAGCAATTACGGGGCCAAGCACAAAACGGCACAAGAAGCCAGCCAACATGGCTGTGAGCATCAGACCAAATGCAACAGTGAGCAATTAAAGACCTATTAAGATCATTTTAGGCAAAAGAGCTGAAAAATGATCAAAAATGAGTATTTACTGGTTTGACATTCCACCAATAGGTGGCGCTGTGACCAAATTAATGTGGTATGGTCAGAGTGAGGTGACAATGACACTTGCAAAGTTTGGTGTCAATATGTCAAAGCATTGTAGAGATACAGCTTCAAGACTGGGTTTTGCATCATGCCTCAAATTCTTTGCTCTGGTATACGAAAACGGTTTGACATATCGACTTGAAATCCATAACTTTTTGTCGGCATAGTCTGAAGATAATACGGTTCGATTTTGGTGAAAATCGGAGCAACGGTCTAGGAGGAGTTCGAAAAAGTAGGTTTTAAAAGAAAAACAATATGGCGGACAGGAAGTTTAGCTGACTATGGCAAATTTGATATCTATGTTCTCAGCATGACCCAAGGAATCTACTGAGACCAGTTTCATTATAATTGGTGAATACAGTCAAAAGTTATTAGCATTTTTGTAAATTTTGTTATAACTTTTGACCACAAGGTGGCACTGGTCTGAAACTTCTGAGGCTCCTTCAGGTCATTGTGCTGATGACCCATATTGAGTTTCGTAAAGATACACTAATGCGTTCATAAAATACAGCATTTTAGCACAAAATTCAAAATGGCCGACGGCCAAAATGTCCGATATGGAAATTTGGTTATCATTCGACTCGGCATGATGCCCCGAATCCAACGAGACCAAATTTATGTTTTTTGGACAAACCCATCAGAAGTTATAAAGAAAAATATCCATTTTTCATATTTCCGCACCAGTAGGCCGAAACACTGCATTATGCCTCAGGTCATGCTTGTGATGACAGGTTCAAAGTTTGGTCTGAATACGATAAAGTGTTGCGGAGATACAGCTTTATGTCTATTTTCGCAAGCAGTGTGTTCATTTCGTTCGCTTGTTTTACGAAAACGGTTTGAGGAATCAACTTGAATTCCATAACTTTTTGTCGGCATGGTCTGAAGATGATCTGGTTCAATTTTCGTGAAAATCGGAGTAACGGCCTAGGAGGAGTTCGAAAAAGTAGGTTTTTCAGAAAATTCGGAAATGGTGCGATCGATTAGTCTTAACCCAAGGAATCAGAGGAAAAAAGAATTTTGTTCCTAGCCCTTATGGTTCAAAAGTTATTAACATAAACATGAGTGCAAATTTGGACGGCTAGTGGCGCTACAGGCATTGAGTTAGAGACTCCAAATTTGCTATGGACACAGTTCAGACTGTCCTCTAACTGTGTGCCAAATTTCACAACTTTTTACCATACGGTTCTATGGGCTGCCATAGACTTCAAGAGCGGAAGAAGAAGAAGAAGAAGAAGAATAAGCGTACGGAACGCCAACAATAACAATAGGTGCCTAAGCACCTTCGGTGCTTGGCCCCTAATAATAACGAAAATATCTTGTGTTGACCCATTGACATCATATTCTTCCTTTGCAATCACTAAAACGCTGTCGCTTTGTCAGTTCATCAAGGTCTCACAAAGTTCCGTTATAATCAATGAAGCTACCAACAATGCAAAATAAATTTCTTACTTACATTGTGTCTACAATTAATTTGTTAATGAGAAGTTCGTGAGCCTGCATAAACTCTGGTGTTTTGAGTAGTGAGTGGATTCTGACTAACTTAAACACCTCTGATTGGCCACTGGGTTTAGATCAACACCTATGTCTGTGATTGGCTACATTGCTCACTGCTGCAAAAACACGTTGTAAATAGATTAGGGCTGTGAAGGGATTCAAATTTTTAATCTAATTAATGTGGCAATTAATTAATCACAAATTATTCGCACATCAAATTTGGTTGAGAAATTACCCCAAAAGATCATTTAAAGTCATTAATTTGTATTAAATGAGAAAAGCATTTAATACAAATATTTGGGGTGAACAATACCTTTAATGGGTTATTTATTAATATGGATTATTATTATTATTATTAATTAAATGATAGGCCTTTTCCCTAAGAAACTAAAATTGCCAGGAGGTGGTGGTAAAATGAGTAAGTGAGTCATTCATTCATTTGATTCTTTCAAACGGTTGATTCATTCAGGAATTAAGTATTTAGCTGTGTCCCAATTCACATATATTTTAAAATGTTTGAGAATGCAAGACACACACCTATCTTCATAATTCTAATTTCACACCTGCTCAAAACCATTTGTTTAATTCATGATTAATACTGCATTGCATGTGTGCTTAAACAAACTGACAACCACAAGTGAATCACATTCAATTATTTAATATAAATTAAAATAATTTTTTTGGTGGCAATTTCAAGTAGGCTGTTTACATTAGGGATGTGCCCTACGACTTTTGTAGGTTTTGTAATTACTAGTCTAATTACTAGTTCCCTTAGAAAACAGTGAATAGAGTAAAAAAAAAAAGTGTAATAGAGTAAAAATCATTTAAAATACTTAATTAAATATTCCAATATCCAAATATGATACTACATCCCACAGAAAAAAAGGTTTATATTTGTAACATGCTGTCTTTGCATTTGATCATTGCACATTATAAACAAGACAAACATTCACTGAATAAACGTGTAATGTAGAGAGCAGGACAACGGAGTTGGAGATCTGCGTGCAGGCTTTAATCATAAGAAGAGCGTAGTCAAACAAGCAGTAGGTCGATCACCAGCAAACAGTAACAGGAAGGCAAGGCAAAAGAGTAATCCATAAACACAGGCAATGGTCAAGGCAGGCAGCAAATGATCAAAAACAAGTAAACAGTCCAGGGTCAAAACACAGGCTAGGCTAGGCAAGACAAGGCAGGACAAGAAACAAACAGAATACAAACCAATGGCTAAGCAATACTCAGCAATGTGTGTGTGTGTTTGAGTGCAGCTTATAAAGTGTCACTGATGGGAAACAGGTGTGAGTGTGTGATTGGTTCCTAGATGGGGAATTGTGGGAAATGGAGTCCATATGATGACAATAGAACATGGACCCAGGGCACATGTAACAAAACGTTACCCAGTACAAACATATTTATAGAAAACAGTTGACTGAATAGACAGGACCAATGAGAGCAAAACTAATAGCTTATTTAAGAATATCAAGCTGAGTCTGACGTATAACGAGCAGTTAACAGTAAAGCGTCATTTAACGAATCTTAAAAACACAGATGGATAATTCAAAATGCTTTCTGACATTTTGACAGAAAAATAACACAAGCAAGAACAAATTTTAAACCTAGCACTTCAATTTTCATTTTACAATGACCTTCCCTCTCTCTGTGTGCGTGTGTGCGTGCGTGCGTGTGTGTGTGTGTGTGTGTGTGTGTGTGTGTGTGTGTGTGTGTGTGTGTGTGTGTGTGTGTGTGTGTTCCTGAGAGCTCGCGCAGCACCAAGACAACAGTACTTTTAAATCCATAAATAACTAACACGCTAGTTTTCATACAAAATAAATATGTAACAATTACTTATTTTGGTTATTATTAACACAATAACGCAACCCATGTAGGCTACTTTCTCAACACTGAGAATAAATAAATAATCGCCTGTTTCTCCAGACTCGCGCTAGTCAGTCATCCACAGCACTTTCACAATCACTAAGCCATACAGCGATTTCAATTTTATTTAGAATTATTTTTCAGCATTACTTGAGCATTTTATACCTGTTTACCTTAAAAAGTTAGAAGTACTGTCATCACTTGAGAAATCAGTCTGACAGCGGGGGTGGAAGACAGAACGAGCTGGATTTTTTGTTGCTGTTGATTTGCAGTCTCTCTCTTTTTTTAATATATATATTTTATTAAAAGGAAGAACAGTGACATATTACATACAGATAAAATGAACAATGTTCCTTTTGATTTTACAATTTCCCCCTTACCTTCAACCCACCCCAGAACAGTTATAAAAAAATAAATAAATAAATAAATAAAAACTACTAAACAATAAATAAACAAATTGGAAAAGCATTGGAAAAACAGAATCTCAAAGTTCTGATATAACAAACATTGAGGAAATTGACATGGTTGTTAGCCCATTGTGTCTGATTTATTTATTTGTTCAAACATGCACAGGCATTCATCATTTAGTCTGGGGGAAGAGTTGCACCCTTTTCAAAATATGAGATCATTGGAGTCCATACAAAATAAAAACATTTGGTGGATCCTCTAAGAGAATATTTAATTTTCTCCAATTTCAAGAACAGCATTACATCACTAAGCCAGAGTGAAACTAAAGGTGGTTTCTTTGATTTCCAATCAAGTAATATTCTCCCCAGAGCCAAAAGACATGCAAAAGCACAAGCATCTTGACAGTTTTTAGACATGACCACACCTTGCTCAGGTACTCCAAAAACAGCCATTTCAAAGCTAGGTCTGATATCGTTACTATATGCTTCAGACAAAATTTAAAATATAGTTGTCCTGTCCTTGTCCTGTCTTTGCTCCTGTCTGCCTCTGCTCGCTGCCTTGCTGCTGGTGGTTTGCGTCTCCGTATAGCTTTATTTTCTCTTACTTTTATTGAATCTCTTAATTTTATTCATTGTTGCTTATATTATTATTATTATTATTGCCTACCACATTAATCTGATGTCGCTGGCTTGTAATCTTTGAATCTAAATCGCTGTTACAACGCATTTGCATCTCGCTAGCTTGTTAACTTGTCATCAGTCTCGCGCGCTCCTCTTTCAACGTGTTCATCAAATAGCTGTGGTAACTCGGATCGGATCAGTCTACAAACACGGTGAGTCATGTCATCCTCTCCCAGTGTTATTTCGTGTTCAGTTTGTCACATGTTCAGTATAGCTCTCTCTGTCAGCGACGAGGGATTTACATGTCATAAATGTAGGGAAATAGTCAGGCTGACAGAGAGAATCTCAGAATTAGAGACACACATCCAAACTTTAATCGAGGATAGTAAGAATGCAGGGACTTCAGATACTGTTTTGGATGCGACTAGCTTAGTGAACTCTGTACATTGTTCGTTTCCGGCTGTAGAGCCCGCGCAGCAGGGCACTTGGGTAACGGTGAGGTGGCCTAGCCGCGGAAAACACCACTCTTCCATTCCAATAAGAACATCAAACAGGTTGTCCCCACTCAGTGACGCACCCACTGAGAATCCTGTTGAAAGTGCCCTAGTTACTGGCGATTCTATTACACGGAACGTGAAAATAGAGACACCAGCCACCATAGTCACATGTTTGCCGGGAGCCAGAGCACCTGACATCAAAGCAAATTTAAAAGTGCTGGCTAATGCTAATCGTAAATATTCTAAAATTATTATTCACGTCGACACAAATGATGTTCGACTTCGCCAGTCGGAGATCACTAAAATTAACATTAAAGAGGTGTGTGAACTCGCAAGTACAATGTCAGGAGAAGTAATCTGCTCTGGTCCCCTTCCTGTTCGTCGGAGTGATGAGATAGTTATCATTACAGATTATCATCACTCAATGGCTGGCTGTCTAAGTGGTGTCCGCAGAATAATATAGGTTTCATAGACAATTGGAAATGTTTTTGGGGCAGACCTGACCTGTTGAAAAGAGATGGTATTCATCCGTCCTGGGATGGTGCTGCTCTTCTCTCTAGTAATATGGCACATAGTCTTAGAGCTGAAACATGACAAACTGGGGCCCAGGACAGGAAGCAGACAGACTGGCTAAACTGACCGTCTGCTAGCTGCCTCACGTTACAGAAGTCAGATAAATCCCAACACATAGAAACTCTTACACCTAGATATTATCACATAGAGACTTGTGTCTGTACCCCGAATTAGTAAAAACAAAAAAAACTTCCAAACCCATTTAATGGTAAAAATTTAATTGATGTTCAACAAATAAAAAATAGAGATAATAATGATAAACAAATGATAAAGCTTGGGTTGTTAAATATTAGATCACTTTCTTCAAAAGCACTTATTGTAAACGATATTATCACAGACAATAATCTAGATGTGCTGTGTTGGACAGAAACCTGGCTAAAACCGGACGATTACATTACTTTAAATGAGTCTAGTCCTCAAGGTTATGATTATTGACACAATCCTCGTCAGAAAGGCAAAGGGGGAGGTGTTGCTGTAATTTATAGTAATATTTACAGTATCAGCCAAGAGTCTTTTTAAATATAATTCCTTCGAAGTGATGGTGCTTTACGTAACATTATGTAAGTTGACATTTGTGCTGGCTACTGTATACAGGCCACCAAGACACCATACAGACTTTATCAGAATTAGTACTAGCAAGTCCTTGTTGTTGGTGATTTTAATATCCATGTAGATAATAAAAAAGACTCATTGGGATTGGCATTTACAGACATTCTAAACTCTATTGGTGTTAGACAACACGTGTCAGGACCCACTCATTGTCGTAATCATACTTTAGATCTAATATTGTCACATGGAATCGATATTGATACCGTTGAAATTCTGCAGCAGAGTGACGACATCTCAGATCATTATCTAGTCTCATGTATACTACATTTAGTCAAAGAGGCTAAACTGCCTCCCTGTCATAAATATGGTAGAACCATCACTTCTACCACTAAAGATCGCTTTATAAATAATCTTCCTAATCAGTTTCATCGCCTTAGCATACCAGACAGCTTAGAAGACCTCGATGTTGCAACAGAAACTACTGCCTCTGTCTTTTCCAGCACATTAGACTCAGTTGCTCCTTTGCGTTTAAAAAAGATTAAGGAAATTAATCCAATGCCATGGTACAATGAGCACACTCGGGCCCTAAAAACAGCAGCTAGAAAAATGGAGCGCAGCTGGAAGAAAACAAAACTAGAAGTATTTCGCATTTCGTGGAGAGAGAGAATGATTGAGTACAGAAAGGCCTTAAAAACTGCTAGATCTGCCTATTTTTCAAAACTTTTAGAAGAAAATAAACACAACCCTAGGTATTTATTTGATACAGTGGCTAAATTAACAAGAAATAAAGCTTCAACTTCTGATGTTTCCAAAGAGCATAGCAGTAATGACTTTATGAACTTCTTTACTTGCAAGATTGATAATATTAGAGAGAAAATTATAACCATGCAACCGTCTACTACAGTATTGTGTGTCACAGTGCATTGTAGTGTCCCTGGAGAAAAATTCAATTCATTTTCTGCTTTAGGAGAGGAAGAATTGTAGTGTCCCTGGAGAAAAATTCAATTCATTTTCTGCTTTAGGAGAGGAAGAATTGTCTAAGCTTGTTGAATCATCAAAATCAACAACATGTATGTTAGACCCTATACCGACTAAGCTATTGAAAGAGATGCTTCTGGAGGTCATAGATCCTCTTCTTAATATTGTTAATTCATCTTTATCACTAGAATATGTACCAAAAACTTTTAAGCTGGCTGTTATTAAACCTCTTATTAAAAAAACACAACTTGATCCTAGAGAATTAGTCAATTACAGGCCGATTTCAAATCTCACTTTTCTGCCAAAAATACTAGAAAAGGCAGTTTCATCACAACTATGTTCCTTTTTAGATTAGGATTTAGGATTTCCAGTCAGGATTTAGACTGTACCATAGTACTGAGACTGCTCTCATTAGAGTTACTAATGATTTGCTCTTATCATCAGATCGTGGTTGTATCTCTCTATTAGTGTTACTGGATCTTAGTGCTGCATTTGACACTATTGATCACAATATTCTTCTAAATAGACTCGAAAACTATGTTGGCATTAATGGAATTGCATTGGCATGGTTCAAATCATACTTATCTGACCGTTATCAGTATGTAGTAGTAAACAATGAGATGTCATATCAATCACAAGTTAAATATGGAGAACCGCAAGGCTCAGTACTAGGACCGTTGCTTTTCACTCTGTACATGCTACCCTTGGGAGATATCATTAGGAAGCATGGCGTTAGTTTTCATTGTTACGCTGATGATACTCAGCTCTATATTTCTTCACGCCCTGACAAAACTTACCAATTCGCTAAATTAACAGAATGTATAACTGATATAAAAAACTGGATGACCATTACTAAATTCAGAAAAAACAGAGATTCTAATTTTTGGACCGAAAACTACTTCACGCAATAACCTAGAATACTGTCTAACACTTAATGGCTGCTCTGTTAAGTCTTCGTCATCAGTTAGGAACCTGGGTGTGCTCTTTAATACCAATCTTTCATTTGAAGGCCATGTTACTAACATCTGCAAAACCGCATTCTTCCATCTTAAAAATATATCTAAACTACGACATATGCTCTCAATGAAAAATGCAGAACAGTTAGTTCATGCGTTTATGACCTCAAGGCTAGATTACTGTAATGCTCTACTGGGTGGTTGTTCCTCCCGCTTGATAAATAAACTACAGCTCGTACAAAATGCAGCAGCTAGAGTTCTTACTAGAACTAGGAAGTATGACCATATTAGCCCAGTTCTGTCATCACTGCATTGGCTTCCTGTTAAACATCGTATAGATTTTAAAATCTTGCTAATTACTTACAAAGCACTAAATGGTTTAGCTCCCCAGTACCTGAGCGAGCTCT
This sequence comes from Ancherythroculter nigrocauda, assembly GCA_036281575.1. NCBI lineage: Eukaryota > Metazoa > Chordata > Actinopteri > Cypriniformes > Xenocyprididae > Ancherythroculter > Ancherythroculter nigrocauda. The sequence goes on along the minus strand of VTFQ01000003.1, from coordinate 38,601,891 downwards.
TAAATCATTATAATCCTTCACGTTTATTGCGATCTCAGAATTCAGGCCAGCTGATAATACCTAGAATATCAAAATCAACCGCAGGCAGTAGATCCTTCTCTTATTTGGCACGCAAACTCTGGAACAATCTTCCTAGCATTGTTCGGGATGCAGACACACTCTGTCAGTTTAAATCTAGACTAAAAACACATCTCTTTAACCTGGCATACACATAACACATTATCAAATCCGTTAAAGGATTATTAGGCTGCATAAATTAGGTCAGCCGGAACCGGGAACACTTCCTATAACACCAGATGTACTCGTTACATCAGAAAAAGAATGCATCTACGCTAATACTAGTCTTTCTGTTTATCCCAAGGTTTACCGTAGTCAACCGGATCCGGGCCGTATCCAGCTGAGACCAAGGACCTGTGCCTTGACACGACCACAACGCAGCCAGATCGAGTCGACTAGATTATCCATTGTGAAGACATCATCAACACGACAGCCAGTGCCACAGTTCCTCAACAAAAACCGACCATACCGGCGTGATGAATACGATCCACAATTGGACACGACCACAACGCAGCCCTGAAGTATCAGCAGAGATCGAGTCGACTAGATCATCCATTGTGAAGGCCTCATCGACACGACAGCCAGTAGCACAGTTCCTCAACAAACCGTCCATACCAGCGTGATGAATACGATCCTCAACTGGATAGAACTGAAATAAATACTTTGATTGTTGCGATCCTATCAGACTTATGATAGCAACCAGGGGCCGTATTCACAAAACATTTTATCTTAGCACTAAGAGTTCTCCTAAATAGCAGTAAAAGTTCTTAGCTAAGAGTTTTCTCTTAAAACCTATTCACAAAGCTGCTGAGACCAACTTTTACTAAGGAATCGACTGAAGTCTTAAGCTAAGAGTAAGGGCGGGGTTGACCTCGTTGCTATGGAGTTTACATACAGTGATTGGCTGATGGGGGAGGAGTCAGCGATTTAATCATAGAAATATTGGAGAATGAGGTGGCATGTTTGCACATTAAAATAAAAGTTAAAATAAAAATGTTGCCCTATTCAAAATAAAATGTTGCCATATTGTTGCCATAAAGGTTTTAAAACTAGTGTATATATATATATATATATATATATATATATATATTTTTTTTTTTTTTTTTTTTTTTTTTACTCTACTCAATCATTTGTAAGTGTGAACTCATGAAAACCACTGGCACAGGTAATCAGACAATATTTATTTATTTATTTATTTGTTAAAGATTTATTTTTGGCGTCTCATAGATTCAAATCTACAAATCAAAATGTATTGCATTTATGAAGAAAAGGTTCAGCACCCTCAAGGCTCTATTGCTTTTCCCTCAATGGTGTACAGTGTCTTTGGGTGGATTAGGACTGTTTGTGATTTGGTTTTAGTGATTTAGGAGTCCTCTTGACTACTCCTAACGTTTCACAGATTTAGGAGCTATTTTTAGCGCTAAAATGCTTTGTGAAATACTCTTAGAGCAAAAATTTAGGACTCCTAAAATTAGGACTGACACGGCCATTATTTTTAAGAGTTTCTCCTAAATCGGCAAGTTAGGAGCTACTTTTAGCCTTAAGATGTTTTGTGAATACGGCCCCTGATTCGTAACAAAGCACTGTTCGCCAGAGGAGAACTGGCCCCCCGACTAAGCCTGGTTTCTCCCAAGGTTTTTTCTCCATTTTAACACCTATTTGCCACTTGTTTGCCACCTGATGTCACCTGTTGGAGTTTGGGTTCCTTGCCGCTGTCGCCTTTGGCTTGCTTAGTTGGGGACACTTGACATTTGACTTGACATTTGATATTCAACAGTATTCTTGACATTTATTCAACAGTGCTTTGATCTGCCTGCATTGACACTATTCTTGAAGAGCTGCTGTGCAGCAAAAATTATGTACCAGTTATCAATGTAAAGCTGCTTTGACACAATCTGCATTGTAAAAAGCGCTATATAAATAAAGGTGACTTGACTTGACTTGAGTTGTCCAGTAATCAAGCAGTCTGGAGCAATCCCAAAACATATGAGCCAAGTCTGCTTTAGCAGAACGACATCGTTCACATGTGTCTTCTACATTAGCATAGATCTTGGACAGTCTAACCTTACTGTAATAAAGTCTGTGGAGGACCTTGAACTGAATTAAACCTAAGCGAGTACAGGATGTTGTTCCATTCACTCTAGATATTGCATTATTCCAAGTTTCATCTGATATATCTGCTGCCAGATCCTTTGTCCAGTCTGCATGGATTTTGTCTAGATTAATACTTTTTATTGACGTTAAAATATTATATACATTAGAAATTACTCCCTTCATATGCAATGGAATATTTAAAATTTTCGTCCAATCCTGTACTGTGAGGAATGGAGGGATAAGTGGGACAATGATTTTGGATTAGATGACGAACTTGAAAATATCTAAACATCTGATCTTGGGAGATTATATTTTGAGGAGAGAGTGGAGAATGGGGCAAAAAAATCATCAATAAAAAGATCACTAAATTTGACAAGACCTAAATGTTGCCACTGGTTGAAGACTGAGTCCAACTGAGCCGGAAGGAATAGGTGATTCTTACATATAGGGCTGGCTATGGAGAAGTCTTTAAAACCAAAGCATTGTCTGAACTGAAACCAAATCTTAAGGGTGTTTGCTACAACTGGACATACAATGAAATGAGTATACAATGAAATACCAAGGGGCAATTTAGATAAAGCTAAAGCAGGAAGAGATGATGAAGTACATGATTTTGCCACTGAAATACACCAGACATCATTGGGGTCCTTAAGCCAATAAAGTACTTTTGAGATATTTGCAGCCCAATAATAATACCTAAAGTTAGGAAGCGCTAATCCACCTTGAGTTTTCTGTTTTTGGAGAAATTCCTTCTGAATTCTTGGTGTTTTTCCACCCCATATAAATGATGAAATCAATCTGTCTAAATTCTGAAAAAAGGACTTTGTTAAAAAGATTGGGATACATTGAAACAAGTACATGAACCTTGGTAAAAAATTTTTACGCATTTTTACGCAATTGATTCTACCTGCAAGAGAAAGAAACAACAAATCCCATTTTTTGAGGTCTAGTTTTAACTTGTCGATTAAAAGAGCAAAGTTCTCTTTGTAAAGGTTAGGGAATCCCTGTGTGATGTTTATCCCTAAATATCTAAAACCTGATACAGACAGCTGAAAAGGTATATCAGTATTCGAAATATGGAGACCCTTACCGTTTATGGGAAAACAAATGCTTTTTGAAAAATTCAATTTATAGCCTGAGAATGTTCCAAATTGTTTCAATATCTTAACTACTTGTGGAATACCTAAGATCAGATCTGAAATGTACAACAGCATATCATCAGCATATAGCGATACTCTATGTTCTATACCCCTACTGTTGATGCCAGTAAAATGCTGTGAGTGTCTTAACGCTATAGATAGGGGCTCGATGGCTAAAGTAAAGAGTAAAGGACTAAGAGGACAACCTTGTCTTGTACCCCTTGATAAGGGAAAAGACTTTGAACATACTCTATTTGTGATTACAGATGCATTAGGGGAAGAATATAACAACTTAATTAAAGAGAGAAGATGCGTTCCAAAGCCAAATCTTTCCAACACAGAGAATAGATATTTCCATTCAACTCTGTCGAACGCTTTTTCGGCATCTAACGAGATGACTACTTGAGGGACAGAGTTCTGAGAAAATTTAGGTGAGTGGATTACCCCTAACAATCTCCGGATGTTACTAAAAGAATGCCGGCCTCTGACAAAACCTGTTTGGTCTTTTGCAATCAAGATTTCTATTACTGTATCTAAACGTAAAGCAAGGATTTTTGCCAAGATTTTAACATCAGAGTTTAAAAGAGAGATTGGCCTATAAGAATTACATGTCAAAGGATACTTACCAGGTTTTAATAAAAGTGTAATGTTTGCTTCATTCAAAGTTTGTGGCAAACTACCCTTTCCCAAAGAGTCTTTAAACATATCAAGAAGAATAGGGGCTAATTTATCTGCAAATTTTTTATAAAAGTCTATTGTATAGCCATCAGGGCCGGGAGTTTTTTTACTCTGCATTAATGTGATCGAGTATAAAATTTCTAGTTATTGGCGATTCTATTACACGGAACGTGAAAATAGAGACACCAGCCACCATAGTCACATGTTTGCCGGGGGCCAGAGCACCTGACATCAAAGCAAATTTAAAAGTGCTGGCTAATGCTAAACGTAAATATTCTAAAATCATTATCCACGTCGGCACAAATGATGTTCGACTTCGCCAGTTGGAGATCACTAAAATTAACATTAAAGAGGTGTGTGAACTCGCAAATTCAATGTCAGCAGAAGTAATTTGTTCTGGCCCTCTTCCTGTTCGTCAGAGTGATGAGATAGTTAGCAGGTTATCATCACTCAATGGCTGGCTGTCTAAGTGGTGTCCGCAGAATAATATAGGTTTCATAGACAATTGGAAAAGCTTTTGGGGCAGACCTGATCTGTTGAAAAGAGATGGTATTCATCCCTCCCGGGATGGTGCTGCCCTTCTATCTAGAAATTTGGCAAATAGTCTTAGAGCTGAAACATGACAAACCAGGGCCCAGATCAGGACGCAGACAAACTGGCTAAACCGACCGTCTGCTAGCCGCCTCACGTCACAGAACTCAAATAATTCACAGCACTTAGAAACTCTTTCACCTAGATATTATCACATAGAGACTGTGTCTGTACCTCGAACTAGTAAATACAAAAAACTTCCGAAACCTTTTAAGGGTAAAAATTTAATTGATGTTCAAAAAATGAAAATCACAGATAAATCAGATAAACAAATGATAAAGCTTGGGTTACTGAATATTAGATCTATTTCTTCAAAAGCACTTATTGTAAATGAAATTATCACAGACAATAAACTAGACTTGCTGTGTTTGACAGAAACCTGGCTAAAACCAGACGATTACATTACTTTAAATGAATCTAGTCCTCAAGGTTATGATTATCGACACAATCCTCGACAGAAAGGCAAAGGGGGAGGTGTTGCTGTAATTTATAGTAATATATTCAGAACAATTCAAAAGAATTTCAAATATAATTCCTTTGAAGTGATGGTGCTTTATGTAACATTATGTAAGTTGACATTTGTGCTGGCTACTGTATACAGGCCACCAGGGCACCATACTGACTTTATCAAAGAATTTGCTGATTTTCTATCAGAGTTAGTACTGGCTGCGGATAAAGTCCTTGTTGTTGGTGATTTTAATATCCATGTAGATAATAATAAAGACGCATTTGGATTGGCATTTGCAGACATTTTAAACTCTATTGGAGTTAGACAACACGTGTCAGGACCCACTCATTGTCGTAATCATACCCTAGATCTAATACTGTCGCATGGAATTGATATTGATGCTGTTGAAATTCTACAGCAGAGCGATGATATATCAGATCATTATTTAGTCTCGTGTATAATACAATTAGCCAAGGCTACAAAACCACCACCCAGCCATAAATATTGTAGAACCATCACGTCTACCACTAAAGATTGCTTTATTTGCCTTAGTATACCTGACAACTTAGAAGAACTCGATGCTGCAACAGAAACTATTGGCTCTCTCTTTTCCAGTACATTAGATGCAGTCGCTCCTTTACGTCTAAAGAAGATTAAGGAAACTAATCCAACGCCGTGGTATGATGAGCACACTCGGGCTCTAAAACGAGCTGTTAGAAAAGCTGAACGTAGTTGGAAGAAAACAAAACTAGAAGTTTTTCGCCTTTCGTGGAAAGAAAAAATGATTGAGTACAGAACGGCTATAAGAAATGCTAGATCTACTTATTTTTCAAATCTCTTAATAGAAAACAAACATAATCCTAGGTATTTATTTGACACAGTGGCTAAATTAACTAGAAACAGAGATTCAACTGCTGACGTTTCCATAGAGCACAGCAGTAATGACTTTATGAACTTCTTTACTTGCAAGATTGATAATATTAGAGAGAAAATTAAAAACATGCAACCGTCTACAGTTTCGCTTCAGACAGTGCACTGTAGTGTCCCTGAGGTAAAACTAGAATCATTCGCCGCTATAGGAGAGGAAGAATTATCTAAACTTATCAAATCATCAAAATCAACGACATGTATGCTAGACCCAATGCCGACTAAACTACTGAAAGAAATGCTTCCAGAGGTCGTAGGTCCACTTCTTGATATAATTAATTCATCCTTAACACTAGGATACGTGCCAAAAACCTTTAAGCAGGCTATTATTAAACCTCTTATTAAAAAACCTCAACTAGATCCGAGAGATTTAGTAAATTACAGGCCAATATCGAATCTACCTTTTCTGTCAAAGATACTAGAAAAGGCAGTTTCAACACAACTGTGCTCCTTTTTAGAAAGAAATGGAATCTGTGAGGATTTCCAGTCAGGATTTAGACCATACCATAGTACTGAGACTGCTCTCGTTAGAGTTACAAATGATCTACTCCTATCACCCGATCGTGGCTGTATTTCTCTATTAGTGTTATTAGATCTCAGTGCTGCTTTTGACACTATCGATCATACCATTCTTTTAAAAAGACTTGAAAACTATATTGGCATTAGTGGAATTGCTTTGGCATGGCTCAAATCGTACTTATCTGACCGTTATCAGTCTGTAGTAGTTAATGAAGAGATGTCGTATCGATCACAGGTTCAATATGGAGTACCACAAGGCTCAGTACTAGGACCGTTGCTTTTCACTCTGTACATGCTGCCCTTAGGAGAGATAATTAGGAAGCATGGTGTTAGTTTTCACTGCTACGCTGACGATACTCAGCTCTATATTTCCTCGCGCCCTGACGAAACCTACAAATTCACAAAACTAACAGAATGCATAGCTGACATTAAAAACTGGATGACAAGAAATTTCTTATTATTAAATTCAGAAAAAACTGATATCCTAATCTTTGGACCAAAAACTTCCTCACGAAAAAACCTTGAATACTCTCTAACACTTGACGGGTGCTCCATTAAACCTTCGTCCTCAGTTAGGAACTTGGGTGTGCTCTTTGATACCAATCTTTCATTTGAAAGTCATGTTTCTAGTATCTGTAAAACCGCCTTCTTCCATCTAAAAAATATATCTAAATTACGACATATGCTCTCAATGACAAATGCAGAACAGTTGGTTCATGCATTCATGACCTCAAGACTAGATTATTGTAACGCTCTACTGGGTGGTTGTTCTGCTCGGCTTTTAAACAGACTACAGTTGGTCCAAAATGCGGCAGCTAGAGTTCTTACTAGAACCAGAAAGTATGACCATATTAGCCCAGTTCTGTCAACATTACATTGGCTCCCTATTAAACATCGTATAGATTTTAAAATCTTGCTACTTACTCTTGCTACAACTAAAGCTCTAAATGGTTTAGCTCCCCAGTACCTAAGTGAGCTCTTAATGCATTATAGTCCTTCACGTTTATTGCGATCTCAGAATTCAGGCCAGTTGATAATACCCAGAATATCAAAATCAACTGAAGGCGGCAGATCCTTTTCCTATTTAGCACCTAAACTCTGGAACAATCTTCCTAGCATTGTTCGGGAAGCAGACACACTCTGTCAGTTTAAATCTAGACTAAAAACACATCTCTTTGCTCTTGCATACACATAACACATTATCAATACATTAACATGTTTCAAATCCGTTAAAGGATTGCTACGCTGCAATAATTAGGTCGGCCGGAACGGAGAACATTTCCTATAACACTAGATATACCTGTACATCAGAATAAGAATGGCATCTACGCTAATATCTGTCTCTCTGCTTATCCTGAGGTTTGCCGGGTGCTGGATCCAGGCCGTATCCAGATCAGATGGAGAACCTGTGTCTGTACCTGACTACAACGTAGCCCAGGAGACAATGGGCCTACAGATCCAGTTCTGGCTGCATCTACAATTCAGATTTTTAATCCCCGTATCCGCTTACATATATTTATATATAATCTATTTTTAATCTCTATAATAAAAATGTATAATTCAGATTTTGATCTCCATATCCATTTACATATATTATATATATCTTCCCAGGGGTTTTTTCCCTCCTAGGACTTTTTTCCCAGTGCTAGCACACTGGGTTTTTCTCCTAGGGGGTTTTTTCCACCCCTGGGAGTCAGCCGACATTGGCTTAATGTAGCACCATCTTGTATATGTTACATATTACCACGCTTGTTTGTACAGCTTATTTTTAACCACTTGCCTTTTTTCTGTGCTTCTGATATGTAAAGCTGCTTTGAAACAATTACCAATTGTAAAAGCGCTATATAAATAAATTTGACTTGACTTGACTTGACTTCTATTTGTATGGGCTGATCTAAATTACTTTTCTGCACAGAATTAAGGGTGGGTATATCTATATTGTTTAAAAATTCTAACATTTCAGAGTTAGATTCAGGGCTTTCAGAAGTATATAAATTTAAGTAGTAGTTCTTAAAAATGTTATTAATTTCAACTGGGTTAACTATTAAATCATTATTACTGTTACAAATTTGAGGTATAAGTTGAGAGGCAGCTTTAGATTTTAACTGGTGTGCTAAAAGTCATCCTGCTTTTTCTCCATGATTGTATATATATCCTCTAGAACGTAATAAATACCATTCTGTTTTATTTGTTGATAACAGATTATACTGAACTTGAAGGTTCAGCCTTTCCTTATAAAGTTCAGGTGAGGGAGATGTGGAATATTGATAATCTAACCTTTTTATAGAATCAATTAAATCGCCCTGTTTTTGTTTACGTTTTTTGTTGAGAGTTGAGGTACATTAAATTATTTCTCCCCTGATAACTACTTTTAATGTCTCCCACAATGTAGATGCTGAGATAGATTCTGATTTGTTATTTAATAGAAAATTATCTATAGCTGTTGATACAAATTAACAAAATGCAGGATCTGATAACAAGGCCGTATTTAGTCTCCACATAGGCCTTTCATTATACCTCAAATTGCAAATAGATCTAATTGCAAGGGGACATGGTCTGATTCCTCTATAGGTAAATATTCAATTTGTCCAACAGAAGGAAGGAGAGATTTATCTATAAAGAAATAATCAATTCTTGAATAGGAGTGATGAACTCTGAAAAATAGGAATATGCTCTGCTGTTTGGAAACAGAAATCGTCAAGGGTCAACAGCTCCCATTTGATCCATGAATGTGGATAAAGCTTGGGCCATCTTAGAACGTGATAAAGATTTAGGACTTGAACGGTCAAGAGATGGATCCATAATACAATTTATATCGCCACCAAAAATCATGAGATGGGAATTTAGGTCTGGCAATAAAGAAATCAACTTATTAATAAAATTCACATCATCCCAGTTAGGAGCATATACATTAACCAATAAAACAGGGACATGATATAACATCACAGAGACTACAACATATCTTCCCTGAGGGTCTGCAATAGAAGCAGAGGCAGTAAATTGGATACTTTTGTGTATCAATATGGCAGTGCCCCTTGCCTTAGAGTTAAAGTTGGAGTGAAAAACTCACCCCACCCATGATTTCCTAATTCTGAGATGATCAACCATATGTAGGTGGGTTTCCTGTAAATATATTATTTCAGATTTTATTCTTTTTAAATATGCAAAAATTATTCCTCTTTTAGCTGGGCTATTTAGGCCTTTGACATTCCAGCTAACAAATCTCACTTTTGATCCCCCAAGAGATTTAGTATTATCGGCCATATCAGACATGGGCAAATATGAATTTAAACAGGCAATCACAAATTAAAGATGCAATCATCAACTTACATGTTTCCTCATTGTTAAGTTCTTTCACAAACATAACATAAAACTAAACTTTTCCAACACTTTTTGGATAAAACAAGTAACATAAAACCAAACTTCCCAACATGATCCCCTTGCTTGCTTCCCCAACTGAAACAAGCCACAGAATCCTACTCAAATTGAATGGCTCCCGATTATCCAGTCTTTTTCTTACCTTCTTGAGAGATCCCAAACCACAATATTTAAACTGAGTTCAGTATAGCGTCATTGTTATACATTGTACTAAATTAGTATTAAGGCAATGAACAGAAACAACATACTATCATTTCTTAAAATTTTAGATGACTTGCAATAGAAGAAAAAAAAAAAGAAGAAAAAAAAAAAGTCACCTTATTGCCTGAAGTATATTGTCTGTGTCGTATAACTTCACAGACAATGTATTACGGTCAGAACCGGTCTTTAATCTTGTACAAGGATGCGTTGTTTATAAAAAAGACTCGGCAGCCTTAGTTGAATCAAAAGTGTGAGTTTCCTCTCCGAATTTCACACGCAGACGGGCAGGGTACAGAACTTGAAACTTTATTCCTTTCTGATAGAGGGACTGTTTGACTTCTTTGAATTTGGTGCATTTCTTCGCCAATGCAGTGCTCATATCTGGGTATAGTCTCAGTGACACTCCACTGAATTTAACATCATGTCGCCTGGCCCAGTGAAGTGCCTTTTCCTTTTCCTGAAAACGGTGGAAGCAGACGATGAATGGTCTTGGAGATTGCCCTGCTCCAGGTTTGGGGCGAAGTGCGCGATGCACTCGCTCAAGTTCAGGAGGTTTGTCAAACATGCTCTCCATGGTATCTTTAAGCAGCCCAGATATAAATCTGATAGTGATAGATAATCCTGATTTGTAATCGAGACGTTGTCAGACAAAATCAACATACACATAAGATAAAGACATTTTCTGTGATTTTGTGGCTGTACATGTAAAATGATCACTCAGGTTAGAAGCAATAGTATCTATTTTATTTGTTCTCTGACAGAGCACACATCCTCAACTGAATGCGCTGATCCTCTAAGTGACTCACTGAACAGAGCAGATGCAGAAAGAGGTGAGCCTGCGGAAGGAAAGTAAGATCTCGCGCTTGTGCTGCAGTACTGGGGGTCTCGGAAGATAGATAAGGTTTCAACAAGTCACTATATTTGTCACAATACGCTTTCTTGGAAAACAGACGCTAAGTTGGCTACACTAATGCAGCCTTCTGTCTCCAGGTCCAAGGCGGTAAACCGCTATCAAAAATGGTGTTACTGCAATTTTGCACCGGCCGGAGGCCATTACCAAACTGGTTCCGCGTGTGTATCACACCAATGTACATATTTTGCAACAGCAAATCAGTTATTAATTATGAAGGCTACATTCAAAATAAACTGGTAGTATTATTTTTCTTCAAAACTATCTAAAAAATGTAATGCCTGTAGGAATAAAATTTAATGCTTTTTAATGCCATTTAAGGGCCTTAATTTTCGCAAAATCCTTTTAATGACTTTTAATACTTTTTAATGCCCCGCGGATACCCTGGTAAATTGTGTCCTCAGGTTTGTGTATGTAGTGTTCTGTGAGGTGAATATTCTGGATGTCATGACAACAGTGCGATAGTTATCTTATGCATGACCGGCTGCTGATGGCTCACATGCACTCTCAGGAACAAACACAGAGTAATGAACGAGCTCAGTATTTTGAATGAATAATACTGTTTCTTTCTTGCAATACCTTATAGTATGTCTCCTGAACACTTTCTATATATGAAGCACATCTCATTGTATCATTACTTGATACTTTTTGTATCCTTTTTGTAAAGTTTGAGCCTGGTCAACATTCACTGCCATTACAAGGGGGAGCGCATCCAGGATATTTTTCAAAATTTCTCCTTTTGTGGTCCAAAAAAGAAAGAAGGAAATAGGATTGGAACAACACCAGGGTGAGTAAAAGATGACTTCATTTTCATTTTGTGGTGAACTATCCCCTTAATTATCACATTTCAGCAATATTGCGATTCCTGTTTTTCTGTCCCTAGATTAAACCCCTTCTGAAATTAAAATTGAGACTTTAAAGCAGCATCAATGGAATAATAATAATAATAATAATAATAATAATAATTCCCTACATTTATATAGCGCTTTTCTGGGTACTCAAAGCGCTTTACATATGGAAGGGGGAATCTCCTCAACCACCACCAATGTGCAGCATCCACCTGGATGATGCGACGACAGCCATATTGTGCCATAACGCCCACCACACACCAGCTTATTGGTGAAGAGGAGACAGAGTGATGAAGCCAATCAGTATATGGGGATGATTAGGAGGCCATGATGGACAGAGGCCAATGGGCAAATGTGGCCAGGATGTCAGGGTTACACCCTTACACTTTTTGAAGGACATCCTGAGATTTTGAATGACCACAGAGAGTCAGGACCTCGGTTTAACGTCTCATCCAAAGGATGGTGCTTTTAGTATAGTGTCCCCATCACTATACTGGGGCGTTAGGACCCACACAGACCACAGGGTGAGCACCCCCTGCTGGCCTCACTAACACCTCTTCCAGCAGCAACCTAGTTTTCCCAGAAGGTCTCCCATCCAGGTACTAACCAGGCTCAGCCCTACTTAGCTTCAGTGGGCAAACAGTCTTGGGCTACAGGGTGATATGGCTGCTGGCCAAACACAATGACTGGATCTAAAACCTTCAGATGACAGAGATTATATCCACATGCAAGTTACTGAACCTGTTTAGTGCAGAGCGGCTCTCTTGCACTGTATGACATTACAGAAAACTAGTTGTCCGGTCTGGTTCTGTTTACAGCAGGACTTCACCTAAAATGCAGTTACGAGTTCTGATAATTTAGTCCTTTAGTGTGTGAGTTTATGGAATGCTGTTGTCACTCTTGCAAAATCCCATATATACACAAATAATTATTTGAAAAATATAATTTTCGTGCAGCCAGTTGGCCCCTCCCCAGTGTAGGCCCCGGGCTTCAGCCCATGGAAGCCCGTGCGTTAATGCGCCCCTGGTCTCAACAGGTAAACGTAAGCTACTTTCAATAAAAGGTCCAAAATATTAAGAATACTTTAGCTGTGTTGCTATGTGTAATGAGAGTAAGCAACTGAGTAGCTAACACCCTGTCTAGAGCAAACGTGAGCATCTTGCTTATAATAAATCCATCCAACGTATCTGCATTGGACACTTTTTTTTGACATGACGCACCTGGTTTAATTTGAATTAACTTAAAATTGTGCATAAAGTTAGTTTTAAGAAATAGAACAGGACACAGAGAGTGTGACTCACTCTTCTCTAGGTTGAGGAAGAACTTGGGTAGTGGTGCTTGCACCTCAGTAAGCCTTCTCTTTGGTTGAGGAGAGGCATTGCTGCTGCTTCCACCCCCAGCTTCTGCTGCCCGATCCCCTCCGGATGTATTGCGTGTTGAGCGACGCAAGGATTGTGTGGCATCAGAATCCAGGTAGGCACAGCGTCTGCGCTTAGGCGGGGTTGCCATGATGACAGGGACACAGGAGGTTTCGCTCAGAGCTGCTTGGCTGTCTGTGGACTGGGGGGTAGAAGGATTCTGGCCAGGACTGGGGGAACGCTCTCTGAGATTCCTTCAATAAAAGTGAGAATTATGTGTAATATTAGCTGATCTTAGATTCTAAAATGAAAAAAAAAAAAAAAAAAAAATAGATATAACATCAATACCAATTCCACAGAAGCACATGTAAACATCCTGACTGACAGGGACTGTGTTGCATGCATTCTACATGCTCTAAGTTATACGCCAGCCCAACAGGAAGTCAGCTATTATGGGTTGTTTGAAAAATGCATACTCATATTATATTTGATATATTCCTCCTAGGCGATTCATCCAATCGCCACCAAACTCTGTCAGCATGAAGTCAAGACATTGAGGATGCGAAATTGAAAGCAGATTTTCGATATCTCGAACGGTTTGGCTGTGGCGAGGCAACAAATTTATGGCGAGAAAAGGGAAATAGGAAGTGTGTTATAATGTCTGCATACATTGATTGATTTCGATGAAACTTCAGCTGTGTGTTCATTGTAGGAGTCCAATTACATGAATGTGACAATTGTGAGTCAAAGTTATAGCACCACCAACTGCCAGCTGGAAGTGTGACACCTTCAAAATGCTTTGAGATCACCCTCTTATTTTTACCCGATTTGCTTCAAACTTCATCAGAATAATGTCAAGACATGGCAAATGTAGACCTGTGAAAAGATTTTTGATAGTTTAAACAGTGTTGCCATGGCAACGCATCAAACTTTATTATTCGTTTTGGATGAATTTGAGACTCTTAGCATAATTCAAATTGCATGAAACTCGACATACACAACAGCAATGTCAACCAGTAGACATAGGCAAAACCCTAGAAATGGGAGGGGAGGAGAGCCTCTATAGCTCTATATTTTTGACAAAAGTGGGGGTGTTAGTTTTACCTAAAGTCACCAAACTCGGTACATACTGTATATTGTTCTTATTAAGCTGGACAACTTTCTATTTTATAGTCATTAGCTCCGACCAACAGGAAGTCCGATATTTTGGTTTGAATGTGGATTTTTTTTAATAATCAGGTTCTAAGTTTTTATGTACTCCTCTTAGGGGATTCATGCAATCGCCATTACTTTCTGAACATTATGACAAGACATTGTAGATGCTAAATTGCGAAGGATTATAGCATATCTCGAATGGTGTTGCCATGGCAAGGGTTTAAAGTAAGGACAAAAAAGGGAAACGAGAAGTGTCTCATATCTTGTAAAATCATTGTCTGATTTAAATTAAATTAAGATTCTATGTTTGGTCATTGAACCTGAATGAATTTTAAATGAATATTACTATATATTTGTTTTCTTTAAAATTGTGTATTTTTTATTTTTTAATTCAGACCTGCCAACCTTGGATTTTTTTTTTTTTTTTTTTATAATTTTTTTATAATAAAAAATTATATTATCATATAATTTTTTACATTTTTGAGAATACAATACACAAAACACACACACACACACCCATCTTGGTTAATCTAATTTTGACTATTAAAGTTTTTTAATTTGACACAATTAAAAATTTCCCTACACCTGCAAAAAGCATTTTTTAAATTCATGATTAATATTGCATTGCATAATGTGTTCTTATACAAACTGACAACCACAAGTGAATTGCATTCATATATTTAATATGGACTAAAAATTTTTGTTTGCAATTTCAAGTAGGCTATATTTACATAAAACTAACCTGACAGTCGAGTCTTTTATACAGGTTTTGTAATGAAAACTAGTCTACAATTAAGAAACCCTTAGAAAACAGTAAACATTGAGTTTACATGCGATTCATTTAAAATACTATTTATTTATTATTCCAATATCCAAATATGATACTAAATCCCACAGAAAAAAGGGTTTCTATTTGTAACATGCTGTCTTTGAATTATAAACAAGACAAACATTCGCTGAATAAAGGTTAGCCAATACAAACATATTTATAGAAAACAGCTGACAATGAATAGAAAGGACCAATAAGAGCAAAATATATCAAGTATTCAAGAATATCAAGAAGTCCGACATATAACGAGGGGTTTTGTTAACTAAAGCGTCCATCATTTAACGAATCTTAAAAACACGGGGGGATAATTAAAAATGTTTTCTGACAAAAAAATAACAAGCAAGAACAAATTTTAAACCAAGCATGGCAATTTTCATTTTACCTCTCTGTGTGCGCGCGCATTTGTGTTTATGAGAGCTCGCGTAGCTTTGAGACAAGTTAAGACAACGGTAATTTTAAATGCATAAGTAACTAATGTGCTAGTTTTCATACAAAATAAGTAGGCTATGTAAGATAATTAGGTACTTTAGTTAGTATTAACACAAAAACGCAACACATGTAGGCCTAGGCTACGTTTCTCAACACTGAGAATAAATAAATAAATGCCTGTTTCTCCAGACTCCTGCTTGTCAGTCAGTCACACATCACAACATTTTCATAATCACTAAGCCATATAGCGATTTCCATTTTATTTAGATTTGTTGTCCAACATTACTTGAGCATTTTATACCCGTTTACCTTAAGAAGTTAGAAGTACCGTGACTACTGTACTGTCCTCGCTTGAGAGTTCAGTCACTGAGACAGCGGGAGTGGAAGGAGGGATCGAGCAGGATTTTCTGTTGCTGTCTATTTGCAGTCTCTTTTTATTGATAGGCTTTACGCATTTGTCAATCATCCCCTCTAGCTATTTGGGGAAATGAACCAAGCGCTATGATTGGTTGAACTCTTTTGCTGGATTTGAGTACTATGCGTGCACGGAGGAGTCACCAGGTTTTTGCGTAGTATAGAGTGACAAATCGTACCAGCGTACTTTGAGGTCAAAATGCGTACCCGCTATGCAAAATGCGTACGTGTTGGCAGGTCTGTTAATTCAAGACACTAAACAATATTCTCCTCTGAATTATACACCATTTATTTAATAATATAAAACAATAATAATACAATAATACAATAAAAAAAACACATTTGAGTTTCTTTTTCAATCAATGTAGTATGTGTAACTTAAAAATAAGCAGATTAGTGCTCTGTTTGAAGACAAGAAATAAAAGCATGTAATATACTGTATAACCAAAAGATGGCACCAAAGGCACTCTGTGTCCCTCTGTCTTTCCTCCCCCTCCTCACTCTCTTAGTCTCACTCTTTCTCTCTCTCTCTCTCTCTCTCTCTCTCTCTCTCTGTGTGTGTGTCTCTGTCTGGTCTCCCTCCCATTGTGTGTGTGTGTGTGTGTGTGTGTGTGTGTGTTTTACAATCTTGATTAGTGGTCTTTAACACTCTGAAGTCGGTTAAGCCGTTGGCGCCTTTACTTGCTTTTTTTTTTCTTAACAGTGCAAAAGACACTCAAAATACTCCAGCATTTTTTGACATACAAATAAGAGTTATATATTATTAAAAACTGTGTAATGTCTTTATTTATCAGGCATGAAAACGGGTCAGGGGTGAAAAAGGGGAGAAAGATATTACCCCTCTACACAGTAAAATCAACAGTGTTAATCAAACAGTGTTAATCTGCATTTACTCTTAAGGAGTTAATTTAACAACAAATAGTGAAAAATACCCCCTAGTGTTGGTGAAAATAATCAGAGTTGAATTCTGCCTTGTTAAATTTACTCTGTTAAGCCCCGCCCCTTAAGCCAACTCCGAAGACCTGAGCAGAAGTTCTCTCGTCGCCATCTTCTTTTGCCTCACACTAAAAGGTAAGTTCTTTTAATTAACTTATTAAAACGTAAGTATTTGATGTTAACGATTGTGCTAATAATAATGCAGTTGTAGTTTTTTGATCTGGTAATTGGTTTAAACTCGGAAATATCGAATACCTTCGCTGCAAGTCACTAGGCCTAAGTTGGAGAAATGTGCTTTTTCGTCACAATGTGGTAATGATAAAGTTAAAATTATGTCAGTAATCTTACATAATTTGATTTTCAGCTGTAGTTGGGTGTATCCATTTAACGGAAGCACGAACAACTATTTTATATTGTTATTAGACATAAACAATCAGTTGACTTCAGCAGAGGATCGGTTGATACAAGTAACGCATTTTGAAATTCACTCTTTGTAAGCAGTGACTGTTATTGGCATGGCATAGCACATATTGCTGAGCTAACGTATTTTTGTTCTTTTTTTTTTAATTAACAAGCTTCTCCTGTGCACTCAAACAAGTCCCTGTCTTCATCCTTTGATTCCACTGACTCACAGGACACACTCATTATTGAAGAAAGGTTTTCAAGTACACGAATGAGGCTCGATGATGAAGCTAAAAAAGGTGGGCAACACGTTATTACTAGGGCTGTCAATCGATTAAAAATTTTAATCTAATTAATTACATACTCTGTGATTAATTAATCTAAATTAATCGCATACATAATTTTTGCTGTGAAAGTATTAAATATTTAAATTCAAATGAATCAATGCAGGGTTTTTCCTGGGTCAAAAATGGTCTTCGGTGGTGACAGACATGGTCATCCATGTGATTTTATAGCTTTGTAAGCGAAGATGCTTTTTTGCTAAACCTGAAAAGTATTAAAAAGTAGCATTTAGAAGTTATATTAACTAATAATATAATTTTCTACCATATACAATTAAAATGCACCTAGCTAACAACAACTTGCTTTGTTCTGGTTTCACCTTACTCCAGTCTAAACTAACTGATTTTATAGGTAGGCCTAATTTTAGGCCTCATTGTCATTTAAATAACCTGAAAATATTGTGGATTATTAAGGCTAATTTTACTAACCACTCTTGCTAAATGGGGTAAGCACCAGGTAAGCACACTTATGTTTTCATTTCAGAGTTGTTCGAGTAAATGATTCATTATAGACCGTGTGGACAGATCAGTTGTTGTCATGATTATTAAAGTGAATCTGTTCAAATGAGTCATTAGGTCACGAATTGGACATTAAGCGGACGTTGACGCGTTGCATGCGAATCGCGACTGTTATTAGGACATCGCAAAAGATTTGTCAACACGGAAAACACTTCACCACTGGATAGGATTTTCTTTTTGTTTACTGAAAATGTGGTTTATGTCAGCTGCACGTGCAGGGCGCCTGTCAGAGAAGATGAGGTGACGTTCTTTTGAGCACTATTCACACCCATCGGTTATTCAGGAAAAACATTCTCCGAATGCGCCTCGTGAAACATGGATTCGGTCTAACAAACTTTTAGCATTGTGTCAGTTGATTTAGATTATTATGTGTGAGGTAGAGAGAGTGCAAAGACGTTACTTTGAAGAAGAAGAGAGCTCGCGCGCACGAGGGAGGAGCTCTGCTTGTTCTGTCCGTCAGCTCAGCAGTCGTCTCCCTCCTTCATTTTACAATGGAATGGTGGCTAGAACGGCTCCAGGTTCAAAGGTCAATACGGAATGGATTAATCTGCATTATTTTTTTTTACGTGTTATTTTTTCTCAGATTAATCAATCGAAATTAACGCGTTATTTTGACAGCCCTAGTTATTACTTATGCATTTGAGGGGGAAAGAAAAAAAATTAAACTAATAAAACTAATAAATCAATTTAAAAATCCAACATTAGTTTGATCTTTATATGAAACATTTTGAAAAATATGTATAAATCTTGTTTTAAGTATTTTTTACATGATATTAGATATATAGATAGATATATACTTTTTTTATTTTTATTTTGCAGTACATCACAACCAAGGAAGGTGAATGAGAAATATGCCAGAGTAATTGTGGTGTTCCTGTATCTCAGTGACCCCTCCTTCAAAAATGGCTACGTAGTATCACACATTTTCTTTTTCTTTCTTTTTTTTTTTTTTTTTTTAGTTTTAATTATTTTTAAACGGTTTTAAATGGTGTATTTTGCTTTTGGATTTTATTTTATTTTTTTTTTCTTCTGTGCTTTTGTCTTTCTAAGGAGCATTGCTATGTTGGTGAAAGTGCCACCAGTTACTTGCCATGGAGAATCAAAACTATACAGAGAGGCATTGCTAAAGAACAAGCAGTATCATTTGAGTATCATGTGAGTAAAAACCTAAATTAAATATGTTCATCATAAGCGATCAAGTCTCTTCAGACAATTTGATCTAAACCCCAATTCATATGGATTAGTTTTCCGATGTCTTTATGAACTTTTTGAAGCGTCAAAAGTGTCAGTTGGAAAGGCAGTCTATGGAAGGAAATCTGACAGCATTCTGTCATCAAAAATATCATAATTTGTGTTCCAAACAAGAACAAAAGTCTTATGGGTTTGGAACGACATGAGGGTGAGAATTTAAATGTCCCTTTAAATGTGACTAAAGATTAACTTAATATAGCATTCTTTAAGCAGTGTTGATCTTAAAATGCTTTTGTTGTTCATCAGGAAAAGGATCATCTTGTCAAGGCCAGAAAAGGCGTCTACATCTCAAGTAGTGATATCTTGTCTTCTAGAAGGTTTGTTTTTATTTATTATTATTTTTATTATTATTTTCTTGTAGTTTTCTTTATTTAACATTAGTCCTCTGCAATTTGCTTGGCTTTCTCAGAGTGAAACGAGCATTGAGGAGCATCTTCAAGACATCGTTGGAAGTGCTCAGCCCTATCACCTGGCTGTTGAAACCAAGAATTCAGTTCACCAGTTCTTCATTCTTGATCAACATGTCATTCCATGCAAGTCAGTCTTCTTTTGATGCCTTTTGATGAAATTTTTAATGGGATTAATTCACCCAAAAATGAAAATTGTCATTAACTCTGCCTCATGCTGTTCCAAACACGTAAGACCTTCGTTCATCTTCGAAACAACAATGAAGATATTTGAATGAAATCTGAAAGTTTTCTGTCCCTCTGTTGACAGTTTACACAACTAGCACATTCAAGGCCCCGACAGGCAGTAATGAGACATTAAAGTAATCCATGTTACTCTATTGGTTTAACCTCAACTTTATACACGCATTCACACAACGACTGCTTTCATTTCAACAAATCACTCATGCGTCGTTGTGCTCTCATGTACTCAAGTCCGGTATTGTGTTGCTGAACTGAACTGAAGTTAAATCAACAGAGTCACATGGGTTACTTTAATGATGCCTTTACTGCCTTTCTGGGCCTTGAAAGTGGCAGTTGTGTAGGCTGTTAATGAAATGACAGAAGTCTCCCAGATTTCATCAAAAATATCTTCATTTGTGTTCTGAAAATGAACAAAAAGCCTTACAGGTTTAGAATGACATGAGGGTGAGTTAAGGAGAGAATTTATTTTTTGGTGAACTAACATTTTAAGGCACACTTTGTTTTTGGCACCATTTATAAAACTATTCTACACAAGATGTACACTTTCATTCAGACCACAGTGTACAACAAAGATGATGACAAAGTGGAAGTCCTTGTATTTCTGAGGTTAGAGCAAGGCTGCTTAGCTAGGTGGTTCAACAGATTCTGTACTGCATATAGTGATGTATTGTCATTTCATGCAGATGTGATGTATTTTTGTGCATATACGTGTATGTTTCTTGAGCCTGATAACGTTTAAATAAATATTTTAAATGTGATGTCATTGAACTTGTTTTCTTTTCTGTTTTGAAAACACCAATAGGGTTTTAAAATTTGAGAATTTTTCACTATTACAAATGTAAATAAACTCTACATAAGTGAAATATTAACACTAATCAGAGTTAATTTTCCCCTAGTGTTAAACTCTAGTAACACCAAACAGAGTTAATTTCTCCTAATGTTAAACTCTAGTAACACCAAACAGAGTTAATTTTTCCCTGGTGTTAAACTCAAGTAACACTAAAAAGAGTTAATTTCTCCTAGTGTTAAACTCTAGTAACACTATTCAGTGTTGAGCAGTGTTACATTTTTACTCAAAATAGAGTTAATTTAACTCTGAAAATGTAACACTATGACGAGAGTCAATTTATCACCAATTCTGAGTGGGACCAAATACACTCGGGCTAAGTGTTAAATTTGACTCTTATAGAGTTCATTTAACACTGCAAAATTTACTGTGTAGGGGGGTCTGGGGGCATGCTCCCCCGGAAGAAAAATGTAAATATTCCATATTTTAAAGCATCAATCTGATGCATTTTGAGATACTTTTTTTGCCAACCTGGGGAGAGCTGGAGAAACTTAACTTCAGCCATAAGTCAAAAATTATTATGGCCTCCTTACTAAGTATTATGAAGGGGGATCAAAAGAATCTTTATTGGTGTCGATTTTCAGTCTCTTTTTAATGATAGGCTTTACGCATCTGTCAATCATGCCCACTTGCTATTTGGGGGAAAAACCTAGCGCTATGATTGGTCGAACTCTACTTCTTTTGCTGTTGCTTGATTTGAGGACTTTGCATGCACAGAGGTGTCACCAGGTTTTTGCGTAGTTTAGAGTGACAAATTGTACCAGCGTACTTTGAAGTCAAAATGTGTATCCGCTATGCAAATTGCATACAGGTTGGCAGGTATGCTTATTGATAGAACGGTGGACCACTTTACCTTCTGCCTTGTCAGTCCTCTCACCTCAAAATCTACCTGCTCAAAAACGGTAGGGTTAGCTAATAATTTTCCACCAGAGCTTTAGCTAGCTGGCTAATGTTGCGTTCTCTCCTGCTGTGTTCAATGACTCAATTCATCAAGCTGTAGCTAACGTTAGCTAAGTCTATGTCAACAGAGCTCCTTTGTAACTTAACTTAGATATACCAGAAAATATTAAAATTATTGAAACCATCCAGGGCCGGATTGGGACTCATTTTCAGCCCTGCAGTTTCATGCCTTAGACCGGCCCACTTTAATTCACGACTGACTATATTAAAATAATGTAATTAAAACCTCAGTATATAAGTCTGCAATAGTGCACTGTTCTCTACAGCCTTGTAAATAATTGTATTTTTCAAAAATATCTTTAAATACCCATGATAGTACAAATGATAGTACAAAAAATGCTAAAATTTGATATAAAGTTATTTTTATAGTTATAATAATGATTTTATAATGTGAACCATTGATTAATTCTCTAGCCATCTAGTGGCTGTAGTTAAAAATTCATGTTATTTTAATTTTAATTTAATTGTTTGCTTTCCAGTAGATGGCAGTAATCGTCCACTAAACCCAGGCACATTTTTCATGTCTATCACTATGAATGAAATTTAGAAATGTAGATCTTTATTAAAATGAATTTAACATAACATTTAGCTATTTTATATAAATGTATATACTTAAATTATTACAAATTGGGGCAAATAAATAAAACAAAATACCATAAATCCTACAAAATTGCACAACTTTACAATAAAATATTAAAGTAGGCTATTACGTTTGTTTAAAAAAAAAAGTTACATGTTACAAAATCACATTTTACTCTCTGGTTAAGCTAGTTGGACAGAAAAAATGAATATTGTTGGCCAATGTGTAATAGCATAGCAAGCAACATAACATAAGTGATAGGCCATATTTTATTATTTGCCTACTATTATTACGATATGAGTAAGCTGCATACATGCCTTTATCTTTTGCATGTTTTCCCCTCTTCCTTTTTTATTTATTTACGTTACTTAAATTGGCCTCCGGTGGCTTAGACCTTTTGCTTTACCATAATTTAGCGTTGATTTAGAACTGTCCCTACAGATGTCACCTCATCCCTTCTTCTCGTATACTTTTGAGGGAGTGGTCTTCTCTGGGCACACACTCCGAGTCCCTCCCGACCAGGTTAATTTACCCACCGAGTGACATGATATCATTGACATTGCGTGCAAATGAGCAGTAAAAACCCGATCGCGCATTCGTTTGTTTTTTCTTGCACGGGTGCCCCGCACCGCCCTGAGCCGTCCAGGCCTAAATCCGTCACTGAATGGTTTTTAGGAAAAAGTTAGGCTACTCAGCTTAGTACATTTGGCCGCGTCCACAGTTTCTAGAGCATCCATATTTCAACCCAGTGCCATGACAACACCGGCCCTCGCAGCCAAATAAACAGACCGGCCCACCGGGAATTCTCCCGGTGCTCTCGATTAGCCAATGAAAACCTGAAACCATCACTCACCAAATTCAGTCAGGTAAATCACTGAGGCCAGGCATGCTTTCAGCTTCTGATGGTGGTCTGCACTGGTGATGCAAGGCCCTTCGCGTTAATATTTCCATGCACTCGCACTCCCTTCTGGCACGCGCACCTGTTCGCAGTTCACTAAATATGATTGTGAATGGTAAGTTTTTATATAGTGTCTGTGAATATTATAATACAGACATTAGGCTCTATAATATAACAAATATAATACATAAAATGTCATAGACATAATATGAATGTTTAGACGATTTCTTTGGCCTGTTTTGAACAGATTATAATGGGTTTACTGTGAAATAGTCTAGTGCCACATCAATGAAGCTTTTGTTCACAATGAATTATGAAAATTCAGCTTTGCATCACAGAAATACATTATACATTATATTTTAAAGTATATTAAAATAAAAAACCATTATTTTAAATATGATCCTGTTATCAGCAATTTCATTTATAACTATATTTTAAATAATCTACAAACAAAAATGATATATTTCTTTTGTCATTGCATTCTTTCTTAGTTTATTCAGTCACCTATTCCTGACTGAATGGCTCATTATGTGGCTCATTAGGGGCAGGGTTTTAATCTCCTCAGGTGTGAATCACAGCATTATTCATGAAGTTTCACGCCTCCATGCATATGGCCTTCCTTAACAAAAAGTCTTAGAAATTTAAAATCAATACATTGTTTTATGTGTCTGAGTAGGCAGAATGATTTTAACATCACTTTGAAGCAAAAACTCTAAACTAAAATATATAGTTCCCAAAAGTCTTGTGAAAAATATTTAGTATGTGTTTTGAGGCCTTATTTCAGGTACTTATTTATTTATTTATTTTTTTCAAAAACCATACATATACATAATTCTCTCAAAAATACAAACATGTACATACTTGTTCCTCACATATTATTGTAGCCTAGTTTCTGCTGAATACAGTGTAATGAGACTTTTGTCATTAATATGTTTATAAGCAACTGAAAAAGCACAAATGTCAGGTGGATAATCAGATATTGTGACAGCCCTAGAGTCATATGCCATTTAAATCCAATGAAATGTTGCCTATCTGCCTATATATTTTACATATTTCAGTCTGAAAAGAAGTAAAATGTGTACAGATTTATGTAAAAAAAAAAAAAAAAAAAAAAAAAAAGTAAGAATAAATGATTGCTCTTCAGAAATGATATCCTCCGCTGGATCAATCCATGCATCTGAAAGAGATCTTCTGAGGTAAATTCAAGGCTTTATCTTCACAGTCAGTCTTCTTCAAAAAAATGATGAAAAGTACCCAGGTGAAAAAAAAAGTACATTTCTATAATGTATTTAAAGTGCTCTATTTTCATGTACTAGTTTTGTACTTAATATACAAAAATGTCTTCTTTAGTACTTAAGATAATCTTAAGAACATCTAAGTGTACTCAACTGTGCTATTTTGAGACACCATGAAATATGAACTAAAATGTGCTTTTAATATACTATCTCTGTATTTAAAAAAATGAATTTAGATACTACTTATAGTGCATTTGAACCCATAGTGTACTACAAGTGGTAACTATATTTTTTTAAATACAGAGATAGTATATTAAAAGCACATTTTAGTTTATATTTCATGGTGTCTCAAAATAGCACAGTTGAGTATACTTAGATGTTTTGTCTTAAGAAGTACTAAAGAAGAATTTTTAGTATATTAAGTACAGAATTAGTGCGGGAAAATAAAGCACTTTTAGTACATTATAGAAGTGTACTTTTTTCACGTGGGTAGATAATCTTACAGCATAATGCTTTGTTTGATTGAGGTGATGGGAGGTGTTTACATGTTTGTCTGGCTCAAACAGATGGTACCGTATGAATAGTGTTACGGATTAGGGTAACACCTGTTCCCTAAACGGAAGCTGTTCGCCTTTAGGTGGCGTCCTAGGTTCTGTTGTGTCTGTGTTTGTCTTTGTGTTTTGCAGGGTGGAGTCAAGTGGCAGGTGTAACAGGTTGCCCTATAATAAGTGGACTTATAAAAGGATCTGTCTTTCCAGAGGGCATGGGATCTGTGTTTGGTTCCTGTTTTCATTTGGGCTTGACCTCTCTCCAGCATCATTTTTTTTGTGTGTGTTATTGTTATTTTGTTTGTTAGTTTATTATGAATTCTTTCTTTAAATAAATATATTTTTGAGTTAACTTGAGTTGAGCATGGCCTCCCTGTTTTGTTACGCTGCCATGAGCCAGGTAGTATGAAACAAACAATAGCCTGTGCTGCGTGTGGGTGTGACCACTTTACAGATAATGAGCTTAGACAGGAAAGGACTGTACCTCACGTTGGTTTCATATGGACTACATAAAGGATTTTTGTTTTCAATTCAAAATGAGACCATTTAAAAGTAGACATTTCAAGCTTTCTATAGACATGTTTTTTTTTTTATTCTGTGGCAAGTATATGCTAAGTATAAGCTGAGTTTCAATTCATTTTTGAGACACACTCCAGAAAGCAGTTCACGGAGACAGAGACAGCTGAAAGTGCACCCCGTTTGTTTTCTATATTTTACAAAAGGACAATGTTTTGTTATTGTGAGTGTTCACAAATAAAAGACCTGTTACAGTTTAGAATGATCTTTTAGTCTTGGCTGTATCACAAAAAATGACATCAATATAAGTCTATTGGATTTTTTCTTCAACTTCAACACCCATAATGTGCTGAGCACATTGCCATTCAAAGCCACTTCCAATCTGCTCCTACTGAATAGGCTTGACCAGAGTCAAATATTGCCTTGCTTGAGTAGGAAATACTCCTTAACAAACTTTTAGTCACAATGTTGTCAACTTCTATGTTTCCCAGATGCAAGAATTCAAAGAATAAACATTTAGTGGAAGTTATTTTCAGTTTCTATTTAAGTATCTAGAGCATTATAGGCAGTGGCTAAAGGCTGCAAAGAACTGTAAATATGGAGAGAACACAGCTACAGAAAATGTGGGAAAAAAACTCTGCATCTGTAGTCTTCATTTCAAACTGGATGCAGCCCCTCATTTCTTTTTTCACCTACATACTGACACACTTGCCTGTTTCTTCAAAGAGGCTGCTTTATATAAGACAACCAAATTTTTTCAGATGTATTACCAAGAAAAAAAAAACAAACAAACAAAACAAAAACATTGTCTTATATTTGGAACAATATGTTACTTTAATAATGTACAGTGAGACATAAATAAGGTGACAAGACATTTGTATTAACTACTGAAGATCTGGAATCGGGGCAACCCCAGATCATAGTATAAATGAGTCAAATCCAAGATCCTGTACAGCAGTGGTTCTCAAACTTTTTTCCCAGTGGGCCGCACAATGGTCCAAGTGCAAGTCTCACGGGCCGCATATAATTTACATATGACGTCACCAATGCAAACCAATCAGACTTAATGTTATGGTATTAGCAGATAATACTATTATACCTAGATGTTGCACACAATAAATAACAAATAAAAACTAACTTACTGACATTAGCTTTACAATAATAATCAGTAATGCTCAATGAACACACAAACTATATACAATCACTTTAAGTTATTTAATTCTGTATGACTCTCTTCAACAGCATCGCAATAGTCACCAAACAATCACATAAACGCCTTAATAAGCAAATGTTACTCAGCTCTTTTTACAAACAACACTAAGCGCACTGTAAGCTAATTACAATCTCTGACGATATCAAGCATTCTTTCATGTCGCAATCCCTCGCGCAGCATCGGATCCGCGAGCGTGCGCAGAGTTGGGCTCATTCCAGCCGCGGGCGCGCTGATGCGGTTATTTTTACTCATTTAAAATACATCAAACACACACATCGAATTCACAGTTCAGTCTTTTGAAATTGTAGGTTTTGCTTGTCAAGTTAGTACTTTACTACAGAGCAAACAGGAAGGCTGCCCATCTCACTCATTAACAGCAAACTGATTCTTCCATTCTTCTTACCTTTACTGCTGATGCTGCAACTCTTCTTGTTTGCATGTGTTCCTTAATTTTATCTTCCACATTTAGTTTTTCTCCTTTAATAACAAACTTGACCATTTTGAGGCTTAAATTTACAAAATTAATGGCTACTGTTTAAATTCTTCCTAAGCGCGCACTTGTGTGTTTCGTTAACTGAGTGATTGCGTCATTACATTGCCTGATGTCTGAAAATAATAAATGCTCACCAAAAATATTTTATATGACAAATAAAGCATTATAGCTCTTTTATATTTATTTAATTCACTTTAATTTAAATTTTAAAACAAAATTTAATTGTATGCTATAATTTATTTATTTATTATTATTATTATTATTGTGGTCGGCATATCGTGGGCCGCATTTACATTCGTGATGGGCCGCAGGTTGAGAACCACTGCTCCACACAGTGTCGCGTAGCGCGACTCGCGCCCAATTACGTCAAAAGTATACACTCACTGGATGTCATGGCAACTGAATCACGGAGGAAAACTTTAAATATCTCGCCTTCGCTTTAATTTCGGACCATCTCCAAAAAGACATAAAACACTAAACAAATGATTTTGACATGCGTTTATCAAAGCAGGAAATCCAGACTTTTAATCCCTTACACACAATTACTGCTGTTGAAATATGAAATGGAGGCGGGTCCGGATTGAATTCCCTCTGGGTCCGGATCTGGACCGGAGTCCGGACTTTGAGAAGTACCGCTGTACAGCATTGGTTTTTAATCCTGGTCCTGGGGACCCACTGCTCTGCACATTTTGTATGTTTTTCTTAACTGACACACTTAGTTCAGTTCATAGAGCTCTCACCTAAATAGTCGAAGATCAGGTCCAAAAGGCCCACTGAAGTGCCTTGAAACGTGCAGCATTATTCAATGTGTTGACATAATTTCCACTGAAACAGGAAGACAGGGCAGGACATATTGAACAGCTCCTTTTAAATAGCTAATAGCATTTCATTTCGGTAAAGCTGCAGTTTCCTCCTAATCTCTAACCGTTTCTCCTTCTAATCTCGTCCATATCGCTTTAAAATATAGCATTCTGTGCAGAATTCAAATGGGTCCAATATGTTTTCTGGTCTGCACCGACTTGTGCATATGATCCGTTTTGGGCTATCGTGTCTCTGGACCAGAGCAGACTGTGTGGGCACTGTGGAGGTTCAAGTGACACTAGCGTGAAACCAAACTTCATTCGCCCCAATGGAAAGCATATTTACACTACCTGAATCATTCCCTATCCCCTATACAGTGCAATATGTGCCATTCACCATGCAGAAAATAGTAAATGTGTAAACAAGTGACCGATTTTAGCCGCAGCTTCAGCGTCTATACAGTCAAACAAATATTTTTTATATATTTTTACTAGTGGGTGCAGGACACTATAGTTCATTTATGTAAGTGAGGATAGCAAAATAAAGTAAACTGTGACATACCAAAAAATTCTTCATACAGTGGACTACCAGTAAAATTGATACAAATTTGGAAGCAAAAATTATTCAGGCACTTTGACCTGACCATGTTTTGCTTAAAGGGAACCCCTGGTATTAAGACTTGTATGGCTTAATATAACATAAATGATGTCTCTTACTGAAATATGTAGTAGAAAACTAGGGCTGCACGATTAATCGCATGCTATTCTCACGCGCATTTCGTCAGTAAAGCCGGTTCCCTGATTACCGCTAATCGCCATCACCTGCTTTCAAATGAAGCGGCATTTAATAGACAGAGCCGTAGATCACTGAAAAGCCACGCAATATCGCGTTCATATCGCAGATGAATCGCCTGCGATAATGAACGCGATATTGCGTGGCTTGTCCGTGAACTACGGCTCCATCTATTAAAAGGCGCTCCGTTTAAAAACAGGTGATGGCGATTTAGCGGTAATCAGGGAACCGGCTTTACTGACGAAATGCGCGTGAGAATAGCATGCGATTAATCGTGCAGCCCTATAGAAAACCCATAAAAGATTTACGTTATTTAAAAAAATCCATAACATATTTGGACAATGGGCAATGCCATTTTGTATGGTGCACAGTGCGTTCTATGTCGATGATGTCAAATGGTTGCACTCGGTGAGCTACTGACACTGCCTTGTTGTAATTTTTACCGCAACACATCTCAGAATACAATATACGTACAATGCCACATTGTGCAGCTTTTGGTTGTAATTTTCAGTCGAAAGGCAACAAGAGAAGCAATGCAAGTCTTCACTGCTTTACTAGCGATAAGAGGAGAAAAGAATGGGAAGTTGTGAAGAATATGGAAGAATAAAACTTCCTAAAGATCTGCGTCTTTATTCTCTTCACTTTAGACCTGATGCCTTTGAGACTTTTAGTAGACCACAGCTACTGAAAGAGCTTACAGCAGCCGATGGTAAGTGTATGCTTTAACCAAATGCCACACCTGTCATGGAGAATTGACAAGGGCAGCATATATAACACATCTCCACTGAGACAGACTGAATCAAAGCTTGTGTGTGATGTGATGCGCGAGATATCTGTGATCGCATGAAACAGTAGCATCTTCTCAGCATGTTTAACTGTGTGTAATGCATTCAGGTGACATATCAGACGATTTTTACACGTCAATCATACAACACTTGTTCGAATAGCCACAGAGATATTGCACATCTTCAATTTTGTGCTCTGGCTCATATTGATAAGGCTGATCATGTTGTAAAAGGAACCACGTGGATATTAAGACTTGTATGCGTTACTAGATTGCCGTTGCACCAAAACATACAGACGAAAAGTATCAAAGTCATCAGGGCTAAAGTGGATAGAACAAAGATGCAGTTAGGAAGTTTTATTCATCCACATTCTTTACAACTTCCCATTCTTTTCTCCTCTTATCGCTAGTAAAGCAGTAAAGACTTACATTGCTTCTCTTGTTGCCCTTTGACTGAAAATTACAACCAAAAGCTGCACAATGTGGCATCATATATTATATTCCGAGTTGTTTTGCGGTAAAAATAACAACAGGGTAGTGTCAGTAGCTCACCGAGTGCAACCATTTGACATCATCGACATAGAACGCACTGTGCACCTAAACAAAATGGCGCTGCCCATTGTCCAAAAAATTGTCATGGATATTTTAAATAACGTAAATCTTTCATGGGGTTTCTACTACATATTTCAGTAAAAGACATCATTTATGTTATATTAAGCCATACAAGTCTTAAAGGTGCCATCAAACGTTTTTTTTACAAGATGTAATATAAGTCTAAGGTGTCCCCTGAATGTGTCTGAAGTTTCAGCTCAAAATACCCCATAGATTTTTTTTAAATTAATTTTTTTAACTGCCTATTTTGGGGCATCAATAACTATGCACGATTCAGGGCTACTGGCCCTTTAAATCTCGTGCTCCCTGCCCATTGAGCTCGTGCATTTACAAAGTTCACACAGCTAATATAACCCTCAAATGGATCTTTACAAGATGTTCATCATGTATGCTGCATGCATGCTTCGGGTCATGTGAATATAGTATTTATTTGGGTGTTTACATTTGATTCTGAATGAGTCTGAGGCTGTGCTTCGTGGCTAAAGCTAACATTACACACTGTTGGAGAGATTTATAAAGAATGAAGTTGTGTTTATGAATTATACAGACTGCAAGTGTTTAAAAATGAAAATAGTGACGGCTCTTGTCTCTGTGAATACAATAATAAACGATGGTAACTTTAACCAACAGTAGCCTACATTAGCAACATGCTAACGAAACATTTAGAAAGACAATTTACAAATATCACTAAAAATATCATGATATCATGGATCATGTCAGTTATTATTGCTCCATCTGCCATTTTTCGCTGTTGTTATTGCTTGCTTACCTAGTCTGATGATTCGGCTGTGCACAGATCCAGACGTTACTGGCTGCCCTTGTCAAATGCCTTTCATAATGTTGGGAACATGGGCTGGCATATGCAAATATTGGGGGCATACACCCCAACTGTTACGTAACAGTCGGTGTTATGTTGAGATTCGCCTGTTCTTCGGAGGTCTTTTAAACAAATGAGATGTATATAAGGAGGAGGAAACAATAGAGTTTGAAACTCACTGTATGTCATTTCCATGTACTGAACTCTTGTTATTTAACTATGCCAATATAAATTCAATTTTTAATTAATAATTAATAATTTTAATACCAGGGGTTCCCTTTAAGTGTTATCTGACACAATTAAGATTTTTCTGACATGGTTTAACTCTGAGATCTTGTCATATTTTATTACCATTTTTTTAAACTATAATGAATAAACTGTATTAATGAATGAAATGTTCAAGGTGTCTGAATACATTTTGGTTTGACTGTGGGTGGGACACTTTAGATTCTAGAGCGCATTTGATTGGACAGAAAATCTGATGAGAAGCTGAGGTACAGAGTGTTGTCATCAAAATCATTCATCCATATTGCCTGAAATGAGAGACTAGAGCCGTGAAAGAACGGCGCGATGGCATGATTGCTAAGTAGCGTCACTTGTGCACTGCACCGGTCTCGTATCTCTCCTGAAGGAGCTCCGGAAGCATAAATGGAGGAGCGACGACAGTGAAGGATGAGAGAGGACCAGGCCTTTATGTTATGTTTTATTATGTGTGTGTGTGTGTGTGTGCGCGGCAGTCAACCGTGAGGGACTGTCGCCATTTTACTTTTGTTTTGTATTTGTTTATTTTGTATTAAAGTGTCTGAACGTTCGCCAGTTCCTGCCTCCTTCTTCCCATAACAACATACCGTGTTACACTTATATCTTCTAAATGCAAATTTTATCATTGTTTTGGAGCACAGTAGCTTATAGATAACAGTAACACTGGTTTCACACTGCAAGCGTCAGCAGAGCATATTTTTTTCGGCGTGCATGTTAACCAACGGATGCATTCACACCAGCAGCAGGAGCAGTGTGTGAGCATCAAGCAGGAGCATCGCGTGAGCAGCAGTGAAGTGGGGGTTTCTATTTTTGCTGCGCTGCTGATGCTCAATTAAGTGAAAGCACACTTTTGATGGACAAAATAAATATAATTTCACACACAAAGTGTTAAAAATGCACAGAATATTATGTCTAATGTGTTTTAACAAGAATTTGAGTATGACAGAAAAGAAAATTAAGAATCAAAAATATTTATAGAAGATTTACTCATTTAAACTTTTTAATTATTTAGTTTGGGTTAAAGTATGGTGTATTATAAAAACAGTAAAGTAAACTAGCCAGAAAATATGATATATAAACATTCTTTTAGTTATTACACAGACAGATATATCTAGCATAACCAAATCAAACTCGAGTTTGCTGACTTTTTTCGCCGAGTTTGCTGTCTTGTAAACATGTGCACGCGTAAAACACGATGTAAAACAAAACAAAGCTTACCTCATTCGTGTGCAGCAATGGATAACACAAGGCATTTATTTATTTATTTATTTTACGTTTATATGTGAATGTTGTACACCTCCCCATGTTAACAAACTTTCAAGACTACCAATTTTATAAACGACCAACTTATAAAAACAAATTCATAGCTGTCTTTGTAAAGAAAAGCTCACTTTATATGTAGCTTCGAGCCGCTGCTGTGACGTTGTACAAACGCTTCCAGTGTGAATACTCGCGCATCTCTGCAGCTGCAGTGACAACGTAGTTACGCTCAAGCGCCACTCAAGCTTGCAGTGTGAAACGGGCATAAGGCTAACATATTCATACTAAAAGCCAGAAAACATCCATTTTGATTTCATGGTAACTTCAAATAACAAACATATAAAATATAAGTGGTGGATTCCCAGGACCAGGATTGAAAAACACTGCTATACAGTGCTATAAACCATGAAAAAAGTTAAAAATTAACATTCAATTTTGAACTAAATACAACTAAATTAAGACATCCCAAAACAAACTAATGTCTTCAGTACATTTTACTAAGTGTTAACTTTCTTACCTACTGGTGCAGGCTGCGCTGTCAGTAATTGGCTGGAAGAACTTGGAGGAGCTTATTTTTTTGAACTGAGCTTGTTCATTTGGGTACAGCAGGATAAGTGGAAGGGTAAAGTCGAATGTGATCCTCAAACCATCCACCATTTCTTTACAGAGCTCCTCACTGTAATGGGAGAACAAAAAGCCCACTTAGCTTCAAAATCTGAGTAATTTCTGTAAAATTTCAAAGTAGACTTGTATCAAGTGGCATCTTTTCACATAAGAGATTAGAAGGACAAATGTATGCATTTGGATATAATAAGAGGCTGTACTGTATTGTGAAAACCATCAAATCGCATCAGTAAACTGGAACAGAATGTTCCTCAAGGGCGAAGAATTTAGCAGGGATGCTAAGGACATGTCCCTACCAATATCAAGCGACTATTGAATTGTCCCTAGCAATAACTTTGATCAAACAATTAAAATATATTTGTATGCAGCGACTGTTGTAATTTGGCTCTGAAATTGGTCATACCACTGACATTACCTGAGGAGACAAAGTAAATACGTTAGAAAACTGCATGCGCTCTTTCAAGGCCGTGCATTTAATCCATGAACGGAGAACATAAGGTAAATGTTAAAATGTGGGTAACACTTTAAATGTCCCATTTTTCGTGGTTTTTTGAAGCTTTGATTGTGTTTACAGTGTGCAATAAAACATGTGTTCATGTTTCGCGTGTAAAAAAACAGTATTTTTCACATAATTTACTTATCTGTATACCGCTGTTTCCACTGTCATAAAAACGGGCTGATGACTTCCTTGTTCTATGAAGTCCCTCCTTCAGAAATACGTAACGAGTTCTGATTGTGCCAGCGGTTCCTGTGTTGTGATTCAACAGCAAACTTAGCTTACTGGTAGTGGTCCATAAACAACACCTTCTCCAGACAAAGAGGGAACTGCTCCATCTTTCAAGAATAATCTTTGTGCGAATCCGGCATTAAACTGATTGAGATTGAGGAAGCTGTCCTCAGCAAAATGTGCTGCACATAGTTTTACATGTGGATTATAATTTTCGGGAACCGAGTTAAACATAAATTGTAACCATTGATCTCTAAGTACAGCGTCCCTGGGAAGGACTGCAGGATGAAAATAACAGCGTTTCGTCGACATGGCGACAAACACACTCTACAAACGCAACTCTTGCTCTTCTCCGTGGGAGCGCAACAAGACCACGCCCCCTTTTTTTGTGTATTCCTGTGGGCGGAGGTTAGTCAAAAAGCTGTTTTAGTGACGTCATTAAAGAAGGAAGTAGAGGGATGTAGTCCAAACTGGCCGTTCGATGTAGGCGACTTCTGTTAAATAAAACATCTTGCTTGGCATTGAACTTTGAGCTTTAAAATTTTACAGATTTTATTTATACTCTACCAACAACATTACACACTAACTAAAGTTTGAAACATGGGATCACGAAGAACGGGACCTTTAAAATAACTGCACACTATGAAGCATTAGTTAAGCATTAGTAAATAGTCAATTATTTAATAGATTATTATTTTATTATTAATAGACATTAGTAAGCAGTTTATAAATACAGTTATAGATGCTTTATTCTTGATTTATAAGCATATCTATAATGTGTTTAATAACTGTATTTTCATACTTTATTAATAATCAATTTATCATTTCTAAATTAAGTATTACATTATTTACAAACCAGTTATTGAGGAGCTGTCAGTGGTTCATAAGATCATTTAGGAAGTGTAAGTAAATGATTAATAAACTATTTAAATATTCATTTATACATTTTATTATTTAGACAGGTGTGTTAATAAATGCTTTATTAACACATATTCCTACTGCAATTCATGATTAATTCAGGTAGTTATAAAACATTTAGAAGCAGTCAGTTAACTATTTTTGTGAGCTCATCTAAAGTGAGAACTATTTATGCTTTTTTTGAAAGCTTTTATAAATGAGATTTAAAGGTTCAGTGATCTTCTGCACTCTCTAATGTTTTAAAGTTAGTACTGAGGTAGTTTTGACACTAGGAATATGTGTTAATAAAGCATTTATTAACACACTAAGTAACTATTACTATATGTCTAAATAGTAAGATGCCTAAATGTACATTTAAATATTTTATTAATTATTTACTTACACTTCCTAAATGATCTTATGAACAACTGACAACTCCTAAATAACTGGTTTGTGAATAATGTAATACATAATTTAGAAATGATAAATTGATCATTAATAAAGTATGAAAATACAATTATTAAACTCATTATAGATATGCTTATAAATCAAGAACAAAGCATTTATAGCTGTATTTATAAACAGCTTACTAATGTCTATTAATGTTTTATAAACGATGAATTGACTATCTACTAATGCTTAACTAATGATTCATAGCGCAAGTTATTATAAAGTGTTACCGTTAACGTCTTGTCTTGTTTTCTTTCAGAGTCATCATTGGCTCAAATTTTTTATTATTATTATTAAAATAAAGTGATGAGCAAGCAGCCTCGTATAGTGCAGTTCAGGCAACCCGAGTTTGTGTCCCGGCTCGGGGACTATCCCCAATCCTGTCCCCCTCTCTCTCTCACTTTGATTCCTGTTGATTATCTCTCTCTCTCACTTCCTATTGACTATCTATACTCAATAAAAGCAAAGACACCAAAAACAAATCTAAAATAAAAGTCATCACTTGACGAATCCTTCACATTCATCTAATGCAGTGTATCCAAACCTTTTATCTTGCCACACTAGTTATGATAAGTAAAAAAGAATCCCACGGCACACCCTTATGCACTAAAACAACAAAATTGCATAAACATGCATTGCTTCAACTGGCATATTAAAACTTGATATTATATTAAAAGTAGTACTCACATTTAATGTGAAACTTGAGCTTAAGTCAGGTAGTAACACAATAAGGTCATATATAGGTAGCTATTTGATGTTGATGTGATTGATGATAAAACAACTAATTTACATATCGTCGCTGTTGGGCGGAAACCTCATATTTTATAATAATTAAACACTGTGTCATCAAAGTTGGCATTGTGGCTTTATATATGTCAAACATGTGTACGTGTCATTATAATATTAACATTTTATGAAAATCAAGCTCAGATGGAGTTGCAAGGTTTTTGGCAAGCGAATGACATTTTGTCTGTCACTGAAACGGCCGCACAGTAAGTGCATCGCATTATCTTTCATCAACTTACAGGTGAAGATGAAGTGGGATATTTAAAACAGTAACATATTGGCTACAACTAGACGGGAAATATCTGACTAAAGACTCTTCTCCGCTCTTCAAATACATAAAACATTAGCCTTTAGAGACAGTGTTTATTGAGTAAAGATAACGCTGTACTTTTTTTTTAAAAACATGAGATCTTTATTTACCTTTGCGTTGCAAACAAGCAGAGATCTATCTCTAAACTGCATGCGGCACTTCATTCGCGATAGAGGCAGGGCAGAGTTATGAGGTTTGATTGACAGTTTGAGGATCCCATGGAGTTACAAGGTTTTGTCACAAGCTTTTTAAAATCCTTTTCATTGGTTAAATATTTGTAAAACCCACATACAGGCATAAAGGGTGACCAATTGCATTGATTTTTAAAAATAAAACAAAAATTACAAAATGTAGAGATACGAGGTTTCTGCTATGTGTTGTATGCCTGAGCATAATCAGATTAAAAACAAACATTGCACCTACTGGTGTTTGATGCTGAATATTTTATTCAGACTCTCCACTTATATTTTTGATTTACATATTTCTATACCTTAATTTATATACTTATTTTGTTAAATAGAAGGCAAGCTAATAACATTTTGTCAGAACATATTTAATGGTTTTTGTTTGTTTGTTTAGTAGGCTAATCTTCTATTTTGTGAATAAACAGTTTTTCTTC
The DNA here is from genome assembly GCA_036281575.1 of Ancherythroculter nigrocauda. Classification (NCBI taxonomy): domain Eukaryota; kingdom Metazoa; phylum Chordata; class Actinopteri; order Cypriniformes; family Xenocyprididae; genus Ancherythroculter; species Ancherythroculter nigrocauda. The sequence continues at coordinate 38,564,787 of VTFQ01000003.1, read as the reverse complement.
AGAATGGTGTTTATTGTAAGGGAAAAAAAAAAACTTTTATCCAGAATTGTGCAGCATTAAGGCATACAATCCATTACTGCAATTGTTTTAGCTGTAATTATTTTAATATATTTTGAGACGTATGTGCACTCTGACCCCATACCCCAGACCTTCGTCTGAAAACAGCAAACCTTATTTAACATGAATTACATTTCATTTCGCATATATGAAATATAGACATGTTGGCAACTTTACAATGCTAAATAAATATAAATGTGTGACACTAGGATACTTTTTGTGCTTTATAATATAAAACACAGTACTATATAAAAGTAATATGAGTGTTTACACTGTAACATGATGAATATTAAAACGTTTAGACCAGTGTTTACTGTGAAATACTGAGTTCATGGATATCTGCTCAAATGTTTAATGTGCCTTTTCATAGAGTAAACTGTCTCTGTAAGCGTTGTAAGTTTGAGTCATTTATGAAGTGCATTTGAAAAGCAAAACACGCCAAACATTACATATTTTTACTGCAAACATTTCATAAAGTCAGTCGAGTGTTTGAAATAAATTACATTTGGGATCTGAAGTGCTTTCTTATCACAGAATGAGGCAGACATTATATTATTTAAGTATTCTATATATAATTAATGCTATGTCGATTAGCATTGCATCATAAATATACTTTATTCTTATGAAAATATCCAAGATGTCTTGAAGAACATCTTGTGTGTTTATTATCATATTTAATAAGTCAAAGCGTTTCTATCTTCTTTTTATTTAGCTACAACGATAACTTTAGGGATATCCTGTAATGTCATATGCTATTTTACTTCTGTGGGGCATATTTGGACTTTCTGTGCGAGGGCGCCCTCCGGCTTCCAGTGCAGGGCTCTACGTTAACATTTTTCTTTCCTGACAAATAAAAAAAAAAAAATTAGGAGCACTGTCAAAAATTTAGGAGCACATTTAGGAGCACTTTCTGATCAGTAACAGACACTACACAGTAATCCCTGAAGTTGATTTAACCCAAATTAATTAAATAAACTAAAACTTTTTAATTTTCTCTTCATTACACAATTTTTTGGGGGTTTTGTGCATGATTTGCACGATTCTCTCATTCTACTGGAATGTTTTAGTTCAATCAACTTAACTGTGCTAATTCAAGTCTGTTGTCAATGGCAACGAACGGGAACCCAACACAAGGAAGAATTTCATTGGGCAGTTTGAAATGACGCCAAGCTGGAATGTAGCGCGTGTTTCTGTCAACGTTTGCTGGTAAGTTGAAGAACTTTTAGTTTTTACTCTGAAACAAGCTCTTATTAATTAGTTTCAGAAAGTAAAAATAAGATGCATATCAATATTGATCTCAAGGGACAGCAGTTAGCTTGGCTGCATTAACTTACATGCCAGTTAAGCCTTCCGCCACGGTCTCTTCACAGATCGCATTGTTTCGTATAATTTGGTCACCTATGTTTTAAAAATTATACCGATATCTGGTCGATGGTTCTAAATAAACTGATGAGCGAAAGCAACATCTCTCAATCATATTTGTAACTTAATCAGTGGAAATCATCGCTTGTCATTAAGGTAAAGTTAAGATTATTGCGAACGTGCGAGTGTGTTATATGAAGTGTTCATCTTTTTTAATAATTAATGCATTCTTGTTATTTTTGTCGATATTTGTAACCACAATGTTTGTATTACACGTGAATGACACTGTTCTGATCATATCAGCCTGCTCTTGGCAGAGCAAGCGCCAACAGGCAAAACACCACAGCTGCGTTTTGCAAAAGCATCGTGAATTGTGTACAAAGCTAAGTTATCTACAAAATAAATGCAAAATTGTGCTCACCTGTGTACTGTTAGCCAAGCTAGCTAGCTTGTGTTTAAGTTTCAGTTGGATTCTATCCTGTGATATGCTTTTTTTGGAGTGTTAAATATAGTTTGCATTGTCTGCCAAGGTTATTATAGTTTTGCATTTTTCATTAGTTTTTATTTTTATTTCGTTTTGACTTTTTGTTTTCAAATTCAGTTTAGTTTTAATTAGTTTTTAAAGTGGGTTTGCTACTTTAGTTTAGTTTTTATTTTTTGAAAATGCTTAGTTTTAGTTTAGTTTAGTTTTTATTAGTTTTAGTGTTAGTTTTAGTCTTTTTTTGTAATTTGGGTTATTTGTCAGGGGCAAGATTCAAAAAGGTCAGAAAAAGTATTGTGTAATAATAACTTTATACAGTTTCATACAATTTTAGAAAATATTAATTCAAAAATAAAACCAGTACATAAAATGTACATATAGGCACAAATATGAAAACAGTCTCAACACACCGCAGTAAGTGCAAAATGTGTAAGTGATGTGTGCCAGTAAAAAACCTAAAGAGCCAACAGACTAAAGATGACATACATGAACCGCATGTATTCAATCCATTTTTGAGCCACAAGACATTTCTGTCAGATTGTATGTACAACCACAGCTGTACAATTTTCACACCCTATACTAAATTTAGCCTATACAATAGCCTACTCATCTGGATTGAAGCAGAAAACATTCAGTGTAAGAGTAAACAAATGACATAACATTATTCAATATTTGAATCACAGCTTATATAGTGTTATGACATCGACAACCCAAGTGCATTTTACCTCAAACTTACAACTAGTTAACTTTCTAAAGTAGCGATCGCTTCTCGGGTCGACATTAACACACTGACAAAATTATATTCAGAATTAAAAGTATTTTTATACCACTTTTTAATGTGTGATTATGTAAAGGTGTTCACGAAATACCAACCTTTCGCGAACTTGATTTCGAACACTCGTTCTCATGGCGACGCGGTGTACACGGAGGGGAGGGGCTGAGTGTGTGTGTGTGTGTGTGTGTGTGCGTGTATGTGAGAGAGACGCGTGAGCGAGAGACGCAGGGAAAGGAAATGCAGCTGAACGTTATTTGCTCTATGAAAGACATTGACAAAGACGAAAACTAAGGACATTTAATCTATAATTTTATTTTATTTTAGTTAGTTTTGACAAACACACATTACAGTTTTAGTTAGTTATCTTTTTTTTGTAATGCCTCGTTTTTATTTTTATTTCAGTTAATGACAATGTTTTTTCCCACCTAGTTTTCGTTTTTTCATTCGTTTTCGTTAACGATTATAACCTTGTTGTCTGCTGGTAAAAATTTATGTAATAATGTGGATTTTTGTCTCTCAGCAGATTCCAAGCAGATCCAATCAAAGCTAAGATGCTTCAGTCTTGACAAGCTCTGTCAGGTAAAGTGAAATGTCTATGTTCATGTATTGTGTGTTTATTCATACACATGAAAAATAGATATTCAAATTCGACTTTTGTTCAGTTTTGACAATTTCCTTAAACTTTGTCATAGGTCGGAATCATCTTGGAGCAGAATTTTGTGATGGTTTTTTGTCATTCTCTAGAAACTGAATTTAAATAAATTGTGGATTCAAATAAATCACTGTTTGGTGTATTCTTTGTCCTTGTTTTTAGTGGAGTTCTAACTTAAAAAGTAAGAATTCTTTAAAATAATTGAAAATTAAAAAGCTATATTAAAATTAAAGTCTTAAAATGAATGCAATAAAATGTGTGCAATTTAATATTTTAAGTTACCTAAATAAATTTGACCTATTTTAACAGATATTAGTTCAATGAACTAAAACTTTTTATTGCAATACTTTTGTAATGTTAAGTACATTAAACGTAAAATGTCTTGTTTGTTCAACGAGAGAAAATCAACTTGTACGGGCTTATAGTGTAACTTTCCTATTACAGTGTGATATTTGCCTCTTTAAATTAATTTCCACAGGCATTTTTACCATTATAAGAGCATTTTTTTCCCTAATCTTATTAAATGTATGCAACATATTTTGTCAATTTCTTAAATTAAAATAGAAAATGTTTTTAAATGTTAAACAAATTCAGTTAGAACAATAAGACCCTGTTACCTATCAAAATAAATCATCAAAATTCTTTGCACTGCAGAGGTGGCACAGAAGCTCCATCTGAAGTGGTTTTTAGACACATTTACATAGACTGCTTAATGCAGCTCATTGGTAAATAATGTTGTACGAATGTTTTTAAATATAATTTTGAATTTAGAAATATGTAAAAAAATTTAACTTTAAAAGTTTGATATTTTAAGTAAAAATAGTTAATGTAAAGTGTAAATATGAAAATAAATGTATTACATTTATCGCCAGTAGGTGGTGGTAAATATTAATGTGCGAGTCATTCATTTAGTCGTTCAAAACGCAGATTCATTCACCATTGCTTGGAGATGATATTTTGATATGCACCGTCACAACAGTTCTGGTGAGGCTTTGTTTGAAACTGTTTTCATGAAATAGAGCAAAAACAGACATTGTGTCTAATTTTAAATCACTTAATATCAACTTGTTTATTGACCTTCAAGATCAGTAAGTATCACATTTGCAATCATGACAATACTCGGAGAAATAGGAGTGTACTCGTGTGATATTACTTAACTTACAGATGTTAGGCTTGCTACGATCGACGGTGTTACTGGTTTTCAGCTGCAACACCGGTTATATCACTTGCCCACGGTGACCGCGGCACCGCCCCCAACATCGGTTTGATTTTTTATAGTAATAAAAATAATTTAGTTTAGTTAGAGAACAGATACAGTTAAAAACTGAACGCGTCTGCTCAATTCAGTGAGAGCTGAACGAGAGTCGCAGGAGGAGTCAGATTTCACCTAACTTTGCCCATTTCGCCTCACTTCTCTGAATGACGATGGATGAAGATTTGGTTGCAAAGCAAAATGTAAAAGCATATTTAAGCGAGTTTGTCATTGTACTGCTTTTTTGTTGTTGTGTTTTTTCATTAAGAATAATAACGAACCCACCCACCATTAAAGCAATTGCCACCTCAGATTTGCCGCTACTTTAAAAGCGAAAGTAATTTTTTTTTTTTTTTTTTATTAATTTTTGGTGACATTTTTGCCCTCAAGCCCCTGTTAATTTCCGACCTCTCTTATGATAATCCAAATGTAGTATTTCCAGTTAATTTGGCTGAAACATCAGCAGGATGAGACTGCCTTGTTTTACCCTGTAAACAATATTTGAAGTGTAGTCCATCACGCACATCTTTTGCACTTGCTCTGCTGACTGAAGCAGCATCTTTAAATGAAAGCATGAAAAGCAGCCCATTGCAATGCGAAACATAACTCTTGTTCAGTGTAGATGCATTTTAGTAGGTGTACTTTTTGTTCCGATTGTATTAAAGTTCTATTCATGAAAATCAATTGAGTCACTCGCACCATGCACCTAAATATTTATTTTCAGGCACAAAGGCGAGCGAAATGCTCGCACTGTAGAGCCCTGCAGTGTAAATTGACCCTTTGCAAAGACCCGCCCCCCTTAGTTACTGTTGCTTTGTCCGACAAGCCGTGGCGCTGTCACACCACACACAGTGAAAAATACATCGCAGAGCAAAGAGGATACTGACAACACATCAAGAGACAAGACAAGACAAAGCAGGTTACTTATGATATTAAACAAAGTCCCAGCTTTCAAACTGTGTAATTATTAAAGAAATTAAAAACAATAAAAACCGTTTTGTGGCTCTTTAATGTGTCGTGACCATGGTCATGACAGATTGCTGTAGCGCCTCAGCTCAAGAGGCTCATTAACCGATCATCTCTTCCTACTAGTCCATTTATAGCGTCAAATAAACATGAATGAACATGAGAATGAATGTTTCAAACGCGGAAAGACGTCAATATACACAATTTTTCAAGTTTAACTCCGCCGAGGTTAATCTTCTAACTGCTTGCTGCTTTGTCAGATAAAATGGCGGATGCGGCGTTCTGATTGGTTAGATCGCTTGTCAATCAAACTCCCCACAAAGGGTCAATTAAACATACATGTTTTTAGTGCTCAATAATGCTCCCTATTTTAGGTAAAAGTATGAAAACATTTAAATTAAACATAACAATCCATATATTTTTTTCTAGTGTACTCAAGTGTTCCTTTAGGCTGTCTGCATTTTCCCCCAAAAAATAAGTTCTCTCTAAAGTAAAATCATTGTCGCAATCATGTATTTATTATCTTCAAAAGTGTCTATCTGCATGTTATAGCCATGGTTAGTGATCTCTGGAAGCCTCTGTTAGTTCCTGGAATGTCACATGGTATGCCTGTTCTTCATTAGGAGGCATTTGTGGACTAAAGGTGCACAGAGCACCCTCCGGCTGCAAGTATGAATTGAAAACACAGTATCGAGCGCTCATAGTGATGACAATAAATATTGAATAAATATTACTCCTTTGTATAGAAAATTGACATACACATATGAGAATCCATCAATATTTCTCCAAATGTGCATGCTTTTAAGCATATTAAAGGGGTCATATAATGGTACATGCACTTTTACAAGTTGATTGTACTGAAATGTGTGTTGGCAGTGCCTGTACACAACCATCCTATAATGATAAAAATCCATCCAGTGTTTTTTTTTTTTTTTTTTATCTCCTTATATGTTTTCCCCTGTCTTAAATCAATCCATCTGACCATGTGACGTCACACGGTCGGACACCCTTCCCACAATTGTTAATTGAAAGCAGTGTTTCAACACAGACCCACCCTGAGTGAGCCGTCATCATAATCCGCCATTGTTGATATGCTGCAGCAGAATGGCGTCTAAGCGATTGTGGTGTTTTGTTCTTGGGTGTAATAACGAACACAGCAGTCATTTTGATGTTCCTAAATCCAAACCGCTGAAGACACAGTGGCTGAGTTTTGTTTTCGAAGGTAATATTCCCCCCGATCAACGTCAATGCTTTCACGTTTGTGCGAATCATTTCTCACCAGACTGCTTTATAAATGAGAGTCAGTATAAAGCAGGTTTCGCTAAGAAGCTGCTCCTGAAAAAAGGATCGGTACCAACTATTCGTGTTCCTGCTGCACCTCCAGAAGAAGTGAGTGTAACGTTTTATTAACATTTATATTAATCTTTGCAAATCACTTACATGCTTCATGATGAATGCGGCTAAAGTTTACACTCAGGGTACATTACGGCATGCTTTCTATGTACGACGTTCTCAATATAATTCATAATCCCACGTTTATAATGAACAATGCGTTATGGTTATTGTGTTATTACAAACTGTGTACGCAGGTAAAGTTAACGTGGTAACACTACACTAAGCTTACTTTTGTAGATGGTTTATAACTTAAGTCTGTTACTGATTAAGAAGTAATGTCAAAAAAAATTGTGTTGTAACAGTTATTATTGCATGAAGATGAATGGTAACAATACCTGCAAAATACTGTTACATCCTGATGTTCAAATTGATACGGTTGCACAGATGTGTCCTCAAGAGACTTCCGCTGCCATTCTTTCTCCAAAATATACCCTCAGCTGTTGTCAAGGCAACACTCCACGTGTTTTGTGTCAAAACGCCCCATAGAACAGAGGGGCGGGGTGAGCAAAGCTCATTATCATTTAAAGACACATGCTCTGAAATGGCTTGCTGAAAACAGAGCTGTTTTTGACCAGGTAAAATGAGTGTTTTCTTACAATAATAATGACAATTTTTAATTAAAGTATATTACAAACTTTTGATCTAGACCCTAAAGAATCATATTAACTTGTACAAAAATGGCATTATATGAACCCTTTAAGAAATTATGGTCAATATAATATTTTAAGAGTAAAACAGAGGTCAAAATGTGAAGCTTGAGTCTTGAGAACTTTTTAATGATGTATAGTTTGTCAAGTGTACATTAACATTTAGGCTATATAATATAACAAATATATTAGCCTATATGAAATGCTATAGAGGTAGGAATGTTCAGACGCTTTGCATCACAGAAATACATTATATTTTAAAGTATATTAAAATAGAAAACCATTATTTGATTAGAGAATTAAGACTTCTTTTACAAAAATGTGTCCAATCTTTTGACTGGTACTGTAATTAAACATAGGCCTAAACAAAATTTTCTTCACATGATGTGCAGTAATACGTGCATGCATGAGATCACAAAAATCATGTTTTTTGGTCAAGAGTGGACATTAATCCTGTTATCAGCATGATCACAGAGGTTTTTTTCACATAGCCTACCTGACTGAAAGGCCTCATTTTGCGGGTCATTATGCAGGTCATTATGCAGATCTTTTGTCTTCTCAGGTGTGAATCACAGCATTATTCATGAAGATTCACTCCTCCACGCATACTGTGTTTCTTGACAAAAAGTGTTTTATATGAACGAGTATGCAGGATAATTTTACATCATTTTGAAGCAAAAACTCTAGTCTACAACCTCCAATACCCAGAAGTCTTGTGAACACAGATTTAATTATTTTTTTTTTTTTGGCATTATTTCAGTGACTTAAGTTTTTTGTTTTTTCAATAACCACTTATGCGTTATTCCTTCAAAAAAACCAACATGTACATCCATGTTCCTCACATATTATTATAGCCTTTTGTCATTAATATGTTTATGAACAACTGAAAAAAGCACAAATGTCAGGGCATGTCAAAACTTCTCCAGGGCCCCAAAAATCCTCAGACCATAGAGGGTTAAAAACAAAGCATTAAGACATGTTAAATTGTGCCCTAAAAAACACAATCAGGCCTAGAAAAAAAAACACTGAACCAACCATTTAAAAGCGGCTATACAAGAATGGGAGCTTGAAAAGGCTCCTCATAGTACTGCTGTTGTAACTGACAACGCACACAACCGCATATTAAGTGTTTCAGGCACACATTGAACCTTGCGTGGCAAGTTTCTCGCATCAGTCGCTTGCTTGGTCGCATGAGAAAAGTCGTGGCTTTCTTTCACCGCAGTGCCACAGCAACAGGGTTTAAATATCTTCAAACTTCTATTATATTTGCTGATTTAAAAAAATTCTGGATTAGTTTGGCTGATTTAGATACAGACTGTTGTCTGCTTGATGATCTGCCCAATACTGTGTCCATCACCAGATTCAAATCTCCTGCTAAAATTAGGTTGTGAGTTTATAAATTTCACATAGATTTTTGCCAGTGTTACAGGGATATTATAAAGTTTCCCAGTTACAATAATATATCTACCATTTGTGTCTGATATTATATCAGATGTAGTAAAAGGAATACTTTTATTGATTATGATAACCGTTCCACATGACTTACAATTCAATTTTGGAGTGAAACACATGGCCAACCCAATTTTTATATAACTGTATGTGTGCATAATTTTTAAGATGTGTATCTTGTAGAAAGGCAACATCCGCTCCCAGCTTCCTAGATGAGCCAGTATATTACCTCTTTTCACAGCACCGTTCAGGCCTTTACAATTCCATGTGACAAACTGCACATTAGTCTCTTCAAGCTTCTTTAAAGATCCCGTCATACTTATAACAACATTCTATATTCAAAGAGGATTGAATAAATAGGTAAACATCCTTGCATCCACATAGAAAGGAGGGAAAAAAAACAAGAAAAAAAACCCCAACACGTATACATAACACTTAACCACATAAGAGCTCCAAACTCTTCAACATTAACATTTACCCATCCCACCACTTCCCAAACAAGTAGTAAGGGAATAACAAATAGGGCTGGGTACAGAGTTCGATACTTTTTAGGTACCAACCGAAATGCCTCGGTACTACCAAGTATCGAAACGTCTTGTCGTTAGGTACCAAATTTCGATACCTAAGGGGTTAACTTTTCAATGCTGGTTACGCCCAGACACACCCAGACACGTGGCTCACGTGAAGCGTGCAAGCGTCCCAACCCCCATAGACGTAAAAAAATCATTAATGCGTCATAAATCTAAAAGAAGAAGAAGTAGTAGATGTGGAAAAGATGTGGGAAAATCAACGATCAAAAGTGTGGCTACATTTCATCAGGCTTGATGCCGACAGCGCGCAATACAATATTTGCGGTAAGATAATAGCTGCCAAGAGCGGCACTACAACAAATATGATGAAGCACTTGACAGTGCACAAAATAAACATAAGAGCAGAAAGTTGCTATGTCTTTGACTGCAAAAAGACTGAGCCGGTGCAGTCATCCCGCCCTCCAGCTACAGAGCCTTCAACGTGCCCACCACACGACTCCTCCAAAACTACCGCTATGAGTGGGACTCCGACAAGTAAGATTAATGTTTAGCAAACAAAATCAGCTAACTTACTTGTAATGGTACGTGCTTGTGTAACTTACTGTAAGTTAACGTTTCTGTGCACGGTGACTATGCCTTTGCGTGCTCTTGGAATCATTGTAAATTAGAAATACTAGTTTCCTAGTTAAAAATTGGATATGAACGCCCTTTCAAATCAAAATTTGAATGCAATTAGCTCCTAATCACGACGTCAAGTGCAAAGTAACATATTTCCCATAGCAGGTGAAGGCATATAAACTGAGACCTATGTAACATTAGATATTGTTCGGATGGCTATAGATCAGGGGTGTCCAAAGCGAGGCAGACAGGAGAAATTAATCCCCGGGCCGCAGTTAGCCCGCGGGCCGGGGATTAATTTCTCCTGTCTGCCTCGCTGCCTCTGCTCACTGCCTCGCTGCTGGTGGTTTGCATCTCCGTATAGCTTTGTTTTCTCTTTTATTGAATCTCTTACTTTTATTCATTGTTGCTTATATTATTATTATTGCCTACCACATTAATCTGACGTCGCTAGCTTGTAATCTTTGAATCTAAATTGCTGTTACAACGCGTTTGCATCTCGCTAGCTTGTTAACTTGTCATCAGTCTCGCGCGCTCCTCTTTCAACGCGTTCATCAAACAGCTGTGGTAACTCGGATCGGATCAGTCTACAAACACGGTGAGTCATGTCATCCTCTCCCAGAATTGTTTCCTGTTCCATCTGTCACATGTTCAGTATAGCTCTCTCTGTCAGCGACGAGGGATTTACATGTCATAAATGTAGGGAAATAGTCAGGCTGACAGAGAGAATCTCAGAATTAGAGACACACATCCAAACTTTAATCGAGGATAGTAAGAATGCAGGGGCTTCAGATACTGTTTTGGATGCAACTAGCTTAGTGAACTCTGTACATTGTTCGGTTCCGGCTGTAGAGCCCGCGCAGCAGGGCACTTGGGTAACGGTGAGGTGGCTTGGGTAACACCACTCTTCCGTTCCAATAAGAACATCAAACAGGTTCTCCCCACTCAGTGACGCACCCACTGAGAATCCTGTTGAAAGTGCCCTAGTTATTGGCGATTCTATTACACGGAACGTGAAAATAGAGACACCAGCCACCATAGTCACATGTTTGCTGGGAGCCAGAGCACCTGACATCAAAGCAAATTTAAAAGTGCTGGCTAATGCTAATCGTAAATATTCTAAAATTATTATTCACGTCGGCACAAATGATGTTCGACTTTGCCAATCGGAGATCACTAAAATTAACATTAAAGAGGTGTGTGAACTTGCAAATACAATGTCAGGAGAAGTAATTTGCTCTGGTCCCCTTCCTGTTCGTCGGAGTGATGAGATAGTTAGCAGATTATCATCACTCAATGGCTGGCTGTCTAAGTGGTGTCTGCAGAATAATATAGGTTTCATAGACAATTGGAAAAGTTTTTGGGGCAGACCTGACCTGTTGAAAAGAGATGGTATTCATCCGTCCCGGGATGGTGCTGCTCTTCTCTCTAGTAATATGGCACATAGTCTTAGAGCTGAAACATGACAAACTGGGGCCCAGGACAGGAAGCAGACAGACTGGCTAAACCGACCGTCTGCTAGCTGCCTTACGTTACAGAAGTCAGATTAATCCCAACACATAGAAACTCTTACACCTAGATATTATCACATAGAGACTGTGTCTGTACCCCGAATTAGTAAAAACAAAAAACTTCCAAACCCATTCAATGGTAAAAATTTAATTGATGTTCAACAAATAAAAAATAGACATAATAATGATAAACAAATGATAAAGCTTGGATTGTTAAATATTAGATCACTTTCTTCAAAAGCACTTATTGTAAACGATATTATCATAGACAATAATCTAGATGTGTTGTGTTTGACAGAAACCTGGCTAAAACCGGACAATTACATTACTTTAAATGAGTCTAGTCCTCAAGTTTATGATTATCGACACAATCCTCGTCAGAAAGGCAAAGGGGGAGGTGTTGCTGTAATTTATAGTAATATTTACAGTATCAGCCAGAAGTCTTTCAAATATAATTCCTTCGAAGTGATGGTGCTTTACGTAACATTATGAAAGTTGACATTTGTGCTGGCTACTGTATACAGGCCACCAGGACACCATACAGACTTTATCAAAGAATTTGCCGATTTTCTATCAGAATTAGTACTAGCTGCAGATAAAGTCCTTGTTGTTGGTGATTTTAATATCCATGTAGATAATAAAAAAAACTCATTGGGATTGGCATTTACAGACATTCTAAACTCTATTGGTGTTAGACAACACGTGTCAGGACCCACTCATTGTCGTAATCATACTTTAGATCTAATATTGTCACATGGAATCGATATTGATGGCGTTGAAATTCTGCAGCAGAGTGATGACATCTCAGATCATTATCTAGTCTCGTGTATACTACATTTAGTCAAAGAGGCTAAACTGCCTTCCTGTCATAAATATGGTAGAACCATCACTTCTACCACTAAAGATCGCTTTATAAATAATCTTCCTAATCAGTTTCATCACCTTAACATACCAGACAGCTTAGAAGACCTCGATGTTGCAACAGAAACTACTGCCTCTGTCTTTTCCAGCACATTAGACTCAGTTGCTCCTTTGCGTTTAAAAAAGATTAAGGAAATTAATCCAACGCCATGGTACAATGAGCACACTCGGGCCCTAAAAACAGCAGCTAGAAAAATGGAGCGCAGCTGGAAGAAAACAAAACTAGAAGTATTTCGCATTTCGTGGAGAGAGAAAATGATTGAGTACAGAAAGGCCTTAAAAACTGCTAGATCTGCCTATTTTTCAAAACTTTTAGAAGAAAATAAACACAACCCTAGGTATTTATTTGATACAGTGACGAAATTAACAAGAAATAAAGCTTCAACTTCTGATGTTTCCAAAGAGCATAGCAGTAATGACTTTATGAACTATGTACATGCTACCCTTGGGAGACAACATTTTCATTGTTACGCTGATGATACTCAGCTCTATATTTCTTCATGTCCTGACGAAACTTACCAATTCGCTAAATTAACAGAATGTATAGCTGATATAAAAAACTGGATGACCAGTAATTTCCTACTATTTAATTCAGAAAAAACAGAGATTCTAATTTTTGGACCAAAAACTACTTCACGCAGTAGCCTAGAATACTGTCTAACACTTGATGGCTGCTCTCATAAGTCTTCGTCGTCAGTTAGGAACCTGGGTGTGCTCTTTGATACCAATCTTTCATTTGAAGGCCATGTTACTAGCATCTGCAAAACCACATTCTTCCATCTTAAAAATATATCTAAACTACGACATATGCTCTCAGTGAAGACTGCAGAACAGTTAGTTCATGCATTCATGACCTCAAGGCTAGATTACTGTAACGCTCTACTGGGTGGTTGTTCCTCCCGCTTGATAAATAAACTACAGCTCGTACAAAATGCAGCAGCTAGAGTTCTTACTAGAACTAGGAAGTATGACCATATTAGCCCAGTTCTGTCATCACTGCATTGGCTTCCTGTTAAACATCGTATAGATTTTAAAATCTTGCTAATTACTTACAAAGCACTAAATGGTTTAGCTCCCCAGTACCTGAGCAAGCTCTTAATGCATTATAGTCCTTTACGTTTATTGCGATCTCAGAATTCAGGCCAGCTGATAATACCTAGAATATCAAAATCAACCGCAGGCGGTAGATCCTTCTCCTATTTGGCACCCAAACTCTGGAACAATCTTCCTAGCATTGTTCGGGATGCAGACACACTCTGTCAGTTTAAATCTAGACTAAAAACACATCTCTTTAACCTGGCATACACATAACACATTATCAATTTATATTTTCAAATCCGTTAAAGGATTATTAGGCTGCATAAATTAGGTCAGCCGGAACCGGGAACACTTCCTATAACACCAAATGTACTCGTTACATCAGAAAAAGAATGGCATCTACGCTAATATTAGTCTTTCTGTTTATCCCAAGGTTTACCGTAGTCAACCGGATACGGGCTGTATCCAGCTGAGACCAAGGATCGGCGCCATGACACGACCACAACGCAGCCTTGAAGTATCAGCAGAGATCGAGTTGACTAGATCATCCATTGTGAAGACATAATCAACACGACAGCCAGTGCCACAGTTCCTCAACAAACCGTCCATTAGAGCTTAGATTCTCTGCCCAAGCCCGGACTCGACCCGACCCAAGATAATAAGATAATAATTAATAAATGCACGCACAATTATGAACTTGATAAATGTTACAGATGTTTTACTATGCACAAACAAATGCCTTTCAACTTATATGCGCAAAATTCAGAATTAAATGAATGTGCTGCAATTTGTACAAAAAGAGAGTCTACGTGTTTCAAGTTTGTTAAGTTTTGTTTTGAAGAAAGATTTTCTTTAAAGTGAATTTCGTTTAGTATAAATTGTATCTTAATTTTAATACATTTTTCATCAACCAATTGCCTGGATTTAATACATAAAAAGCAATATAGCAGACAATATAATAATGACAGGAGGCGCCGGCGCGTAGCGGTCACACTTACACCATTTGAAACTCGTAACACGCTGTCACTGAATTTACAAATACAAATCTTGCTTGTTGCTCACACACATATTATGTTGAAATAACAATATGTTGAAGTAACATTATTATTAATAATTCATCTTTAAGAATATTTGATTGAATGCTGAATGTTGGGCTTGTTCAATTTAATAAAATTAAAACTTTAATTATGATAATTAAAATAATTGAATATTTAATATTGAGTGGCCAATTTTTGCTCCTTTATTAATAGTATTTATATAATATATATATATATATATATATATATATATATATATATATATATATATATATATATATATATATATATATAACTGTGCAGCTCCCCCCTGTAGCCTAAATGATCTAGCACACCAGCACCTGCATTAAAAAAAAATCTGGCGCCACCCCTGGTTATAACGGCACACATATTAAAAATGGTCGGGTTTAAACCGGGCTCCGGCTCATAATTACAGTGGACGTGTCGGGCCGGGCTCGGACACAACGTGCTCGGGTAGGGTCGGGCTTGATTTGTTGGGCCCGATCTAAGCTCTACCGTCCATACCGGCGTGATGAATACGATCCTCAACTGGACACAACCACAACGCAGCCCTGAAGTATCAGCAGAGATCGAGTCAACTAGATCATCCATTGTGAAGGCCTCATCGACATGACAGCCAGTAGCAGAGTTCCTCAACAAACCGTCCATACCAGCGTGATGAATACGATCCTCAACTGGATGGAACTGAAATAAATACTTTGATTGTTGCGATCCTATCAGACTTATGATAGCAACCTGAATCGTAACAAAGCACTGTTCGCCAGAGGAGAACTGGCCCCCCAACTAAGCCTGGTTTCTCCCAAGGTTTTTTTCTCCATTTTAACACCTATTTGCCACTTGTTTGCCACCTGATGGAATTTGGGTTCCTTGCCGCTGTCGCCTTTGGCTTGCTTAGTTGGGGACACTTGACATTTGACTTGACATTTGATATTCAACAGTATTCTTGACATTTATTCAACAGTGTGTAGGAACTGTGGACGAACCAGACAAATGAATCATTCAGATGATTCTTTCAAAACATAATTCTAATTCAGAATTGAGGTTCCGGCTCCGGCCCGTCTGCAGATAAAGCCAGGCTGATTACTTTTACGACACATGCTTCCTGATAGTAGAAGAAGCGACATACCAAAGGGTCACCCAAGAAGACAGAGAGACAATCCAGACCCTTTTGTTTCCTTACTTCACAGGAAAGCCAAAGAGACTGTTGAACAAATAAATCTGCTTCAAAATTGTTCCAACAATTTTAACGGACTTATCAAACATCTTTTAACTACATACATTTTGCATTATGTGTCCACAAGTACTACCTGTAAACAGTTAGGCTTTAGAACACTCACAATTCATGTAAATGTGTTAACTCTTGACTGAATGACTGAAAGTATGCCTTATTTGGACTTAATTTGATTCTTTCCCCCTTTCCTATATCCTGACTTGAATGAAATCTGTTTAAAATGTATTGTATTCCATTTAATAGAAATTATGTTAAAATGGCACTCTCTGCTGAAGCAGAAACAGGATGTAACACTTATGTTTTATTGGGGGCAGAGGAAGGCCCTCTTGAAACAGGACAATGTCTGATTGGCCAGGACTCCTCAGAGGGGTGACAAACAACTAAGTTTAAATGATTATATTACAAAATAGTGAAGGGGAGAAGTTGGTTAGTAAACGAGAAAGGAGTCGGTTCTGTTCTGGTAAGAGAAGCCAAGACAAGTACCAAGAACAATGGAGTGACAAGAAGAACAGACCAGCCGCTCATTCAAGCCATTCAACCTTCACTCACTTTTCTTTTCTTTTACTTAATTCTCCTTTACCGCTGAAAGTCTCGTGTCCTAAGTTTCGCCGCAAAGTTCAACCAATGACTTTTGCCGCTTCAACTCCAGCGACAAAGAGACTTCCTTTATTGTTCCACACGGACCTGATCTGGACCAATCATCGACTTGGGAAACCCCTCTCTGCACGACGAGGGAAATTCACCTTTAAGTCAACGCAAGCAAGTACCTCCAGATGAAAACTGAACTGGTGCATTTAAATGAATGATTATGGTTCGTTCTGGTCTTTGAAATGCATTGATAGGAATTCGGTTAATCAGATCACTCTCTCTCTCTCAAAACTCTTTCTCTCTCATTTCCTTCTTACTGCAACGCCTATGAATGTGTGTGTGTGTGTGTGTGTGTGTATGTGCGTGCCTTTGTGTTAGATTAGTTTGTGTTAGAATAAATAAAATCTCTTGTAGATTTTAAAAAGAAAGTGTCTTGTATTATATGCTTTATGATTTAATGTCTTAAACTGTCGATTTCAAGTTACCGTGCTCTAATCAGTGTTTTCACGATTGTTGGATATTTATATCTGTTACAAGAGCTTATTACGGTTCGAGCAAATGAACGCTGGACGACTCAGTTGCTCGGTCGTAATCTAAACAACTCTTTATTCATTTGAGCTAATTTTACTTCCTAGGGTGTTTTCCCTACAGTAATGGTGGAGGATAATTCGGGCAGTTTAATCTAAATTTGGAGCACATATCAAGTCATTTTTCTTTTTATCAACGCAAATTATTAAACCCCTCAGTGTTTGTGTGACGTATGCAGCGCGCGTGGCGCGGCCCGTTTGAACGAGTGCTTGAATGAGTGAGAGCTGTAACCCCAGTCTGCTGTCTTGTCTCTAAACTCCAGTCTGCAGTAAATTTCAGATCTATATCACACATACTATAAGGTAAGAATTAAGCGTGTTCCTTAAATTCTAGAATGCCTTGTTTATAGCTATCCTGATGTCTGCGTGTTCCAGCGTCATTCAAATAGCTATAATAACGTTATTGTGTATCAGAGAGCTGAATTGAAACTAAACTGCAATAGTTAAAATACCGCTGTGTAGGACGAATACTCTCCTCACAGAACGGCAAGATTGAGCGTGTTCCTCGATCTGTTTCTAAAACTATATATTTATAGCTAAAGGGTCAGTGCGTGTTCCACTGTACTCAATCTGCTATTTTCCCCTTTGTTAAACAGTAACGCTATACGCTTGCTTGTTTTATATAGCTAAACTGATTATAGTGCGTGTTCCACTACACTGCTAAACGCTACATGCTTGCTTGTTTGAGCTCGTGTAATACGTGTCCGAGCGCAATTTAAGTGATTTGCAACTGATCAAGTGAAACTGTTATATTTTGCGTGCAAATAGAGACCCGCCGAGGTCGCGATTTTTCCATCTATTACAGCAGAAAGCTATCACTTAAGTTTAAGCCCCACGTCGTAAAACAGCTACGAGTGGTGTCTCTTATTTATAGAGTTGAAATGCGCCGACATTTCACGTAACGCTTGATTGTACGTGCATGTGTCTTTCATTTGTACAGTTACATGTATTTGATGTAATTCACATGTTCGCCACTATCATTTTGTTTGGTCGCCATAGTTACAGTCGTGGCACGGAAGTCTTAACCAACGCTTCCGGAAGAACGTCATTGTAAACAAACCGCAGTGTTGCTAAGCTAACCTCTGTAGTTTTTACATTGAAGTTCGTATGCTAAAGCCTTTAGCCTCAAAGCTAATCTAGTTAACATTGTGTGAACGCAGTGTCTGTTTTAGCAACTATAAAGTGATTTAACCACTTAAAACACTTTAACTTTATGTACATTTGTTGGTCTCTCCTTTATACTTTCCCTTTTAACTTTCTCACTTATTACTTTACCTATATTTTACTTGGAAAGAAAAATATTGGTTTACAATTATTAATCGTTTTACCTGCATTTGACTTGAAAAAGAAATACTGGCTTACAATTTTTAATTGTCAAATTTGAATTTAATAAAACTAATTAAATTTAAATTGAAATCCTATTTTTCCAGAAAGTAATTTTAAATGATTTCTACATTTCCAAATTTCCATTATTTCTAATTTCATAATTTTCATAAATTTAAAATTCTATTTTAGATCGAATTACTTTAGGTATGAATAAGCCTTGAACTTTAGAAGTTTAAGCAAACTTATTCCACCAAAGTTTTTCCTAATTTTGACTCACATTTGCTCATTGTTTTATTGCGTTATCTTTCTTTTCCTTCTTGGTTATACACTTAGCCACTCTAATTTATTTATTCATTCACCTCTGTTTAATTCCCTTTTCCTCATTTCATCCTTTCATTTTCTTACCTTTTTCCTTTCCTCTTTGTATTCTAGCTTAGGAACGACACACCTGAGCCTCAACAGGAGACTCTGATATCTTTTTACGAGTTTCAAACCAATCAGAGACAACCCTCTCTTTACTAACATTTTTATTCTCATGGGTTAGTTGTCCATCAACTACCAATTATATCCTCGTAATTAGACAAAGGCTTCAGAGCCATTTGTGGATCTGGTCTCCTTTCTTCTCCTTTCCTTTTCCTCACGTCTTTCCTGTGCTCTCCTGCTTTCTTCCATCCTATTCTTCACTTTTGTAGGGATCAAGCTTGGACGAACCATCAATCAATTCTAAAGAAAGAGAAACACAATCTTTCCAAAGAAACAATTCATTAGGTTTTTGATTTTAATCAAACCCTTTTGTGTTCTCCATACTCCCTGCATTTGTAAACGCAACTTAAATTTTGACATTTCCTCCAAGAACATTTAACAGAGACAAGTGTTGAGCAACCGTTGCCTTCACAGCATCCCTGGTAAGCAGTTCAACTGAAGGTGTGTGGTGTCAATCCTGTCAAACTAAGAAAAGAGGTATCAGCATTATTATTGTATTACTGTCCTTGCGAACATAAACAATAATATGTATTTTCTTTTCTTTTAATTTTAGAAAATATTTATTGGAAATAAATATTTCTCTAAATTGAAAAAAAAAATCTCTCTTTTTCCTTACTCAGTCGAGTGACAAAGTCCTCACATCACGAGTTGAAAACAGTTTTTCATTGATAGAAAATATTTATAGGAAATATTTTGTCTATTGAAATTTGTTTTAACTTTTTCTCTTTCTCTTTCCCTTACTCAGTTGAGTGACAAAGCCTTCTCCTCACTAGCCTTCCTGTCTACACACTGAGACCAACACGTAGCCACACTTCACTATTGGTGTACATTCACTGAAACTACACTTAGCTGTTCCACCACATAGGCTTACACCCCACACAGATCTGTGTCAGTCTCTTCTCCCCAGCGTGCCAACATGTTGCAGACGGAAAACCCCACTGCCCAAGATGTGGACGCCTGGCTCAGCGGCATTACAAACTGCCTCATGCCAAAGACAATTGAACTGTTATTATTTTTAATAATAATCATAATTCTGAGAAGATTCCCGACACATGATTCAAGCCAGAACCAAGACCACACTGAACTAGGCAAGATAACCAATTCTCTAAGCATGGCCTTCACAGCCCAGCTGAAACTAAGCGACAAGCACATCACCCACCTACAGGAGGAGCTGACACGTGCCCAGAGCCGCATAGACAAGCTGGAAGTGAAAGTCCAGGACGACTTCAAGCGTCAGACCACTGAGTTCCTGAGAGAGCTAATGCACATCCAACGCTGCACAGACCAGCACAAGGTGAAAGCTCAAGACAAACTTGTGGAGCAAGAAACAAAAGGAACAAGTTGACAAGCTCCAAGAAGCCCTTGCAGTTGCGGAACGTGACAAGCAAGAATTAAAGACTGTCCAATGTCACCTGGAAAACCAACTAGAAAATGCCAATTCTGACATTAAAGATAAGAACTTTAAAATCAATGCTCTGGAAGACCATTTGAAATGGTACAGCACTGAAATGGACCATCTAAACCAACGATTAGACGATGCCAACGGCAAGCTCTACATGGTCAGAAATGAACTTAAACATGTTCACACACAGAAACCAGAGTCAAGAAGGGAGGGGCCTCCCTCAGCATCACCACTGCTGAGCACAACAGAGTCCCCCATCCAAGAACTGCCATGCAACGGAAGAAGTGAATGGCCACAACCCTCAACATCACCGGCCTTCACTACAGAATTCTTCCCTGTCAACTAAAGAAAGCTCATCCATGCAGACCCCAAAGTTGCACACGAGATGACCCTTAAAGACCTTAACAAGCTGGCTAAGAACATCACACAGTTCAACCCGAACTCCATGGAGAACCACAACATCCAGACTTACCTCCGAGATATTGACTTCTACCTAGAGGCGAGACCCAATGTGACTGACAGAGACAGGTTGTATCTCCTCAGGTCCACATCCAGCCCCGAGGTACGAAGCTTCTTAGACCGACAACCTTTTCACGTTAAGCACAACTACCAGCTATTACGTGAGTCACTGATCAAAGAATTTACAGGCCCAGAGTCTGAACATGGACTGCTAGTCGCCTTGGAAACCAAACAAGGTCGACAAGAGACTCCCCAAGCTTACTACAACCGTTTCCGACAAGCCTACTTAGGTGCACATCACGAACCTGAACTTGAAGAGGATGTGAACTTCAAAACCCTCTTCCTGAGAAACCTGCACCCTGGACTAAGTCACCATCTTGGCATCATGGCCTGCCCAAGCACAATGTCAATCCAACAGCTACGTGACTTGACACACAAGGCCTACATCAAACAGAAGATGAACTCAAAGA
Source organism: Ancherythroculter nigrocauda (assembly GCA_036281575.1). Lineage (NCBI taxonomy): Eukaryota > Metazoa > Chordata > Actinopteri > Cypriniformes > Xenocyprididae > Ancherythroculter > Ancherythroculter nigrocauda. The sequence continues at coordinate 38,543,529 of VTFQ01000003.1, read as the reverse complement.
AAGGTTTGAAAACAGCCACAATTTCAAACTCCGGCAGCCAAGATCCAAGCCGTGCACTGCAAGACGGCCAGTGGCATGACAACGCCACAGCATGTCATAAAGGACACGGAGAACATGACCCCCATGCCACTGACAGCTTCCACACCGACAGCTGGAAAATGTCATGGGACCAGCCACACTTCTCAAGAAACCCACCAGAAAGAAACATCTGGGACCCAAACTGGACAGCCCAAGTCCACCAACCAACACATTCAAATGCATCCACTGTGGGTAAGCGACGGCGGAACCCAACTCTGCATCACTCAGTTAAACACAGCACTGAGAACAAGAACGCCCAAGAACAAGACAGTTCCACCTCAGAAGACATGGAACAACTGATGAGGCAAATTACAGCGTTCTTTGCAAACAACATAAACAGCGATGATCACAAGGATGAGTCACCCCCGTTATGACTAGAGACGGAACGGAAAGTCAGTGATCATCTGATCCACCTTCCAAATGGAGATGACTGCCACCTGTTCTACAACAGCACAGAACAAAGCGGTCTCTTCCAGCCAAACACCGCTGAAAACTCAGTAGTACCAGAGAACACAGTTCTGGTTACTCATCACCCACCAATAAACCCAACGAGTTCCCATCTCAAGAACCATGCTTGTGCAACAGTAACAACAGTAAGCACAGGAGGTCAGACAGTCTGTCACAACCAGAAGGCATTACAAAAGGAATGCAACGTAGGAGACAAAGTTTTGCACCACAGCTCAACACAGCCATGTCAAACTTCCTCCTACCTTCTGCCAAAGAACTTCCTGCCTCACTGGACTGACTCCCATCAAATTAGGGATGATCTCTCGTCCCAAGTCCAAGATGCAAAGAGCCAATCTTCATCTAAGCCCTTCAAGAAAAGGGGGGAGCAAGACAGACTGAACCAGATCTGACCATACATACACTGCACTACATTACATTGTACACTACACTACATTTACATACTCACCAACATGCTCTTCCTACAGACAGATATTAGTTTCAGAACCTAGCTCAACATCGACTTAGCTACATTCACCATAAGAAACATGCAACCATCTGCACAACAAGTAGGACACCTTTCATTAAGCTGATACATGACATCTTAGATGCACGCAGTAGTGTTAGCCATACCAGGAAACACTTAACTGTTTTATTTTGTTTTGTTTTCCTCTTCCTCTCTTTCCCTTCTTCTTTATAAGGTAAAATACCTGTCTGCCCCATAAGGGTCAAGGTCATGACATTAGGATTGACGCACCACGCCTAAGGTCTGAAAGCCATTTGAAAATTCGAATGTGAGCCCGAGAGAGCTCCATGATGGGTCACATCATTTTTACCACAAATGATGTCACCAGAACAACCTAGAACAATTTAGAAGAGAAGGAAACAAACAATTTAAATCACACAATTTGATCCAAGCATTAACATACTGAGACAATGTAGAATAACACTCCCAAAATTGAACTTAATCCATCAGTACTACATCAGATAATCTAATGCCCTGCACCAGTATAGTGGTCAATCATGGAGGTATTGTTTTGTGTTTGCTTTGTGGGTGTCTGCTTCTGTCCATTTTTCTACAGTGTCCGCCGATGTCTTCATCTCAACACATCGCCGAACCAAGGGGGGATATGTAGGAACTGTGGACGAACCAGACAAATGAATCATTCAGATGATTCTTTCAAAACATAATTCTAATTCAGAATTGAGGTTCCGGCTCCGGCCCGTCTGCAGATAAAGCCAGGCTGATTACTTTTACGACACATGCTTCCTGATAGTAGCGAGCTGGCAGTGGTGACGGACGCATGAGCGCGTAAGTGTTTTGCTTAATATCTGTTCTGGGTCAGTTGCTTCGTTTATTATTTGCTGCTAGGAAGGATTTAATTCGTATCTGTGTTTGTCCTATTTCCTACCTCGACTATAATTGTATTTTGATTGTACTTGTTTAGAATAACAGCCGCGTTTGCAGACTTTATTGGTGTTATTGCCCGCACTTAAGCTTTAGTTAGTTTCGGTTTTCAGCCATTCACGGGTTTAGGCTTTTGCAGTGCTGATTTGCAAGGCGGGCCTGGCGAGGCTAAGCATACTTAAACTCGTGTAATTCAGAAGTGAGCAGGACTAGCGAGCTGGCAGTGGTGACGGACGCATGAGCGCGTAAGTGTTTTGCTTAATATCTGTTCTGGGTCAGTTGCTTCGTTTATTATTTGCTGCTAGGAAGGATTTAATTCGTATCTGTGTTTGTCCTATTTCCTACCTCGACTATAATTGTATTTTGATTGTACTTGTTTAGAATAACAGCCGCGTTTGCAGACTTTATTGGTGTTATTGCCCGCACTTAAGCTTTAGTTAGTTTCGGTTTTCAGCCATTCACGGGTTTAGGCTTTTGCAGTGCTGATTTGCAAGGCGGGCCTGGCGAGGCTAAGCATACTTAAACTCGTGTAATTCAGAAGTGAGCAGGACTAGCGAGCTGGCAGTGGTGACGGACGCATGAGCGCGTAAGTGTTTTGCTTAATATCTGTTCTGGGTCAGTTGCTTCGTTTATTATTTGCTGCTAGGAAGGATTTAATTCGTATCTGTGTTTGTCCTATTTCCTACCTCGACTATAATTGTATTTTGATTGTACTTGTTTAGAATAACAGCCGCGTTTGCAGACTTTATTGGTGTTATTGCCCGCACTTAAGCTTTAGTTAGTTTCGGTTTTCAGCCATTCACGGGTTTAGGCTTTTGCAGTGCTGATTTGCAAGGCGGGCCTGGCGAGGCTAAGCATACTTAAACTCGTGTAATTCAGAAGTGAGCAGGACTAGCGAGCTGGCAGTGGTGACGGACGCATGAGCGCGTAAGTGTTTTGCTTAATATCTGTTCTGGGTCAGTTGCTTCGTTTATTATTTGCTGCTAGGAAGGATTTAATTCGTATCTGTGTTTGTCCTATTTCCTACCTCGACTATAATTGTATTTTGATTGTACTTGTTTAGAATAACAGCCGCGTTTGCAGACTTTATTGGTGTTATTGCCCGCACTTAAGCTTTAGTTAGTTTCGGTTTTCAGCCATTCACGGGTTTAGGCTTTTGCAGTGCTGATTTGCAAGGCGGGCCTAGCTCGTTTCAATCACGTGTTAATAAGCAGTATATTAATTGTGTGTGCGCGCTGTCGCGGAAGCGTCAGCGGGAGCGTTCAGCCTCCTCGTGTGAAGACCGACTCGGGTAAAGACCTGCGACTCTACCTGCGCGACTCCACCGAGCAACGACACCGGTAGGCACTTAAGTTTCTTCCCTCCTTTCACACTTGTCCTTCTTCCTCAGCATGTGCTTTCAACTCATTCCTGTTGTCTCTCGGCAACGCTCCACTAACCCACGTAAAAGGCAGCGCAATGCTTCCAACCTGCGTCCTGTTTACTCCTCTTCTAACACTAACACTCCTCTCTCTGTCTCTGTGGGTCTATGGAATTGTCAGTCAGCAGTTAACAAAGCTGACTTCATTCCAGCCTTTGCTACTAATTCTTCTCTTAATATCTTGGGCTTGACTGAGACCTGGATTCGTCCAGAGGACTCAGCAACCCCTGCTGCTCTCTCTAACAACTTCACTTTCTCTCATACCCCTCGCCAATCTGGGAGGGGTGGGGGCACAGGTCTTCTCATTTCTGACAATTGGAAATACTCGACTCATTCGTCTCTGTGCAACTACAATTCATTTGAATTTCATGCTATTACAATCTCAATTCCTGTCAAAATTCATTTTGTAGTAATTTATCGCCCCCCAGGCCAACTGGGTACCTTTGTAGAGGAACTGGACATGCTGTTGTCCTCATTCCCAGAGGATGGCAGCCCACTTGTAGTTTTTGGCGATTTCAACATTCATCTAGAGAAGCCTTATGCTTCTGACTTCCACTCTCTGCTAGCCTCATTCGATCTTAATCGGCTCATAACCACAAGTACACACAAATCTGGCAACCAACTTGATCTCATTTACACTCGCAACTGCATCACCGACAACATTCTGGTAAAACCTCTGCACTTTTCTGATCACTTTTTCATTACTTTTAATCTTCAACTCCCCATTTGTTCACCACCAACCCCGCTACCAGTTACCTTCAGACGAAACCTGCGCTCTCTTTCTTCTTCTCATCTTTCCTCTACTGTATCATCCTCCCTTCCCTCACCCTCACAATTCTCATCTCTGGATGTGAATACAGCAACAGACACTTTATGTTCCACATTAACTTCTTCTCTAGATAGTATCTGTCCTCTGTCATCCAGGCCTGCACGTGCCACTCCCTCTAATCCCTGGTTATCTGATGTTCTTCGTGAACATCGGACCAAACTCAGGGCTGCAGAGAGGAAGTGGCACAAATCAAAAGATCAATTTGACCTTTGTAGCTATCAGTCTCTGCTCTCATCCTTTTCTGCTGAAATTCATGCTGCTAAATCCTCCTATTTCCACAACAAAATCAACAGCGCTTCAAACACACGCACACTTTTCAAAACATTCAACTCTCTCCTCTGTCCCCCTCCACCACCACCCACCTCATCCCTTACTGCTGATAATTTTGCTACATTTTTCACTGACAAAACATCTACCATCAGCAGTCAGTTCTCCGCTCCACACACACAGGAACTCAGACCAACCACACACACAGCCACACACCTCCTCTCTTCATTCTCTCCCCTCACTGAGACAGAAGTATCCAAACTTCTCCTCTCCAATCATCCTACTACCTGCCCTCTAGATCCCATCCCCACACACCTTCTACAAGCCATCGCTCCCACACTTTTACCAGCACTGACACACATCATCAACACATCTCTCCAAACTGGCACTTTCCCTAACACATTCAAACAGGCTCGGGTAACCCCACTGCTTAAGAAACCCACATTAAACACGTCTCTTGTAGACAGCTACAGACCTGTTTCTCTCCTACCATTCATAGCAAAAACACTTGAACGAGTTGTTTTCAACCAGGTGTCATCTTTCCTCTCACACAGCAACCAATTGGATGTCAATCAATCTGGTTTCAAGAGTGGCCACTCGACCGAGACTGCACTGCTGTCGGTCACTGAATCCCTGCGGATTGCAAAGGCTGATTCCAAATCATCAGTCCTCATTCTGCTCGATCTATCAGCTGCCTTTGACACAGTGAATCATCAGATCCTCCTGTCCACCCTCTCATCACTGGGCATCACAGGTACTCCACTTCTCTGGTTTGAATCCTATCTCACAGGAAGGTCTTTCAGGGTTGCCTGGAGAGGGGAGGTATCCAAAGCTCATCAGCTGACCACGGGTGTTCCTCAGGGTTCAGTTCTTGGACCCCTCCTCTTCTCCATTTACACTACATCACTTGGTCCCATCATTCAGGCACATGGTTTCTCCTACCATTGCTATGCTGATGACACACAACTCTTCCTTTCATTCCATCCAGACGATCCCACAGTAGCTGCTCGAATCTCAAGCTGTCTGGCGGACATCTCGGCATGGATGAAAGAACATCATCTACAGCTCAACCTGGCTAAGACTGAGCTTCTCGTCTTCCCTGCCAATCCGACTCTAAATCACGATTTCAGCATCCAGCTAGGCACATCCTCAATTACCCCATCAATTTCGGCCAGAAATCTTGGAGTAATCCTTGATGATCAACTGACCTTCAAAGACCACATTGCAATGACAGCTCGGTCATGCAGATTTGCACTATACAACATCAGGAAAATCAGGCCCTTTCTAACAGAACATGCAACACAACTTCTGGGCCAGGCTCTGGTCATTTCTAGGCTTGATTACTGCAATGCACTTCTGGCTGGACTGCCATCATGCACAATCAAGCCTCTACAAATGATTCAGAACGCAGCAGCACGTCTCGTCTTCAACGAGCCCAAAAGAGCCCACGTCACGCCTCTCTTCATCTCTCTTCACTGGCTACCACTTGCTTCTCGCATCAAATTCAAGGCGTTGACGCTTGCTTACAGATCTTCCACAGGCTCAGCACCCTCCTACTTCCACTCACTCTTACGAGTCTACACTCCTACCAGAAACCTGCGCTCATTAAAGGAGCGAAGGCTTGTGGTACCATCACAGAGAGGCACAAAATCACTTTCCAGAACATTCTCATTCACTGTCCCTTGCTGGTGGAATGATCTTCCTGCCTTCATCCGGAATGCGGAATCCCTGGCAATATTCAAAAGACAGCTGAAAACCCATCTCTTTCGTGAGCACTTAACCTCATCTTAAAAAAAAAAAAAAAAAAAAAAAAAAAACCTTCTTATTCCTATCCTTTCACTTCCTCTAATCCCTCTCTATTGTAGCTTAGGATAATCTGAGCACTGCCTATAACTTGTATTATGAGCACTTCTTGTCTATTTGCCTCGTCATAATGACTCGCTTGTTGTATTCCTCACTTGTAAGTCGCTTTGGATAAAAGCGTCTACCAAATGAATAAATGTAAATGTAAATGTAAATAGTAGAAGAAGCGACATACCAAAGGGTCACCCAAGAAGACAGAGAGACAATCCAGACCCTTTTGTTTCCTTACTTCACAGGAAAGCCAAAGAGACTGTTGAACAAATAAATCTGCTTCAAAATTGTTCCAACAATTTTAACGGACTTATCAAACATCTTTTAACTACATACATTTTGCATTATGTGTCCACAAGTACTACCTGTAAACAGTTAGGCTTTAGAACACTCACAATTCATGTAAATGTGTTAACTCTTGACTGAATGACTGAAAGTATGCCTTATTTGGACTTAATTTGATTCTTTCCCCCTTTCCTATATCCTGACTTGAATGAAATCTGTTTAAAATGTATTGTATTCCATTTAATAGAAATTATGTTAAAATGGCACTCTCTGCTGAAGCAGAAACAGGATGTAACACTTATGTTTTATTGGGGGCAGAGGAAGGCCCTCTTGAAACAGGACAATGTCTGATTGGCCAGGACTCCTCAGAGGGGTGACAAACAACTAAGTTTAAATGATTATATTGCAAGATAGTGAAGGGGAGAAGTTGGTTAGTAAACGAGAAAGGAGTCGGTTCTGTTCTGGTAAGAGAAGCCAAGACAAGTACCAAGAACAATGGAGTGACAAGAAGAACAGACCAGCCGCTCATTCAAGCCATTCAACCTTCACTCACTTTTCTTTTCTTTTACTTAATTCTCCTTTACCGCTGAAAGTCTTGTGTCCTAAGTTTCGCCGCAAAGTTCAACCAACGACTTTTGCCGCTTCAACTCCAGCGACAAAGAGACTTCCTTCATTGTTCCACACGGACCTGATCTGGACCAATCATCGACTTGGGAAACCCCTCTCTGCACGACGAGGGAAATTCACCTTTAAGTCAACGCAAGCAAGTACCTCCAGATGAAAACTGAACTGGTGCATTTAAATGAATGATTATGGTTCGTTCTGGTCTTTGAAATGCATTGATAGGAATTCGGTTAATCAGATCACTCTCTCTCTCTCTCAAAACTCTTTCTCTCTCATTTCCTTCTTACTGCAACGCCTATGAATGTGTGTGTGTGTGTGTGTGTATGTGCGTGCCTTTGTGTTAGATTAGTTTGTGTTAGAATAAATAAAATCTCTTGTAGATTTTAAAAAGAAAGTGTCTTGTATTATATGCTTTATGATTTAATGTCTTAAACTGTCGATTTCAAGTTACCGTGCTCTAATCAGTGTTTTCACGATTGTTGGATATTTATATCCGTTACAAGAGCTTATTACGGTTCGAGCAAATGAACGCTGGACGACTCAGTTGCTCGGTCGTAATCTAAACAACTCTTTATTCATTTGAGCTAATTTTACTTCCTAGGGTGTTTTCCCTACAGTGCTTCTGATCTGCCTGCATTGACACTATTCTTTAAGAGCTGCTGTGCAGCCAAAATTTATGTACCAGTTATCAATGTAAAGCTGCTTTGACACAATCTGCATTGTAAAAAGCGCTATATAAATAAAGGTGACTTGACTTGACTTGACTACCCGCATAGGCCTTCCTGACACAAAATGTGTTACAAATTTTAAATCGATATTGTTTTATGTGAATGAGTGGGCAGAATGATTTCCACATTGTTTTGAAGAAAAAATTCTAGGCTTCAAGATACAGTTTTCAAAAGTCTTGTGAACAAATATTCAGTATGGGTTTTATGGCCTTATTTCACTGACTAAAAAAATACTTTTCACAAACCACGCATAAACGTCATTTTCTCAAAATTACAAATTTTTACATACAAGCTGCCCACATATTATTGTAGCAGAGTTTACAGTGTAATCAGACTTTAGCCATGAAAATGTTATTAGCAACAGAAACAAGCGCAAATGTCAGGGCATGTCAAAACACCTCAGACCCCAGAGAGTTAATCCATAATGGCAGCAACCTCTAGAAAGGTCAAAACAATGGTCATTCAGTTCAGTTTACTCCTGCAATGCAAATGATCATAAGATTACTGTGGAAGACACTAGGGGCCAGTTGCACCAGCTGGACGTAAAAAAAGTTGGGTGTAAGCTCTATGCTGGACTTAGTTACATCCAGCTTTCCGATAATATTTACACCTGTTGCACCATCTAAAACTATGATTAGGCGCAGCTACGCTTAGCATAGACGCTTTAGCGTAGATGTTCTACTGCACTGTTAGTTGAGATGCCATTCGTGTTATTATGGTTACAAATTTGAATTTATTGACTCCAACGAATATATGAAACATGACTGCTGAGCCCAAAAAAAAAGAAAAGAAAATTAAATTACTCAGATCGTGAAACAAGAAAAAATATTGAGCTATTCAGTAAGTATATACATATTTTGGTATGCAAGCAAAACAATTCAGTAATGAGTAAAAAATAAATAAATAAAAAAACAAGACATCTGGCAAAAGATAACAGACCCATACCACCGCTGGTCCATGTAACGCTTCACAGTTCAGTTTTCAGACCATACAATGCAAATGCAAAAATGAAAAATTGAAACCAGGCGTTCATTTTTCTTGTTTTTCGGTTACATCATTAATGGATATTTGCCATATTCTCCCCTTTTTTCAATTTTACTTTTGCAAAATTATAACTTTAGAAACAATCATTTGAATAAATGAAATATAACCTATTTTCTATTTTTCCATTTTTTGTCTTGTAATTTGCACCGTGGGCTGTGCCATTACGGGGGAGCGGCCCCGGACTAGGCTACTATCAATTCATTGATTCACTGCACGTTGAGGAGTGGTTTAAAAGACTAAACACAGAAGATGTGAATTTTTATTATTATTATAGCCTAATAACTATGCTAAATATAAGGCAGTCCCGGACTGGCCATCGCGAGCAGCCAGGAAAAATTAAATCCCGGTGGCCTAGCTGATTTGGCACATTGCCCAGCTTGTTTGTACTTACCTACTTATTTGTTATTACTTTATTAATATACCTTATACTCATGGTCAGGGGATTCATTCTATGTGGCACAGTACAACCACAAGATCCCAGTTTATTTTCAGTGGGACAGGCAGCAGACGGAGGGTAGCTCGCGAGCATTAGTGCTTGCCAACATCCTTCGTGTCAATCTAGCATGAAAGATAAAAGACTACCAAGCAAAAATATACAAAAAAATAAACAATTTTTTTTTAAAAATTGTTAGGTTTTTAGCTTTCATTTGTAGTACAAAATTTCATATAGCCTATATATAGTGCTGCAAGTCAAGAGCACTATACAATTTATTTTGGTTCATTATCGAATGTTGAATTCCCAAATTATTTGTGTACACCACCAGGCATGGAATTAAATAAAGTAATAACGACTAAGTTAATAAATAAATAGAAACAAGATGGGCTATGTGTCAATCAGTAGCCAGGTACTATGAAATTAATAATTGAAAATAATTAAATCATAGTGCTCTTGACTTGCAGCATTTTAGATATATCAGAATCGCCTCATCTCCGGCAAACTGCCTCTACTGTAATGAGTTTATAACTGTGCTAGATTTAAGGGCATTTTAAGCGATCAAGAAGTGTATGAAGTGTGCAAGCTCAAGCGGTTGCCATGGTAACAAACAATGTCCGCTAGAGAAAACATCTGCATCTTTACTGTATAAATATTGTATTACAAATGAGAGCTAAAAACCTAACAAAAATAAAGAACACTTATGCTTTTTGTATATTTTCGCTTGGTAGTCTTTTTTATCTTTAATGCTAGATTGACGTGGAGGATCTATGCAAGTGCTGCTGCTCGCGAGCTTTTTTTTAAAACTACTCCTCAACGTGCAGTGTAAATAAAACAGTTACATCAATGAAATGACAGTAGCCTAGTCCACGGCCATGTTTTAACTGCGGTGATAACTCGTTTATTAGTCTTATGACCGGGTGTACGTCCAGCTGGTGAAACCGGCCCTAGGTTTCTCCAGATCATGGACAAAAAAGTTTTTTCAGGACAGCTGCAACAGTTGGGTTGCGGTGCTACCTTTTTGTGAGCCCAGGCAACACCTACCCAACAACAAAGACTATGCATTCAAACGTCTTTTCATACTGCGTCACTCTGAACAAGTGATCTGAACAGAGATTGCACTACATTTTCAGCAAGGTCAGGAAGTGTGGTACTTGCCACTGTTTGAGGTGTATCATCCTAAGAAACCTGACAAAATTTGAGGGAGTTTCACTTAATGTACTTCTCACAGGCCCTGACTTGAATAACAGCCTGCTAGGTGTCCTGATGAGATTCTGTAAAGAATGTGGCTTTACTGCTGACATACAGCACATGTTCCATTGTTTTCTGTTTAGGAAGGGCCATAGGGATTATCTAAGGTTCCTGTGATAACAGGAAACAATAACTTTGACAGCGGAAATGTGGATCACAGAATGCGAGTTCATGTTTTGGAAAGTAGCCAAAGAATACAAAGAGAGTCTGGGCAGTGACACCAGAAAGTTGGTGGAGAAGGAGATCTATGTTGCTAACATGCTGATATCATGCGCTACAGAGGCAGAACGATCAACTTTCTCAAATGTACACAAGAGATGCTTGCAGTGTCTAACCTTAAATCCACAAGATTATCTCTGTCCTTAATGTGATCGAAGCTCTTCCTTTGAAAGACCATGCTGAGGGCATTAAAGATCTGCAACTTTCTAATTGCCTTCCCACCCTATGTAGTCTTGGTGTGTCCTGGAATGTTGCAAACAACTCTTTCATGTTTCAGACGATTACAAGCCTTTTACTCAGAGAGGAGTCCTATCTACCGTGAATGGCTTGAATGACCCTCTTGGATTCCTTGCGCCTCTCACAACACAAGGAAGGTTACTGTTGAGGAAACTTACCAAACAAAGTGAGGGCTGGGATTCCCCTTTGCCAGAGTACATGGAGGCTGAGTGGAGAAAATGGAAAAATTCTCTTCAAGATTTGAAAGAGCTTCAAATACCAGGTTTGCACATCCATTAAAGGGATAGTTCACCCAAAAATGAAAATTTGATGTTTATCTGTTTACCCCCAGCGCATCCAAGATGTAGGTGACTTTGTTTCTTCAGTAGAATACAAATGATGATTTTTAACTGCAACCGTTTCTGTCTGTCAGTCAAATAATGCGAGTGAATGGGAACTATCAATAAGAGTCGAAAAAACATGCTTAGACAAATGCAAATTAAACCTTGCGGCTCGTGACGACACATTGATGTCCTAAGACACAAAACTATCTGTTTGTGCGAGAAACCGAACAGTATTTATATAATTTTTTACCTCTAAAACACCACAATGTCCAATTGCGTTCAGCACTCGGTTAGTGAGGTCTGATCGCGCTGTGACAACAGCAGTGATGTCTCGCACTTATACTTCAATGAGTGCAAGAGATCACTGCCGTTGTCAGAGCGCGATCGGACCACACTAACCGAGTGCTGAACGCAGTTGGACATTGTGGTGTTTTAGAGGTAAAAAATTATATAAATACGGTTCGGTTTCTTGCACAAACTGAACGTTTAGTGTCTTAGGACATCAATGTGTCGTCACGAGCTGCAGGGTTTAATTTGGATTTGTCTAAGCAAGTTTTTTTCGACTCTTATTGATAGAGTTCCCATTCACTCGCATTATTTGACTGACAGACGGCAATGGTTGGAATTAAAAATCATCATTTGTGTTCTACTGAAGAAACAAAGTCACCTACATCTTGGATGCGCTGGGGGTAAGCAGATAAACATCAAATTTTCATTTTTGAGTGAACTATCCCTTTAAGCTGTCCATTGCCTAGAGTAAAGAACTTTGTGTTTTTGCTTCTGCATCAGTCAAAACCATTGCTGCTATAGGATACCTGAAGGTGACAGATCAACATGGTCACACAGATGTCAACTTCTTATTTGGGAAATCCAAATGAACAGCACAGCCAGACATTACTGTCCCAAGACTGAAGTTGTGCTGCTGTATTAGCAGAGGAGACTTCAGAGTTGACTGTGGAAGAGATGGCCATGATCTTTAATCATACCTGGTACTATATTGACAGTAAAGTAATACTAGGCTATCTATAATCAAACATGGAGGTTCTATGTCTGCATGAACAACAGGATTCATTGAATCCATAAATACAGTTCGCCTGCACAATAGAGTGCCCCAGGGATGACGCGTTTTTGTAGGCCAACCCGGAAGTTAGCAGCGCACGGGTTCCCTCGACTGAAAGCCTATTCATTTTTCCCATAGACTTTTGGAAAATCGCAGAAAATAAGCTCTGTGTTTAACAAAGGGTTATGACACTCACACGTTTTGTCTATCAAGATAATCTTTACAAGTTAACACAACATTTATAGATTTTGAAGCCTAAATAAAGTCGTCAGATATAAAAGGCTAACAGTAGGCTATAAACAGACTACAGCACACCATGGTCGCGGATCAACGTCGTCACCACCAAGCGTCCTCAAACTTTATTTAGAAAACAACTCTATTTAAAAACATGCTCACTGATTATGATCTGCGCTGTGTATGAATACTTATCCACTTTTTCATGAGAAATGCTGTCCAAATGTCCTGTTTGTCATGATGACGTCTAAAGTCCCCGCCAAAGGAAGTAGTCCCTTTTAGCAATTTGTTAGCAACCGCCGAATTTAAGACACAGTAAAAGTTTAAAATATCACAAGTGGGTTATAACTGGTGTGTTTTATGTCATAGATCAAAACGTGAAAGTATTTAGAAGCTTTGTTTACCACAGACCTTATTTCAGGCGATTTAGCAAAAACCCATTCGAGGGCTTAAAAAGAGGGGCATAAGTGGCATTTGACAAACTTTACAGGAGAGCCAAAACAAAATTTTGGCCACACTTCAATCAACTGTATTTATTAACCTTCAACCACAATATTGCAACCACATACATACTTATACGAGTAAGTTCTTAAGTGAACATATTATGGCATATTAACACAATGAACATATTATAAAACCTTCTAAAATCTTGAAAATATGGCAAGAACATCAAATACGCCTTTTTGGCACCAAACATTTCCAATTCTTCTAAAGAAAAATAGGGTGTATCTGCTGATCAATGCAGAAATGATTGGTAAAAACATTGGTTAAAAACACTAACTTCATAACTTTTCATTTTATTTAAAATACTGTATACATAGTCATTTAATTTCATCATTTCAAACTGTTTAACATTTAATTTCTAACCATTTAATTTCAGTTCTCATTTATGAGTTCACATTCATGTCAAACAGTTTAACATTTAATTTCAAACAGTTTAATTTCTCTTGTTTATTACACATTTCACTTTTTAGTTCACTTTAGTTGAACTAAAAAGTTCACTCACTGCCCACTGTCAGAGTGTTATAGAACGTCTAGGTTACTAGTGTAACCCCCGTTCCCAGAAGGAGGGAACGGAGACGTTACGTCGATACTGTCGTAATGGGGTCTCGCTAGGGAGCCCAATCACCTCCAAGGATACAAAACAAGCCAATGGGAATTGGCCTGTGAGATTTACATGCCGGGCCCCTCCCCCGGCATCCGGGTATAAATAGGGCCGGCATACTCACCTTCATTCATATTTTTGCTGAGGAGCCGAGATAGATATCTGGCCGCTCAGCGGTGACTCAAAGCTATGGCAGGGGAACGTAACGTCTCCGTTCCCTCCTTCTGGGAACGGGGGTTACACTAGTAAACTAGACGTTCCCATTCAGTCAGTCACGTTCGATGTTACGTCGATACTGACGTAATGGGTACGTCATAGCAACTGAACCACGTTACGAGTGTTAGGGAGGCAGATGCTGGCAGGCTGAGGCGTGCCAATGCAAGTGCGGCCCATACTCACAACCCTCCAGCGCCCAGAGTAAGCCCAGGAATGTCTTCCATACCAGTGGGATGGAGAGGACAGGACATTACAGTGGAGAGGTCGAAGCTGCTGTTCCTTACCCACGGGGAAGAGTGTTTCGGAACTCAGTCCCACGTTTTTCAGCAACGACAAAAACGCCAGGAAAGCGTTCCCCGAGGAGGGGAAAGCTACGGAGACCACACCCTGCCCGAAGGAAGGGTAATGTGTGGAAGACACATATGGACTGGTCTGAGAACAGTAATGCATATGGAAGATCTCTGATGTAGGTCCTACCTTCCGGGAGGAACGACTAGCAATCAGAGACAGGGCAAAACGAAGCCGCCCAGGGAAAGACACGGGTTTACCGTCAGGGAAACCTTACCGTGGACGAACACATATGGAATTACCCGAGGGGAATCACAGCATATGGGCATCTAGCCCAGTACAAGGGCAGACCAAGTGGGCATACACACGAGTACTGGACCTAGCGCCGGATGCCTCCGTCACGTCTGGCTGCCGCAGGATGCAGGAGGAACTCCACAGGGTTCGCCGGTACGGGGAACTGAACTGAGGAGCGGAAAAAGTGCTCGCATTCCCTCTCCCGAGGGAAATGGCACAGCAAGCGAACACCCATGGCTATCTACGAGTAGAAAGCACACGGGTGGACACCGGTTCCACTCGGAGATTATAGAACCTCGCGAATGTGTTCGGTGTCGCCCAGCCTGCAGCTCTGCAAATGTCTGCAACAGAGGCGCAGTGCGCCCCGTCCAGGAACCACACGTGGAGGTTCCACAGATCGGGACGCGGGTGCCATATGGTGCCCTGCCCCTGAGAAAGGAGGTCCTTCCTCAGGGGGATGCGCCAGGGATGGGATGTCGCGAGGAGCATGAGTTCTGGGAACCAGGTCCGGTTGGGCCAGTATGGCGCAACTAGCAAGACCTGCTCCTCGTCCTCCCTGACCTTGCACAGTGTCTGTGCAAGGAGGCTCACTGGGGGAAACGCATATTTGCGTAGGCCCCGAGGCCAGCTGTGTGCCAGTGCATCTGTGCCGAGGGTCCCCTCGGTCAGCGAATAAAACAACTGGCAATGGGCGGATTCCCAAGAAGCGAACAGGTCCACCTGTGCTTCCCCGAACGTGAGCGGCGCGATGCAAGGTGTCAAAAGACAATAGAACCCATTATAATCAGCATTTGTTATTGCAGTGCATTATGGGATTGAATAACATCCCATATGGTTTCAGACACCACTACAAATGACTGTCCCCTCAAATAGTGCTGTCCTTATTTGGGGGGCAATTTCGGACACCGCCAACGTGTTTTTGCAGCGTTGGGCAATGTAGCCAATCACAGACATGTTAGTTGATCTTTTGAACGCAATGGCCAATCGGGTATTTTTTAGTCGGAATCCATTCACCGGTCAAAACGCCGGAGTTTTTGTTCAAGCTTCAAAGAGTTCTGCACACTCGCGAATCTGCTCATTATTCACAAAGTATAGACACGATGTAAATAAGAGATTCATTGTGCAGTCTGTCTCTGTGTGTCCCTCATCAATTGCATGATCTCTCGCCCTGTCTGTCTCTCTCCCTCCATCTTGTGCTGTTTCCATGTGCGTGTCTCTCTCTCCAATCTCCTCATCTCTCTCCCTCATCTCATGTGGTTGTGTCCCTAAACGATTAATCATTAATATTTACCATTATCCTATATTGGTACTACTGTTTATAAAATATGATATTATATATATATATATATATATATATGTATGTATGTATATAGGCCTACTGAGCCTGGGCCTGCAACAGATTCTTGATAACAGATAACATACCATTATCCTACATGAACTGAATGATTAAGGGTTAAATTAGGTTATGCTTAATGTTCAAAAAGTGCAAGTCAGAACTCACTTTCTCCATCATGTGCTGTCTCCATGTTTCCCTTAAGCCGATCTCTCTCCCTCACCTCATTCGGCTCTGTCCCTTTATGATTTACATACAGTATGTATTAATACCACCCACTTACGCCCTTCTGGCTCTGAAAAATACTGTAGGCTCTTGTATTGTTCAGAGCTAGAAGGGCGTAAGTGGACTTGCGCCCTTCTGGCTCCAAACAATGTGTAGGCCATACATGTAATTTTTAGAGCCAGAAGGGCGTAAGTGGACATACGCCCCTCTGGCTCCAAACAATGCTCAAACTTTTGTGTTAGGTCTTTGTTGTTTTGTTGCTTTATTCAATACAGGTTGATTTCTGATGCGTCTTTTTGGTACAACTAGATAGAGCTCATCAAGACCTTTAATTTGATATATAGAACTCATTTTCGCCCAAAATGCCACTTACGCCCCTCTGGTTCCAAGCCCTCGCATTCAAAAAACCCATAGACTTTACGGCGTTGGAACCGGAAGTCCTAAAATGCTAACTCGCTTCCGGGTTTTGCCTACAAAAACGCGTCATCCCTGGGGCACTCTATGGCGATATGCTCATATAGCACATTTGATTCACATTGCAGGGCTCTACACTGCGACCATTTCGCAAAAAATATTTAGGCGCACCAGTGCGAGTGACCCAATCGATTCTCATGAATAGATCTGAAATACAATCGGAATAAAAAGTACAACTCCCAAAATGCATCTACACTGAGCAACAGTTATGTTTCGTACTGCGATCGGCTGCTTTTCATGCCTTATTTCAAAGACTTTGCTTCAGTCAGCAGAGCAAGTCCAAAAGATGTGTGCGACAGACCACACTTCAAAGATTGTTTACAAGGTGAAATGGGTATGATGCAGCCATGTGCACTTACCAGACCATCTCATGATGCTGATGTTTCTTTGCAGCCAAATTAATTGGAAAAACTACATTTGGATTATCATAAGCAAGGTCGGAAATTAACGGGGGCTTGGGGCAAAAAAGGCACCAAAAATTAATTTAAAAATGTAAAAAAACATGCACCATTATGAACGCCCGTGCATATTTTACTTTTGTTTTACAAGTAGCAGCAATTCAGAGGCGGCCATTGCTTGAATTGTATAGGTTCATTACTACAGCTCCGATGTTTGTGTTTGTTTGTTTTGTCACTTACGCTATTTTGGTACTGTTCTGTTGCTGCTACAAGGTCCTATGATCGGAATACTTTGCTGGATCTCAGATATGCGCTGGTGAGCCCTGCTTTCTATGATGGATGTCACCCTCCGTTTACCTGCCCTATTGCTGATTGCGTCATTCGGTTACCTTGCTGTATCTCCGACCGGAGGAAGCGTCGGAGGCGCCGGGGCAAACGTGGAGGCGTGCGGGTGAGGATTAGGAGAGGAGCGAGTGCTTCTTCTGTACAGTTGGGTCCCTGCCAGCGCTCTAAAGACATTCTAGGTCGGAATGATCTTTACCTGGCTCGACGTTCGTGGGATTTGAGGTACTCTTGCCATGTACACATTGCCCTGCATCAACCCTTCGAACTGCAATGTGTAATTATAGAATCTGTTATGTCACCATTGGTTTGTGTACTGATCTATAGGCCTCCTAAGCCTGACAAAGACTTTATAACAGAATTCTCTGATTTTATTTCTCATTTTGTGTCACTGTATGACCGTCTACTTATACTTGGTGGCTTTAATATTCATGTCTGCTGTCCGGATAGACCCATGGTTAGCGAATTCTGTGGTGTAATAGATGCCTTTGGCCTTACGCAACATATAGATAAAGCTAAGCATAAACTGGGACATACACTTGATTTAATTTTATCATATGGTTTTAAAGTAGATAATATTGTGTTTGAGGAGGCCACTTTCTCTGATCATAAGCCCATTACATTTGACATCACCCTTTTCAGTCCCCTGCAAACTGTCAGAGTTCAGGAACATTACTCTCGTCAGATAAATTCTCTTACTGCAACTCAGTTTTCTGATAGTTTTTTGAGTGGAAATGTTGCATCTATTATTGCAACAGCGGCATCGTTCTCCTCTAGTCCGGATGAATTAGTTACCCTTTTTCACTCATCTTGTTCTACCATACTTGACTCTGTAGCACCTTTCACATACACTCGCTCTAAATTAAAATCTCATTATTGGTTAGATGAGGATACGCGCTCTCTTAGGCAGGCGTGTCGTAAAGCTGAAAGGAAATGGAAAAAGGATCATCTCAATGTTTCTTTTCAAATTTTTAAATCTGCATTAGCTTCTTTTCAGGCAGCAGCTAAAATAGCCAGAGCAAAACACCTCTCTGATTTGATCAGTAAACACTCAAATAGACCAATATACCTGTGAGAAATTTCTTACGTTTTTTATTAATAAAATTGAGAATCTTAGATCAGTGTTTACACCTACTTCATCTGCTATTTCGTTTGTTAGCTCAGGGGTACTGGCTACTTTTAACCAATTTCAGCCCATCTCTCTCACTGAATTGAGGGATTTAGTGTCACATATGAAACTTACCACTTCATCTTATGATTCTATCCCTTCATCTATTATAAAGGATGTTTTTGATGTAGTTGGCCCCTCCATTCAGGTTATTTTAAATTCATGTCTTGCGTCTGGCACTGTCCCTACATGTTTTAAACATGCGGTTGTCCAACCCCTGCTTAAAAAACATGATCTCGATGTTAAATGCCTAAATAATTATCGTCCCATTTCTAAGCTTCCTTTTATTTCTAAAGTACTGGAAAAAGCTGTATTGTCACAGCTGCTTCCCTTTTTGACCACTCACAATATATTAGAACCTTTTCAGTCAGGTTTTAGATCACTGCATAGTACTGAAACTGCTTTGCTTAAAGTAACCAATGATCTTCTCCTTACACTAGATTCAGGTGATAATGCCATCCTGATATTATTGGATCTTAGTGCTGCCTTCGACACTGTCGATCATAACATCCTTCTTACTCGCCTTGATCAGCAGGTGGGCATTAGGGAGACTGCATTACTTTGGTTTCGGTCCTATCTCAATGAAAGGACTTTCTCTGTTTCTATTGGCAATTTCTCCTCATCCTCTGCTTCTGTCTCATATGGGGTCCATCTTGGGTCCTATTCTTTTTAGCCTCTATATGCTCCCACTGGGCGACATCATAAGGAAGCATAACATCTCGTTTCATCTCTATGCGGATGATTCACAGTTGTACCTGCCTCTAAAATCTAGCGATTCCATACAGTCTCTTCTGGCCTGTCTCGAAGACATCAAAACTTGGATGGTTAACAACTTTCTCCGGTTAAACAGTGATAAAACGGAAGTGATTGTGTTTGGTTCTCCCAAGGCAAGATGTACTGTGGTACAAAATTTAGGTCACTTCACCACATTTATCAAACCTTATGCCAGAAATTTGGGTGTCATTCTTGACTCAGAACTCTGCCTTGAAAAACAGATTAGTTCTGTTGTTAAAAACAGTTTTTATCAGCTCAGAATGATTTCACGCCTGAAGTCATTCTTATCTTTTAACGATCTTGAAAAAGTTATCCATGCCTTCATTACATCGCGGCTGGATTATTGTAATTCTCTCTATCTTGGCCTCCCACAATCATCACTTAGACGTCTGCAGTTAGTACAAAACGCAGCAGCACGTTTTTTAACTGGCACTAGGAGGCGCGAGCACATAACCCCTATTTTGGCTTCCTTGCATTGGCTCCCAGTTCCTTTTAGGATCCAGTTTAAAGTTTTATTGTTTGTTTTTAAAGCACTTAATGGGCTCTCCCCAACTTATATCACTGACCTTGTACAGCCATACTCAGTTCAAAGGTCACTGAGATCCTCAAACAATGGGCTCCTGTTTGTGCCGCACTCACGGCTTAAACAGAGAGGTGATAGAGCATTTGCAGTTGCTGCTCCACGTTTGTGGAACCAGCTGCCCCAGCATATTAGATCTGCCCCTTCCATTGATGCATTTAAATCCAGGTTAAAAACTTATTTTTATTCTTTGGCCTTCCCTGTTCCTTAGCCTGGTATTTCTGCTGTTATGTATTTCTGTGTTGTGTGCCCTGATATTGAAGATTTCATTTTATTTCATTTTATTACTTATTATTCTTTATTTATTGATTTTATATGTGTGTTTTCATTGTACAGCACTTTGATCAGTTTGCGCTGTGTAAATGTGCTTTATAAATTAAAATTACTTACTTACTTACTTACTATTCTTAATGAAAAACAACAACAAAACAGTACAATAACAAACTCGACGGTGCTGTTGTAGCCAAGTGATGTAACTGGTGTTGTGGCTGAACAAAACAAACCACCTGCACCAAAATTTCAGCTCTGGTCGCGTCGCAGGGAAACACTTTTTTTTTTTTTTTTTTTTTTTTTTTTTTTTTTTTTTTTTTTTTTTTTTTTACAAAAGTCCAATATATATAGGTGATATTAAGTGACTACCTAACATTTTAGCCACAATACTGTCTGTTGTTGCTCTATTTCGCCAGAACACCAGAACTGTTGCACATCTCCAAGCAACAGTGATTCTTGATTGAATCTGCGTTTTGAAGGATTGAATGAATGACTCACACATTAAGACTTGCCACCCACCACCTACTGGCTGATTTTCATATTTACACTTTACATAGACTGTTTCTATTTAAAATATCAAACTTTAAAAGTTTAATTTTTACATATTTCTAAATTCCAAAAATTATATTTAAAACATTCATACAACATTATTTACCCGTGAGCTGCATTAAACAGTCTATGTAAATGTCTAAATAAATATCACTTCAGATGGAGCTTCTGTGCCACTTAGTATATTTTTTGTTTGTTTTGTTTTGTTTTTGATGGTTTCATTTGATTGGTAATAGTCTGATTAGGTCTTATTGTTCTAACTGAATTTATTGTTTAACATTTAAAAACAAATTTTCCATTTTAATTTAAGAAATTGACAAAATATGACATATGTTGGCATACAAAATATGGCATACATTTAATAAGAAAATGAGAAAAAAAATGCTCTTATAATGGTAAAAATGCCTCTGGAAATTAATTTAAAGGAACAGATATCATCATAAATTTTTGACTGTGCTCCTAATTTTTTTATTAGGAACACAAGTGCTCCTTAAGAAAAATGTTAGCATGGAGCCCTGCATTGCCAATTATTTCTCCAAATGCTTGCAAGAGGATAGTTGCAGAGGATGGCATATCTGCAGCCAAAGTCCTTCTGAAGAATCTCTAGCCTGCACTGAGTTTGCCCAATCTGCAATAGTCATCTTCACAAAAGGCTGACATCTAAATGAATATATAGGCCTAATTCATATCTCATTAAATGAGTTGTGGGAAGAGGTTTTACTAGCCGCATTTCCACTGTCAGGCTAGTGCGAGCCAGGGCTAACAACGTGACGTGCTGGGCCAATAGCCTCGGACCTCAAGCACCGACGCCAAAATCAAGTTTACTTAAAGACTTAAGATTCCAACATAAATATTTGACCAATGTTTTACGATAAAAAATGTTACCATAACAGTAATGTATTAATTTGTGTCAGAAGTGCACATCAGTCATGCTGAATCTAACTGATATTTACCATTTCACATAAAAAGAGAACACATACCTATTCAGTTGTTCCTGCTTCCATTTATTTAGGCTTTTAATTTCAAAGGCTTACATATTTTGAATAATAATAGAATCTAGTCTAGTAAATTCCGCCTCGGTTCATGACTACTCCTCAAGCCTCAGCTGGCCCGCTTTGGACCATGAGATTCAGCTGGCCTAAAAACCCTGGCCGTTGGCCCCGAGGAAGCCCCGACAAAGCCCCGACAAAGCCCGATCAAGCCCCGAAAATGACAGTGGAAAAGCGTCTGGCCCTGGCACGCACTAGCACGCTCGCCTTTGGCCCGACAGTAGAAACGCGGCTATTGATCTAGCACAGGACCTAATAAATGTGGAGGATACCTATGGTCCCATCTCAGGGGAAAGTGTGCAAGAAAAGAAGTTGAAAAGAAAAGAAGCTGGCCTGAATCACTACATACAACAGGGCAAATATTAACCCTCTACCGCATAGTGTTTCCATATGGCAACATACTCTTTGTGTTCATTTTCTTGCCACTGTCTCTTTAAGAGAACATTCTTGTTTTTTTTGTTGGTAAGAGAAGACCTTAGTTCAGCCAATGATGTGCTTTGGTTAAGTCACATGACATGCATTTTTTTTTCTGTGGTGCGATTACTGACAGACTGCTGTCTCTTGTCAGTAGTTGCTGAAAGCAAACTAAAACATCAGTAACAAACAAGGACCCGCCCATGTCACATTCACAAAAAAATTGTTAACATCATCTCAGGTAAGTTATGATGACATATTTACCACTCAAAAAAGTTATGAAATTAGTTTTTGGTAAATCAATAAAATGTCTGTGTTGCCATATGGCAACACTGCGCAATAATGGAATGACATTATTATAATAGATTAGCTAGCTAGCAAAGGCCATCTGCAGTCTGTTAAGCTGTAACAATAAAAACATTAATGCTAGTGATATAATGTTGATTAGTCGTATGTTAAGGACTGCCATGGCATTTGTATTATGGATTAAATCAACATCAGAGACCTGCCACCACAGCCAGTACTACTGGCCCAGACCTACCACTGGCCTACCATGGTGTCTCAAAAAGGCAGGTGCAAGTGGATGTAGGTGTATTGTTAGGGTGAAGTGCACCAAATGTGATGTGTACCTGTGCCTCACCTCTGAAAAAAAAAATGCTTTTTGAAGTTTCGTACAGAAAAAAGGTGAAGTTTCAAGGATTATGGGGGGTCCATGTTCATAACCTTCCTGTCATAAGATTGTGTAATGTTGAATTTTCATGAACTGCAATGTTTTTGGTTTTATGTCAGTGTTTTATGATACATGATGAACAGTATTAGATTTGTTTTTAACTGTCTACATTTGCAATTTAAATAATATTCACGAAAAACATAATGAAATTCAAAGAATATAAAGCATTATTCAGCAAAAGAGAATGGAATAAATAAAAGCACATGATGTTGGAAAATAAGTATAAGGTGTTGTTTATATTTACTGCTAAAGCTTATAATAGCACCAATTGATTCAATACAAACAACATTTCTGAGGAAAAATATTAACTATATACACTTACACTTATTCTAAGTTATTTCCACTATTGTATGTTGTTGTCATATGGCAACATATCATAAAGTACCTTAAAATAATATTTTTTCCAATTTTTTTTTTTTTTTACAGCACTTCAAGTTAAGCCATTCTAAGTAAAGAAAGAGAGTCATTTTTTTCTATAGATTTATCATAATGCGTGCGGTAGAGGGTTAATAGATGTAGGCTACAGGTCAATACTCTGAACTAGTGCTGTCACCATTTTTCACTACACGATTATCATGGCCAAAGAAATTAAAAAGAAACTAGACAAGTAAACTTTGATGACAAACTTTGATGTTGGCTTGACAAAGCCAAGTCTGAAAGTTTAAAATAAATTTGAAAAGCTTGAAGTTTGAAGGTTTTACTCAGAGAAAGTAAAAAAAATGAATTAGAAGGTTGTTAACATGATTAGTATGTTACTACCATTAATTAGCATGTTGCTAACATGTTTCAACATGTTGCCAGCTTGATTTAACACATTGCTAACATGTTTTAACACATTGGTAGCATGTATTATCATGTTGCTAGCATGATTTAGCATTTTGCAAACATGCCCTAAGTGAGTTGCTAAGATTTGCCAGTGATAGATACATAGTGGATGAAGCTTAAAGTGGAAATAAAGCAGTCAGTCAAGTTAATATTAATTCGTAAATGGATTTCCACTCCAATTAAAAATATATATAACAAATACGATAAATGTAAATTAAAAAGAAAAAAGATGTTTTGTTACAGCTTTTGTAGCGAGGGTGTCGCCATCTTGTAGTACTACATCATGTGACGTCAGGGGGTTGGTTTGCTCCGCTGGATTAATGAAGATTATTATAGTTTCGATTCTGGCCTTTGATTTTCTGCCTAGTTGCTGTAATTGTTACAAGCAATTAATACTCATAATATCTGCCATCAAGTTGTTGACCAATCTTGAGGCAGTGGGACTTGTCTGAATGTGTATCAGGAAAAAAAATACCCTTTTGTCCTTTGCTTTAACACTGTAAAACTCATGTTTACATCCAAGAGCAATGCAATAGTGACCTCCCTTTTCATCTCCCACTCATCGTCTGTGAAGTTGGTGCAAGACATCATCCCACCAGTCCTTGTTTCAGACTCTCATCCACAGATGCCACGGGAAGGGGCATTTTTTTTTTTACTGCTTGATAAACATAAGCAACACAATTACAACGGTTCACATGCTCGTGAACCGTTGTATTATAAATACTTAATGCTATAAATACTTTGAATGTTGCGATCCCATCGGACTTATAATGGCTACTTGAATCGTAACAAAGCACTGTTCGCCAGGGAACAGTGTTCGCCTGTTTCTCCCAAGGTTTTTTTCTCCATTTTAACACCTATTTGCCACCTGATGTCACCTGTTAGAGTTTGTGTTTCTTGCTGCTGTCGTCTTTGGCTTGCTTAGGTGGGGACACTTGACATTTGATATTCAACAGTGTTTTGATCTGCCTGCATTGACACCATTTTCTTTAAGAGCTGCTGTGCAGCCAAAATTATATACCAGTTATCACTGTAAAGCTGCTTTGACACAATCTGCATTGTAAAAAGCACTATATAAATAAAGGTGACTTGACTTGACTCATAGTCTCATAATTGGGACCCAAAATAGATAAATGTTAAGTCTGCTCTTTAAAACAAAGAAAAGAAGAAATTTAGCAGAATATTATGCACAAACAGTGGGAAACTGTTTGTGTGCATGTAACTGTGCATGTAAAAAAAATCAATTCCGATTTGAAACTTGTGACAACACGCACAACAACCCTACCACTTTATTTAGTGTTTGTGTAAACACTACGTTCGGATTCATCATTTGGGATGATTTCATTGAAACAAAAAGTGTCCATGTAAACATAGCTACTGTCTCTGTCTTTATCTTTATCTATCTGTCCTCCACTGTCTTGTCTCTCTACCGTTGTATCTATTGAACTTAGGCAACTAACACCGTGACATCACAGGTTGTAGTACTGCAAAGATGGCGGCACCCTTGCTACAAAAGCTATAAGAAAACATCTCTTTTCATTTAAAGTGTTACATTTGTTGTGTTTTTTTATATATTTTTAGGGCTGTCAAAATTAACGCGTAAATAATGCATTAACTAATTAATTTTTCACGGCACTAATTTTATTAACGCGCAATTAACCTGTGGCCTAGCCCATAGTTGGAGAAATGGAGATGCAGCCATAGTTCACATGTTGCATCTAAAAACACGTGGAAAGCACAGCCGTGCCACTTTCTCCTTTCCAAAGCTCGTGCACTCCCGTGGCATCTGTCGCCGCTATGCAACCATGAACTGCGCTCTCCACGACGACGAGGAAGATTCAGCAAAGGATAACTCCTTATTTACCCCTTATTTACACTGCACGCGTCTGCGGCATGTAGGGCTCCGACGCGGCCACCGAGTCGATCATGGCCACTCTATTCAATGATTGCATTTACACTAGCCATGCCGCGACACGTTTTGGAAGCATCCCAGAAGCAGCTCTTCCCTAAAGATAAAAACGTGTGGAAAGCACAGCCGGTTTCTCCTTTCCAAAGCGCTTGCGCTCCCGTGGCGTCTGTCGTTGCTATGCAACCATGAACTGCTCTCTATGACAACGAGGAAGTTTCAGTAAAGGATAACCCAACAATGATGACAATTGTTATTGTTCTTTCAAGCATTTAATAATAATAAAAAAGATTGAATTGAATTCTAGCCCTTGCATTAGCTCTACTACTAGATTTATTTATGAAAATAAATTTGGCTGAGCTTTCCATGTTTTTTTACGGAAAAACTTTTTAAAGATTACAGATTAAAATGTGTGATTAAACTGTGATTAAATCACGAGTTAACTCATGACAATCATGCAATTAATAACGATTAAATATTTTAATCAACTGACAGCCCTAATAATTTTTGATTAGAGTGTTCATTTACTAAATAATGTTAACTTGACTGACAAATGAAGCACATTTCCACTTTAAATACTCTAATAGAGTTATTGTATTAAAGGTGCCCTAGAATCAAAAATTGAATTTACCATGGCATAGTTGAATAACAAGAGTTCAGTACATGGAAAAGACATACATTGAGTTTCAAACTCCATTGCTTCCTCCTTCTTATGTAAATCTCATTTGTTTAAAAGACCTCCGAAAAACAGGCGAATCTCAACATAACACCGACTGTAACGTAACATTCGGGATCATTAAAGGTGCCCTAGATTCAAAAATTGAATTTACCTCGGCATAGTTAAATAACAAGAGTTCAGTACATGGAAAAGACATACAGTGAGTCTCAAACTCCATTGTTTCCTCCTTCTTATATAAATCTCATTTGTTTAAAAGACCTCCGAAGAACAGGCGAATCTCAACATAACACCGACTGTTACGTAACAGTCGGGGTGTACGCCCCCAATATTTGCATATGCCAGCCCATGATCGAGGCATTACACAAGGGCAGCCAGTATTAACGTCTGGATGTGCAGAGCTGAATCAACAGACTAGGTAAGCAAGCAAGGACAATAGCAAAAAATGGCAGATGGAGCAATAATAACTGACATGATTCATGATAACATGATATTTTTAGTGATATTTGTAAATTGTCTTTCTAAATGTTTCGTTAGCATGTTGCTACTGTACTGTTAAATGTGGTTAAAGTTACCATAGTTTCTTACTGTATTACTGTAGGGAGTGTACGATTTAAAGGGGCTGCGTGCTGAAACGGTGTATAGTTAATGATGCCCCAAAATAGTCAGTTAAAAAAATTAATTAAAAAAATCTATGGGGTATTTTGAGCTGAAACTTCACAGACACTTTTAGGGGACACCTTAGACTTATATTACATCTTGTAAAAACTGGTTCTAGGGCACCTTTAAAGTCTTGACCCCCTCAATGTAAATTTATGGGATTTCTATGATTTTTAATCTTCATTTTTAGGAAAGCCATAAGTCGGATCAGTTAGAAAAAAATATAGCAACCCGAGTCGGAACAGTCTGAAGGTCTGACCATCTGAGTTTGGTGGTTGTAGCTTTAAAAGCTACTTTTTTAATTTTCATGAAGAAGAAGAAGAGCTTAAATAGTAGATCAATATCTTGTCTTTGTCAAGCCTGTAGCATCTGGATCTATCAAACACACAATTGTAAAAGTCAATCTTCACAGCATGCAGTATTCTCATTGGTCAAGCCAAAACTCAAAGGTGACACTTGTGTAGAGGTTAAAAGCCCACACGCAGATCATGTTCTCTCTTCTGGTTCTTCTCTTTGTTCCTGCTGATACTACAGATTTGTCTACTGTCACTTGATACTACTGTCACTTGAGATCCCAGAACCGGGCTGGCAGGCCTCACTCACTTCAACCATGCGCAACTTCCGACCACAACAGGGTCAAATTAACAGCGCAAGTTTGTCGTCATTTTCTTCATTCAATGCAGAAGATATTGATTACAACTTTAGCACCATCAGACCGAACCATCAAGAATTTCTCCTCAGCTTGCAGATCCGGTGTTCGTGATTTAGTTAAATAAAACTTGTGTGCACATTCTTGCGAGTTGATTCTGATCTGCTTATAAAACCAATGTCCCTGATAATGATTACGATCACAGCTACCAAAGAAAGCAATGTTTTTTATTTAGGGAAAATACCCTTTGTGAAGAGTTGATAGAGTGTTCGCTGGCCGAACAGATTAATTGATTGTAATATTAATTCAGCTACATCAAGTTATTTTAATTAACTGATTAAAAAATTTATAATTAATTATAACGAGTTATGATTAATTATTCATATTTCCCTTTTGAGCTAATTCGCATAAGACACTATATAATAATATTATTTTATAGTATTTTAACCATTTAAGCCCCGCATTTTAAAGGGTTAGTTCACCCAAAAATGAAAATTATGTCATTAATGACTCACCCTCATGTCGTTCCAAACCCGCAAGACCTTCATTCATCTTCGGAACACAGTTTAAGATATTTTAGATTTAGTCCGAGAGCTTTCTGTCCCTCCATTGAAAGTGTTTGTACGGTAGACTGTCCATGTCCAGAAAGGTAATAAAAACATCATCAAAGTAGTTCATGTGACATCAGTGGGTTAAGTTAGAACTTTTTGAAGCATTGAAAATACATTTTGGTAAAAAAAATAACAAAAACTACGACTTTATTCAGCATTGTATTCTCTTCCGGAATCCTTTCCATTGAATTGATTCCATTGAATTGATTCCATTGAACTGATTCCATTGAATCCTTTCATCTGTCGGCGTTGGTAATGCACTTTTACGTCGTTGTTTTTGGCGATTAGGACATCCACGACATGCACACTTATGCACCATTTTAAAAAATATAGCAATACCAAAATACAAACAATGTAGAATAGCTTGAATACAGCGTGCGTCTCCCTCAGACTGTAAACGAAGCTCGGGCGCACCGGATAACACGTCAGCAGCGCCTTACGTCAGCAGCGTCACTGCGGAGTCGTGAACCCGGACTGACAACAGACCCGGAAGAGAATACAATGCTGAAGTCGTAGTTTTTGTTATTTTTGGACCAAAATGTATTTTCGATGCTTCAAAAACTTCTAACTAACCCACTGATGTCACATGGACTACTTTGATTATGTTTTTATTACCTTTCTGGACATGGACAGTCTACCGTACAAACACTTTCAATGGAGGGACAGAAAGCTCTCAGACTAAATCTAAAATATCTTAAACTGTGTTCCGAAGATGAACGGAGGTCTTACGGGTTTGGAACAACATGAGGGTGAGTCATTAATGACATAATTTTCATTTTTGGGTGAATTAACCCTTTAAGAGTTGTTTTTCCTCAATGACATATACAAAAGTAAAGACTCATAACTCCAAAACTATGGCAAGGAGAGTCAAAAGGTAAGTATTGTTTGATAAATTTTTTTTTAACAGCCTTTTTTTTTTTTTTTTTTTTTTAAGAAAAAAAAATCATTGCATATGGACATTCTCATGCTATGAAACTGCTAATAAAAGACAAAAAAATTAAATACAATTTTACATATCTTTCTTACAACTCAGGATGGAAATAAGGTAGTATGAAAATTCTTTTTTGGTGAAGTTCTTCATGTGAGCTGCATCTGGATCAAATCTTGTGGCGATAGCATATATTATTTATATATGGGTCTTGCGGGGCTTCACGTACAAAAACTCACTCAAATTTAGTCCAAAGTCCAAAACAATTATGCTTGTTGTATTCTACTCCGTAAGACCTTTCAAATGACACATGACTCATGACTATCTGAGTGTTATGATGTCTTTGACACATTGCAGTACATAGTACAAAAAAGTATTTCATAAATTTTGAAACTTTTTTTATTTAACAGCAAATAACTCAGCACTACTTAGGAGTTTATCAAGTTGATCAAGGCAGGAATTTTGAAAAAATATGATTATTAATTTTTTTGTAGATGGTGGCACCTTAACGGGTCATTTTCATGTAATACAAAAGACATCCACTCTGGCAAGCTAACTTTCTTGAAGTGCGGGTAGAGTGTCTTGTTTGTTAACATGATTAACATGATAACGATATTTCATTTTTTAAATATCACGGTTAGTTTTGGAGCAAATCCTGAATATTTTTTGATGAGTGGCAACACCAGCATCTTATTCCAAGCTGGCAGGATATCGCTGTCCTTCAGTCTGTACATGCAGCCTTAAAACACACAGCTGAGTTTACAGATCTGCTGTGTGAAAATAAGTCGACCACACCCAGAGTTATATACATTTTGCACATTATGATATGCATATTGTGTGGATCTGGATTACAGAGGCGTAAAAACCCGTTAGCGCCAACAAGTGGCTGATTTCTTTCAAAATTCTTATAGACCTCTAGGCCTCTAGGCCTGGAACTGACCTCTAGGTCAGTTCCAATTGGCCTCCATTAACTTTGTCTAATAGGTGCTCAAACTTCATTGGCGATGGCAGCCATGTTTTTTGAGATACGCCAATGTCCTCATAGACTATCATGCCCCCTTGGACCAAGACACTGCATGCCAAATTTCAAGTCAATTGGACTAACGGTTGCATAGTTACAGCTGTTTTCATAAGGGGGTTTATTGGTTATAGCACCACCTAGTCAAATCAACGCAATTTTTTTATCGTGGCCAAAGATTGAGCCCATACATGTGTGTAGCTCCTTGTAACTTTTGATCGTTGTAGCGCCACCTATTGGCCAATTGGGGTCATAACATCTGAGATTCTCCCCAAATTGAGGACTATCATTTGGCCAAGTTTAAAGTCTCTAGCACGTTTTAGGGGAGAAGAAAAATAATAAAAATCCTTACAATTACAATAGGGTTTCAGCACTTCATGCTTGAACCCCTAATAAATACAAAAATACAGTACAAAGACTGGAGAAATGTAATGTATTTTTGTACTCATATTTCTGTTATTTTCACAAGCTACTGGGAAAGTGATAAAGATCGACCAGTCGAGTTTGCAACATCATAAAGCGTAATATATCTTATTCGCAAAAGCGCCATCTTTGATTTTTTTTTTTAAAGGAAAGCAAGACTGTAGGGGATAGATATACATCTGTTATTTAATGTGTTTTTTGGATTGTTCTGCTGATGAAACACTGCAAAAATATCTTTCTAAGAAATTTCACTAAACAAAAAACTCCAGACAACATGAGTTGTGGAAAAGTATAAGTGATCTAGGAGCTTTATACAGCTTTATACAGCTTTTTACAGCGGATGCCACTAAGAACTCGGCAAGTCTATCCCTCACAGCCTCGCTTTCATACATGTCATGGCACTTCTCTGAATAAGATCTACGGACTGTCCTTGTACAGCTAAAATAATGAAGCGACTGTGCACACCAGAAGATACATAATGTGCATGTGCACATTCAAGTTACAAATCCAGGGTTCGTACAGATTTTTAAGAGTGAAATTCAAGCATTTTTCTAGCACTTTCAAGTCTATGTACTTGTGCAGCAATAAAGCAATGAGATTTTTTTTAATAAAGGTAATTTGTTAAATAAAAGTTTAATAAATTTGTAATGGATTTTAAGGCAAAAAATAAAGCAATTTCAAGGACTATATTCAGAATTCTGGCACATTTCAAACCCTATAAAACATAACAGTTAAAATCAAGCATTTTCAAAACTTAGAACAAACCCTGCAATATCACTTGTCCTATGTAGGGTGGTGGGAAAGCTCGAACCTATCCCAGTGTCTCAGACCAAAAGCAGGGAGTCGAAGGCATGGATGGACAGCCAGTGTACCATTATGTATATGATCAATTTAACACAGAGACAAAAAAGGATACAACTTACTTCCTCTCAGGTGGCATATAGTGCGGAATCATATTGGTCTGCGTGGAGCTCTGAGGATACCGATAGCGCTCATTAGCTGAGAAAGCTGCATTTAGGGTGAAGTGTTTCACATAGGACTCCAGAATATTTACTATATTCATCAGGCATGGAAGCTTCACCAGCTGTTGTCAATGAAACAATGAAACAAAATTAAATAATCATTTTTGTTAACATTAGACAATGCCCTTAAAGGAGACTAATTATGCAGTCAAGAAACCAAAGTAAATCTGAGCTTATAGGTAGACCAGGAGAGATGTTGTGATGTTTCCACTTCAATCATCTTAATTTAGAATTGAGACATTAAATTAAGTTCTGGTCCGCATTAAATCATGCTCTTTTATGTATGTGTTATCAAAGGAGTTACACGTGCATACCTTCTTTCTTTTGTTGATATAGTAACAGTCATCCTCCAGCTTCTTCTTGAGAACATCAGGGATGTCAATGTTTATAGTGATGCTCTTATCTTCACTCTCCCTTTTGGTCTGCGGCTCTTGTTCTTCCCTCTGTGTAAAAGAATATTATTAAGTTCAGAAGAACAAATGTGTAATTCCATGTTCCAAGTCATGTAAATTAAGATTACAAATAATACAAATAAGACTCTTTCTCTTCTTTCTTCTTTTAGTTGCTGTTAATGTGAAAAGGACTGGAGACATCTATTCCAATAGTGACGCCACGGAGCCTTTGTTCCAGTGTGCAGCCCTGTTGTAACATCCCTGGTCTGGAAAGAGGACTCTCTCAACCACAACAGAGTCAGTTTAATACATCTGAAGTTCATCCTCACTCAACCCTGGAGAACTGCAAATTCAACACCATCGAACTACTGAAACATCAAGACTTTACCCATGTGTGTCTGTGTTAGTACGTATGCATTTGTTAAAATTAGTTATGTGTTCGTGATTTAACACCCTCAAGTCGGCTGTCGTGCCAGCGATACCACCTTGCTTTTTTTCTTATCAGTGTTCTTATCAAGAGACTCAAAATACTCCATAAATATTGGAAAATTAAGAGTTATACTCTGTGAAATGTCTTTTATTTGTGCACACTCAGAGTAAAAATGATCTGTCGTCTCTCTCTGAACGAAGTCCATTCTGATAGTCCTCGGAAAATGAACTGTAACTTAGTGAATCCTAATCACACAAACATGAGACATGTCTAAAGAAACACTGAAATGTCAGGTTTTAAATCATGTAAGTCAAATCGAAAACAAATATACTCTGTTTATGTAATCTGTTTGAAAAGTGAGATGTCGTCAGTCGTTCGCGAGTCATCTCATTATCCACTAATGCGGGCACCCACAGAGCGCATGCACTATTCAGACGCAAATTCTGAGGCGATACATGCAACAGAGAGTGAATGCCCACATCAGCTCAGAAAAACGCATCAAGCTTAGTCAGTTTCATGTACTTTCCATTGTTTTGAGGCACAGTGAGGAATAATTTTAAAGGATTTGCCTCAGAGGAAGAGCATGACTGGTTTTAATTCAATTTCGAGGATCAACTTGATCAAGCTGATGATTGTGAATGGAAAGTTTTTTTTATTCTTAAGTTCTTTATTCTAATCGCGATATAGTGTCTGTGAACATTAAACCACAAAAAGATTGTTTAAATATGAATCCTGCAAGTTTTGTGTCTCAGTGTGAATTAATAGGGCAGATCGACGTGCGGTTTCGTTTACTACACAAGTTACATTAGTAAATCGTCATATTGGCTATTCCCAAACTATACTGCTATACTGAGATGAGTGAAATCGACTGAAATACATAATAAATACTGAAATAACTTGTGCTGTAAGTCCTACCCTTCTCTATTCTACTTACGGAAAAAACTGAACTGGCATCGCATTCGTTCCGCAAGTTGAATAAGGAAGACGTAGGACATACAGCGTAAGCTTTTTGAAGAATACGGAAAGCGTAAGCACGTGCAAGGCGATCATTTGTGTTTATAAAGCATATACATTTGTATTTTTGTAGAAAATGACAGATCGTTTCACTAGATAAGACCCTTATTCTCTTCTGGTATCATTTAAAGCTCACTGAAGCTGCACTGAAACTGTAATTTTGACCTTCAACCGTTTGGAGAGACCACTGAAGTCCACTATAAGGAGAATAATCCTGGAATGTTTTCATCAAAAACCTTAACTTCTTTTCGACTGAGGAAAGAAAGACATGAACATCTTGGACGACATGGGGGTGAGTAAATTATCAGGAAAATTTTATTTTAAAGTGGACTAATCCTTTAAACTACGCCAGAGGCATACACACCTCATGCACTGGATGCTGTGTGCAAGACAGTTGGATATAGTGGTGTATTAGAGGTAAAAAATTATATAAATACTGTTCGGTTTCTCGCACAAACCGATCAGTTCGTGTCTTAGGACATCAATGTGTTGTCATGAGCCGCAGGGTTTAATTTGCATTTGTCTGTGCATGATTTTTTTTACTCTCATAGATTAAAAATCTTCATTTGTGTTCTACTGAAGAAACAAAGTCACCTACAATTTTCATTTTGGGGTGAACTATCCCTTTAATATAAATAAAACAATAGACCTTAGTCAGGGTTGATGCATTACTGAATTGTATGCAGATGAACTGGAGTTTGATTTTGTGTCTACCGAAAGTCTTGCAGGAAGACGTTTCATCATCTATGTATATATACAGTGGGTACGGAAAGTATTCAGACCCCCTTAAATTTTTCACTCTTTGTTATATTGCAGCCATTTGCTAAAATCATTTAAGTTCCTTTTTTTCCTCATTAATGTACACACAGCAGAAAAACACAGAATTGTTGACATTTTTGCTGATTTATTAAAAAAGAAAAACTGAAATATCACATGGTCCTAAGTATTCAGACCCAATACATTAATGTGTACATTAATGAGGAAAAAAAATTAACTTAAATGATTTTAGCAAATGGCTGCAATATAACAAAGAGTGAAAAATTTAAGGGGGTCCGAATACTTTCCGTACCCACTGTATATATACACACACACACAGTGCCACTATCTTTGACTACTGGTTCAACGCTGCTCAACGCTGCTGCCTGCTGTCTGACCTATGCTCGGAGCTTCGTGGAGTTTATCCTAAATCCTTCTCTTTATTCCTATTCACATAATATAACTTTCTTGTTTTTCACTAGATTACTTAACCTATTGCATAGTATTACTAAACGGAACGATTTATTACTAGTAATCTACCAGCGTAATCACCTAGTGTCAGCCATAGCCCGCTAGCCTGCTAGCTACCGTCTATTTTTTCCTCTAAACTAACCTTCCTTGTCGATCTAATGACGGATTTATCCGATGTATGTTATTCTGATCTGTCCTCGCCAGATCGGGAAGCTGTGGAGACTTTGCTGCCCGGCATTCATAGATCCACCGTGAGGTACAGCGTCCCGCACATCACCCTTGCCCCAGGCACCGGCAAGCGACCGAGACATCCAGCTAGCGAGTCCCGTGTGCGATGCAGTTTTTCGGACGGCGTTAGCGATCAAGTTCATCAAACAACTGTGGGGAGTCAGACTACTCTACAAAAACACGGTCAGTCATGTCCGACGATTATCATGTGTATTAAATGCAACATGTACAGCTTAGCTCTTTCTGTCAGCAGTGAGACTTACACATGTGATAAATGCAGGGATATTGTCAGGCTGACAGAGAGAATCTCAGAATTAGAGACACGCATCCAAACTTTAATTGAGGATAGTGAGAATGAAAGGGCCTTAGATACTGCTTTGGATGCGACTAGCCTAGTAAACACTGCACATTCGGTTCCGGTTGTAGAAGCCACGCAGCAGGCTAACTGGGTGACTGTGAGGCGGCATAGTGGCAAGAACAAACACCACTCTTCCGTTCCGATTAGAACATCAAACAGGTTCTCCCCACTCAGTGACGCACCCACTGAGAATCCTGTTGAAAGTGCCCTAGTTATTGGCGATTCTATTACACGGAACGTGAAAATAGAGACACCAGCCACCATAGTCACATGTTTGCCGGGGGCCAGAGCACCTGACATCAAAGCAAATTTAAAAGTGCTGGCTAATGCTAAACGTAAATATTCTAAAATCATTATCCACGTCGGCACAAATGATGTTCGACTTCGCCAGTCGGAGATCACTAAAATTAACATTGTGAACTTGCAAATTCAATGTCAGCAGAAGTAATTTGTTCTGGCCCTCTTCCTGTTCGTCGGAGTGATGAGATAGTTAGCAGGTTATCATCACTCAATGGCTGGCTGTCTAAGTGGTGTCCGCAGAATAATATAGGTTTCATAGACAATTGGAAAAGCTTTTGGGGCAGACCTGATCTGTTGAAAAGAGATGGTATTCATCCCTCCCGGGATGGTGCTGCTCTTCTATCTAGAAATTTGGCAAATAGTCTTAGAGCTGAAACATGACAAACCAGGGCCCAGATCAGGACGCAGACAAACTGGCTAAACCGACCGTCTGCTAGCCGCCTCACGTCACAGAACTCAGATAATTCACAGCACATAGAAACTCTTTCACCTAGATATTATCACATAGAGACTGTGTCTGTACCTCGAACTAGTAAATACAAAAAACTTCCGAAACCTTTTAAGGGTAAAAATTTAATTGATGTTCAAAAAATGAAAATCACAGATAAATCAGATAAACAAATGATAAAGCTTTGGTTACTGAATATTAGATCTATTTCTTCAAAAGCACTTATTGTAAATGAAATTATCACAGACAAAAAACTAGACTTGCTGTGTTTGACAGAAACCTGGCTAAAACCAGACGATTACATTATTTTAAATGAGTCTAGTCCTCAAGGTTATGACTATCGACACAATCCTCGACAGAAAGGCAAAGGGGGAGGTGTTGCTGTAATTTATAGTAATATATTCAGAATCATTCAAAAGAATTTCAAATATAATTCCTTTGAAGTGATGGTGCTTTATGTAACATTATGTAAGTTGACATTTGTGCTGGCTACTGTATACAGGCCACCAGGGCACCATACTGACTTTATCAAAGAATTTGCTGATTTTCTATCAGAGTTAGTACTGGCTGCGGATAAAGTCCTTGTTGTTGGTGATTTTAATATCCATGTAGATAATAATAAAGATGCAATTGGATTGGCATTTGCAGACATTTTAAACTCTATTGGAGTTAGACAACACGTGTCAGGACCCACTCATTGTCATAATCATACCTTAGATCTAATACTGTCGCATGGAATTGATATTGATGCTGTTGAAATTCTACAGCAGAGCGATGATATATCAGATCATTATTTAGTCTCGTGTATAATACAGTTAGCCAAGGCTACAAAACCACCACCCAGCCATAAATATGGTAGAACCATCACTTCTACCACTAAAGATTGCTTTATAAATAATCTCCCCGAGCAGTTTCATCGCCTTAGTATACCTGACAACTTAGAAGAACTCGATGCTGCAACAGAAACTATTGGCTCTCTCTTTTCCAGCACATTGGATGCAGTCGCTCCTTTACGTCTAAAGAAGATTAAGGAAACTAATCCAACGCCGTGGTATGATGAGCACACTCGGGCTCTAAAACGAGCTGTGAGAAAAGCTGAACGTAGTTGGAAGAAAACAAAACTAGAAGTTTTTCGCCTTTCGTGGAAAGAAAAAATGATTGAGTACAAAACGGCTATAAGAAATGCTAGATCTACTCATTTTTCAAATCTCTTAATAGAAAACAAACATAATCCTAGGTATTTATTTGACACAGTGGCTAAATTAACTAGAAACAGAGATT
The DNA here is from genome assembly GCA_036281575.1 of Ancherythroculter nigrocauda. NCBI lineage: Eukaryota > Metazoa > Chordata > Actinopteri > Cypriniformes > Xenocyprididae > Ancherythroculter > Ancherythroculter nigrocauda. Next base: position 38,506,186 of record VTFQ01000003.1, on the reverse strand, counting down.
CAACTGCTGACGTTTCCAAAGAGCACAGCAGTAATGACTTTATGAACTTCTTTACTTGCAAGATTGACAATATTAGAGAGAAAATTATAAACATGCAACCGTCTACAGTTTCGCTTTAAACAGTGCACTGTAGTGTCCCTGAGGTAAAACTAGAATCATTCGCCACTATAGGAGAGGAAGAATTATCTAAACTTATCAAATCATCAAAATCAACAACATGTACGTTAGACCCAATGCCGACTAAACTACTGAAAGAAATGCTTCCAGAGGTCGTAGGTCCACTTCTTGATATAATTAATTCATCTTTAACACTAGGATACGTGCCAAAAACTTTTAAACAGGCTATTATTAAACCTCTTATTAAAAAACCTCAACTAGATCCGAGAGATTTAGTAAATTACAGGCCAATCTCGAATCTACCTTTTCTGTCAAAGATACTAGAAAAGGCAGTTTCAACACAACTGTGCTCCTTTTTAGAAAGAAATGGAATCTGTGAGGATTTCCAGTCAGGATTTAGAACAAACCATAGTACTGAGACTGCTCTCGTTAGAGTTACAAAAGATCTACTCTTATCATCTACTCTGTATTTCTCTATTAGTGTTATTAGATCTCAGCGCTGCTTTTGACACTATCGATTACAACATTCTTTTAAAAAGACTTGAAAACTATATTGGCATTAGTGGAATTGCTTTGGCATGGTTCAAATCTTACTTATCTGACCGTTATCAGTCTGTAGTAGTTAATGAAGAGATGTCGTATCGATCACAAGTTCAATATGGAGTACCACAAGGCTCAGTACTAGGACCGTTGCTTTTCACTCTGTACATGCTGCCCTTAGGAGAGATAATTAGGAAGCATGTGTTAGTTTTCACTGCTACGCTGACGATACTCAGCTCTATATTTCCTCACGCCCTGACGAAACCTACAAATTCACAAAACTAACAGAATGCATAGCTGACATTAAAAACTGGATGACAAGAAATTTCTTATTATTAAATTATTATGTTAAATTCAGAAAAAACTGATATCCTAATCTTTGGACCAAAAACTTCCTCACGAAAAAACCTTGAATACTCTCTAACACTTGACGGGTGCTCCATTAAATCTTCGTCCTCAGTTAGGAACCTGGGTGTGCTCTTTGATACCAATCTTTCATTTGAAAGTCATGTTTCTAGTATCTGTAAAACCGCCTTCTTCCATCTAAAAAATATATCTAAATTATGACATATGCTCTCAATGACAAATGCGGAACAGTTGGTTCATGCATTCATGACCTCAAGACTAGATTACTGTAACGCTCTACTGGGTGGTTGTTCTGCTCGGCTTTTAAACAGACTACAGTTGGTCCAAAATGCGGCAGCTAGAGTTCTTACTAGAACCAGAAAGTATGACCATATTAGCCCAGTTCTGTCAACATTACATTGGCTCCCTATTAAACATCGTATAGATTTTAAAATCTTGCTACTTACTTATAAAGCTCTAAATGGTTTAGCTCCCCAATATCTAAGCGAGCTCTTGGTGCATTATAGTCCTTCACGTCTATTGCAATCTCAGAATTCAGGCCAGTTGATAATACCCAGAATATCAAAATCAACTGAAGGCGGCAGATCCTTTTCCTATTTAGCACCTAAACTCTGGAACAATCTTCCTAGCATTGTTCGGGAAGCAGACACACTCTGTCAGTTTAAATCTAGACTAAAAACACATCTCTTTGCTCTTGCATACACATAACACATTATCAATACATTAACATTTTTCAAATCCGTTAAAGGATTGTTACGCTGCAATAATTAGGTCGGCCGGAACCGAGAACATTTCCTATAACACTAGATATACCTGTATAAGAATGGCATCTACGCTAATATCAGTCTCTCTGCTTATCCTGAGGTTTGCCGGGTGCTGGATCCAGGCCGTATCAGGATCAGATGGAGAACCTGTGTCTGGACCTGACTACAACGTAGCCCAGGAGACAATGGGCCTACAGATCCAGTTCTGGCTGCATCTATAATTTAGATTTTTAATCTCCGTATCCGCTTACATATATTTATATATAATCTATTTTTAATCTCTATAATAAAAATGTATAATTCAGATTTTGATCTCCATATCCATTTACATATATTATATATATCTTCCAAGGGGTTTTTTCCCTCCTAGGACTTTTTTCCCAGTGTTAGCACGCTGGGTTTTTCTCCTAGGGGGTTTTTTCCACCCCTGGGAGTCAGCCGACATTGGCTTAATGTAGCACCATCTTGTATATGTTACATATTACCATGCTTGCTTGTACAGCTTATTTTTAACCACTTCTCTTTTTTCTGTGCTTCTAATATGTAAAGCTGCTTTGATACAATTACCAATTGTAAAAAGCGCTATATAAATAAATTTGACTTTTGACTTGACACACACACGTACAGTGCCCTCCACAATTATTGGCACCCTTAGTAATTATGAGCAAAAGCAGCTGTGAAAATAAATCTGCATTGTTTATCCTTTTGATCTTTCATTCAAAAAATTCACAAAATTATAACCTTTCATTTAAGGAAAATAATTGAAAGTGGGGGGAAACTTACATTATGAAATAAATGTTTTTCTCCAAAACACGTTGGCCACAATTATTGGCACCCTTTTATTCAAAACGTTTTGCAACCTCCTTTTGCCAAGATAACAGCTCTGAGTCTTCACCTATAATGCCTGATGAGTTTGGAGAACACCTGACAAGAGATCAGAGACCATTCCTTCATGCAGAATCTCTCCAGATCCTTCAGATTCCAGCTCCATGCTGGTGCTTCTCTTCAGTTCACTCCACTCATTTTCTTTAGGGTTCAGGTCAGAGGTCTGAGATGGCCATGGCAGAAGCTTCATTTTGTGCTCAGTGACCCATTTTTGTGTTGGATTTGATGTTTGTTTTGGATCATTGTCCTGATGGAAGATCCAACCATGGCCCATTATTGGATTTTTAGCAGAAGCGGTCAGGTTTTGATTTTTTTATCTGTTGGTATTTGATAGAATCCATCATACCATGAATCTGAACAAGATGTCCAGGACCTCCAGCAGAAAAATAGGCCCACAACATTAAAGATCCAGCAGTATATTTAACCGTGGGCATGGGGTACTTTTTATCCATGTGTGCACCAAACCCATCTGGTGGGTTTGCTACCATAGAAGCCGGTCCCGTTTGAAGTTCCAGTCTTGTCTGACAACTGAATATGCTGGAGATTGTTTCTGGATGAGAGCAGAGGATTTTTCTTTAAACCCTCCCGAACATCTTGTGGGGATGTAGGTGCTGTTTGATAATTCTTTTTAGGCTTTCTGAGACTCAAGACTCAACTAATCTCTGCAATTCTCCAGCTGTGATCCTTGGAGAGTCTTTGTCCACTCAAACTTTCCTCCTCACTTCACATTAGGACGATTTAGACACACGTCCTCTTCCAGGCAGATTTGTAACATGTTTAGTTGATTGGAACTTCTTAATTATTGCCCTGATAGTGGAAATGGGGATTTTCAATGTTTTAGGTATTTTCTTACAGCCACTTTCTATTTTGTGAAGCCCAACAATCTTTTGCTGCACATCAGTACTATATTCTTTGGTTTTACTCATTGTGATGAATGATTACGGGAATTTGGCATTTGTGTTTCCTCATGTTTATATTCCTGTGGAACAGGAAGTTATGGCTGGACAATTTCATGCTCCTAGTCACCCTGGTGTGCTAAAAAAATGTAAATATGAATGGGAATATACTTCAGAGATATTTTACTCATAAGAATTTCTAGGGGTGCCAATAATTGTGGCCAACATGTATTGGAGAAAAACATTTATTTCATAATGTGAGTTTCCCCCCACTTTAAACTGTTTTCCTTCAATGAAAGGTTAGAATTTTGTGAATTTTTTGAATGAAAGATCAAAAGGATAAACAATGCAGATTTATTTTCACATCCACCTTTGCTCATATTTACTAAGGGTGCCAATAATTGTGGAGGGCACTGTATGTATGATATATGCATATATATATATATACATACATACACACTCCTATAAGAGATCTCTACATAAATAAATTCAGTAACTCAATAAAGAACTTTACAGTCATGACTGAAGTAGAACAAATCAAGAAAATTTTAGAAAAAGGACAGACAGCAGCACTGGCTGCAAGATATGTGTGGACATGCCACAGCCTGAGAGACAGCAGGTGAATGTATGTGTGTGTCTGGCCTCAGTGTGTTTCCCTACCGTCCACCACAGTGACCCTCAGTACGTATGTGTGTATATGTTAAAACACTGTGGTAAAATTAAACAAAATGAAAAAGTAGTTATTAAGATTGATGTAATTTGGAATTGGAAAAATGTGATTGAAAAAAAAAAAACGATCATAAAATCAACTTGCATAATTATGCATGCAGTGTATAGTGATATCTTCAGTATTACTCAGAAGTCTAGTTTCAAATTTAATTCTTTTGATGTAATGGTGCTTTATGTAACTTATGTACAGACCACGAATATGTCAGAGATTTGAATTGTATTATTGTGTATGTATTTTTATTTAATTATTATTTTAATTAATTTATTTTTTTCCTTCAATGATTTTGTTTATTTGTAAATGAGTACATTATTTAAAGATTATTTACCATTTTGTATTTTTTCTATTTTATTTATTATTATTATTATTATTATTATTATTACTATTGTCATTGTTGTCTTAATATTTTATGTATGTTCAATTATTTTGTCAGAAAGGATTATTATGGGTGAAAAAGTTATCATTTTAATTGTATGAAGCTTTCTGTTAATGCTTTGAAAGTTTATAAATAAATTATTTAAAAAAAAAAAAAAGTGTTACAAATTATTTGCTCTTATCCGATCATCGTTGTATCTCCAGTTTTCTGCATCACACTCTCCTTCAGAAATATTCTAATATGCTGATTTGCTGCTAAGTAAACATTTCTGATTACCGGTGTATTATCAATGGTGAAAATGGCTGTGCTGCTTCATATTTTTGAGGAAACTATGAGGAAACAAAATTGTCCATACTTAGTGCAGAATCATGCATCATTTATTAATATTTGTACACGGCACCCTGCAGACAGTACTTTGATTCTTCAATCATGCCATCTACAGTGCGTGCAGAATTATTAGGCACGTTGATTTTCTGATTATTATTTTTTTCCCCAGGCACATCTTACCAATTAATCTTAAAACTACTATTAAGTTTGTATTTAATCATTTATAAATGATAATTGTTCATAAAGACTGGAAATGAAAAACGCCTTATATTCAGGTGTGCATAATTATTAGGTACATTTTCTTTTACAGATAAAATGAGCCAAAAAAAAAAAAAAGATTTAACTCAGACTGAAAAGTAAAAAATTATTAAAAACCGATGAGGAGGATGCAATTAGACATGTGATGGTATCAAAATTTCATGTTTCGATAATTTCTGAAGCTTTTATCACGGTATACGGTGTTATCACGATATTGAAATAAGTTGCAAAAAAGTTTGTAATATAACAGGCTTAATAACTTTTTTTTCTTTTAACAAAAATAACTGAACATATAAATACAATAAAGTAATACAAAAAAAAAGATAAAGTCAACAAATGTTTCAAACAGATTAAAGTGGAAAATTATATTTTTTATTTTTAAATTATAAAGAACAATAGGTATCACTTTACAATAAGATCTCAATAGTTAGCGTAAATGCATTAACTAACAACAATGAGCAATAGCTAATTTTTTACAGAAGTTATTATTCTTTGTTAAAGTTAGTTTAAAAATACAACTTTTCATTTTAGCTCAGGTCCACTAAATAATACAGTTACAACTTTTGATTCTAATGAGTGTTATTAAATGTTGAAATTAAGATTAATAAATGCTTCAGAAGTATTTTTCATTGTCAGTTTATGTTAACTAATGAATTAACTAATGTTAAATAATGGAGCCTTATTGTAAAGTGTGACTGAACAAAAAAACAGTAAAACAATATCTAGGGCATGTTGTAGTCCAGATTAAAATATAAAAAATGATTAAGTTTGAAAATAAATAGATTTACGTCTTTAAGAATTTGGTGCTGTGATGAACACAATAGTGAATACAAAAATTTGAATGGCTGTTTATATTGTAGTAGCTTAGCAGCTGCTTTGTTGCACTTTCATTCAGCGCGTCTCCTTCACTAGGTCCGCCATGCGCTGCTAATGCACGTTGGGCTTGTTTTCATCAGTGTGCGTTCCTCTTTGACCAAGCATAGAGCTGTGTTGTGCATTTTAAACGGTTGACGGGTAAAGTATTCTTAAAATGCATTCTAAAAAATCTGAATAATTTGTAAAATTAATATTCACGGTATTTGTGAAGTGCCCACGATAATATCGGACGTATTCATTATCATGATATATCGTAGTACCGTATACTGGCATGTGTCTAGATGCAATATTAATGAAATTCTAGAAATTGCAATTAAGGCATTACCATTGGCCAGTGAAATGCTCATTGGGTCAGCAAGGTCAGACAAAAACGGGTGGAGAAAAAAAAAGACACGTTAACTGCAAAATAATTAAGAATTAAGGTGAAGAATTAAGTGTGAAACCATCAGGAACACTTTAGTCTCCAGCACCACCATTTTTCAGAACTGCAACCTACCTGGAGTCTCCAGAAATGCAAGGTGTCAGGATCTCAGAGACTTAAGTGGGTCGCACATCGGACGAGAAGCTCAGCGCCGCGTCTCGGACAACTCACAGGTATCACACACCGGACGCGCACATTCTATCTGCTCGAGCTCAATTTCGAATAAACTCCTGATAGACGAGCTGCACAACAGGTGAGTATACATTACATATGCCTATGCTTTAACATTTCGCATTGAGGTTAGTATATGGAAAAAAATGGCACAACAGAGCAAAATGAAATAAAAGTCTATGTTTATTATACAATTTTTTCTATTATTTTTAGATTTTATTCAAGCTGTTAAACTAAGCATGTAAAACTAATGTACCTTGCAGCACAGGGTGAAGTCAGTATGTACATTAACAATGGTTTGAGAGAAATATAATATAAATTTAATGTAAAACAATGTAAATGGCGCTTTGTGGCACGGCAGGATTTTGAACAACTTCCTGAGTCATAAATGGGTGCCACGGACAGGCACTGAATGGCGCTGCCGGTGTGCGTACCCTCATGGAAAACAATGCGTTCGAATTTTAAAGGGAACCCCTGGTATTAACACTTGTATGGCATTGTTTGGCATGGTAATGAGTATGACAATGTTGATATATTTGGTCTTGTGGAATAGATCTGCTACGCTGCTGCTGCAGAGCAAGTACAGGACTTGCTACTGCCAATACATACACGACACACTGCTGTGAGCAAGTAAGACAGGCTGCCGCTGTACAATATAGCGTACATGAATTACCCGTAGCAGATCTTTACAGGTGGAGCTGGGGAAGGTGGAGGGTTTTTGAAGCGCGCTGCACTGCTAAGGCAAATGCTACTCATGTATTTGAAAATTGAGCACGCAAGCTCATTGGCTACTGATACAGCAGGAACCAATCATCTGTGTCCTATAGATAATGATGCAATTATGAGCAGGTTGAGTCAAAGAACCTATTAGCCTGCCCATTAGAGTTTCATGGCAGAACTTTGTATTTATTTTAAAAAAATCCATGTAATATTTGGACCGATTTGGACAATGGGGGGGGCGCCATTTTGTTTAGCTGTACAGTGCGTTCTACGTTGATGACGTCAAATGGTTGCGCTCAGTGCTGCACTCAGACTGATGCTGCCTGTTGGTTAAACGTGCTGAGAAGATGCTGCTGTTTTACGCTATTACATATATCTCAAGCATCACAGCACACACAAGCTTTAAGGCAGTCTGAGATGTTATGGGCTGCCCTCGTCAGTCTCCATGACAGGTGTGGCATTTGGTTAAAGCATACACTTATATCCATCAGCAAATGTTAGCTCTTTCAGTTGCTGTGGTCTACTAAAAACCTCAAGGGCATCAGGGTTAAAGTGAAGTCAACAAAGACGCGGTTCTTTAGGAAGTTTTATTCATTCACATTCTTCACAACTTCCCATTCTTTTCTCCTATTCTTATCGCTAGTAAAGCAGTGAAGAATTTCATCGCTTCTCTTGTTGCCCATCGACTGAAAATTACAACAAAAAGCTGCACAATGTGGCATCGTATATTATATTCCGAGTTGTGTTGCTGTAAAAATAGCAACATGGCAGCATCAGTAGCTCACCGAGTACAACCATTTGACATCATCGACATAGAACGCATTGTGCAGCTAAACAAAATGGCGCCCCCCATTGTCCAAATTGGTCCAAATATTACATGGATTTTTTTTAAATAACATAAATCATTCATGGGTTTTCTACTACATATTTCAGTAAGAGACATAATTTATGTTATATTAAGCTATACAAGTCTTAATACCAGGGGTTCCCTTTAAAGACTGTGGTTGATTTTCCCCTGTGCACCTGACTTAAGTTTACCTGGTTACCCAGACACCTATGAATAAGTTTATACTCTACTAAGCCCACTTCAATGTCTGTTCGAGTCGACATTAGTTCGTTGGTTACTCAATATCATGGGGCTGTTATATTTAGATGGTTGTCTAGCTGTCCCTAAGTTTAATTTCCCCTTTTCTTATATTTGGACATGATTCAGACACACACTGACTTAAGCCCAAGGTTTGAGAACATTTAGGTTTCTAAGGCATATAAATGTTATTCCTACAAGGAAAAAGAAATATTAGTTATGATTAATTAAAAAATTCCATCACAATGACTATATTAGCCTGGTTCTGTCAACACTACATTGGCTCCCTATTAAACATTGCATACATTTTAAAATCTTGCCAATTACTTGCAAAACACTAAATGGTTTAGCTCCCCAGTACTTGAGCGAGGTCTTAACACATTATAGTCCTTTATGTCTATTGCGATCTCAAAATTCCAGCCAGTTGATAATCCCTAGAATATCAAAATCAACCACAGCCGGTAGATCCTTTTCCTATTTAGCACCTAATCTTTGGAACAATCTTCCTAGCATTGTTCTGGAAGCAAAAACACTCTGTCAGTTTAAATCTAGACTAAAAACTAGGGGTGTCCCCGACTACGGATTTACATAGTGTAGATAGGTATGCATTTCACACATCGGCAAATCAAATTAAACTCAGCTAAATTGCTTGTGCGAGCATGCTTTAACTAGTCTACACCGCAACACAGATGCACCAAATAACAATAAAAAAAAAATTTAATTTACAGAACTGAATTAGAACAGAATATACCGTTCTAATAAATAAAAATAATTTAAAAATAAATAAATAAATAGTCATAATCAAGTCACAAGTGCAAAATGCCTGAAGTGCAGGGAAATACCCAGAGTGATCAATAAATAAATTAAAATTAAAGAAATTATTAAAATAACGAAAGTAGCCTATAGCCAGAATTGTCAACTTTGTCTTTTTAACTGCAGAGACAATAAACATTAAACTGGAGTGGTAGTCTTTTTAGCTAAACATTCACAGCATCCAAAAATCAAATTAGAACCGGCTGAAATGTTGTTTTGAAATCACTTGTAGGCCTACCTGATTGAAATAAAAATCCAGTCTTTCACATGATCTGCCTGTGTCCGTTTGAGTCTTTTCAAATAGTGCGCTAGTCAACACGTTAACATTGGCCAGCAGAAGTGTGCCGCAATGTTTGTCGTTGTTGAGCGGTAGGACATGATCTGTTGGCACAACTTGCATCTTCCTTTTTTTGGATCATCTCACTGTAAATTCTAATAGCTTTCCTGACTCACATATACTTAGTTAACTTTACTCAGTAATATAAAATACATACTTCTTACTAGGTTTTGTTGAGTTACAGTCAATTGCAGGTTGAAAATAACAATTTACTTAATTGTTTCAGTTGCGCTTACTTGAAACAAGCAAGTAGCAACAAAGGATGCAATGACGTTATACACCACTGAGAGGCAGCAGTGCATTAAAGCATGCCTAATGTGCAGAAAAAACGAAGAAGAAGAAGCGGCACTTGCAAGAGCATGCGCGATTGAATCTGTAGGTATCTCGGCGCCAATTTTGCAGATATGGAAAGACGTTGACCGGCTACCTACGTTTTTATCCGGAGCTTCGTTACTTTTTTGCAAGAAGAAGAATAATAATAAGGTAAGTAATGCAACATTTGAGTGATTTTTTTTTTTTTTTTACTGTCTGTTGCTAATTTTTGCTGATCATCTTAATGTGTACCAAATAATTTTTATATTATTCAGATCTTGAAGAATATGGTTTGACCTGTTTTTTTTTTTTTTGCATATAAAACTATCCGTTACCAAAACAGTTCCTGGATTGACTAAAAAATAGTTTTAATTGTCCCAAATACAATATGATTTATGGTTTTCTATTTTACCATTTTCCCTGATGCATTCTCTTCTGTTGGCTTTGGTTTATAAATGATTAACGTTACAAATCTGTTGAAATGGCGACATTTACAGTTATATGTAACCTGCAGCTTATGCAGAGATGACGTTTGTGATTATTTTTGACATGTTTTGTGATTTCACAGTAGCATTATACTATTATTTTTAAATTCAGTAAATTAAGAATATAATACAAGCACTGTAAAATGTTTGTAAAATGTCACTGCTGATATAATGAGCCATCTTCTAACATAATAAGAAACTTAGTAATGTTAAGTGATGTTAAATAACTTTGTTACTTTGATATCTTAATATCACATGAATGTTTTCTTTTCCAATATTTTTTTTCGTACTGGCACAATATTACTGAAAGTAATCAGAGGAAACACTGTTTTAAAATTGTCTGTACTGAAGTCACAAATACATATTCATAGAACTGCGTATTTAAAGGTATATTTTCTTTAATGCTTGTAGAACATGCACATATCAAGGAATGTGTCTTTAATTTTGCAAAGCAGAACCTCCTGTTAATTAAATTTTGTTGTCTTTTTTTGAAGAAGTCCTTCTGGCAGCTGCCTCCTGATTGGTCTTCAACGCACAGGTCTTGATACACTGGTGAGGACTTTTCCTTTTAAGAAATAGTTTGTGACAGTGTTCACTATGCTGCTCTTTATATTTTGTTAATATTTTGTTGACTAAACCAACTTAAAATGTATGTCCACTTCAAATAATTTCTTGCAGATGCAGTGGAACTGTAAGCACTGTATTTTTTCTGCAAACAAAAGAGGACTTTTGTTAAAACATCGTCTAAAACATGGAGGCTTCACTTGGCAACAGCCAATACCATGTCTTCATATGGATTGCTTGTGCTCTTTCAAGTCTTTTAATGCACATCACTTTTTACAGAGAGACAAGTAAGTACTTATTCATATTCCTTTTTTGACCATGAGAAACTGCATTCTGTTTAGGTTTGTCTTTAGAATTGGCCTGTAGGCCTGACCATGCATTAACAAATGTCCACACTGTCCCAACCCTCAGTTTTTTTTTTTTTTTTTTGTATGTGTTGTAGGTGTTTGCGGAGTTTAACAGGATAGTCACCACAGATCTGCAGAGTAACTTTTATGGTTCTGTGGATCGCTACACACCACGCTTTGTCACAATCTTCAAGTCCAAGAAAGGGACCGTTGGAGAGAAATTGGATGAGCTTATGCAGCAAATGAATACAGGGGTGAGTTTACTGCAGCCTTAATTTTGTTTATTATTCTGTGACAGAATTAATATAATTAATGACAGAATTTAAATCTTTGGGTGAAGTAATCAAATTTATTTTTACTGTAGCTTTAAAGTTTCATGATCTTGAACTTGATCTCTTTTTTTCATCTACTTCCAGAAAGAAGCAGATGTGACAGCAATGCGCACTCTTGTGCTCTGGGGCTTACCTATCCTGCTTGGTGATGATGCCACTAACTTCTACAACACCTGCAACGTAAGTTCTCATTGTAAAAAAAATTTAAAAGGGTTACTTCTCCCAAAAAATAAGAATTGTCATCAATTGCACTTCTGTGCTCCGAAAGTTGTTTTACCAGAAACTCTACTAGTTACCAAAAAACTTTTGTGTAAGCCAGAAGGGTGATCAGAGAAAATAAATCAGGAAAACATGAAGGTGATGTAAAACTGTGGATTTTCACATTTCCCTCTTGTAATATTTTTATTGTTTGGTTTTATTCAGGTATGTGATGTTGATGGCTGGCCACAAGTGTCCATTGGGGTGCTGACTGTTATTGATGAAGAAGAACCTCTCATTCCAAATAAACTGTACCTTGACCCAGTGTCTACTGCAATCATTGTGGAGGGAGGTATTGTACTGGATAATCTGCAGAATCTGCCTCAGGCAATTTGCATCTTGTTTGGTCTGTCTTATGCTTTAAATTTGTCACTTGTCAACTTGTAGGTTCTATCAAGTTTGGTCTCTGAAGTGTTATTGATATAAAGATGTTAAGAGTCAAGGTATGGCCTCAGAAAAAACATTTACTTCTATATAGATTTTATATACATTTATTTAGATTGTTTTACTGTAAAAGGTTTTTGTTTTAAACATTTTAAAAACCTAAAGTGACTATTATATGCATATGCATTTTTTTTTTTTTTACCCCAGTGCAAACTTGTGTGTACCATCCTTGTGTCAGTTGTTCAGGACACAAATACAATAAATTTACCTTTGAATTGTATCATTGCCTTAAATTTATTTGTCCAGTTGCAAATGTTATCTTTGAAAACCTATTCTCTATGATTTATAATAGATGATTTTAGCACTTAAGTTATTTGAGTAACAGTTACTTGTTTTTTTTAAGGCAATCGGTTTGCATGGTTTTAACAAGTAAACTGGATTGCCTTTGAAGTAAAGTAAACTCGGTAATTCCAAGTTGTATGCAGAAAACACCACCTTAGCACAACTTGCATAAATGAGTTAGGAATACTCACAAAGTGTATTTTACTTGAAATGATTTAGTTGTTTAAAATAGTAATTCTGAGTAGTCTATACTAAGACAAGTACATCTAAAGTAAATGATTAAAGTATACAATACTCTTGTAAGTGTACAATACTAGACGGGCACTTGTTAGTTCTACATACTATTCCTATTTCACGTTACTTGGTTTTTTTCAAGGCAATCGGTTTGCATGCTTTTTTTAAGTAAGGTTTACTTATTGGATTTCACAGTGCTTTTACCATTTCAAAGTGCATTCAATTCTACACTTTAGATTTTCTTATCCCAGACATTGTTAAAGATTTAATACCTGCCGCCAAGATGCTCCTCTGTCGGTCACAGATCATGGAAAGTGAAACTTAAATCTGTCACAGGGGTGGTTGGATTTATTCACACACATTAAAAATATTTATTAAAGGTGCCGTAGAATGTCTTTTCAAAAGATGTAATATAAGTCTAAGGTGTCCCCTGAATGTGTCTGTGAAGTTTCAGCTCAAAATACCCCATAGATTTTTTTAAATTAATTTTTTAACTGCCCATTTTGGGGCATCATTAACTATGCGCCGATTGAGGCTGCGCGGCCCCTTTAAATCTCTCGCTCCCTGCCCCCCCGAGCTCCCGACTGCAGTTATACAGTGCATAAACAAAGTTCACACAGCTAATATAACCCTCAAATGGATCTTTACAAGATGTTTGTCATACATGCTGCATGCATGGATCGGATCATGTGAGTATAGTATTTATTTGGATGTTTACATTTGATTCTGAATGAGTTTGATGGTGCTCCGTGGCTAAAGCTAACATTACACACTGTTGGAGAGATTTATAAAGAATGAAGTTGTGTTTATGCATTATACAGACTGCAAGTGTTTAAAAATGAAAATAGCGACGGCTCTTGTCTCCGTGAATACAATAAGAAACAATGGTAACTTTAACCACGTTTAACAGTACATTAGCAACATGCTAACGAAACATTTAGAAAGACAATTTACAAATATCACTAAAAATATCATGTAATCATGGATCATGTCAGTTATTATTGCTCCTTCTGCCATTTTTCACTATTGTTCTTGCTTGCTTACCTAGTCTGATGATTCAGCTGTGCACAGATCCAGATGTTAATACTGCCTGCCCTTGTCTAATGCCTTGAACATGAGCTGGCATATGCAAATATTGGGGGCATACATATTAATGATCCCGACTGTTACGTAACAGTCGGTGTTATGTTGAGATTTGCCTGTTTGTCTTTTAAACAAATGAGATTTACATAAGGAGGAAGCAATGGAGTTTGAAACTCAATGTATGTCTTTTCCATGTACTGAACTCTTGTTATTCAACTATGCCGAGGTAAATTCAATTTTTGATTCTAGGGCACCTTTAAAAGCTTCTTTCTTTTCACACACATTAAAAATATTTATTAAAAGCTTCTTTCTTTTCACATTTTTATTTACAGTATTATCATATTAGGCTGTATATTAACTTACTGGGAGAAAACCGGTAAGTCTATGTAAAATCAGATATTGAGCACCCCCATATCTCGTCTCATAACACCCTGCGAAGATTCCACTGTGAGATTGGTAGTCGAATCAGGCTCCTCCTATCGAAGCATTGAATCGTCGACTATTCAGGGTCAACACTACTAAAAACATCTCTTTAACCTGGCATACACATAGCACATTATCAATTTCTGTTATTCAAATCAGTTAAATGACCGTTAGGCTGAATAAATTAGGTCAGCCGGAAACACTTCCTGTAACACCCGATGTACTTGTTACATCATAAGAATGCATCTACACTAATATTAATCTCTCTGTTTATCCCGAGGTTTACCATAGTAAGCCGGATCCAGATAACAGTAGTAATAATTAAAATTATATTATCATTCAAAGGTGATGCACAAGAAAACCCGCCAATAAAGAAAAGACAAGCAGACTAAGGACATGGATTACTGGAACCATGTCCTGTGGTCTGATGAGACCAAGATAAAATTATCAGATGGTATCAAGTGTGTGTGGCGGCAATCAGGTGAGGAGTACAAAGACAAGTGGGTCTCGCCTACAGTCAAACATGGTAGTGGGAGTGTCATGGTCTGGGGCTGCATGAGTGCTGCTGGCACTGGGGAGCTACAGTTCATTGAGGGAACAATGAATGAGCAGAGCATGATCCCCTCCCTTCGGAGACTGGGCTGCAGGGCAGTATTCCAACATGATAACGACCCCAAACAGACCTCCAAGACGACCACTGTGGGGCATCCTCAAACAGAAGGTGGAGGAGCGCAAGGTCTCTAACATCCACCAGCTCCGTGATGTCGTCATGGAGGAGTGGAAGAGGACTCCAGTGGCAACCTGTGAAGCTCTGTTGAACTCCATGCCCAAGAGGGTTAAGGCAGTGCTGGAAAATAATGGTGGCCACACAAAATATTGACACTTTGTGCCCAATTTGGACATTCTCACTTAGGGGTGTACTCACTTTTGTGGGCAGAGGTTTAGACATTAGTGGCTGTGTGTTGAGTTATTTTTGAGGGGACAGCAAATTTACACTGTTATACAAGCTCTACACTCACTACTTTACATTGTAGCAAAAAGTGTCATTTCTTCAGTGTTGTCACATGTGGCCTAAATAGCGTATGCATAAATCTGGTCATTTAGAAAAATATTGATAAATACTCATATCTTTACATCACATTTCTTTAGAAAGAATGAGCATTTAAAGGTGCCCTAGAATCAAAAATTGAATTTACCTTTGCATAGTTGGATAACAAGAGTTCAGTACATGGAAAAGACATACATTGAGTTTCAAACTCCATTGCTTCCTCCTTCTTATGTAAATCTCATTTGTTTAAAAGACCTCCGGAAAACGGGCGAATCTCAACATAACATCATTAATATGTACACCCCCAACATTTGCATATGCCAGCCCATGTTAGGGAGCGAGAGATTTAAAGGGGTTGTGCTGCCTGAATCGCATAGTTAACTCTCTGGAGTCTGAGGCTGATTTGGGGCCTGGAGAAGTTTTGACATGCCCTGACATTTGTGCTTTTTTCAGTTGTTCATAAACATATTAAATGGAAAAAGTGTCATTACACTGTATTCAGCACAAACTAGGCTATAATAATATGTGAGAAACATGTATGAACATGTTTGTATTTTTGTTTATGCGTGGTTATTGAAAAAAACAAAAAACTTAAGTCACTGAAATAAGGCCAAAAAAATAATATTATATGTGTTCACAAGACTTCTGGGTATTGGAGGTTGTAGACTAGAGTTTTTGCTTCAAAATTATGTAAAAATTATCCTACCTACTCTTTCATATAAAACAATAGAGAGATTTAAATTTTCTAAAACATCTTTGGTCAAGAAACCCAGTATGCGTGGAGGCATGAAAAAACCCTCTGTGATCATGTCTCAGCTCATCATGGTGTATATCAAACATACAGAAAAAAACAGCAATACTGTGAAATATTATTACAATTTAAAATAATGGTATTCTATTATATTCTTTAAAAATATAATGTATTTCTGTGATGCAAAGTGTCTGAACAATTATGTTACCTCTATGGCATTTCATATAGGCTTTTAGCTTAAAAGCATGCACATTTGGAGAAATATTGATGGATTCTCATATGTTTGTCAATTTTCTATACAGAGGAGTAATATTTATTCAATATTTATTGTCATCACTATGAGCGCTGGATACTGTGTTTTCAATTCATACTTGCAGCCGGAGGGCGCTCTGTGCACCTTTAGTCCAAAATTAATCTAAAGAAGAACAACCATGTGACTCTCCAGGAACTGAACTAACAGAGGCTTCAAGAGATCTCTAACTGTGGCTATTCAAAACACTTTTCAAGACAATAAATACATGATTGAGACGATGTATGATGTATGCCTCTGAAGTGGCCACATTAGCGGATAATGAGCTGAATTACGGACTTCTGACATGGCTCTCTTTTCATACAAATTACATAAACAGAGAATATTTGTTTTCGATTTGACTTACACGATTTAAAACCTGACATTTCAACGTTTTTTTAGACATTAGTCAAATTTTTTTGTGATTAGTATTCACTAAGTTACAGTTCATTTTCTGAGAACTATCAGATTGGACTTCGTTCAGAGGGAGACGACAGATCACGCATCATGTTAGTTTTCTTTATTTTGCAAAAAGCACAACATTTTGTTTTTACTCTGAGTGTACACAAATAAAAGAAGATATTCAACAGATTAAAATGGTGTATAACTCTTAACACTCTGAGGTCTGAAAACGCGCCGGCGCGTTTTGCAGGTTTTTTTTCACATTGCAGCAAAACAGACTTAAAATACTCCGTCATTTTTTGTCATAGAGACATAAGTAATATATCAATTGAAACTATATAATATCTTCTTTTATTTGTATACACTCAGAGTAAAAACACAGTGTTGTGCTTTTTGTAAAACAAAGAAAACTAACATGATGCGTGATCTCTCGTCTCCCTCTGAACGAACTCCAATCTGATAGTTCTCAGAAAATGAACTGTAACTTAGTGAATACTAATCACAGAAAAATTAAACTTATGTCTAAAAAAACGTTAAGATGTCAGGTTTTAAATCGTTTAAGTCAAATCGAAAACAAACCTTCTGTGTTTATGTAATCTGTATGAAAAGAGAGCCATGTCAGAAGTCCGTGATTCAGCTCATTATCCGCTAATGCGGCCACGCCCACGGAGCCAGCGCTATTCAGACGCAAATTCAGAGGCAATACATGCATTCATCGTCTCAATCGTGTATTTATTGTCTTGAAAAGTGTTTATCTGGATGTAAAAGTCATGGTTAGGGAGCTCTAGAAGACATGCAGTTAGTTCCTGTTTTCTTTTCTTCTACAGATGAATTTTAGATGAGTTTTTGTTTCTTTAGCGCCCTCCGGCTGCAGTATGTATTGGAAACTCCATTCATGGAATAGCCTCTTCTTCTTTTAGATGAATTTGTGGACTAAAAATGCACAGAGCGCCCTCCGACTTCAAGGATGAATTGAAAACACCAGCGCTCATAGTAATGACAATGAATATTAAATATATATATATATATATATATATATATATATATATATATATATATATATATATATATATATATATATCTCCTCTGTATAGAAAATTGACATAAGCATATGAGAATCCAATATTTCTCCAAATGTGCATGCTTTTAAACTAAAAGCCTATATTCAGACTCTTTGCATCACAGAAATACATTATATTTTAAAGTATAATATAAAACCATTACTTTATATTGTAATAATATTTTTCTGTATGTTCCATATATCATAATGAGCTTGAGACATCACAGAAGGTTTTTTTCACAGCCTACCTGACTGAAATGCCTCATTAATATGCAAGTCATTTCAGCTCATTACTATCCAATTCTTTTGTCTTCTCAGGTAAGAATGGCCCATTTTCAGTGGTGATTCACGCCTCCTCGCATACTGTGTTTCTTGGCAAAAAGTGTCTTACAAAAACTAAATCAATATATTGTTTTATATGAAGGAGTAGGCAGCATAATTTTTACATAATTTTGAAGCAAAAACTCTAGTTTACAACCTTCAATACCCAGAAGTCTTGTAAACACAGATTTACTATACTTTTTTTGCCCTTATTTCAGTGACTTAAGTTTTTTGTTTTTTCAATAACCACGCATAAATGTTATTCCTTCAAAAACACAAACATGTACATACATGTTCCTCACATATTATGGTAACCTAGTTTGTGCTGAATACAGTGTAATGACACTTTTTCCATTAATATGTTTATGAACAACTGAAAAAAGCACAAATGTCAGGGCATGTCAAAACTTCTTCAGGCTCCAAATCAGCCTCAGACTCCAGAGGGTTAATTGTATGTTTAACAATGACACAGTGGTAAGAAAAAAAACGAGGTGGTATCGCCGGTGATACCTCAGACCTCAGAGTGTTAATGATGGCCCAAAATAGGCAGTTAAAAAAATTAATTTAAAAAAATCTATGCGGTATTTTGAGCTGAAACTTCACAGACACATTCAGGGGACACCTTAGACTTATATTACATCTTTTGAAAAGACATTCTACAGCACCTTTAAATTTTCCAAAGCTATGTGATCTTAGGAGGTTTGAGCAATGTCGCCCATCTTACTATATTATCCTTTCAGCCAGAGCAACAGAGGGAGCTTGTCAACGGAAAACAGGAGTTATGATCACCAGTTGGAACTCCGATGAACTGTAATAAAGTGCATGCTCTCCCCTTCATTGCTGCCGTGAACAGTATCGCTCCAGAGACTATAAGGTGTATCACAAACAAGTTGGTACTAATCCATCCTTGAGTAACAACTTTTTAGCAAAACCTTTGTTTTGTATTGTCCCTTTGCATTGATCCTCATTCACAAAGCAGTCTTGAGTAAAATGATTTGCACAGACATAAATTAATTTAGGTATATTTTGAGGTGCATTATCTTCAAAAACTGCATGTCTAATGAGACCGTTTTGGTTTAATGGGGATTTTTAAAAAAAAAAAGGAGTGGGTGGATTTTTATCATTGTAGGGTGGTTGTGTTTACACACTGCCAACACACATTTATGTCCAAACACCATGTAAAAGTGGATTTTGCATAATAGGTTGATCAGCAGGAAGGTAGATTGTTTACAAACAAGCTATAAGAACATGCACGCAGCAGCTAACAGCATGGAGCGAGCCAAAGGATCGCCTATTTGGATGTATTTTATGCTAGCTAGGCCAACAAGTTCGACAGCTGCATGCAATATCTGCAACCATAATGTTCTGAGGGGTGGTGATACAACTAAGAATTATAATACAACCAACTTAATCAAGCATCTTCAGAGATTTCATTCTAAAGAGCACGCTGAGTTCATCGAGCTGAAAAAACAATCGCGAGACGGTACGAAACAGCTAACTTTGTCAGAGATAAAGGAAAGAAGTGAGAAGTTTCCAACTAATAATGTGAAAGCAGCAAAAATCACTGAAAAGATACTGCATTACATTGTTTTGGATGGGCAACCGCTATCCGTCGTTGGAGACAAGGGCTTCAAACTCCTAATGAACCACTTAGAACCACGGTACGACATGGTAACACGAAAATATTTATCCGAGACGGCTCTACCTGAACTGTACAGCAAAGTGTGCAAGCACGTATCAGAGGAGATAAAAGATGTTAAATCGATGAGTTTCACGACAGATATTTGGAGCTCTGACGTGTTCCCCGTTTCGCTTTTAAGTTTAACGGTACACTGGTTGGATGTGAATTATGTGCCTCACAGTGCCATGTTAAGTGCAACAAACTTCCGTGGGTCACACACCAGCGACGCTATTGCAGCTGCCATAAAAGGAAATCTTGACAAGTGGCAAATTCCATTGAGCAAAGTCCATGTTATTCTGAGGGACAATGCCAGCAACATGCGAAAAGCTATGGATAATATGGGAGTGCGCAGTCTAGGCTGTGTTGCACATACAATGCAGCTCGTCGTCAATGAGGGACTCCTGTCGCAACGCAGTGTGAGTGATGCCGTTGCAAGTGGGAGACACATTGTTGCACACTTTAAACATTCTCCACTTGCATATTCCCGGCTGCAAGATATCCAGCTTGAGATGAACATGGCACAAAAACGCCTCAAGCAAGACGTCAAAACTAGGTGGAATAGCACTTACTTCATGATTGAGAGTCTGCTGGAACAGAAGCGAGCCCTGTCTGCCTATGCTGCTGACCATGACCTACCCACAACACTCACAGCAAACCAGTGGTCTCTGCTTGAGAAAACAAAAACCTGTCTTGAACCGTTTGAGGAGTTTACTAGGAAGGTGAGCTCAGCCACCGCCTCTGCGGCTGATGTTATCCCAAGTGTCACTGTTCTTAGACGTCTCCTCTCCACAGAAACAGAGGCTGACTCTGGGATTAAAACCATGAAAAAGACCCTCCTAGAAGCCATAGACAAACGCTTCAGCACCGTGGAAGATGAATCTCTGTACGCACTTCCCACACTGCTGGATCCAAGATACAAAGACAGGTAAGACCATAAACCATATATTTTATTTATTTATTTTCATTTCAGACACCACATGTGTGTTTGTGTATGTATGTTTCACTTTATGAAATAAATGACAAAAACTCATATTATAATTTGAGCTGCACCTGTATATTATCTCTCTCTCCCACTCTCTCACTCTGTGTAAGAAAGTAGTACACTGCAAATTTAAAAGTGAAAAGATTCCATGATGTAAATTTACATTTAATAGAACTTAGAAAAATATTAAATAATGTACACATTAGATCTTACATACATTACATATTATATCTGAAAAGTAAAAGTAAGCATTGTAAAATTAGAAATAAATATGCAACCATCTGGCAAATGTATGATGTACTACTTTGATGAGTCTATAATTTAACTAACATTTCTTTTCTTTTTTTCAGATTCTTTACAAGTGCAGAGTCTGCCAAGCGTGGGAAAGATGCACTGGCCAAGGAACTGGAAGAAGACTTGAGGAGGACCAACATGGCTAATGGGGCATCAGAGACTTCAGAGCCACCAGAAGAGGCCTCCTGGAAGGAAGCAGCAGCAGCAACGGCACCAAGCAGAAGCAAGAGCAGCAGCTTCATGACAGAGTTTCACAAAATTCTGGAGGAGCGTGAGGAAGATTTTGGTGCAGCAAGCAGCTCCAGCACTGCTGTCCAAGTTAATGGCTTTTTTTATAGAGGAAACAATTCCTGCTACACAAGACCCATACAAATACTGGGAAGTCAACCGACAGCGTTTTCCCGGCCTTGCTAGTGCTGCCTCGAAATACCTCTGCACACCCTGCACTAGTGTAGAAAGTGAAAGGCTGTTCAGTACAGTCTCCTCCATCCTGGATGAGAAGCAAAACAGGCTGACAGCCGAGAGAGCAGAAATGCTTGCTTTCTTAAGCAAGAACCTGCCAGATATGCTTAAGCCTGAGTTTGAGAAGCTTAAGGGATCTTATTCTGCTTGAGCAGGTCACTCACTCCACAAGTTCACAAAAGAGAAAAATCTTCAAATATGAAATGTTCTTTCTTGCTCTCAGAGTCTGTTACTAAATAGGCATCAATCCAAGGGATGCCCCCTGGTTCATTTGGTTTTTTGCCCATCTAGTGAAGCTAGATGTACCTTTTTATTTGTATGGATGTTAAATAAGTTCCTTCCTATTTGCACTGAAGCATTACAAAGAGCTGACTTATGTTCATTTTAAATGTTTACAAAGCTCTTTTTTCAAGTTTTACAGCTCCTTTATTGTTTATATTACATTGGTCACTTTTTACATTCTATTTTCATAGACTAAATTATAAAGATATTTTGCTGTTGTTTATCTATACAGGTTTTTTTGTTTTACCAAGCCAGTGAAGCTGTTTTTTTTTTTTTTTTTTTCTTTCAGTTTTCCTTTATTGTTTTTATATATTAGTTTTTACATTTCTATTAAACATTAAACATTACATTAAAAAAAGTCAAATGGATGCCCCCAATATTAAATATGGTAAATAAATGAAATGGACATGAAATTTCTCTGTACTGTAAGTGTTGGTAGCCATTAAAGAAAACGTATTTAGTTTAATATTTATGTTTAAATAGGCTTATTATAATGTTATGTTTTAAATTCCTCTATTTGATTATGAAAAGTGAACAGCATGAGTAAGATAAAATCATAAGATGCGCAATATATTAGAAGACATGGAGTGGGTCAGACATGATTTTGATCACTTCATTAAGTTTTATTTTGTAGAAAGCCTTTCTTTAAAGTGAATTTCGTTTTGTATAAATTGTATCTTAATTTTAATGTTTCATCAACCAATTGCCTGGATTTAATAAATAAGGAGCAAATATAGCAGACAATAACCATGACATGGAGGCGTGGGCACGATCACTGGAGCGCGTCTTAAATTAACCGACACTCAATGTATAGGCTGCTTGCCTCACAGACGTGAGAAAAATATCTATAAAAAGCTTTAAATGTCTACTTTTAAACGAAATAATTAAAAACGAAAATAAATAGTCTCTCTGATGATCATCCGAATGAAATTTGCATTCTCTCTCTCTAAGCTCGTTCACGGACACGATGAGAGTCAGCTTCATTTTCGCAGCCAACACTGATTCAGAAAACAATAGTTTATTAATAAACAATTAAAATGTCTCCTTGCTGTTTTTTTTTCACATTCATAATCATTACTTTTGCAGCCTTTTTATGGCAAACTTTATTTAACATTTTGCTTCGCAGACATGATTTTGACCACTTCATGAAGTTTTATTTTGTAGAAAACCTTTCTTTAAAGTGAATTTCGTTTTGTAAAAATTGTATCTTAATTTTAATCAATGTTTCATCAACCAATTGCCTGGATGTAATAAATAAGAAGCAAATATAGTAGAAAATATAATCATGACATGGAGGCGCGGGGCGATCATGGCGCGTGAACTGGAGCAAGTCTTACATGAATGAACCAAAACTCAGCGTATAGGCTGCTTGCCTCAGAGACATGAGAAATATCTCTATAGAAAGCATAAAATATCTACTTTAATGAAAACGAAATAATTCAAAACGAAAAGAAATAGGCTACTCTGTTTATGTAGAATAAACCGAATAAAATATGCAGTCTCTCCCGCGTCCACTAGCCTGTGAGGAGATGATGAGTCAGTAATGTCAACTTCATCTTTGCCGCCGACACTGATTCAGAAAACATTACTTTACTAATAAACAATTAAAATGTCTCCTTGCTGTTTTGGTCACATTCATAAGACCAATTTCGATTTGTAATTCCCAGTCGATCTTTTGGTAGGCTATATGCTGTTATCAGTTGATGAATAAACAGTAGCTACATAGTGCGCCTCCCACCCAATAAATCGCAATAGGCTTAAAGATTTGTGTTGCTTTTGATATGGAACAAAGTCTCAGATTTACAATTTACAATAGATCACACCTCAGTGTAATCTGTCAACGTGACGGACGGCCTTCAGATTTTTCCGTCATTGATAAAAAAAATTCCGTCGGTTAACGCAACCTCTGATATATATATATATATTACACACATTAATATATTGCTCGACATTAACTTTTTCGTTCAGCCACTGTGGATAGTGGTTTTCCAGTCACTAGCCACTATAGTGTACCTACATATTTAAATGGGCTGCTGAACCTTGGACGTAATACTGACACATAGGCTATCCAGTTTTTACCCACCTGTTTACGTCCTCTTAAGCCATAACCGACTACATTCACATGAGATACTGCACACGATGAGCATTTTTGGCATCTGTGTGTAGCCTAATATATATATTTGACTATTTAGCCTCAAGGGAAACTGATCATGCGCGCGCAAGAGAAAGAGCGCAAGTGAGAGAACACTTCTGTTGTGAGTCATTCAGTGCTATTCCAACTATCCCGCCTTCACTAACTGCACGTTCATCGATAACGAAATAGTGATTAAATTGTAATTTTGTGCTACAACAAGCATGGCTACCTTTGATTAGGCTGTAGGCTGAAATTATTTCCCCCCAAAGTGGCTGTCTTACCCGCAGAAATCTACCCGCATTTGGCGGGTTGGCGGGTGTTAATGTCAAGCCCTGTACAGTACACAACTAATTTTTACCCTCACTCAACTGTTTTAAGTAATGTATTTTCACACGATGAGGCACACAGTTTATTAGGCAATTTTCTTTCTTTTTTTTTTTTGGTATCGGATCGGGATTGGGATCGGCCGATACTGAAACCCAGGTATCGGTATCGGTAGCGAAAAAGGCGGATCGGTGCATCCCTACTTTTAAGTCTAAACATCTTGAAAGAGACCTGAAAATGTCTCTTAAAGAATGGTCTTAAAGAAGTATGACATCAAATCTGTAAAGCTGGTTGCATCATACTCAAAAAGACTTGAGGTTGTAACTACTACTGCACATGCAACAAAAAGTATGATTAAAAAAAGTTTTTAAATACTTTCTGAACCTGCTTTTAACTCCGGGGTAAAGGTTTCACACTTGTAATTTAGAAGCGGGGTTAGCACCATTTTTTACCTAGAGTTACAGTTGTATAAACAGTAGTTTCAGTTTTTGAGTGAAAAAATGTCAAATGGTGATGGTCAACACATGTATTGGAGTGAAGAGATTACTTCATTCTTATCTTTACAATCCGAATAGCCCATTAAGAAAAAAAACTTATTATAGCATATTATAGCAGGGATGTGCCGGTCAACTTAAACAATTGCCCCACTGACCAAGTACCACCAGCAGTGGCATACTGAAACACTTTCTCT
Organism: Ancherythroculter nigrocauda; assembly: GCA_036281575.1. Taxonomy (NCBI): domain Eukaryota; kingdom Metazoa; phylum Chordata; class Actinopteri; order Cypriniformes; family Xenocyprididae; genus Ancherythroculter; species Ancherythroculter nigrocauda. Next base: position 38,481,023 of record VTFQ01000003.1, on the reverse strand, counting down.
TTTTTTTTGTTGTATGTTACTGCTGTGTTATATGAATACAACGATATAAGTAAAACACAGAGCTTTGTTTACAAAAGAAATAATAGGTTAGCAAATTAATCCCTGGTTTCACAGACAGGGCATGAGCCTAGTCCCAGACTAAAATGCATGTTTGAGCTGTTTTAACTGAAAGCAACTTGCACTGACATTTGAAAATATGTCAATGCAACTGTTTTGTTTCAAAATGCACACCATTAAGGTTTTTTGTTGTTGTTGTTGTTGTTGTTTTTTACGGCATGTTTATAAAAGCTACTTAAATATCCTAACTGAACTAAGGCCTAATCCTGCCTTAATCTAAGCCCTTTTTGTGAAACCAGGCCCAAATGTTATATCACAACAATGGAATCATTTGGATTCACTATGAATGAGACAGGTACATGAGCACATAAATTTAATCGATTTGTCTGCTTTATATTCTGTTTTTTTGAACTGGTCACCAGATTTTCTGTGAATTTAACAATAAATTAAAAGTGCTTCCGCCAGAACACACTTTCGTATTCTTCAAAAAGCTTACGCTGTATGTCCTACGCCTTTCCTATTCAACTTACGGAACGAACGCAGCGCCAGTTCCGTTTTTTTCTTAAGTAGAATAGGGAAGGCGTAGGACATACAGCGTAAGCTTTTTGAAGTATACGAAAGTGCGGTCTGGTGGAAGCACTTGCAAGGTGATCGTTTATTTATATAAAGCACATAAATTTTATTATTTTTTTATTTTTTTAGAAAATAACCAATCGTTTCACTAGATAAGACCCTAATTCATCGTCTAGTATTGTTTAAAGCACTTTGAAGCTGCACTGAAACTGTAATTTTGACCTTCAACCGTTTGGAGCCAAATGACATTCCCCATCTCTTCTCTCTATGAGATGGCCTGAAATTCACCTAAAATCTATATGGTTTTAATGTGAACAATTATCACACAATGCTATACATGTTTGGTATCATTTGAAATGTCTTAATGCAACTGATACAAAGGTCTCATTCCCACAGAAGTAAACCAGAAGGTAATAAGGTTTTAAAGGTGCCCTAGATTCAAAAATTGAATTTACCTCAGCATAGTTGAATAACAAGAGTTCATTACATAGAAATGACATACAGTGAGTCTCAAACACCACTGTTTCCTCCTTCTTATATAAATCTCATTTGTTTAAAAGACCTCCGAAAAACAGGTGAATCTCAATATTTGCATATGCCAGCTCATGCTCAAAGCATTACACAAGGGCAGCCAGTATTAACGTCTGGATGTGCACAGCTGAATCATCAGACTAGGTAAGCAAGCAAGAACAATAGGAGCAATAATAACTGACATGATCCATGATATCATGATATTTTTAGTGGTGTTTGTAAATTGTCTTTCTAAATGTTTCGTTAGCATGTTGCTAATGTACTGTTAAATGTGGTTAAAGTTACCATCGTTTCTTACTGTATTCACGGAGACAAGACTGTCGTTATTTTCATTTTTTAAACACTTGCAGTCTGTATAATTCATAAACACAACTTCATTCTTTATAAATCTCTCCAACAGTGTGTAATGTTAGCTTTAGCCATGGAGCACAATCAAACTCATTCAGAATCAAATGTAAACATCCAAATAAATACTATACTTACGCGATTAGACATGCTGCATGACGAACACTTTGTAAAGATCCATTTTGAGGGTTATATTAGCTGTGTGAACTTTTTTTATGTTGTTTAAGGCAAGCGCGAGCTCTTGGGGCGTGGAGCACGAGAATTAAAGGGGCCCCACACCCTGAATCGGCGCATTTATAATGATGCCCCAAAATAGGCAGTTAAAAAAATTTATAAAAAAAAAAAACTATGGGGTATTTTGAGCTGAAAGTTCACAGACACATTCAGGGGACACCTTAGACTTATATTACATCTTTTAAAAACATGTTCTTTGGGGCACCTTTAAGAGTTTAGAGATATTTTGCTTTCTGTGGTATGTGACCCCTTTCACAGGGTCTTTCATGCAAATGGCTTTCTGTCCCCAAAAAGGTGTAAACTACCCAGTCTGGGACCCTGAATAATGCAAATTCCCATTGTAAACTCATGCTTCCATTTGAAAGAAGTTCCTGTCTTGGTCTGAGTATTTAAAGAGATGTTGCAGGAGGCTCAGATCAGCCCACATTGCTGAATGTCCAGGACACTCAGCAATGTGCATTTTTCTAATGTCAGGTATGCATCTTTTACTCTATTTCTGAGCATATGATGTTTTGTATTGATCATCTTTGAATTGATTATGTAATTGGCATGATACATTTACCTGACTAATAAATTGTTACATTTGGTTTCATTCTGACTTACTCTGATATTATTGACATCAGTAGATTACGATGCAAGAGAGAGTTCAAATATTAATTTCCTTTGTTTTGTCAAAGAGTAGCCTTCTCTTGGTCCAGACAGTCTGGCATCAGTCTTACAGAAGGCTTTAGACTCTGTGAGCTGGCCTTTTTTATATAAAGCTCTTCTGAAAGATTTGTCCTGCACGAAAATTTTGTTAGGGGCATCCGTATGCTATATAATAAACCATTAGCCCAGGTAAAAAATAATTAAGAGTGGATCAAGACCTGGATAAGGCAGAATGAAAGCATCAAAGGCATTGGCATAAATGGAGAAGACCACAAATTGAGATTATACGCTGATGATATTTTGATTTAAGTAAACCCACTAACTAATTTCCTGAATTAATGAACCTTCTAGAAAAATGTGGTAGATATGCAGGATACAAACTAAATATACAAAAAACACAAACTTTGGACTTTTAATTATACATCACCAAAACACATAAATTCCACTAGTTCAACTAGTTAATAATCTTAACAAAAATTAAAAGTGACACAGATGGAACTACATTTCCTTCCTTGGCCTCAGTCAAAGAATTGACTCTGTAAAGATGAACATTCTTCCACAATATCTCTATTTATTTCAAGCACTCCCTGAAGAGATTTCCTCAAAACAATGGTCAGAATTAAACAATTTTCAGATTTATTTTGCAAGGGTTAAATTTAACCCAGGGTTAAATTCAAACTCTGCAGCTCTCAACCGACTAAGGAGTTATGGCATTACCCTATTTTAGGGATTATTTCTATGCAGCCCAGTGTAAACCTTTAATTAACATATGCAATCCAACATATCATGCTAGGTGGAAAGATATTGAACTCTCAATAATGAATGTCCCCCCAATTCAGGCAGTATTAACACAAAAACTTGGGAAGATTTATATATTAAGTGAAAATCTCCATCTTCAGAAAAATGTGTTCATTAAATTCTGGACCAAGTGGGTCGAATATATTAGGCCATTACAACCAGACTTTGTGGAGGTTTTGTATGAAAAATGTCAATGTAATCAAATACCTGCTGCCCTTCTGACATCAGCCCTAGGTCAGTCTGAAACCCTCTTCACACCACAACTCCTATAACCACTTCCTGCAACCACAAACTTGACACTGTCAAGGCACCTGCTACCTCGACACCTGCTAAGCATGCTCAGAGGCCTGAACCCTGCTACCAGCAATACCAGCGGCCAGGAAAACCACCACAACCTCCAACTCTGCATGCCAGGTGTGTGTCTGATCTTTCTTGCACCTTTGACGTTGCTCGCTGATGTCCACAGGAGGAACAACGATCTAAAGGGCGGGATATATGATATATGATCTGAATAGATCAAACACACAATTGTAAAAGTTACTCTTCCAACCTTTCACCCATGCAGGCCCCATAATGTCTGGCTCCCCCACGGAGAACTACCACCATTTGCTCCCCACATACATTTCAAAGAAACTTGGGAGATAATGCCTGATCAGTAAAGTAACCATACATTCGGTCCATAAAAATGGAATCCTTGCCATTAATTCATTGACAAATCTGTCTAAATGAATGAACATTTCCCCAGTACATTTTGTGTATCATTACTGTTTGTATGTTGTTCTTTTGTATATTGTATAGTGTTATGCATGTCCATCTAACAGAACTGTTAGATAACGTAGCCATCTAGGTGGTGTTTCATATCAAATTACTCCTTGTTTAATGACTCACACTTTGGTGAACATCACCATCTCATACAATGCATTGTATGTTTGTTATATTTATCAGAGTATAAATGGACAAAAAAAAACACATAGCTGACTCTAGGGCTTTAACAATTCCTCAATTAAATTCGAATACTCAATTTAAAAAAATCCTCAATTTCAATGTGCCTGTGTCGAGTATCCGGTAAAACACCGGAAGTGGCGTTTTCCACGGACCAGAATCCATGAAACGCATTATTAGACCATTTTCTAAGGCTGCGCGATATTAAACCCGTTTAAAAATCATAATAAAGCATAATGCTATTGTGACTTTACAAAGGCTGTGAATTTATTAAATAAATGTATGTGCTGAAGGTTTAATATACGCTGTAATTATTTACATACATGTATGTTATCTATGTGCGTCTCAGAGGGGCTCCGTTCACAGTAAATTCAGCTTCACATGAACTGTTATCATTTACATGAGTGGCGTGTTTCAAACTCCATCTCTGCATATGCTGTGAGTTTGGATTACTTTTAATGTTCATCTGGAAACACAATGTGCGACATTTAATCAGATTTGTAAGGTAAGTCATCTATACTGTAAACCTTAGCAAACGCAGGAGAATACATTATACAGTATGTTTCTACTGTGCTAACTGCTCATCACGATTTCAAAATATAAGTTTAAGCCCTCGTTTATGTCCACATGTTCTTTTTCAAGAAATTACAGTGGTTGTAGCATTTCTGTCAAAAAATGGCCAAATATTAAAGATTAATTGCACAGCTGAAATAAATGTTGCAATATTAAACAGGACTACATCGCATTTAGAGTGTAAAAACAATCGTCAGGCCACTGGCGCCCTCTGCAGGCATTTGTTATAATACATAAAGAACATTTGTTGTACAATTCAATACATTATGTATTTTGACAGTTTTGTTAAATAAAACCCATGTAAGAAATGTTGGAACCATAGATAAAATAACTGCTGAAAGTGAGCTGTTATGTCCGAGCACTCCTTCATTAGTAAAAAATATCCCACCTTTAATAGTCAAGCATATTTACAGTACTTGTCAGTGAACTATGGGGGCCCAAAAAAAAAAAAAAAAAAAAAAAAAAAAAAAAAATCGAGGTAAAAATGTTTAATTAATCGAGATTTTGATTTTTGGTCATATCATCCAGCCCTAGTCCAAAAGTTTGTTGAATCAAATAAAATTTCTTTCTGAATCTACTTTTTGTAATGTTTATTTGATGCTTTACACAATAATGACTTTAAATTATCTTTTGGGGGTAATTTCTCAGCAAAATTTGATGTGCGATTAATTAGATTAATTAATAGGCACATCATGTAATTCATTTGATTAAAATTTTTAATCGCTTGACAGACCTAATATATTATATAGACATACATAAATTAGAATTAACAACGGAGTGTCTCTTCGGGCAGCACTACTTCCTTCCGCCACGGATTCAAATCTCAAGTTGACAGTTTGACCAAGCCTCCGTTATTAATTCTAAAATGTCACTTTAGAACTAGTAACAAAGGAATGTTGAGTCCCTCCATTGAAACTCATTGTATTTTGTACAGTATTAGAGAGAGAGAGAGAGAGAGAGAGAGAGATCGCCTGAGTGAGCATTACCTGTCTGATATATTGTAACATTCATTCTTTAGGTGTAGGTTTTATCTGTACGTGCGTTGTGCAACAGCACAGCTCATCAGCGTGGATGAATCTAACGCTTGCTGTCAGTCACCACACCGGTGGATACTGTATTTCAGAATCATAGATTCTACGTCTTGAAAGTATGACCAATATAAGAATTTTCACTGGAAAATATCATCTGAACAAGCAAGTAACATTTCTGCCACTTTTGTTCTGACCGACTGAGGAAAAAAGCATTAGGCCTACAATAAACTGCGCTGCCAATGATGATTTAAATCTAACGATGGCTTAGCTTGGATCATGCCAAACCGTGCAAATTATTATTACTGTTATATTGTTCTCAAATTGTTAATGTTAACAACATCAGCATTGCGTGACTGTATGTATTTATTGTATATTAGAGTTACCTGTAGATTTCAATTTCTGTATCCACTCCACAGTCCAAAGTCTTTTGCTTTTTGACTACGGGTGAATCTTCAGTTGTCACTGATGATTGTCATTTGGACCTTTTTGGATTACAATCCGCCATCAAAATGTTAAGTTTAATTATTTCAGCTGCTGCGAGAAAAGGCTATAAATGTGCCGCTACCAGCAGCATCCTCACATGATAAAACCAACTAGCCTGGACGGGACTCCTTCCTTTCTGTTTACGGACATGACGTAATGACGCACAGACGAACTGCTGCATGCTCGAATTTCCCCAGAAATCCACCATATCGCTCTTATTATAAAACATTATTACAAGCTTACCGTTGTGAATCGAGCTGAACACTGGCTGGTTATGTACTGGTTATGTGCCCTGATGGCAGATTTACATTAGTTTAAAATTTTTCTATTCAAACGCAAAGGATCATTTACATACAGCAATATAAAGCCATACCCACCCTGTTGTTGCCCTGAAGGCAGATTTACATCAGTTTACAATTTTTCTATTCAAACGCAAAGGATCATTTACACAAAGCAATTTACCATCATACCCACTCTATTGTTACCCTTATTGAACATTTACACCAGCAGCTAATGACCAAGACCGCAATCAAGACGCTAGATACAGCACTCTCCTCCGAATAATCCACATTTTCTTCATCACTGCTTCGCATAAATTCTTCCAATGCAGCAGCAGGAGAAAACAACTTCTGTGCACGACGCTGATCCATGGCTGGCGAACGTGTTACACGCGAGATTATGCTAGCGGTGCGAGTGCTAGTGGCCAGCAGGTGTGTCTCTTATATTTGCGTCACGCCAGCGGGCGTGCGCTATTTTTCCTGGAAGCAAATTGTTACGCACACTAAACAACAATGTATTACACTCGAGATTATGCAAATCAACACATTGGCGTAATCGTTATTGCATAGGCTAACGTTACATGACAACACAATAGTTTGCCATTGCTGTCTTTTTACTTTTTTTCCCACTTATGTTTGCCTGTGCGTAATCACACGTCACTGAAAGCGTCTGTCCACTTTTTTTTTATACATGTATATGTGTCCAGTTTTCATCGGACATCTTCTGGGCTGTTCTCATTCATTTACAGACACTCTACTAAATACAGTGATAAGTTATATTTCATTGAATAAAGCGCTAGATGTGGACAGTTCGTCGAATAAACATGACAGCGCACCCGTGAATAGCGCTTACAGGATGTAAACAATAGAAGTTATATCGATTTTTATACCAGTTTGCATGCTTTTGGACAAATATTTACTATGGAAATCGTGTACTGGACTCTTCCCATGGAAAAAACATCGATGTCACCATTATACTGCCAAACATTACAGTTCCACGACACAAAAAGTTAAGGACGCCCCCTCCCTTTTGTTGTCTTAGGAAATTGTTCACGGTCATACAGAATAACAAAAAACTACTATAAAGTTATCTTGATTGTATAATGCTTGTACAGGTTGAATCAGCATTCTTGTATCTTTCACACAACTTGATAAATTTCACTCAACTTGATCATTTTACTTGATAAAATGTATCGTAAACAAGCGATCAATGTAAACAATGTCACACGTGAGGCCATCGCCGATCCTTGAACGTAAAGGGGTTAACCAAAAAAAGTTGCGGACTGCATCTTTAAGTCTCTTGCAACTTGCTCACTGAATGAGTCTCATTCACTTGTGAAGTTTTTCCGCCATCTAAATGGCGTATTAATGTAACTTTCACTCAATCCATATTACGCACTAACGCTGCATTCACACGGGGCATCAGCATCAGCGCTGGACAGAGGGCGTGTCTGAAGCTTGTGTTTACAAGACTGTTATAGTGATAACCATAGATATACATAATAAAGGCTAGATGTCTTACGGCGGAGTCTCTAACGTCATCACTGGTGGCCATCTTGTCACAGGCAAGCTTTCTGGCGGGCTCTGTGGTACCTAATGTAAGGTGAGTGATCTGCACGAACACAAATACTCTTATCTCGTTGAAATCTTGATGGATTTACAAATGGTTTGGTTTCTTACAAACATTATTAACGTGGCTATAATTCTGGATGCTTGAACATGTTGAAACTGCAGCTTTTCTTTTCGAAAAACGACTTAATCGTGCAGCATAGTTGTTGTACCACGGCTACTTGCGCAAATTATCAAGGCTGAGACCACAATAGAGCTGTTCAATTATATAGGTTTTACACCAATAATGATTTTATGACTAATCTTTTGTCTAAATTACAATCTTTGTGGATGCGGTTGTAGTTTTTAGCTGGCTAATAACAAGAAGCTTTGAGTGAGACCCAGTAGTTACAGTTTAGCTGCTACCCAGCAATTTTACATCAGTGGGAGAGGCAGAATTGCCCTTTCTTTTCAAAATAACTTAAATTGCACATGATTTCCAATCTGTTTGGTTTGTTAAAAACATCTTACATTATGATACAGGAAATTGCCGGCTTTATAGGAGAAGATGCCAGACTTTTGTGCAGCCTAGTAAATGGCCCAACCCTGAAGAAGTTAAAATAAACATGTAATAATTCAAATTATTTTATTATAATAGTAATATTCATATTATAAAAGTGTATGTATATATCTCATGTTGCCATTCTGTACATTGAGTTTTAATAGCCTATATATTGATAAATAAGTAACATAAATACCTTGTGAATGTGTATATTCATTGCACCTATCTGTTCAGTTCAATGTTATTTTCATATGGAAGTCCATAATTATATTATTCATAACTATGCAGTGTCATAAGTACATCTCTGACGTTTGTAACAAACCAAACAGTTTGAAAATCGATAGAAAACTGAGCAAGTTATGGTTATTTAAAAAGTACATGCACCATTAAAACACAATGTTACGAGTGAGCGAGCTGACTGTAACAAGATGGCCGCCAGGTGCGGACGTCGACCTCCACACTTTATGCCTGTATGTGGGTTTTACAAATATTTAACGAATGAAAGGGACTTTAAAGAGCTTGTGGCAAAATCCAGTAACTTCATTGGATCCTCAAACTGTCAGTCAAACCTCAAAGATTAAACCACAAAGTTTGGAGATCTCTGCTTCTTTGCAATGCAAAGGTAAATAAAGATCTGATCTTTGCTCAAGAAACAGTATATCTATAAAGGCTAATGTTTTATGTATTTAAAGAGTGGAGAAGAGTCTTAGTCTGATGTTTCCTGTCTAGTTGTAGCCTATATGCTATGCTATATAGAGGATGTAAGTTAAATACAGCCTTAATATTAAATTATCAAATTTAAATTTAAGTCAAATTTAATTCGACTTGCTCTGGAACAAGTAACAGATTAAGAAGACCAAAGATTGCCCATTTTATGTACCCAACATGAATTATGTCTCATGTTTAACCACTATAAGAGCCAGCGGGAAATCCCAGAAGCACTGGCCGAGATGAAGCTGTTCTCGGCGCGTACATGACCCCTGAACGGCCGCTGACGACCTGGATCTCGCATCTCCGAAAATGTCTAAACAAGTAGTAAAATTGGCACTATGATTAAATATAACTCACATATTTCAGGTCTAAACAAAAAAAACCCTAAAAAAAAAAAAAAAAAAAAAAAAAAACCTCTTAAAACTACAGTTCATGGTACAAGAAGTGTAGTATTCGCAAAAATTACGGTGGATTTGCTCTGCTGCATTGACCGTCATTTCAAGCGGAGTGATACAAATGGTGAAAAGGTAGGAGTGCTGTTATCACTAAAATATCGCATCAGATTCGAGAGCCAGAAAGAACTGTTGGATAAATATATATATTTATTATACATATACACTACCACTCAAAAGTTTGGGATCGGTAAGATTTTTAATGTTTTTAAAAGAAGTTTTGTCTGCTCACCAAGGCTTTATTTAATTAAAAATACAGTAAAAACAGTAATATTGTGAAAAATTATTACAATTTAAAATAACTGTTTTCTATTTGAATATATTTTACAAAGTAATTTATTCTCGTGTTGGCAAAGCTGAATTTTCAGCATCATTACTCCAGTCTTCAGTGTCACATGATCCTTCAGAAATCATTCTAATATGATGATTAGTTCTTCAAGAAATATTTGTTATTATTATCAATGTTGAAAACAGTTGTGTACTTTTTTTTTCAGGATTCCTTGATGAATAGAAAGTTCAAAAGAACAGCATTTATCTAAAATACAAAGCTTTTGTAACATTTTACACTACCGTTCAAAAGTTTGGGATCAGTAAGAATTTTTTATTTTTATTTTTTTTTAAAGAAATTAAAGAAATTAATACTTTTATTCAGCAAGGATGCATTAAATCAATCAAAAGTGACAGTAAAGACATTTATAATGTTACAAAAGATTAGATTTCAAATAAACACTGTTCTTTTGAACTTTCTATTCATCAAAGAATCCTGAAAAAAAATATTGTACACAAATATTTTGTACAATTGTAAACAATAAATTGACATATTAGAATGATTTCTGAAGGATCATGTGACACTGAAGACTGGATTAACAATGATGAAAATTCATCTTTGCCAAAACAAGAATAAATTACATTTTCAAATATTTTCAAATAGAAAACAGTCATTTTAAATTGTAATAATATTTTACAATATTACTGTTTTTACTGTATTTTTAATTAAGTAAATGCATCCTTGGTGAGCAGACGAAACTTCTTTTAAAAACATTAAAAATCTTACCGATCCCAAACTTTTGAGCGGTAGTGTATATTATACACATATATACACTACCGTTCAAAAGTTTGGGATCAGTACGATTTTTTGTAACAAGTAAAGACATTTATAATGTTACAAAAGATTATATTTCAAATAAACAGTTTACTTTATAATCATCAAAAGAATCCTGAAAAAAATATTGTAAACATATTTTGTAGAACTGTACACAATAAATGTTTCTTGAGCAGCAAATCAGCATATTAGAAGAATTTCTGAACGATCATGTGACACTGAAGACTGGAGTAATGATGGTGAAAATTCAGCTTTGCCAACACAAGAATAAATTACATTTTAAAATATTTTCAAATAGAAAAGTTATTTTAAATTGTAATAATATTTTACAATATTACTGTTTTTACAGTATTTTTAATTAAATAAATGCAGCCTTGGTGAGCAGACAAAACTTCTTGTAAAAACATACCGATCCCAAACTTTTGAAACAGTAGTGTATATATGTGTATAATATACAGGTGCATCTCAATAAATTAGAATGTCATGGAAAAGTTAATTCATTTCAGTAATTCAACTCAAAATGTGGAACTCGTGTATTAAATAAATTCAATGCACACAGACTGAAGTACTTTAAAGGATTAGTTCACTTTCAAATTAAAATTTCCTGATAATTTACTCACCACCATGTCATCCACGTTGTTCATGTCTTTCTTTCTTCAGACGAAAAGAAATTAAGGTTTTTGATGAAAACATTCCAGGATTTTTCTCCTTATAGTGGACTTCAATGGAGCTCAAACGGCTTAAGGTCAAAATTACAGTTTACAGCGATCCCAGACGAGAAATAAGGGTCTTATCTAGAGAAACCAATCGCTCATTTTCAAAAAAAAAAAAGTGTTAAAATTTTATACGTTTTAACCATAAATGCACATCTTCAACTAAGTTTGAACTAAATTGTCATATAGTGCAAGTATATAACAATTAGACAATTAGTTCAAACTTTAACCTGTGGAGGGGAGTAATAAACTTGGCAGTGTCTACACTGCTGGAATTCTAATAGAGAAGAAGAGAGCTAGTTCAAGATGAGCATTTATTGTTAAAACCTATATATTTTTAGAAAATGAGCGATGGTTTCTCTAGATAAGGCCCTTATTCCTCATCTGGGATCGTGTAGAACGTTTTGAAGCTGCAATGAAACTGTAATTTTGACCCTCAAACGTTTGGGCTCCATTGAAGTCCACTATATGGAGAAAAATCCTGGAATGTTTTCATCAATAAACTTAATTTCTTTTCGCCTGAAGAAAGAAAGACATGAACATCTTGGATGACATGGGGGTGAGTAAATTATCAAGAAATTTTTATTTGAAAGTGAACTAATCCTTTAAGTCTTTGGTTCTTTTAATTGTGATGATTTTGGCTCACATTTAACAAAAACCCACCAAAATTCAACCAAAAATCTTAATAAATTAGAATACTTCGTAAGATCAATTAAAAAATAAAAAAAAGATATTTTAAATAGAAATGTCAGGCTTCTGAAAAGTATGTTCCTTTCTATGCACTTAATACTTGTTTGGGCCTCATTGTGCATGAATTACTGCATCAATGTATGGTTTCTGTGCCTCTCCACTCTTCCTCCAGACTCTGGGACCTTGATTTCCAAATGAAATGCAAAATTTACTTTCATCTGAAAAAAAGAGGACTTTGGACCACTGAGCAACAGTCCAGTTCTTTTTCTCCTTAGCCCAGGTAAGATGCTTCTGACGTTGCCTTTGGTTCAGAAGTGGCTTGGTACGTGGAATGTGACAGTTATAGCCCATTTCCTGAAGACATCTGTGTGCGGTGGCTCTTGATGCACTGACTCCAGCTTCAGTCCACTCCTTTTGAAGCTCTCATAAGTTCTTAAATCAGCTTCGCCTGACAATCTTCTCAAGCCTGCGGTCATTCCTTTCACTTGTACCCCTTTTCCTACCATATTTTTTCCTTCCAGTCAACTTTCCATGAATATGCTTTGGCACAGCACTCTGTGAACATCCAGCTCTTTCAGCAATGACCCTCTGTGGCTTACCCCAATTGTAGAGGGTCTTGATGATCGTCTTCTGGACAACTGTCAAGTCAGCAGACTTCCCCATGACTGCTGTTGGGATTAATGACCTAAACCCAGTATTTATACCCTAAGAATGGTAATTTAATAGAACTTGAAATTAAATATTCTAATAATTTGAGATACTGATTTTTTTATTTTGATGAGCAGCAAGCTATAATCATCAAAATGAAAACAAAAAAGTCTGGAAATATTTTACTTTATGTCTAATAAATCTAGAATATATTTAAGTTTTACATTTTGAATTAAATTACAGGTGGAACATTTTTTTGACTTTTTCATGATATTCAAGTTCGTTGAGATGCACCTGTAGTTAATGCAACTTAAAACAATTACATTTTATTAACAAGGAATTTAGATTTATTTTTGTGTGGCTCAACATTTTTGAGTAAATGCTCCTATTTAAATTATTATTTTTAAGTTTACTGAGCACGACGTCCACGTCACGTCATTGCTTAAATGAGAAGAATCCATTCAACATGGCGGACACTTGCAAGCGACCAGAGCAAACTTAAAGGGATAGTTCACCCAAAAATGAAAATTTGATGTTTATCTGCTTACCCCCAGTGCATCCAAGATGTAGGTGACTTTGTTTCTTCAGTCGAACACAAATGATGATTTTTAACTGCAACCGCTGCCGTCTGTCAGTCAAATAATAGGAGTGAATGGGAACTTCTATAAGAGTAAATAAAACTTTCTTAGACAAATCCAAATTAAACCCTGCGGCTCGTGACGCCACATTGGACGTGACGCGATCAGACCACACTAAGCGAATGCTGAACACAGTTGGACATAGTGGTGTATTAGAGGTAAAAAAATTATATAAATACTGTTCAGTTTCTCGCACAAACCGATCGTTTCGTGTCTTAGGACATCAATGTGTCGTCACGAGCCGCAGGGTTTAATTTGGATTTGTCTAAGCAAGTTTTATTTACTCTTATAGTAGAAGTTCCCATTCACCCCTATTATTTGACTGACAGACGGCAGCGGTTGGAGTTAAAAATCACAATTTGTGTTCTACTAAAGAAATAAAGTCACCTACATCTTGGATGCGCTGGGGGTAAGCAGATAAACATCAAATTTTCATTTTTGGGTGAACTATTCCTTTAATGGAACAACTTGTAAGTAAATGAAAACATCTGTGAACATTTCTTATTTGTTTTTTGAATGTTGTAAGAATATCATGAAGAAGAAATGTTTTAATCGCTGTTTTTACACAGCACGGCATTTCCCCAGTGCTTTTGAATGCGCATTTTGAATGCTATTTTAGCGTCATTGCTTATAGTGTACTTTTAACGTCAAAGCAGGGCAGTAATGTTAACGTTAGCTGGCATTTCTTCACTAAACGCAGTCCTACGTTTTGAATGTTGCTCTTGTTAAGTGCACTGTTTAGGGCTGCGTTTCCCAAAAGCACCGTGGGCTAAGTCAATCGTTGAGACCATTGGTGGCAAATGCTTCTACTTACTTAGACTAACAATGCTTTTGGGGAAACGCTACCCTGCTAAATGTGATTTTATTTGGTCTATGTATTATTTCTACATGCAAAAACTAGCCGCTAACACGAACTCCATCCAAGATTAGGTTAAGGCTAATACACAGATGTGAATTTAGCAATATATTGGATATTAAGTTTACAAAACAAATCTACAAACTTGTAGTAAAGTTACAAACATTCTTTAATTGCAGGCTGAACTGGATGCTGAATACTAAAGAGTGAGCCTCAACACTTAAGGTAACTTGTGTTGATTTGAAGTGCACGTTGTATGATGTCTCCTCAGATAAAAGGACACAGACTAGTCTTTCTCTTTTCCAAATCCATTGTTGGTTATATACTTACTTGTGTGTGTTTGTGATTTTCTAGGTTTGTGCTGAGTTTCACTGTATCAAAGAAAGCGATACACGCCAGCAAGTTTTCAGAGATGATGTGCGACACTGAATGTTTATGATCTGCCGGTGAGTTCAGATTCGTCCACACTAACTACCTCCATCACTGTCTTCAGTGTATATAAAATAAAGTTGGCTTGCTTGTTTAACATGTTAATTTTCATGTTTACATGTCAATAGGAAACAAGCTCTTCATGCTCTACCAGTGTACGTGTGAGACTTGAAATGTAAGTATTCAGTGTATTAATAGAACTGCTATTAGCAGTAAATATAAATGTCTAGTTTTAATCTCATAAGTTAAGGATTAGTTCACTTCTGAATGAAAATTTCCTGATAATTTACTCTCACCCCCATGTCATCCAAGATGTTCATGTCTTTCTTTCTTCAGTCGAAAAAAAATTAAGGTTTTTGAGGAAAACATTCCAGGTTTTTTCTCCATATAGTGGACTTTACTGGGGTTCAACCAGTTGAAGGTCCAAATGTCAGTTTCAGTGCAGCTTCAAAGGACTCTACACGATTCCAGACGAGGAATAAGGGTCTTATCTAGAGAAACGATCTGCCATTTTCTTAAAAAAAATAAAATAAATTAAAAAAAAAATTATATATGATCAGTTTAGAAAACAGATCATTTCGCCAGATAAGACCCTTATTCATCGTCTGGGATTGTGTAGAGCCCTTTGAAGCTGCACTGAAGTCCACTAAATGGAGAAAAATCCTGTAATGTTTTCCTTAAAAAAAAAAAAACTTAATTTCTTTTCGACTGAAGAAAGACGTGAACATCTTGGATGACATGGGGGTGAGTAAATTATCAGGAAATTTTCATTCATAATTTCATTAATCTCTCATGTATTTATTTGTGCTGTTTCTTATAGTTAGATTATTTGTTTTTATTTTCTTTATCTTTATTTGACAATTGTCCTATTTTTTACTTAACATAGCACATACCGAACTGTACCGAAACCATGACCCTAAAACCATGATACAAACCGAACCGTGAGAAATCTGAACGGTCCTACCCCTAAAATCTACAGTAAATCAGTGAAAATCATATGTTCAGGTGGTTGGCAGGTGGATGATTTATTTTTAACAGAAGATTTGTGTGATGTTAGAGCTGATCACATCTGTAGCGCACAAGCCCTATAGAGTCCCCTTTAAAGTTGACGTACAAGAGTTTCTTTTTTCAATTTGCACACTGAAATGGATTGGAGCTCTTAAAGGGGA
The DNA here is from genome assembly GCA_036281575.1 of Ancherythroculter nigrocauda. Classification (NCBI taxonomy): domain Eukaryota; kingdom Metazoa; phylum Chordata; class Actinopteri; order Cypriniformes; family Xenocyprididae; genus Ancherythroculter; species Ancherythroculter nigrocauda. Next base: position 38,465,012 of record VTFQ01000003.1, on the reverse strand, counting down.
CCTATTATGAAAAATTCACTTTTGCATGGTGTTTGGCTATAAATGTGTGTTGGCAGTGTATGTACACAACCACCCTATAAATGATAAAAATCCAACCACTCCTTTTTTTGAATCACCATAAATCATAAGCAGTGTCTCAGAACAAGTCGTTTCCAGATCCCTGGCAGTGTGACATCACATTAGCCACGCCCACGAATGTTGCCAGACACTGCCGTTTTAACATAGAACCACCCTGTGCGAGTTCACAGCCAGTTGTACAGTCCGCCATTGCTGCACTGACGAGAATGTGTCTCAAGCGTTTAAGGTGTTCTGTAGCTGGATGGATTAATCCACATAGCTCTCTCCATTTACTCCCTAAATCTGAGCTGCTGAAGATGAGGTGGATTAATTTTGTTTTCGAAGAAAATGCTCCCTCAGCTCTACCGAAATTCGTTTATGTCTGCAAGAATCATTTCACACCGGACTTCTTTGTGAACAAATGTAAATAAAAAGGGATAATATAAAACAGAGGTTGTGCTAAAAATGTGTTACTCAAGGATAGATCAGTAAGCTGTTCGTGATCCAGCTTACAGTCTCCAGAGTGATACTGGATACGGCAGTAATGAAGGTGAGAGCACTTTATTACAGTTCATCGGAGTTCACTTACGGATATAAAGTTTACCAGTTTATTAAGCACCACCCGAAAAGGCATAAGGTCTTTATATATTTGTTTACTGTTAGTTGTAACGAGTGTTTGTGTAATTCACTGTGTATGTTGATGATAATGCAAAGGAGAGAGAGAGAGTTTATGGATAATATTTTAATGCACACTTGCACTGTTTTATTAAGCTCTTACAGTGATTTTCTAGAGTGAAAACGTACGCTTCATCTTTTGTGTGAAGTACAATAAACGTCAGAAAAACTCATCTGTAAAGTCGAACGGGGTCCGGTACAACAGGCTTGTAGTAATATAGTGGATAAAAACAAGAAGACAAGAAGTTATAACTGTAATTGAACTAAACTATACCTGTTCTATCTCCCTGCAGCATATATTCACAGTTTCTGACATTATAGTGCATCCTGACTGAATCCTGACACCAGAGAATCAGCTCTTGAAGCTCCGCCCTCTTAGGCCGAGAGCAGCAGCTCATTTGCATTTAAAGGGCACACACTGAAACAGCGCGTTTTTGCTCAACCCCAAAAAGTGGCAATTTTAGCATGCTATTAAAAAATTATCTGTGGGGTATTTTGAGCTACAACTTCACATACACACTCTGGGGACATCAGAGACTTATTTTACATTTTGTTAAATGAGGCATAATAGGTCCCCTTTAATTTTGAACTCTCAAAGTGCACAGGATTAATGAATTTATCTTTAAAATGCACAAAATTTTCTTCAGGGGGACCATGCCCCCAGACCCCCCTAGGGACAGAGGTACACCCACCAGAGTCTTACAAACTCCTGTGGGAAATACTGTCTACGTTTATATGCACCCAAATAATCCATTTGTAATCGGATTGACGAAAAAAAAAACATGATATTGTTTGTATCAAAATTAAATTTTTCTTTCTTTGACACATTCAGTGTTAAATAAAAATACTTTAATGCAGGGCTCTTCAAGTAGTTTCATTCGAGGGCCTGATTATCAAATCAAAAAGTTGAGGAGGGCTGGAAGGGAGGAGTATTTTATTTATTTATTTATTTTATTAATTATTAGGCTTAAATGAAAATATCATCACAGTGAGACTTGGTTAAGTCTCACTGTGATGTAAAACCATACATGGCTACTCACTACCACTGTCAAATGATATTATATTATGATATGTTATATAGGTCTATAAAAACATCTAAACACAGGTAAAATACACCTTAACAAAGACATGAATTATATATTCCCCTACCCACCTAATAAATATATTGCAATATAAATGGCTATAACATAGTTTTCAATATAAATATTCCACATTTCCACAAACCATAGTAATTTACTATAGTTTATTCATGGTAAAAGTTTGTGTGTTAGTGTGGTGATTTGGGGATTTAAAAGTCTTATCTTCATTCATGGCATTTCTCCTGTTTTCCTCATCAGTCTTGTTGGGAATGTTGAGGCTATTTCATCCGATTTAAAACTAGTTTAATCAACGCGCGATTTGTAGTTTGTAAATGAGAGATGTGTGTAGAATTGAAACGCTTCTCACTAGATGTCACAACGCTGTTTAATAATGGTGGAATAATAATTAATAATTACCGGGAATAAACGCAGCTCCTTTAAGCTTTCATTCCGTTATCCACTGGGCCATGCTGCGCAGTTCAAAGTAAACTAGTGAAACACATGAAAATAGTGCTACTTGTTCTGTATTTGTCGTTACTGACCGAGAAACAACTTCAGATGATTCAGTGACAGAGCGGTCCGAATGAATCCAAGTCGTTTCAGATCGTTATGCAAGCGCGTTTGGCCAATTCATGGAAAAGAATCGAGACAAAAATTATTAATTCACAAATTACTGATATCGCTGGTTCAGTCGACAGAAATACTGAACATATAATATAATGTGCCACTGCGGCCACGATATCTAACCAAATTTAGCCGCACCGCCAGGAAAAGAGGAGGGAGATTGGGGTGCCACGGGCCAGATGAATATGATTGGCGGGATGGATTTGGCCTGCAGGCTGCCAGTTGACGAGCCCTGATTTAATGTAATACTACTGACTCTCTTTAATGCATTAACTACCATTTTTGTCCTTTAGTGTGACAATGTCATATGGTGCGACACACATAAAAGAACCACAAAAAATGTGTCTTTATCTCAGTATCTTAAAAGAACAGTTGAGTATTGCAGTAGGGGAGATATAATCATCACTCATCTTAAAATGGTATAATTTTCAGCAGTTTTGAAAGGATGACAGCAAAGTTTGCCTCTTATTTATTAAAAATATGTCCAACAAGTCCAAGTTATAGGGAAAAATAATATTATTCATAATTTAATAATAAATAAATAGCACTATATGAAAATAAGCATCTAAAAATAAAGATAAATCTCTCTCATGCTATTTTTATGTTAAGAATTTTATTTTTCCCTTAATTTTTGAAAGAATTGATAAAGTTAGTGACCCCACATATTTTCTCAAACATCAGACTTCACACTACAAAAATATACGTATTTTTTCTTCAAAAATAGTGTTTTACAAAAACAAAGCATTTTTTACTGCCCATTTGTCAACTACCCACACGCATGCATTGTGGTGCTCACGTGTACAGCGTCAGCCAATATTGAGCAGGCATTCTGACGTAGAACCCGGAAGTGCTGCAGTGTGTGTACAATGTCAACATTGTAGGAGAATGACCGAGAAGAGAAGAAATTGTTGAATAAAGTCGTTATTTTGTTTTGTTTTTGCGCACAAAAAGTATTCTAAAGTATTCACAAAAAGTATTCAACCAGAACCGGGAACACTTCCTATAACACCCTGTGTACCTGTTACATCATAAGAAGAACAGCATCTATGTTAAAGGTGCCCTAGAACTTTTTTTAAAAAGATGTAATATAAGTCTAAGGTGTCCCCTGAATGTGTCTGTGAAGTTTCAGCTCAAAATACCCCATAGATTTTTTTAAATTCATTTTTTTAACTGCCTATTTTGGGGCATCATTATAAATGAGCCGATTTAGGGCTACTGGCCCTTTAATTCTCGTGCTCCACGCGCTGTTGTTATTGCTTGCTTACCTAGTCTGTTGATTCACCTGTGCAGATCCAGACGTTACTGGCTGCCCTTGTCTAATGCCTTTCATAATGTTGGGAACATGGGCTGGCATATGCAAATATTGGGGCGTACACCCCGACTGTTACGTAACAGTTGGTGTTATGTTGAGATTCGCCTGTTCTTCGGAGGTCTTTTAAACAAATGAGATTTATATAAGGAGGAGGAAACAATGGAGTTTGAGACTCACTGTATGTTATTTCCATGTACTGAACTCTTGTTATTTGACTATGCCAAGATAAATTAAATTTTTCATTCAAGGGCACCTTTAATATTAGTCCATCTCATCCTTCTCCCAAGGTTACTGTAGTCAGCTGGATCCAGTCCATATCCAGATCAGATGGTGGACCCTGCTCCTACACACGACCATAAACGTCCCTGAACGTCAGCAGAGACCAAGTCTACTAGACAATCCTCTATGAAGGCCTCATCGACATGACAGCCAATGGCACAGATCCTCAACAAAGACCACAAGATCCAGACAGGTCCTCCGCACAGACCCTTTGGCCAGCATCGGCTCTATACCAGTGTGATGAATGCGATCTTCAATTAAAAGGAAATGAATGAATATTTGAAATACTGACCCCGATCTGAATTCTGACTTGTGATGCAGCCTGAAACATAATCACACTATGTTCGTTTGTTGGCAAGAGAAGAACTGGCCCCCTGACTGAGAATGGTTTCTCCCAAGGTTTTTTCTCCATTCAGTGACCTGATGGGGTTTGGGTTCCTTCTCTGGCTTGCTTAGTTGGGGACACTTAATATTCAACAATATTAAAGATCTGACTGTACTGACACTGTTGTATGAGAATTGAAAAGAGCTGGATGATGACATCACTGTTTTCTGCAGAACTGCTTATAGATTAAATTAACTAATTTAATAATTGATGATCTTCACAACAGAACTGAATCAACATTGAAATGACTTCAGCTGACCAACAGCTAAAATGTATAATATTCCTGTTATCACTGTAAAGCTACTTAGAAACAATCTCTATTGTATAAAGAGCTATATAAAAAAAGGAGACTTGACTCTATAATATGCTCAAAAATGATGCAATCTCTTACCATGTTGTTTAAATCCTCAGATGAGTCACTCTCACTTTTTAAAGACGCCTGGTCTGAAATGTCTTCGTCACTATCATCAGATGGTGAGATCAAAGCTGTTAAAAATATATATATCAAAAGGGAGAACTGAGTGAAAATACAGAATAGAGGATTTTTGGTTAGCATTTACATTTAACAAAATCTTTTTTTTGTTTGCATGCAGGTGGATACTCAAACAACCTCTAGTAAACATTAAATACTCACAAGCATCATCACTCTTCTCCTTTTCCTCTTCAGTCAGGGTCTTCAAGATTGGGTTAACACCTGGCAGACGACAGCGTCGCTTCTTCCATCCCTTTTTCCTCCTGTGCAGGAAATAATAATTAAAAAAAAAAAAAAATACAATATACTGATTCTGCTGAATCTAATTGTCCTCAAGTAGTCACATAAGAACTAGAACAGGCATCCTCAAATAACGGACAAAATGACAACTGTAACACCATTTTACTGTTTCTAGTTTAAAGTGAGCCGCACATCAAAACAATGGAACGGTTCACACCACAAGCACTCAGGATCGTTTATGGTAATGATCTTTCTGGGCTATAGCCTCTGATATATTTATCTAGAGCCAAACACGCTTCATTCAACCCCTTTCCGTTCTGTGTGTGTTGATTCTTTCTCCCACTAAAGATGCTGAAGTGCCAAATTAACAGTATTTTAATAGTAGCTTGGTCTCTTGCAGTATTGTAAAAGTAGTCTTGGACTCTGCTGACATTCAGGGACGTTTATGGTCGTGTGTAGGAACAGGGTCCACTATCTGATCTGGATATGGACCGGATCCAGCCTTTGGTTTGCTTAGTTGGGGACACTTGACATTTGCTATTCAACAGTGTTTTGATCTGCCTGCATTGACACCATTGTATGCGAACTGAACTGAGCAGAATGATGACATAACTCTTTACTCCAGTGCTGATATAGATAAATTAACTAAATTAATAACTATTGATTCTTACATCGGAATGAATCAATACTGAATTTACTTAAGATGGATACTGACACCATTTTCTTTAAGAGCTGCTGTGCAGCCAAAATTATATACCAGTTATCACTGTAAAGCTGCTTTGACACAATCTGCATTGTAAAAAGTGTTGTATAAATAAAGGTGACTTGATAGTAGCAGAAACACAGTGAGTGGTAAAATAGATATATACTTTTGCTAAAATGCTGTAGAAAATGAGAAAGCAGTAAATACAATTATTTTTATCTGTCATATACATAGGACTCAGACTAAATAAACAGTTTTTTGACCAGACATTTTTTCCATCTACATTTATCATTATTAATCAGCATTTTAAGAGCATTATAATAAATAATAATATTGTAATGTAATAATTGGGAAAAGTATTTGTAGATGACAAGGAAAGGCAATTAAAACTCTGAAATTATTACTAACCTTTGTTTTCTGCTCATGATGAGGGTGTTTTGATAATTATGCACATCGTATGTTTGTAGTAGTTGTTTAGTTGCTGGTTAAGTATATTTAAAGCAAAACATAAAAATGGTCCAGACTTCTTAAAGGGATAGTTCACCCAAAAATGAAAATTTGATGTTTATCTGCTTACCCCCAGGGCATCCAAGATGTAGGTGACTTTATTTCTTCAGTAGAACACAAATGATGATTTTTAACTCCAACCGTTGCAGTCTGTCAGTCGTATAATGCATGGCAATGGGAACTCCATCTATAAGAGTAAAAAAAAAATGCACAGGCAAATCCAAATTAAATTTCCAGATTTGTCTGTGCATGTTTTTTTTTACTCTTATAGATGGAGTTCCCATTGCCATGCATTATACGACTGACAGACCGTAAAGGTTGGAGTTAAAAATCATAATTTGTGTTCTACTGAAGAAACAAAGTCACCTACATCTTGGAAGCCCTGGGGTAAGCAGATAAACATCAAATTTTCATTTTTGGGTGAACTATCCCTTTAAGAGGAAAACCCTGAATCCCTCATAAAGTATCTTTTGTCACATGGCTTTCTGCCTTACATATGTATCTAAATGTAAAAATAAAAGCCTGATACTTTTATTTATTCATACTGAAACTGCCACTTTAATTTTGTGGGGAAAAGGGCATTTTTGTTCTAGAAAGTATTTGATTGGACAAAGTTTGTCAGCTTCAGTTGTCACATCATGACTTTGCATGGGTCTGTAGCACAGAAAGAGAGAATGTAGATTTCAAATCTGGTTATCATCTGAAAACAATGAATTCTCTTTTCAGAGTAATTCGATTAAACTGCTCAAGACATTACTTTTGCGATGTCTTTATGTACTTTTAGAGCTCGAAATTTTTGGATGGGTGGACTTTCAATTGAAGGACAAAAATTATGAGGAAAATATAAAAATGTCTGCTTCAAGGTGATCAAAAGTCTCATGTGTTTAGAGAAGGGTGTGAATAAGGGTGAGTCAAGAGTCAAATAAGGGTGACAATTTTCATTTTTGTATTAACTAACCCTTTAAAGCTAGCAGATATCTATAATAATAATAATAATAATAACAACAACAAAATAGCACACAAAAAAAAGCATTTTATGACGTCTTTAAAGCCAGATCTTCATTGTACAATCAATGGTAGTATGCCAGATTTGATTTTGCCATTATCATTCATAAGGTCAATCAACTGTATTTGAAATACCATTAGCAGACAAAACATTTTACACAACTGAACAATGCGAACAAGCAGCGGCTTATTGAAACTCACATGCGAGCCAAAGCTTTGCGTGCCAGTTTACGTTGTAATATGCGATTATTTTCAGAATCTCTGAGCACATGATCTTCTGCAGCCCAGCGATCCCAACTGCAAAACAGCAAAACAACAAATGCCGCAGTAACACCGATTAAGGCAGTGAGCGTTGCTAACTTTAGTAATTTCATTCGTTTACTTTGTAACGCTAAAATGTCAAATAATTAAACAATAATGTTAAAAGCCTAAAATGCTTCCTCTTCTTACCTTCTGTTCCAACCACTGAAATGAATCAGATAATTTGGGACCCTTCTTCCCTTGTCATCTTTTACTGTTGCTATGTCAACAACCTAAAATGCAAAACGCAAATAAACACAAATTTAGGACTCCCACGACAGAATCTGTGGAATCTAAAATAGATAAATAACATATATACATACATGCATACATGTATACATACATATACATACATATATATACACACACACACACACACACTATATTTACTGGCTAGTAAAGATTCATCCTCTGCCCTTCCCCCCGTTTGCCACCGCAGCAGCTTGTGCGGCGCATAATGCTGACGTCACATCTGTTGCTAAGTTGACTGAGTTTAATTGTGTGCACGCAGTTTTATTTCAGTTGATATTAGGGGTTACTGGTGTAACGCGGATACTTTAAATTTAGTGATGTAATTCATGTTATTGAAATGTTTTGCTTGATATGGCATGATGAAGAGGCCTCGGATAGGGCGGATGGAGCGCTAGCTACTTCAGCGAGCTAACGTGCTATAACTTTTCCTGTTTCTTAACCACGCAACACCTTGGACTTTTAATAATATAAATCCGTTTAACGCACACTAAGAACGATTTAATATATTACATGTTATTAAAACTGATTATGTTGGTGATCCTTAGAGACTGTAATAGCAATTCGCTCCAGTTTCACGACTATGCCGAAAAATGTATTTGAGGAAATGTGAGGGGGGGGGGGGGAAACAATAAATATCCATATGCGTTAAAGGCAATATGTACTGTCTTTAACACACCAAAACAAGCTGTTAAAAGACAAATGTGTAGCAACATGATCTTACTGTATATTTACCTTTGCATCGTAGAGCACCTTGGCCTTGGATGGGTCAGGTTCAAAACAGAGAACTTTTTCTCCTTTATGGAATTTAAATTTCATTCCCCAAGAGTTCATTTGTTCATCGTGGCGAACAAGAGAAGAGGACTCTGAAGCCCCGCTCCTTAACCCGTTGCATACCTTGTTGAGGAAGATAGAGAGAGCTGTGCGCAAAAAAAAAAAAAAAAATGACGTTTATTTATGTTCTCCGCTGGGAAGTCCCTACTTAGAGTTCGGAAATTTGTAACTATGACCAGATATGCGTTAAATGGGGATTTTTGGCATAATAAAATAGATTCATTGGACAATTTAATGTTTTTCTCTGTCTTTTGATTCCACACAAAGATTTGAAGAATTTAGCATTGCAATGTCATGTCAAGAAAAGCAAAACAAATTCATATATGCATTATCTGCTGCATTCAAGTGCACATTAAAGTTTCATAGGTCTGTAAATCTCGTATCTCCAAGTCGGGGGTCCGTTATTACAAAAGTCAGAAACATTACATAGCAGTAGCCTGAAAATATTATTGTGAACAACTATCTAAATTCAAAATGATGAGAAACTGTTGTATTGCTTATTGTCTAACAACTTGTGCAAGCAAATGGTGAAAGTTGAGAGATTCATTCATTACACCATTCACTTGCTTGCAGCTCGATAATCCTAACATATAAATTATGTTATTATATTGTCTATATTTAAGATTAGTGTATCAGAAATCATAATTACGGTATTCCCTATTGCTATGTGGGCCTTTCAAGTGGAGTATATGCAGTGGGTATAATAAAAAAAAAAAAGTCTATGCACCACTGTAAAAGAAAAACAATTACAGCTTTTAGGTTTGAATCCAAGTAAAATCATGTAAGACCTTTTTCCAACTTTTTAATGTAATACTGAAACCAACATTCATGTAACAAACAAATAGAAACATAATAGTCTAATTGCTTGAAACACCTTTTGCTTTTAATACAGCAGCCAGTGACAACTTATATTTCTGTTTTCTTTTCTTTTCACTTTTCCTTGCAAAAGACCTCCAGACTGATATTGCAGGGGGATCTCCTGTGTACACGGTTCATTCTATATTGACTATTGCCCCAGTCCTGGGTGAATAAGCAGCCTTATGATGCTTGCATCACCATGCTTCATTATGGGTATGGTGTTGTTTGGGTGATAAACAGTCTTGTTTTTGTGCCAAACAACCTTTTAAAATTATGGCTCAAAAGTTTGGTTTGGTTTTATCAAACCATAAAACACTTTGCCAATTGTTTGTTTGTTTATTTTAGATACCAGTGAAATTTCACAATTCTTGATTCCAATTTCAATACCACAGCAAAAACTACTATAAAGTTCAAACATTATTGAAGACAAGTGAAAAGTCAGTATTAGAACAAATAAACAAATTTCAAGCAATAGGACAAATAAATACAATAGAACAAAGATCAAACAAATGAAATAAAACAATGCTTAAAGTTTTACAGGTAGGTCAAACAGTAGTATTTAGGTACAGAAATTAAAATAAAATATGACCTCATAAGAAGGCCCAAACCAGCAAACATTAAAAACAATTTTATATATTGATAAAAAAGTAATTAAAGGAAAATAAATAAATGACTTAAGAAATAATTCATTTTAATTGAATGTAATCCAGAATTTATTTATTTATTATTTTTTATTCATTTATTTTTTTATTTATTTTTTTATTCTTTTTAACATTTATTTATTCTTTAATTTAGCATGCTGGATAGACTATTGGGCTACCAAGGCAACGACTGACGCTTTTGCCATAAAATTCCAGAGAACCACAAGGGCTTTCGCACTGGATCAAATTTGCTAGAACTAATGGCTGAAGTATCCGCAGGGACTAGTGGTGCGTTCAAGTCCTCCTGGGGCCCGTTCCAGAAAGGAGGTTAAGTGAAAACTCTGAGTATGTTAACCAAGGGCATAGATTTGGTTTCAACATTGGGGGGGTTGAATGTTGGTATGCTGCCTGTTATTATTTTTTTAATTAAAAAATAATAATAATCTGTTTTATGTGTAGCGTTATTGGATAATTTATTTCTTCTTTATCTATCTATCCATCTATCTATCTATCTATCTATCTATCTATCTATCCTTAATAACTTTATGAAATTTATGTATAATCATTCATTAAATTCTAACATAACGGAGTGATTCTAAAAAGAAAGAAATTGTTAAATATTGAAGCCGCCAGTAGGTGGCAGTGATTCGCATTTTTATTGAGTGAGTCACTTTAATCGTTCATTCAACCAATTCGTTCAAAAGTCAGATTAATTTAGGAAGAAAACAAACACCGATGTGAATACTTTTGTCACTGATAATTACAGACACTATTGAAAAATTAACTAACAAAACAGACTGCTGTTTTGGTAACTGGTAACAGTTAACATTGGTAACATTCTCATACCTCCTTCTCAGTACATGCTTTATTCTTTTTAAGGCCCCGTGTCCACCAAAGCGTTTTTAGCCAGCTGAAAACGCTAGGCACTCTGCTTAAAACGCCTATCTGTGAGTGCTTGAGAACGCTTCAGCTGCGCAGCGGTTTTTTTCAGTTGAGACGCTTTGTTGCTATGATACGGAATATTCGCAGCACTGTTACTTATAACTGATTTTGCAGGTAATTTGTTTCAGACTAAAAATGTCGACACAATGTGGAATACTTGCTATGTATGTTCGGAGACCAGCAATATTAATTTCTCATCCATTTTGTTCCATTCTCTGCTTGTTAATGTCGTTGTACGGCAAGAATGTTGTGACAGTTGGCCAGTGTTGTATTTGTCCCACCCCTCCTCCACTCTGATTGGACAGCTGAATAAAAAGTGACAGTGATGAGCACAGCGTTTTACTCAAAGATGAAAATTCTTCAACTCGAGGCGACCAGTAAAAAACGCCGAGCTCTCAGTGCTTGAGACTACGCCCCTGATGTTAACCCTGAAATGAGGGAAACTCTGGGTTCTTGCGCAGTGTCAAGCGCTTTGGGAACGCCTCTGCATGATTGTGTCATAAAGCACATGTGAAATCAGTCCAATGGCGTGATGGAACGTCATAGGCGGGTGACGTCATGACCAGGAAACTATAAAGCACACCTGAACCAAACAGAGTTAGCTTCTGTGTCTTCAGTAAGCGCTCTGTGTGAAATTGTCTTTGTCTATTTATTGTTGTTTGTCCACAAGCGTATATTTATCTAGACAGGAGTATGGCGAGCAAACAGCTCTTTGAATCGCCTGTTCCTCCCTGCACTCGCTACACTATGAGAGTGAGGATACACACGATTTCTGTGTTGTTTATTGGGAGTGGAGCATGCACATCAGTTCTCATTGGGGCTGACAGAGTTCATTCATAAAAATGTCCCGATGTGTAAAGAAAAGCATGCGCTATTCTGAGTTTTTAGCTCCACTCCTGTTGGCTTTCAAGTCTAAGGCAGCATGTGGATTACGGTCTGCAATAAAGATCTATGGCTCGGATCTCGTGTTTGCCGAGGCAGCGCGTGGATTACGGCCTGCAATAAAGATCTATGGCTCGGATCTCGCATCTGCCGAGGCAGCGTTCTGGTCTGCAATAAAGAATATGGCTTGGATCTTGCGTTGCCGAGGCAGCATAGATTTATGGTCTGCAATATATTTATATAATATCGCTTGCAAACTATTATGAGCTATAATTCTTTTTGCATTATATATATTCAGCCTGTCATTCAGCCATTCTTGTCTGTTTGTTTTCTGGCTGTATTTAATTTAAGTTAAATTAAATATTATCTGCTTTGAAAAGTGTATGTCTGTATAAAAATACTGTATCCAGCCTCTCATCCAGACCGTTTTTACTTGTCTGGTTTATTTGGCTGCATTTAATTTTTGAGGAATTAAAATGGTAAATACTTTTCAGAAGTTAGATTTCTGTATTAATATTATATAACATTATATAACATTATATTCAGCCTTTCATCCAGACCGTTTTTACTTGTCTGTTTGATATCTGGCTACATTAAGTTCCTAGGAATTAGAAAAAAAGAAAAGAGAGAAAAGAAAAGAAAAAGGTGAAAGTTGCCACCTGAGCTCCCCCACAGAGATACTGGGGATTGGGTGGGCGCTCACAGCCGAAGTCTTTTTTCGATAGGCCGGATCTGAGTACCAGGCTTCTGAGGGCAGTCCCCTCTGGGTTGAGTCGGGTTACACCTCATTATACGGTGTCCGTTGCGACTCCAGGGCATCCGTGTGTTGAATCACACATGAGATGCTGTTCTTGCCCACATGAAGTTGGGTTATGGCTAAACGCAAAGAAAAGTGTGCTATCTCCAGCTCAGAGAACTGCTTTTCTGGGCGTAATTTGGGATTCAGTTTCAATGCTAGCACATCTAACTCTGGCTCGCATAGAAGCGATCCTTACAGCCGAAAACAAGCTGGAGCTAGGCCAGTCACCCACTGTGAAACAGTTTCAGAGACTGTTAGGTCTGATGGCAGCTGCATCCAACGGGATACCTTTTGGCCTGCTGTACATGAGACCCTTACAGTGGTGGCTCAAAACCAAGGGGTTCTCCCCGAGGGGAAACCCGTTTCGCATGATCAAGATCATGCGGCAAGGCCTTCATGCTTGTGTCATGTGGAAAAAACCTTGGTTTCTTTCCCAAGGGCCAGTGTTGGGGGCTCCTTGTCGTTGCGTATGCTTACGATGGATGCATCACTAACGGGGTAGGGGGCAATCATAGTGGTCGCTTGGCTCAGGGTCTGTGGAGGGGTCATCACCTTTCCTGGCACATAAACCAGTTGGAGATGATGGCTGTGCTCCTGGCAGTCAAACACTTCCTCCTAGACCTGAGGGGTCACCATGTGTTGGTCCGCACGGACAACACAGCGGTGGTCTCATATATAAACCATCAAAGGGGTCTGCGCTCGTGCCCCTTATGCAGATTGGCACACCAGATCCTCTTGATGGCCCAAGGGAAGCTACTGTCAGTAAGAGCAGTTTTATCCTGGGGTGCCTGAACCAGGGAGCAGACATCCTGTCGAGGCAGGGGCTGAGGCCCGAGGAGTGGAGACTTTACCCCAAGGTGGTGGAGCTCCTGTGGGAGCACTTTGGGAAAACAGAAGTGGATCTGTTTGCATCTCGAGAGATGACATAGTGTCCGTTGTTTTTCTCCTTCATGTATCCAGCCCCTCTGGGGTTGGATGCGATGGTACAGACGTGGCCGAGGCTGCGCCTGTACGCCTTCCCCTCAATTGCTCTGCTCCCAGGAGTTCTGGAGAGAGTACGCCGGGACAGGATCCATCTGTTGTTAGTAGCCCCGTTCTGGCCGGTCTGGCCGTCTGGTTCTTGGATCTGATGTCTCTCCTCAACGGCTCTCCTTTCGAGATTCTGGTCAGGAGGGACCTTCTCTCTCAGGCGGGGGACTCACTACCTCACCCCTGCCCGGAGTTATGGAAGTTGTGGGCATGGCCTCTGAGGGGGCCCGACTCATAGGTTCAGGTCTCTCTACCGAGATAGTAGAGACCATACTCCATACCAGAGCTCCCTCCACGAGGAGGCTGTATGCCCTAAAATGGAATGTTTCCCTTCATGGTGCAGAAGTCGCATGCTGGACCCAGCTGGACCCAGCTAACTGCCCAGTACTGGAACTCTTGCAAAACCAATTCTCTGCAGAGTTATCCCCGTCCACCTTGAAGATGTTCGTGGTGGCCATAGCTGCTTACCACACTCCTTTTTATGGTATTTCAATTGGGAGACACCCATGGGTAACTCGCTTCCTCCATGGCATTCTAGGACCAGGAGAAACAAAGTCTGCTCTACCCAGTTAGGGCCTTAGATGCTTATGTCCACAAAGCTGCCCTGTGGCGTAAATCAGATCAATTATTTGTGTTTTGGGTACCCGTGGAAATCTAAGCAGACTTTGAGTAAGTGGATAGTTGAGGCTATATCACTTGCTTATGAGTCGGCTGGCCAACCTTCCCCTCTTATGGTCCGAGCCCACTCTACTCGGAATATGGCTGCCTCTAAGGCTTTGCTTTCTGGAGTCTCTCTTCAAGAAGTGTGTGATGCAGCAGGATGTTCATCGCCGCACATGTTTGTCAGGTTCTATAACTTAGACTTGGCCTCGATCCCTGGTTCACGAGTGCTCTCGTCTTAGTGTGCACACATGATTTCACACAGACAGGCACTTGGTTTTATGGCGGCGTGGGTATTTCGTTCCCAAAGCACTTGATGCAGCGCGAGTTCCCTTGAACTCTGTGAACCTAACCTGATCGTGAGCAGGTTTTCTTCGGTAAACCCAGGGTTTCTTTTGGTCTTCTCCCCCTTTTTAAAGCGCAAGTGATGTTTAAATATCTCATTCATTCATTCACGCTGCTTTTTTTCTTACTGAGTATTTTTGTCTCATTTCAAGTACAAATATCTAAAAATTATTAAATCAAGAATCTAAATTAAGTGTATTTTACTTAAAATTATCTGCCAGTGTGGTAATAAAAATAATCTTAATGCAAATGGAAAACAAGATTATTTGGAGTGTCTATTACTAAATGCGAATTTACAGTAGGTCCGCCCACCAATGTCAACACAACACGCGATTAATGGCTTCAGTGGTGTAGGTAGTAACGCGTTGGATGCAGAGAACTAACCTGTATCCTGTTAATGTACAGGTGCAAATAGTATGTGTCTGCCAGTATAAAATATAAATAGAATCTAATTACTATTTATATTTATTGCAAAGAACTGCTACTTTTAGCCTACATAGTAAATACAACATAATTTGCTAAATAAAAAAAAATATTTAAATTATTATTTTTTTCTTTTTTTTCATGTGGGATACCATGAAAATGAATAGTAGTTCAACAACTTACCGTTCTGCCAGTTTTCACCTCTGATATTATAACAGGGATAAGAATTAAACTTGCATTGACTGGGAAGTATGTGGACGTCTTTTTGCCATGGTGGAGCTCCATTGATCATGGCTTTTTATAGTCATGGTGCACACGCTTAGTTGATTGAACTAACCCAATTCAGCTGTTCTGAAACAGAAAACTACTGGTGGAACCCTTGCAGTTGGCTGAATTGGAATGTCCTAAGCCCTTGATCACTTGGAATCTGCTATGTGTCACAGACACGTCAGGTTCCACCTCACTCCCTTACCCACGCACTCAATCACCAGCTTACTGATCACCGCCACCTGTGACTCATCAGCACTGCAATCACCACCACTACAAAACCACCATACTCACACACACTCACTGTCCGGTCTCGTTTGCACTACAATCCATGTATGCTTACCTTAAGGACTCCAAACGCCATACTTACCTGTTCCAGTCGTCTCCTCCATCTCCTTCGTCTCCTATTCTCCTCCGTCTCCTATTCTCCTCGTGTGCCTACCTGCCTGTGTGTGTGAGTGTCTCCGCCATCATCCTCCAACGCCGAACTCCATCCGCATCTGCAACACATTACAAGGACAGTATCACGCTCTCTTCATCTTCAAAGAACTGTTTATTCACCCATTCATATCCAATAACTCTGCTGTTTGACAATAAACCTGCTTACATTGCTTTTACGTCTGCCTCCGTGTCTCTGTTGTAACATCAATATATTTCATTTAATTATCTGAACCACAGGTATTCATTTTCATTGATGAAATTACACTTTAAAAATTATACACTCTACTAATTACAAATGCAAAAAACTGTAAACATTGAAATATTCATACATTTCAACATTAACTAGATCCGACTCTTAGGAATTATAGATTAGAATACAGTTAAAGAAATATTACAGTTCAGACACCTACAGTTCAATCCCATAACCTTGACGCTGATCCTGATGGCATTTCACAGTTGGTTGAATGACTTCACTTGAATCACTATTATTTACAGCCTGAGGGAGGGGACAAACAAAGTTTTTGTTTTGTTTCGAATTCTCTTACTTCATTGTAAAGATACTGTTGCCTTTATACATCAAGGCCTTTTGGATGGAGTTGACAAGGCAATGCATTTGGGTCAAGAGCATCCAAGTTTATGTGATTTTTGCCCAAGTCTTGGCAAACTTCATCACTGTTTAGGAACTGTTTCATTGTGACCAGTGTGGAGCCTTTGCTGAATGAGAAATGATGATAGTTTTTAATTTCTGTCTAATTTTCTGAAATATGTACCCAAGAATGTGCCCCATTCATACATGGGTACACGAACAGTACCATCCTCTCTACCGCAAAGACATGGTACATTGACCCCAGATGGACTGGAGCTTTGAACTACTTGGGCAATATCCAAGCAGTCAACCTTTCTCCTCAAGCACCAGTCACAGAAAAACTTTGTGTGACCAGCAAGAAGGAAGCTCATTGTGATTGACACATGACGACCTGTCAAGACACGCCACAAAAGATACCACATCACAAAAGAATTCTTATTTTGCCCCATACAGTTATCTGCATGGAGATACATGTGCATTTCACCCAGTCCATAGTTCTCAAGGTAATGGTGCAAAAGGCTAATAACACAGTTGCTACCTTTCCCAGTCTGTATGGATTTATCCAACAGGAAAGTGACCTGTTTTGGCAAGGCCCCACATGCTACACCAAAAACTCCACATTTATGTGGTGTTTTAAAATACATCGGACCTTGTTGGAGGGATCACTGGGGTAGTGAATCTGTTGTGCAAAGTCCATGCTATAATGTATCATCCCTTCAAAGCTACAAGGAATGTGTGGACCTAACTCTAACCCAGCAGGCAAGTTGAATCCTTACAAAGTTGCTGATAGCATGAACATTCTATTCTAGCTTTCTGTAGATCAGTGGTTCCCAAAATGGGGTACGTGAGGTGACAAAAGGGGGTATGCGAACAAAATGCTGAGTAGTTCATTTTATACTACCTTAAAATAATATTAAAATCAAGCATGTATTTCTAACTGCCAGAATGTCGTAAATCCAGTACATTTAATCAAATTACCTCATTATTTGCAGTCAAAAATTACTGTATCCACACAAGCAGCATGCATATGATAGATTGCATGCAGTCTGCTGCCTTAAATCACGCTAAATTACTGTCGTTCTCGACAATGCACCTTTGTAAAAGTGGGGATTTAGCACTTACTCACATGAAGAACAAATAGACACAGATAATGGATTAATTTCAATTTAAGACTTTCTCCGATACAAAAACATACCTTGTGTGAATTCTTGTATTTAATGATGATAACGAGCAAGAATGCAATTGTTCCCAAATATCCACATGACTGTCTGCAAACGTGACTTTATTATACAACAGGTCAAAAAACAAAACGTAGATTTTAAACACAGTACTCTCAGTATTTACTCTATTTTGCATTGAAATAATAGTTCTAACGAAAACCACAGCAGAACTACAACACACGTCTGTGTTTCGCAAACAATTCTGCGGCTTTGAATGAATCGTGAGAGTCAATTATTCAATGATTCATTCACAGCCACTTACTTCGTTACTGAATGAATGACTCGATGACTCATTCATAAAAACAGTGACTTGGTGCCACCTACTGGCGGTTTTAGTTTAATATTTAAAAGTTTTACTTAGTTTTACCATCATTGCATATTTCTCTCTTGAACATTTTTTTATTTAAAACATTATTTATTTTATTACATTATTTAAGTTATTCATAAAGGTAAAAAAATGCACTGGAAAATCAATTTAGGGGCAAATATCGTCCCTTAATGGTAAAGGTGTGACTGCAGTTGAAGTGCAGGTGCCTACGCAGAAGGATGGTAATCCCTTTAGAGGGTACTCCAAGCTAAAAAGTTTGGGAACCACTGCTCTAGATCAGTGTGGCGAGGGGGGAGTGGTTCAGCGAGGTCAGCAACCGGAGAGAATAGCGGGAGACGCTTGGTAAGTGAGTGGGTTGAATACAAATCACGAACACCTGTTTCTCATTCCAGTGATTGGCGCGGAGACAGGACAAAACGCCGTGAGAAGCAGGAGTGTGTGAGAGAGAGGGGAACTGCTGACTGAGTCGAGTCGAGGTTCTTGGAGTGAAGCCCTTGTGGATTGTGTATACCAAACTTGGAGAGAAGCCCTTGTGGATGGTGTATACCGAACCTGGAGTGAAGCCCTTTGTGGATTGTTTATTTTTGTTGTTGTGCGTTGCACAGTCTTTCTGTTGAACCTTTTTGAAAGTTAATAAAGTCTCAGTCAGCAGTTGTTCGTCGACCCTGACCTCTTCCTTCCCCCAACTACAAACTTAAGTGTACTACACTGGTGCCGAAACCCGGGAAGGAAGACGGGAGCACGTCGCCATGCAATCTTCGTCCTCCGCCACATTTGCGGACATCATCGCGTCCCTTGCGGTCCTGCACCGCGAACAACAACAGGCCCTGCTGGAGCTAAGAGGCGATCAGGAGCGGTGTTTTCAAGCCATCCTACAGACCCAGCAGGAGGACCGCGAGGCGTTCCGGAGCTGGATTGACCGGGAGGTTCCCCGGGAGCCCACCGAGCAGCCCGCTGTGCCTGTCCACCTGCCCCTAAACAAGATGGGCCCACTGGATGATCCAGAAGTTTTCTTAGAGCTCTTCGAGAGATCCGCTGAGGCGTGTAAATGGCCGCGGGACCAGTGGTCGATGAGGCTGGTCCCTCTCCTCTCAGGAGAAGCACAGGTGGCGGCACAGCAGCTCCCAGTTCAGAACCTCCTGGTCTATGACGACCTACGGCAGGCCATCGTCCAGCGGGTTGGTCGGACCCCAGAGCAGCACCGACAGCGCTTCCGCTCCCTCGACCTGGGTGAGTCCGGCCGGCCCTTCACGATGGCCCAGCAGCTCCGGGACTCGTGCCGCAAATGGTTGCTGGCTGAGGGAAGCGACGTGGACCTGGTCGTCGATCGCGTGGTGCTGGAGCAGTTCATCACTCGGCTCCCGAAAAAAACTGCCGAGTGGGTCCAGTGCCACCGCCCCACGTCGCTGGACTCAGCCATCCAATTGGCGGAGGATCACCTGGTGGCGTGCGAAGGGGTTGGCGAACCCCTTCCAGCTGCCTCTCTCTCTCCCTCTCTTTTGTCCCCCTCTCTCTCTAGACCTGTCCCTCTTCCTAGGTCTCGTCCGCCCGGCCCACCTCGTGTTCCGCCCCGAGGGCCGGGGCGGAACGGGACAGGCACCTTCTTACGGACCCAGGGGGGCGGGACTCCCTGCTGCCGGGACGGACCCCACTCCTGCTTCTCCCCTTTCTCCGCGCCATCTATTCAGCCCACTCTCTGCCACTGGAGCGGCGGGCAGGTCTGGGCCGGCCTGTTGTCGGTGTGGGTATCCGGATCATTTTGTGGATAAATGTCCGGTTATGGAGGTCGGGACGGTGATCCGGGTCCCCGACGATCCACAGGCCGCCCCTGGTCAGGCTGGTGGGTACCAAATACCTGTGAGTATCAAGGGGGGTACCTATCAGGCTTTGGTGGACTCGGGCTGCAACCAAACCTCTGTCCATCAAAGCCTGATTTCATCTGGGGCATTGGATACAGGCCGCATGGTTGGGGTTCGGTGCGTGCACGGGGATGTGGTAAGATATCCTATAATGTCCGTCATAATTAAATTTAGGGGACAAAAGCATAGTGTTGAGGTGGCAGTTAACCCGCACCTCCGGCATCCGATAATTTTGGGGACGGATTGGCCTGCGTTCAAGCAATTATTGGGATGTTTATGCTCGGATGCCTCTTGGGGAAAAAGAACGCGGGGTGAGCAAGCGCGAGTACAGGTGGGAGAGACTGATCAGAGACCGGAGAGTTCTGCTGCAGGGGATCTGAGTGAAGCCGGAAGACTAATTCTTCCGGAACGCAATGATTTTCCCCTGGAGCAGTCTCGGGATGAGACATTAAAACATGCATTTGATAGGGTCTGTATGATTGATGGTCAGCCTCTCCAGCCTGGACGTCCGCTTGCTTACCCATATTTCGCGATTATAAAAGATAGGTTGTATCGAGTGACCCAAGACACTCAAACAAAAGAAGATACAACCCAGTTATTAGTGCCAAAGAGCCGCAGGGAAATGCTTTTCCACGCGGCTCATTCTAATCCGATGGCGGGGCATTTGGGACAGGCAGCGACACTAAATCGTCTCATGACCCGGTTTTTCTAGCCGGACATTCACGAGAATGTACGCAGGTGGTGCGCGTCTTGTCGTGAATGCCAGTTGGTGAACCCACCGGCCACCCCAAAAGCGCCGTTGCGCCCACTTCCATTAATGCAGGTCCCCTTCGAGAGAATTGGTATGGACCTCATCGGGCCATTAGAACGATCAGCAAGGGGACATCGCTTTGCATTAGTCATTGTTGATTATGCAACGCGATATCCTGAAGCAGTGGCTCTCCGCAACATTTCTGCTAAAAGTGTTGCGGATGCACTGTTTCGCTTAATCTCCCGGGTGGGGATTCCAAAAGAAATCCTCACTGATCAAGGCACGGCGTTTATGTCACGCACGTTACGTGAACTGTACGAATTATTGGGCATTAAATCGGTTCGTACCAGCGTCTTTCACCCACAAACGGACGGGCTGGTCGAACGTTTTAATCGCACGCTTAAATCCATGATTCATAAGTTCGTTCAAGAGGACGCCAAAAATTGGGATAAGTGGTTAGAACCTCTGTTATTCGCAGTGCGAGAGGTCCCGCAAGCCTCCACGGGGTTTTTCCCCTTCGAGCTTCTCTTTGGACGCCAGCCCCGTGGGGTGCTGGATGTCCTCAGGGAGGCTTGGGAGGACGGACCATCTCAGGCCAAAAACGAAATTCAGTATGTGCTGGACTTGAGAGCAAAACTCCACACTTTGGGGCGGCTATCAATGGAGAATTTGCTACAAGCCCAGCACAGACAGAGCCAGCTGTATAACAGACGGTCTAATTTACGCAAATTTGCACCAGGAGAGAAAGTGCTTGTATTACTCCCTACTTCAAATTCGAAATTACTTGCAAAGTGGCAAGGACCCTTTGAGATCACACGGCAAGTGGGCGAGCTCGATTATGAAGTGGTACGGTCCGACAGGAGGGGGGCCCGTCAAATCTATCACCTCAACCTATTGAAAAAATGGAATGAGGCAGAATCAGTGATGCTGGCGACGGTGATTAGCGGAGAGGATGATCTCGGGCCAGAGGCGAATATAAAAACTCAATCCCTCGCTCTGATCCCGGGAGGAGATCACCTCTTGCCCTCCCAGCTCACTGATTTATCTAAATTGCAAACAGAATTTGCAGACGTGTTCTCTCCCCTGCCGGGACGTACCAACCTCATTCAGCACCATGTCGAGACGGAGCCGGGCGTGGTTATTCGCAGCCGGCCGTATAGGTTACCTGAACACAAAAAAAAGTAGTTCAGGACGAATTAGAGGCAATGCTGAAAATGGGAGTAATAGAAGAGTCCAGCAGTAACTGGGCGAGCCCGATAGTTTTGGTTCCCAAGACCGACAACTCGGTTCGTTTCTGCGTGGACTATCGCAGGGTGAATGCAGTGTCGAAATTCGACGCGTATCCAATGCCGCGGGTGGACGAATTGCTTGACCGGCTAGGTGCGGCTCGATTTTATTCGACACTGGACTTAACGAAAGGGTACTGGCAGATCCCCTTGTCGCCTTTATCCAAAGAAAAGACAGCTTTCACGACACCGTTCGGATTACACTAATTTGTTACGCTTCCGTTCTGGCTGTTCGGGGCACCGGCTACCTTTCAGCGACTCATGGATAAGATTCTCCGGCCCCATGCTGCATATGCTGCTGCCTATCTGGATGATATTATTATCTATAGTAATGACTGGCAGCGGCATATGCCGCATGTGAGAGCCGTCCTGAGATCGCTGAGAGGGGCTGGGCTCACGGCCAACCCGAAGAAGTGTGCAATTGGGCGCGTGGAAGTAAAGTATCTGGGCTTCCACTTGGGGCATGGGCAGGTGCGTCCCCAAATTGACAAGACAGCAGCGATTGCGACCTGTCCGCGCCCCAAGACCAAAAAGGAGGTTAGACAGTTCCTCGGGCTGGCTGGATATTATAGAAGGTTTGTACCTAATTATTCGGCCCTCACCAGCTCGTTGACTGATCTAACTAAAAAGGATGCTCCAGATACGGTCCAGTGGACGGAGCTGTGCCAGCAGGCCTTCACCCAAGTGAAGGCTGCTCTATGTGGCGGGCCATTGCTTCACTCTCCTGACTTTTCTCTCCCTTTTCTGTTGCAGACTGACGCGTCGGACAGAGGGCTGGGTGCTGTCCTGTCCCAGGAGATAGAGGGTGAGGAGCGGCCGGTACTGTACATTAGCCGTAAGCTCTCTAAGAGAGAAGCTAAGTACAGTACCGTAGAAAAAGAGTGTTTGGCTATCAGGTGGGCCGTCCTCACCCTCCGCTATTATCTCCTGGGACGGAAATTCACTCTCTGTTCGGACCACGCTCCCCTGCAGTGGCTCCACCGCATGAAGGATACCAACGCGCGGATCACTCGTTGGTATCTGGCTCTACAGCCTTTTAAGTTCAAGGTGGTCCACAGGCCGGGTGTTCGGATGGCTGTGGCCGATTTCCTCTCCAGAAATGGGGGGGGGCTGCAGGCCGGACGGCTCCCCGGCCTGAGTCGGGCGGTGGGGGTATGTGGCAAGGGGGGCGTGGTTCAGCGAGGTCTGCAACTGGAAAGAATAGCGGGAGACGCTTGGTAAGTGAGTGGGTTGAATTCAAATCACGAACACCTGTTTCTCATTCCAGTGATTGGCGCGGAGACAGGACAAAACGCCGTGAGAAGCAGGAGTGTGTGAGAGAGAGAGGGAACTGCTGACTGAGTCGAGTCAAGGTTCTTGGAGTGAAGCCCTTGTGGATTGTGTATACCAAACTTGGAGAGAAGCCCTTGTGGATGGTGTATACCAAACCTGGAGTGAAGCCCTTTGTGGATTGTTTATTTTTGTTGTTGTGCGTTGCACAGTCTTTCTGTTGAACCTTTTTGAAAGTTAATAAAGTCTCAGTCAGCAGTTGTTCGTCGACCCTGACCCCTCACCCTGACCCAGTCCCCAGGGGGTACGTGGGATGATTCTCAAAACATTATAATAATCATGTTATAATATGGAAACCATTCAGTTAAGTCACCCTGTCCTTCCCCCCAACTGATTCTCAGCTCGCTTGTCCGTGGCCGCGCGCGCGCTGCCGGGCGGTAGTGTAACCATAGCAACAGGCAGAGAGTCTAGCTTTGAGTAAAACAGAAACACTAGCTAGCATTGGATCAATGGCTAAAAAAACGCGCCGCTCCAAACAGGAGCAGTGCTAGCGGCAGCTCAAGTGAACCAATGGAAAAAAGAAAGAAAGCTGATAAGTATCACAGACACGTCAGGTTCCACCTCACTCCCTTACCCACGCACTCAATCACCAGCATATTTATCATCGCCACCTGCACCTCATCAGCACCGGTATTTACGCTCCACACTCACACACACTCACTGTCCGGTCTCATTTGCACTACAGTTAATTGTATGCTTACCTTAAGGACTCCAAGTGCTATACTTACCTGTCTTCATCATCTCCATCGTCTCCAGAGCTCCTCGTGTTCCTACCTGCCTGTGTGTGTGAGTGTTCCCTTCTGCCATCTCCAGCATCTCCTTCCACCATTACCTGCAACATAAAGAAAAGGACAGTATTACCTCTCATTCTTCTGCAAGATCATCTAAACTCACCCTTCACTTACCTGTTGCTCTGCTGATTGTTTAAATAAACCACCATTACTGCTTTTATCTCTGCCTCCGGTGTCTCTGTTGTAACAGAAGACCGGACCATAACAGCAATCCATCAGCATGAGCCACAACGATCCATTTCAAGAGCTCGTAGACGCGTTGCGCCGAGCACAACCATCATCACCGTCAACAGCACCCACCGCCGCTGCTGCTTCCGCATCCACCGCCACTGCTGCTTCTCCTGTGTTCACCGCCAGTCCCATGGCCAAACCAGCGCCCTACACTGGATCGGCGGAGGATTGCAGCGGATTCCTCCTTCAGTGCGAGTTGGTCCTGGAGATGCAGCCGCACCTCTACCCCACCGACACGGCTAAAATTGCGTTCATAATTTCCCAACTGCAAGGTAAGGCCCTTCAATGGGCGGATTCCCTCTGGACTCAAAAAGGCTCAGTTGTAAAATCTTACCCAGCGTTCGTCACCCACTTCAGAGAAGTCTTCGGGAAGCCCTTGGCCGACTCTTCAACTGGTGAGAAACTTTACAATCTCAAACAAGGAAATAAAATTGTTAACGATTATGCCTTGCAGTTCAGAACGCTAGCCGCAACCAGCGGATGGAATGAACAAGCCCTCATCACCACCTTTCGCCAAGGTTTGGAGCCTAATGTGCGGCTGCATCTCGCTGCATACGAGGACTCCATAGGACTCGAGCGCTTCATCCAACTCGCCATCCGTGTGGGTTCTCGTATGCAGTCGTGTCTCCTTGAGCACCAGGGCCAGCCACTTACCACCACTCTCCTCCGTCGGTCCGAACCCGTCAGCTCTCCAGAACCAGCAAGTGAGCCCATGCAAGTGGATAACTCCCGTCTATCATCTACAGAGAGACAGAGAAGGCTGACCCTGAATCTATGTTTATACTGCGGATCTCCAGGGCATGTAATCTCCACATGCCCAACCCATCCTCCTCGGCCTGTGGTGAGTGCTATCATTCCCTCCATCCAAAAAATGAAACCACTCACTACTATAGTAAACCTTACTGCCGCTAATGCTTCCATTCCAGTGGTGGCGCTCCTCGATTCAGGGTCAGCAGGAAACTTCATCTCCGGCGCCCTCTGTCGACACCTCGGGCTCAAGACCTCGCCTTCTCCGATTAACTTCCAGGTCCACTCCATCACGGGCAAACCCCTGAGCCGTAAGATGATCCTTTGAGTTACTGGTCCTCTTCAACTACAAGTGGGTATCTTTCATATGGAGAACATCCAGACGTGGTTCTAGGGCGCATATGGTTAGAACAACATAGTCCCACCATCTCCTGGCGCACGGGCGAAGTCCTGAAGTGGGGCGACCACTGCTTCTCCAGCTGTTTCCCAGAACTTCCTGTTCCAAGATCTCCTCACTCCAAGAATATCTCCATCAACGCCACGTCCATCGAAAGTCCTGTGGAAAAGCGCTCCGTCGACATTCCACCCAACTACGCCCCCTTCAGTGACGTCTTCTGCCCGCAACGTGCCTCCAAGCTTCCTCCACACCGGCCATGGGACTGTGCCATCGATCTGTTACCGGGTGAGCCAGTGCCTAGGGGACGCATTTACCCCCTATCTGTACCGGAGGAGAAGGCCATGGAGGAATATATCAAAGAGGCCCTTAACCAAGGATACATCCCCCCGTCTACTTCCCCTGCTGCTTCAAGCTTCTTCTTTGTGGCCAAGAAGGACGGAGGCTTGCAGCCTTGCATTGATTATCGCTCCTTAAACAAGATAACTGTCAAATTCCGGTATCCACTTCCCCTCATCCCAGCAGCCCTGGAACATCTCCGCGGTGCCACTGTGTTCACCAAGCTGGACCTCCGCAGCGCGTATAACCTCATCTGGATACGCGAGGGGGACGAGTGGAAGAGCGCCTTCGTCACGCCCACTGGCCACTACGAATACCTAGTGATGCCGTATGGCCTGGTCAGCGCCCCCTCCGTATTCCAGGACTTCATCCATGAGGTGCTCCGGGAGTTTCTCCACAAGTTCGTTCTGGTGTATATCGATGATATCCTCATTTACTCCCGGAGCTAGGCCGAACATCGCCACCACGTTGCGGAGGTCCTCCAACGCTTACGGCAGTTCCATCTATTCCTCAAGGCAGAGAAGTGCTCGTTCCATCAGCCCTCAGTCCACTTCCTGGGATACGTGATTGATCACAGTGGCATCCGGATGGACGAGGGGAAGGTCTCTGCCATCCAGAACTGGCCAACTCCAAGCACCATAAAAGAACTCCAATGATTCCTCGGTTTCTCCAATTTCTATTGCCGCTTTATAAAGAACTACAGTACCATTGTCAGCCCACTCACCAACCTGTTATGCAAGCAGCCCAAGTCTCTGTCCTGGTCCCAACCTGCCACCGACACATTTGAGACCCTCAAGAAAGCCTTCACCACCGCTCCCCTCCTCGTCCACCCTAACCCGGACCTGCCATTCGTCGTGGAGGTGGACGCCTCTACCACCGGAGTGGGAGCGGTCCTATCACAGCAGCAGGGGAATCCAAGTAGGCTCCATCCATGCACCTTCTTCTCCCGCAAGCTCAACCCTGCGGAGGTAAACTATGACATCGGGGACCGTGAACTCCTGGCTGTGAAGCTCGCCCTTGAAGAGTGGAGGCATTGGTTGGAGGGAGCTAACCATCCCTTCCAAGTTCTCACAGATCATAACAACCTAGAGTATCTGAAGGCGGCCAAAAGACTCAACCCTCGCCAAGCCCGGTGGGCAATGTTCTTTTCAAGATTCAACTTCTCCATCTCATATCGCCCAGGTTCCAAAAATATCAAAGCTGATGCTCTCTCACATCTCCATGCATGTGAAGAAAAGAATGAAGATCCTGAACCAATCCTGCCTGAATCTATCTTCATGAGCCCCATCGAGTGGTCGGAAGAGACCTTACCCTCCTCCAATGCCTCCTCACGCACTCCGCCGGGTTGTCCCCAGGGCTTGCGCTATATCACACGGACACGACGCACTTCACTTCTGCACTCCGTTCACTCATCACTTGGCACTGGTCACCCGGGGGTCAATGAGACCCTCTCACTGCTCAAACAGCGCTTCTGGTGGCCAAACATGGCCAACGATGTCAGAAGGTACGTGCAGGGCTGCAGGGAGTGCGCCATCTCCAAGAGCCCGCGCCATCTTCCCACCGGCAAGCTCAATCCTCTGCCCGTTCCTGAGAGACCCTGGTCACACCTGGGAGTGGATTTCGCTCCCACGCTCCAACCTACCAACCGGGGCAGAAGGTCTGGCTGACCACCAGAGACATCCGGATGCGTCTGCCCTGCAAGAAGCTGAGTCCCCGCTTCATTGGCCCATTCACCATCCTTCGACAGATCAACCCAGTCACGTACCGCCTCCAACTCCCTGCACAGTACAAAAGAATTCATCCCACGTTTCATGTCTCACTATTAAAGCCTCACCACCCTTCTGTTCTTCCCTCCACAGAACCTGATGTGGCAGCCGTTGAGCCCCCCCTTCCACTCATCCTGGACGATGGTACTGCCTACGTGGTTCGAGAGATCCTGGACTCCCGACGTCGTGGTGGTCTATTGGAATACCTAGTAGACTGGGAAGGCTATGGCCCCGAGGAACGCTCATGGGTCCCCAAGAATGATATCCTTGATCCTAATCTGTTACAGACTTTCCACACCAACCACCCAGACAGACCTGCCCCACGCCCTCAAGGACGACCACCAGGACGTCGGGGTCCTCGGCCCTCAGGAGCGGGCCGTGGGAGGGGGGGTACTGTCACAGACACGTCAGGTTCCACCTCACTCTCTTACCCACGCACTCAATCACCAGCATATTAATCATCGCCACCTGCACCTCATCAGCACCTCATCAGCACCGGCATTTAAGCTCCACACTCACACACACTCACTGTCCGGTCTCGTTTGCACTACAGTCAATTGTATGCTTACCTTAAGGACTCCAAGTGCTATACTTACCTGTCTTCATCATCTCCATCGTCTCCATCGTCTCCATCGTCTCCAGAGCTCCTCGTGTTCCTACCTGCCTGTGTGTGTGAGTGTTCCCTTCTGCCATCTCCAGCGTCTCCTTCCACCATTACCTGCAACATAAAGAAAAGGACAGTATTACCTCTCATTCTTCTGCAAGATCATCTAAACTCACCCTTCACTTACCTGTTGCTCTGCTGATTGTTTAAATAAACCACCGTTACTGCTTTTATCTCTGCCTCCGGTGTCTCTGTTGTAACAATAAGTCAAAGTACCGTCAATTTCATGAACAGTATGTCGTTTTCGGTTTTACGTCCACATCTACTGAACCGCCTCAGCCGCTGTGTTTCCTCTGCGAGGATGTGCTCTCTAATAATAGCATGAAACCAGCCCATTTACAACGACACCTAAATACCAAGCATCTTTCCTGTGTCGGTAAGACAGCAGAGTTTTTTCAAAGAAAACTATCGGAATTTAAGGAAAGTCAAGAAAAATGTAAAAAAGCGACTGCAGTGTCAACCAAAGCATTGGAGGCTTCATATGCTGTGTCGCTACTTGTGGCTAAATCCAAAAAGCCATTTACTGTTGCTGAGGAGCTAATTTTGCCTGCTGCTGTAATTCTTGCAGAAACAATGATTGATAAGAAAGCAGCTGATGCACTGAAAACGGTACCATTGTCCAATAACACAGTGTGCCGGAGGATTGATGACATGGCCATTGATATTGTCGATCAAGTAGTGGAAAAGTTAAAACTGTCTGGTTCATTCGCGCTGCAGTTGGACGAATCAACAGATGTTAGCGGGGAAGCCCAGCTTATTGCGTTTGTGCGATACAGAGACATTTCTGAAATTAACGAGCACATTCTATTCTGCAAGAAGCTAATGGGGAGCACTACCGGTAAAGATGTGTTTCACGTTATCGACACCTTTTTCTCAGAGCACAATCTGGATTGGAAGTGCTGTATTCATGTGTGCACGGATGGTGCTGCATCAATGACTGGGAGGGTGAAAGGATTAATAGCGCAGATTAAGAAAGTAAACCCCAACGTTCAGTGGAATCACTGCATCATCCACAGTGAGGCACTGGCCAGTAAGAGAATGAGTCCCGAGTTACATGAAGTTTTGAATGACGCAGTGAAAGTGATAAACTTTGTCGAATCGCAGCCTCTGAATCACAGACTGTTTGAAAGGCTCTGTCATGACAGTGGCGCTGAGCACCAACAGCTACTTCTTCACACCGACGTACGTTGGTTATCGAAAGGGAAAGCACTACAGAGGCTTTTGGAGCTGCGCAACGAAGTAAGCACTTTTCTGGCAGAACACTCACATCCCCTTGTTGTTATGTTGGAGAACACAGACTGGGTAGCCCGCCTTGCATATCTCGCTGATTTTTTTAGCAAACTGAACAACCTGAATTTAACTTTGCAGGGTAAAGACACACACATCCTAAACATGTATGATAAGGTGTGTGGATTCATGAAAAAGATCAAACTGTGGGAGAGTAAATGTGAAGATGGGGACACAAGTTGTTTCCAGCAGCTCAACAGCTACCTTTCTGCAGGTGATGTTGACAGAGCTCCTATAGTGCAACTAGTAAGCACACATTTATCCAGACTCAACAGTGAGTTCAACCACTACTTCCCTGATATTGAAAGCAAGTCTGCCAAACTTGACTGGGTCCGTAATCCTTTCATGACTGAAAGTACGGATAACAACATTCCAACCAGACTACAGGAAAATCTGCTGGATGTGTCCTCAGACCGTGGACTGAAGATGAGGTACTCAGAAACAAACCTGTCACAGTTCTGGTGTGATGTGGAGAAGGAATATCCTGATTTGGGGAAACATGCACTGAATGAACTCCTGCCATTTGGATCTACATATTTATGTGAAGTGACATTTTCATCCATGGCCGTAATCAAGTCCAAGCACAGGAACAGACTCAACTTGGAGAAAAGCCTGATAGCTGCTGTTGCCACACTGCCCCCAAGACTGACCAAGCTTATGAGTGAGAGACAGGGTCAAGTTTCTCATTAATTGGTGAGTCCTTTTGTGTCATACACAGGTCTAAACATATTTAGAGTAGGCTGCTACTATGTATATAAAATGTGATCTTTGTTTTTGTATAATTGGTCTGGACATGTGAAGATGTGAAAATAAAAGTCATACAAATACTGAACGAAGACAAGTATGAGTTATTATAGGAAGTAAAAATATTATTATTTACAGGTAAATTAGATGTTACACTGTGCAAACCTAAAATTTACACCAAATCTAAAAATCACACCGATCACATGCGCTTGTGGGGGTACTTCAGGAAGGATAAAGTGTTTTGGGGGTACAGTCCCCTAAAAAGGTTGGGAACCACTGCTCTAGATGATCGGTGGCCAGACGATGCAGCTCTGCCTTCTCTGCACACTGAAAAAAATAATACCCTATATCTACTCAAAAAAAAGGTTCAGATGACTGGTGTTGTAGTCTGTAATGTAAAAGACCCCTTGATCTGCAGATTTTACACTGCCATCTCATTACGTTGCACCTATTAAAAACACGAGAGAAAAAAAAACACACATGAGTACATTTAGATGTTTTAACAGTTAACAGTTAAATGCAAAAAAATTAAAAAAATTTTTTGCACTTTAATTAATTTTTGTGACTCTAATATCTAATTATACTGTGTAACCAAATGAATCTATGTTTATAGTTTGTTGTAAGAGTTAAACAAAAAGTTGAAATGATAATTATAAGGGCTGGAAAGGGAGCAGTGCATGTGAGCACTGAAATCGGCATTCGACATTCGGCACCATAACAATCGACATTGTTGAATGGCAGCGATAGGCTAATAGTTTTAGCTTATCTGCTTTAGCCATTAATTGGTCTAAAGCACGATTTCCTACTTTGTTGGTGGTAATAACACACAACCTGGACAATTAACAACAGTTTTAAGAAATAAATTAAATTATCTTCCTTACCTTTGTCAAAGAATTAGCTAAAAATAACGTTGTCAGATCGTCATCGTCGTCAGCCTCCACATTGTCAGCAGGAATCCAGTAAAGCCAGGCCTCATGAACATAAACCATTCAATAGCAGGGCTCAATAGGGTTACAGCTGCCTTATTTAGCCTTTTTTGTTAATATTAACACAAAACTAAGCAAAGCCCCCAAAAAGAGCACCATCAGAAATGTCCTCATACTGTCTGCTGCGGGAAACTCCAGGTAATTCCTTCAAAACGCGCACTGCAATCGGAAATGGTTGTCAATTGAAAACAACTCATTTCCATAATGTTGGATTCATTCAATATTCTCTCTGTTTGGAATTACTCAATAAGAATAGATAAATCCTTAATGACAAAATTGGCACCCTCCCAGGAAGATGAATGGCATGAGTTTCAGCATAGTTAAAAATGAAATGCGCAACATACACATTGTCATCTTTCTTAAAGGTGCCCTAGAACTTCTTTTTAAAAGTAATATAAGTCTAAGGTGTCCTCTGAATGTGTCTGTGAAGTTTCAGCTCAAAATACCCCATAGATTTTTTTTAATTCATTTTTTTAACTGCCTATTTTGGGGCATCATTAACTATGCACCGATATATAGGTTGCGGCCCCTTTAAATTGCGTGCTCCCCCGCCCCGGAGCCCGCGCTTGCCTTAAACAGCAAACACAAAGTTCACACAGCTAATATAACCCTCAAAATGTATCTTTACAAGATGTTCATCATGCATGCTGCGTGCATGGATCTGATCATGTGAGTATAGTATTTATTTGGATGTATTACATTTGATTCTGAATGAGTTTGAGGCTATGCTGCGTGGCTAAAGCTAACATTACACACTGTTTGAGAGATTTATAAAGAATGAAGTTGTGTTTATGCATTATACAGACTGCAAGTGTTTAAAAATGAAAATAGCGACGGCTCTCTTGTCTCCGTGAATACAGTAATAAACGATGGTAACTTTAACCACATTTAACAGTACATTAGCAACATGCTAACGAAACATTTAGAAAGACAATTCACAAATATCACTAAAAATATCATGTTATCATGGATCATGTCAGTTATTATTGCTCCATCTGCCATTTTTCGCTATTGTTCTTGCTTGCTTACCTAGTCTGATGATTTTGCTGTGCACATCCAGACGTTTTGCCTTTGTGTAATGCCTCAATCATATGCAAATATTGGGGGCGTACACCCCGACTGTTACGTAACAGTCGGTGTTATGTTGAGATTCGCCTGTTCTTCTGAGGTCTTTTAAACAAATGAGATTTATATAAGGAGGAAACAATGGAGTTGGAAACTCAGTGTATGTCTTTTCCATGTACTGAACTCTTGTTATTCAACTATGCCAATATAAATTCAATATTTAATTCTAGGGCACCTTTAAGTGCATTAGGAGGCTGACGCTTTTCGTTGCCATGAATGCGTGGAGTAACACTGTGCTCCTTGTAATGCCTAATGAGAACATTTAGCTTGTCCTGTCCAATGCCATGAAGATATTTGAACGTATCCCTGCATATTTTCTTGCCATGGTGAAAGAAATCAGTTCTTTGGGACTTTCGAGGTGTCTGTTCTTTTTTTCGTAAACGGGATGTCAGCTGGCAGAGATGTATTCCACACGAGAGTTTGGCTAAAATGGTAATATCTAGCTCTTTATGATAAATATCAAAGATCTTGAGTTTTCGTTGAAGGGCGTGTACATGGCAGACTGACAAAGTCTGATGTTTCGCCATGAAAGAGGAAGCTGTTGTAACTCAGGCATACTATGTCTGATCTGCCCCAAAGTTCACATGAGTGGTAAAAGTCCTGGCCTAAAGACATCTATATGACAATATTCAGTTAGCTATAGCGCCACCTGTTGGCAGCAGGAAGTGTGGCACTTTTACATGATTTTGCCATAATTCTCCTTTATTTACTCGCTTACATGCATGTTGCCCACTGTTCGCTGTTTTCCTGAGGCCAACGGGTGGCGGTGAGCCCGGGTGCGAGGGCCCTTTCATCGCTGCTTGCAGCTTTAATTAGGGCCCGAGCACCGATGGTGTGAGGACCCTACTGGAATTGCTCCGTTTATTATTATTATTAGGGCCCGAGCACCAGTGGTGTGAGGACCCTATTGGAATTGCTCCATTTATTATTATTATTAGGGGCCAAGCACCGAAGGTGCGTAGGCACCTATTGTATCCGTTGGTGTTCCGTTTTTTAATTAGGGGCCAAGCACCGAAGGTGCGGAGGCACCTATTGTTATTGTTGGCGTTCTTTTTTTTTTTTTTTTATTATTAGGGGCCAAGCACCGAAGGTGCTTAGGCACCTATTGTATCTGTTGGCGTTCTTTTTATTTTCGATTATTAGGGGCCAAGCACCGAAGGTGCTTAGTCACCTATTGTTATTGTTGCCGTTCCGTACGCTTATTAGGGGCCAAGCACTGAAGGTGCTTAGGCACCTATTGTTATTGTTAGCGTTCTGTACTCTTATTATTAGGGGCCAAGCACCGAAGGTGCGGAGGCACCTATTGTTATTGTTGGCGTTCTTTTTTTTTTTTTTCTTCTTCTTCTTCTTTTTCTTCTTCTTCCGCTCTTGAAGTCTATGGCAGCCCATAGAACCGCTTGCGCGAAAGTTGTGAAATTTGGCACACAGTTAGAGGACAGTCTGACCTTTGTCCATAGCAAATTTGGAGTCTCTAACTCAATCCCTCTAGCGCCACCAGCTGTCCAAAGTTGCACTTATGTTTATGCAAATAACTTTTGAACCGTAAGGGATAGAAACAAAATTCGTTTTCCCTCTGATTCCTTGGCTCAAGACGAATCGATTGCACGTGATCATTTTCCGCCATTTTGAATTTTCTGAAAAACGAAAATACTTTTTCGAACTCCTCCTAGGCCGTTACTCCGATTTTCATGAAAATTGAATCAGATCATCCTCAGACCATGCTGACAAAAAGTTATGGAATTCAAGTCGATTCCTCAAACCGTTTTCGAAAAACTCGCAAACGAATTGTACGTAGTGCTTGCGAAAACAGAAGTAAGGCTGTATTTCCGCAATGCTTTATTGTATTCAGACCAAACTTGGTACATGGCATCACAAGCATGACCTGAGGTACCGTGCAGTGTTTCGGCGCAGCGCCACCTATTGGTGCGGAGATATGAAAAATAGACATTTTTGCTTATAGCTTCTGATGGGTTTGTCCAAAAATCATATATTTGGTCTCGTTAGATTCAGGGCATCATGTCGAGTCAATTGATATCCAATTTTCCCATATCGGTCATTTAGGCCGTCGGCCATTTTGAATTTTGTGCTAAAATGCTGTATTTTACGAACGCATTAGCGTATCATTATGAAACTCGGTATGGGTCATCAGGACAATGCCCTGAAGGAGCCTGAGAAGTTTCGGCACAGCGCCACCT
Source organism: Ancherythroculter nigrocauda (assembly GCA_036281575.1). Classification (NCBI taxonomy): domain Eukaryota; kingdom Metazoa; phylum Chordata; class Actinopteri; order Cypriniformes; family Xenocyprididae; genus Ancherythroculter; species Ancherythroculter nigrocauda. The sequence goes on along the minus strand of VTFQ01000003.1, from coordinate 38,430,376 downwards.
TGTGGTCAAAAGTTATAACAAAATTTACAAAAATGCTAATAACTTTTGACTGTATTAACTGATTGTAATGATTGTAACTGGTCTCAGTAGATTCCTTGGGTCATGTTGAGAACATAGATATCAAATTTGCTATAGTTGGCTGAACTTCCTGTCCGCCATATTGTTTTTCTTTAAAAACCTACTTTTTCAAACTCCTCCTACAACATTGCTCTGATTTTCACCAAAATTTAAATGTATCATCTCCAGACCATGCCGACAAAAAGTTATGGATTTCAAGTCGATACGTTAAACCATTTTCGTATACCGGAGCAATGAATTTGAGGCATGTTGTAAAACACACTCTTGTAGCTGTATCTCTGCACTGCTTTATCGTATTCAGACCAAACTTGGTACCTGTCATCACAAGTATGACCTGAGGCATCATGCAGTGTTTCGGCGCAGCGCCACCTACTTGTGCGGAAATATGAAAAATGAATATTTTTGCTTATAACTTCTGATGGGTTTGTCCAAAAATCATATATTTGGTCTCGTTGGAATCGGGGAATCATGCCGAGTCGAATGATATCCAATTTTCCCATATCAGACATTTTAGCCGTCGGCCATTTTGAATTTTGTGCTAAAATGCTGTATTTTACGAACGCATTAATGTATCTTTACAAAACTTGGTATGGGTCATCAGCACAATGCCCTGAAGGAGTCTGAGAAGTTTCGGACCAGCGCCACCTTGTGGCCAAAAGTTATAACAAAATGTACAAAAATGCTAATAACTTTTGACTATATTCACCGATTATAATGGAACTTTTCTCAGTAGATTCCTTGGGTCATGCTGAGAACATAGATATCACATTTGCCATAGTCAGCTAAACTTCCTGTCCGCCATATTGTTTTTCTTTAAAAACCTACTTTTTCGAACTCCTCCTAGACCGTTGCTCCGATTTTCACCTAAATTGAACCGTATCATCTTCAGACCATGCCGACAAAAAGATTTCAAGTCGATATGTGAAACCGTTTTTGTATACCAAAGCAAAGAATTTGAGGCATGATGCAAAAACTACTTTTGAAGCTGTATCTCTGCAATGCTTTGACATATTGACACCAAACTTTGCAAGTGTCATTGTCACCTCACTCTGACCATACTACATTAATTTGGTCACAGCGCCACCTATTGGTCGAAAGTGATGAACCAGTAAATCCTCATTTTTGATAATTTTTAAGCTCTTTTGCCTAAAATGATCTTATTAGGTCTGTAATTGCTCACTGCTGCTATTGGTCTGATGCTCCCAGCCATGTTGGCTGGCTTCTTGTGCCGTTTTTGTGCTTGGCCCCGTAATTGCTGCTTGCAGTTATATTTATTATTATTCTGCTTCTTCCGCTCTTGAAGTCTATGGCAGCCCATAGAACCGCTTGCGGGAAAGTTGTGAAATTTGGCACACAGTTAGAGGACAGTCTGATCTTTGTCCATAGCAAATTTGGAGTCTCTAACTCAATCCCTCTAGCGCCACCAGCTGTCCAAACTTGCACTTATGTTTATGCTAATAACTTTTGAATCATAAGGGCTAGAAACAAAATTATTTTTTCATCTGATTCCTTGGGTCATGATGATTCGAATGCACCATATGACATCATTTTCCATCATGAAAATTTTTCCGCCATTTTGAATTTTCTGAAAAACCTACTTTTTCGAACTCCTCCTATGCTGTTACTCCGATTTTCATGAAAATTGAACCAGATCATCTTCAGACCATGCCGACAAAAAAATTATGGAATTCAAGTCGATTCCTTAAACTGTTTTCGTAAAACACGCGAATGAATTGTATGTAGTGCTTGCGAAAATAGACATAAGGCTGTATCTCCGCAAGGCTTTATCATATTTAGACCAAACTTCGAACGCATTAGCGTATCATTTCGAAACTCGGTATGGTTCATCAGCACAATGCCCTGAAGGAGTATGAGAAGTTTCAGACACGCACCACCTTGTGGTCAAAAGTTATAACAAAATTGGGCTTCCGGTTATGTCGCCTGCAGAGTAGACGCGTGTGCGACGCGCTCCCTTTAACTTTTCATTTACGTATTTTCTAACCTCACCGTTTTTGTTCTTTCTGGGCAGCTCTTGTTTATTAATAGTTTTTGCACTAAAATCTCACACAGTATGTCAAAAGGAAAAGGTAAGCAGGTGGAAAAAGATCGAGAAGCCACTTCATCACCTGGTACTAGCATCACGCTAGCTGAAATTAGCGCCTTGCACGAGGAGCTCAGAGCTTCTTTAGCCGCAGACTTTAAAGCCTCGTTTGAGAGCCTGGATACCAAGTTAGACAATATTCATTCCACGGTCGCTGCTCACGATCAACGTATCGAATCCCTTGAGTCCGAGCTCACGGAGGTGGACCAACGTGTCGAGCATTTAGAGGCTGCTTGCTCTGGGCTCCGAAAGGACAACGAGTGGCTGTGGGCTAAAGTCTCGGACTTAGAGGGGCGTAGTCGACGGCAGAATGTTCGCATTATGGGCCTACCTGAGTCCATTGAAGGTCCACGCCCAACTATCTTCTTCTCCCAACTTCTTGTTAAGGTTTTCGGCGATCATATTCTGTCGTCGCCGCCTGAGCTGGACAGAGCTCACCGAACCCCCGCTCCCAAGCCAGCTTCGGGGCAGAGACCACATCCGGTTATTCTGCGGTTCCATCGCTACCAGGTGAAGGACTTGATTATTCGCGAGTCCCATAAAAAAGGCACCCTGACATATCAAGGCCACACGATTCGGATCTTTGAAGACTATAGTCCTGATGTCGTGAAGCTGCGTGGTGAGTTCAAAGACGCCATGGCGGAACTTTACAAACGCGGACTTAAACCTGCTCTCCTCTTCCCAGCCAGATTACGCATCACACTTGCCAATGGTGAGAAAATGTGGTTGCTATCGGCTTCTGAAGCTAACAACTATGTTCGCAGTTTAGAAGCACAGTAGTTTACATTGAAGCTTTGGGCTGCGGCCAGTTACTTGGGTATCTCATTGACGACATGTAGTTTTTGGGGTTTTTTTTCTTTCCCCTGTGCCTGGCTCATGTTACGTTAATTAAGTTTTGGTTTCATCACGTCTGCCACTTGAAAGGGCTACTGTTTTTGTATAATGCTATCTTCCGTAGGCACTTAATTTCTTAGTTATTCTCTGATGATGTCGTTTTTTTTTGTTTTTTTTGTCGATTTTGGAGCCACTTAACTGCAGACGATTCGATCCTTGTAAATAGTTTGTATTTGTATAAGTTCCTTATCCCAGTGCTCTGTTTAATACACTTAACATTTGTGTCTTTTTTTTTTTCTCTTTTTTCTTTTCTTTTCGTTTGTTTGTTAAATGCTTATTCAGTTGTAAATGGTTGGCATACATATAATTGAGAGGTTTTGCTGCAAAATAAAGGGAGGGCTTGTAGTCGGGAAGTTTGCTGGTTAAAGTGTTCTTCGATGCGGACCATTGTATCCGCATCTGTTAGGGGTTTCGGGGTGGGTCATGTAAGTGGGTGTTTTTTTTTTGTTTGTTTTTTTTTCTTTTTTTTTCCTCTTTCTTTTCTCGCATTATATTTACTCTCTTATTACTTACATTTATTTTGGGGGTACAACCTTTCCCATCCAACCTATGTGCCACAAGCAAAGAATATTTGTCTCGATAAAGGGTTATATTACATTCATAACAGGGTTTTATGCCTTCTGTAATTAGAGCTACACCACCTAGTGGTTCACTTAGGTTCGCCAGCTGGAATGTCAAAGGGCTCAATTCACCAGTAAAACGTAATAAAATTCTCAATTATTTAAAGCATTTAAACACCAAAATAGCTTTTATTCAAGAAACTCACCTTACGATTGCAGACCACTTAAAGATCAAAAGGGACTGGGTAGGCCAGCTTTACCACTCTTCTTTTTCTAGTAAGTCACGGGGCGTGGCTATTCTTATACATAGATCAGTCCCTTTTTCTATGTCCAAGGTCATCTCCGACCCAAATGGGCGCTTTATTATTGTCCCCTTACTTTAGATGAAATCAAGACCTCATTGAGCCTGCTGCAAAATGGAAAGTGTCCAGGCCCTGATGGGTTCCCCATAGAATTCTATAAGACGTTCTCAGATAAACTGTCCCCTCTTTTGTTAAACATGTTTAACAAGTCTTATAAATCTGGTATTCTTCCCCAAACCTTGCGCCAAGCCATAATTTCCCTGATTTTGAAAAAAGACAAAGACCCTTCTCAGTGTAGCAATTATCGCCCAATTTCTTTACTGTGCGCAGACGTGAAACTGCTAGCTAAGATACTAGCACGTCGTATGGAGCCTCTCTTACCAACTATCATTTCACCAGACCAGACTGGTTTTATTAAAAAATAGGCATTCATTACATAACATCAGACGCCTCTTGAATATCCTGTACTCTACTCCCCATAAAAAGATCCCAGAGTTGGTTATCTCTATGGACGCTGAAAAGGCGTTCGATAGAGTTGAGTGGGATTATTTGTTTTATACTTTAAAGAGATTTGGTATTGGTGATTCCTTCCTATCTTGGATCAGACTTCTGTACACTTCTCCCCTAGCATGTGTCCGCACAAACAATCATTACTCAAAGTTTTTTCCTCTTGGTAGAGGGACAAGGCAAGGTTGCCTGCTCTCCCCGCTGCTATTTGCTTTGGCAATTGAGCCATTAGCCATTGCTCTCAGAGGTGGTCCGATGACAGGCATTTCCAGGGGGGGAGTGGAGCACAAAGTGTCCCTATACGCAGACGACCTTCTGTTGTTTGTTTCTGACCCGGTCAACTCTATTCCTCCGGTGCTTACCTTGCTGTCAGAATTTGGTCTAATCTCTGGCTATAAGCTTAATTTGTCTAAAAGCGAACTAATGCCCATTAACAATGCTGCATCTGTAGTTCCTCTATCTTCTATGCCATTCAAGGCCTCTTTACATAGCTTCAAATATTTAGGCGTACAGGTGACAAAGTGTTTTGCAGACCTATTTCATCATAATTTTTCACCATTGCTTAGCCGTCTTACAAAGGATTTTCACCGTTGGTCTCTTCTCCCTTTGTCTTTAGTAGGTAGAATTAATTGTGTGAAGATGAACGTGCTCCCTAAATTTTTTTCAATGTATCTGTCAGACACAGACGAGGACACAGATGAGGTAAGTGCAACAGTGTTTATTGACAGAGGTTTCAGACACAGGTGATGACACAGGTAGAGAATCTTGACACGTAGAACAGACTGTAACGTCTGGATGGATCCGTTCAGAGTCAATAAACTTTGGAGTTTTCAGGATGCTTTTAACCTGATGAACTTTGTTTCTTAATCACTAAATCGGCTCCGAACAGTCTACTAAAGATGAGCCCACTTGACACCTTTGTTGCCCTCCGAGGTAACACAGGAGGCCCAATTTCCTTGCTCTTAGGACATCAAAGGGGCCCCTCATGTGGACTACGGGCCAGATCCACATTCCAGCACCCACACACACTGGCACACACAAAAACACACACACAGACACACATACAGAAACACACAAACATACATTTTTAACTGTATATATAAACTACCACTATGCTGAAATATATATTTCATATATTTTAGGGCCTATGCATGTTTCCTAGTGTTTAAATGAGTGTATTTGTGCTAGTGTGCATTTTAATAGTGGAATTCTGTCTGTAAACCATAATTTCTTGTCTATGCCTTTCTGATCTGTCGAGTTTGGTCTCTCCGTAAAGCTCCGGACACGAGCTATTCACTGAGACATGTCACACAGCTGACAAATGCATTTTTCTATGTGTTTAATGATACTGTGAAGAACACACTCCATTTGGAGATCTGATCTGATAGCCATTAAGTATGCAAATTCAGCTAGGAGACCAAACAAAGGAACTTTGCCCGCCAAATAGTGCTGCGCATCTATTGGTCGCTACAATTCAGGAGGTGTGTTAGCTTGGGTTTCCTTAAAAACAATGACACACACCTTCTCCAAGCTCCTCTTCCTCTCCTGTGTTCTCCCGGTGACCTCCCGATCGTCTCGTGCACGTCTCCCCGGACGCCTCAGGTGACCGCGCTTCCCAACCACGCGCGCAGCTCGGGAGGACCACTTCCTTTCTCTCTCTCTCTCTTCGGTTAAGTTACTTAAGTTTAAACCTCTTTTGAAAACCCCGCCGGAGAAACCCTCTCGGAAAGGACCAAGCCAAGCGCGTTGAAACTGCTACTCACGGACTTGAACCAATAAGCAAGTATTATCATTTACCTTAAATTTGTCTAAACTGATTTCTGTGCTGGCTCTCTCAAAAGGGTTTAACTGTGTAATTTGCCATTCTTTGATCATCTTTCTTTCCCTGTCTTTTCTTCATTTTCATTCTCGTGTATATATATATGTGTATTCTTGTATATATATTTAGATGTATAACCTCTGTATTCGTAGTTTGCATATATTAAAACGTTATTCACGCTCGATTGTTCTCTTTGTTCTTTCAGCTGAAAACCAAGTCACTTTAACGTTTTCGATCGCTTTATGCTTTGATGTTATAATAGCAAGTTATTTTCATGGCCAGATAATAACTCTGTTTATAATATTCTGTGAGGGACTTAGTTTGCTGGACAAACGAACAGTTTCTCTAAATAATTATTAAACCAGAACTAATCATATATGTAATTGATTATAATTCGTTGTAATTGATTCACAATATATGTTTAATTCCCCATTGGGTCGATATATGAATCATAATTTATTCATAACCTTATGAATTATTATATTCATATTTCATCCATAAATTTATTAATAACCGCTACACATTCGTTATATATTATTTGGTGGAGAATGCGGGCAAGCAACGTTTTAAACTTGGTTTTCGGTAAAAGAGCAATGTAGAATAATTTGTGTGTGACTTACATGCGCGCTTTATTCAGTGAGAAGACGCACGGGTCCTCACTACGCACCGTTAACAAGCTGCTGTTTGTGTCTAAAAACACTGCAGGCCTAGCCTTGGTTGACCGTGAAATACACTGCAGTCTATTGATATTTCAAGCTCGTATCTGTGAAGGACGACAATCTTTGCAGTAAGTTACAGTTTTGAATATTAATTTCCGCTTGAATTAACGAATTGAATCGTATTCAACGCGTTTTGAAACGAGTTTAGTGGCGAGATTCCCACTAAATCTCTTGAAAGGCCTAAATTTTTACCGCTATGTGAATTATTTGTGTCGTCCAAAAAGAAATTCACCATAGCCGGTTTGCTCCTGGGTTACGTCGTTCGGCCTAGCTAACCTAAACCACGTGATCCCCTTTACAAATCTAATCGGAGAGCAGTTCAATTTGCTTTAACGGTTGATGTGTGAGAGTTCGGAGCTATATCAGCATCCTGATCCAATGTTGATTTGTAACCCGCGGCGAAGGAATCCCGCAAGCGTTACATATTCGCGTGCATTAAAGTTTGCACCAAAGGGACTGATTCCCAGAGTTGTGTACCCGTGAGTAAAACGGTACACATATATTTATGAAAGAATCCGCTGAGGTTCTATAGTTGTAATCGTGACCGTGCAGTTAAAACAGCGTAAGGGTCAGAACCCCACAAAGCGCTCGTTTTTATATCACGAATTAAAGAAAGGGGATGCAGTAACTCTGACCAGACGCCAGAGGGCAGTCTGCTCAGGTGTGCCACCCCTCCCTACTTATTGGTTGTGTGGACTCAGTGACGCCACCGCGTGGACGTTCTGAGTTAAAGCCGCTCCATACTTTGAACTGAAATTATCTCCAAGTTATCTTTTGCTTCTCTATACTGCGGGGAGTTGTAAAAGTAATTTGCTTTTGGTGGTTATGCTTTCCAATCATTGTTGGAATGTGGTTTACTGATTTAAATTTAATTTAAACACGTTTAAATTTTTAATTTAAATTAAGTTTCCCCTCCAACAAGAGAAGTCACTTTCTGAGAGTGCGCCCCCTGGTGGACACTGCCAGATAAGTCAATTCTCTTTTCCCTTGTATTCTTTTTCCTGTATTCACAGATCTACTCTATTTTATTTTATTTCAGTTTATTTATTTTATTTTTATTCTACTTTGTGTTATTTCATCCATTCCCTTTTTGTCTTTTCTCTCTCTCAAGTTATTTCTTTAGTTTTACTTTGGAAATTCATTCCCTTTTATTACTTAATGTTTTATTTCATTCACTCTTAGTTCTGGGTCCTGTTGTTATTGGCTGGCAATAATATTCACGCACACCCAAGCCTCCCTTACTTCATACACTTATTTTAAATTTAATTAAATAACATTTAATTGAATTTTAAAATTAAGTAGTGTCAATCAGTTGGCATTTTGCTCATAAAACAAGCAATTCTCTTTAGGGAATCTGCAAATAGGGAAGGCTTTCTCTCTTCTTTCTCCCATTCTGTTATTCTATGCACTCATTTAAATTTAATTGAACAAGTTTAATTCAAATTTGAATCAAGTGCCTCTGAATTATCCTCTTTTCTCTGTGTCCCATTCTGTTACTCTGTGCACTCATTTAAATTTAATTGAACAGAGTTTAATTCAAATTTGAATCAAGTGCATCTGATTTGTTTTTGTTTTATGTTATTTTTACTTTTGTTCTGCTTCTAGCTAGTTCATTTTAGACCCCTACTCTTTTATCCTACACACTTAATTATTTAAATTCTATTTAAACAAGATTTAAATTGAGATTTAAATTTACAATTAAGTCGTGTTTACCTGACTGTTTGTGCACTTGCAGATAAGGCCCTTTAGCGCCCTGGGGTGAGCTGACGGTTGCTCCAGTGAGTTCCAGTGAGTGGAGCTACCTGGCCTGGCGGTTCTTGCATTAATTGTGTGTGAATCGGGGACATTCTGACCTCGTATTACGGGCAACACGCAAGGACATCAGCGAGTTGTGTATCAGGTAAAGGGAGGCAACGAGTCCAAGTTGACCCCAAACGGCAATTTTGTTTAATTTCCCGGCTCAGGCTTCTGCACGACAGAACCGCCCTTTTGGAGTAACTGCCCGTAAAGGGGACAGACTCTGAGTTTAGGGAAAACTCAATTTTGACCGGTCACTCGGGCCGTTGGCGCAAGTACCTTACCGAAGTGCACAATTGTGCTGGTGTTCCCTGTTTGAGAGGTTGCACCGTGTTACAAAGGGGACAGGTGGCCACGGACACCGCAGTAGAGTGTTTGAACGTCGAGGAAAGGTTGCCTGCCATTGAGTTCTTATCTGAGCACCCACAATTCACCCAGGCCTAAATTAGTGACATACAGTCATTTCACCTAATTGAAAGCCACAGAATATTACATATTCTTCAATTACTCAGGTGCGGGCCAACCCTAATGCTCTCGATCCATACCATCCCTCTAGGTTTTATGACGCAACAGTGCACTCGCCTGACACCGTCATAAACCCAGCTGGAATAGGAAGTTTAAGTTTCACTTCTCCCCTCTAGCCCTTCTGTTTTAGTTTATTGCTATTCTATTTTTATTCCTTTCTATTTGTTTACTGCTCTATTTCTTATTTAATTGCATCCACCCTGTTCTGTTTTGCTTCTCTACTGTGTTTGTTTCTTTCAGTTGATGTAAAAGCAGAGCCTGTGAGAGCCATCACGGAAAACTGAGTAATAGATAGACGACCGAGCAGCGAGAGTCATCAAAGGACTCTTAGGGCTACCGCCTGTCAAAATCTTTATTCAAATCCGGCACTCACCCACACAAATTGACCCACGTGGTCCTTTTGGCTATCGACAATTAAGTGTCTAGCCTACATTCCACTAACTGTCTGCACCAGTTAACTGGAACCAAACCAAAGAATTATATAATCATGCATTATTATAAGTCGTTAGCCCTGCGCGTGCTTGCATTGGTTCTGTTTGTGCTGTCTTTCTCTCGCCAACAGCAAGCTAACGTGTTCAGAGCAGCCAGCCCCAGTACCCATGGGGACGGACTCAAGACCGGGTTGGGCTCCCTGACCAGCACGATCCTGCCCAACGACGCTGTGGATCCCCAGCACCTAAGCAACGAGCAGCTGGACGACAACCTGAATCGACTAATGGCCCACGATCCAATGCCGAGCTACAAAGAGTGGGCGAGAGTCATCCGAGCCATCGCCCACAACCTCAAGCTCCAGGCGGAGGACGCCCGGAGGAATCAGGCCCAGATTCATCGTCACCACGATCAGCGACTCGTCGAGACCCAGGACCAGCGTTGGACAGCGGACGAATCCAAACCCGAGCTGCAGGAGGAGCTGCAAAGACTTCAAAAAGCCCTTGCAGAGCTCCACCTGGAGGTGGAGCGTAGAAAACTGACTGGAAAACTCCAACACAGCGAAGCTCCCCTAGCCAAAGCAGAAACTAAGCTGAAAGACAGACACACTAAAGCCCTGACCTGTGAAAATCATCTCAAACAGGCCCAGAAAGGAGTTATGGCTCCGAAACAACAAAGAGACTATGTGAATGAACTTGACACTGGTTACAGAGTACTGAAAAGTGGCATGGGAGGGGAAACACACATCACCGAGTTTCCCCTAACCAGTCAAGAAGCCCTAATTCCAAATGGGGTTAAAAGTCCACTGCCCAAAACGTCCAACGGCCAAGAACCTTCGCCAGCAGCTGTCACATCCAACTGCCAGCACCTGCGACAGGTTCTGATCCAAAAGCTTTCTGACCCTGCACCAGATCAAGGGCTCCCTGCTGCCATGGACCTAAAACGGGGCAGACTGAAAAACCCATACACTTGCTACAGCCGACTGCAAATGGCCTACTTCAGAGCATGTGGTCAGCCAGCGATGGAGGAAGGTTTCATCTTCAACACTCTGCTTCTCCGAGAGCTGCACCCTGCGGTGAGTGATCACCTGGCAGCCTTGGCCTGCTCACGCAGTATGTCTACTCAGCAGCTGCAAAACTTGGTTGACGAAGCTCACTCCAAGCAGAACACTGCTCCTGAAAAGACTGTAGAAAATCAAACAAGTTACACAGTCTCCGACCACTGCCCAGAAACCTGTCCTTACCTTTTTGAAAGATTGAGAAATGAAGCTGAAAGACAAAGATGTGAGCTGAATGTGCAGTCGCACAGTCCAAATGAGGTCCACCTTGAACACACAGCTCCCACGCACCACACCATTGGTCGAGTGAGCCTGGTACCTCCTGTGTGTGTAGCGCAAATGGACACGTTTCCCTGTTTCATCCACAAAGACCTGCTAAACTGTTTTGAGCCCTTAGTGAATGCCAGACCGCTGAAAATCTGGGCTCAAGTGTGTGAACTTCTGCCTTCCCAGTCACCCAGACCACCTGAGCCAGACGGTCAGGTCACAGAGGTCGCGGGAAATCTCCCAGCTAACCGCGGGAACCCCGTCTTAGAGCACAGCTCAAGTTCGCTACCCGGCACACTTCAACTCACCATAGACTGTAGCTCCCTCTGCTCCAAGGTCACGACAGACTCACAGCTGAATGACGTAACTACAACAGACATTATTCTCACACTGTGGGCAGACAACCCAGCCTTCAGCCACACGCTGTTAAATGCTCTCAGTGAAGGAACACCGGACCTCCCATTTGTCAACAAGCAAACACACTTTCCACTAGACTTTCGTCTGTCAACCATGATGACCAAGGACATCTGCGTTGTGAACTTCAAATGGAACAACCGGCATTTAACCCATCACTTCCTGGTCCTTCCAGACCTCCTGATGCACTCTAATGCTCATACGGACAGTGCAAATGAGTTGTTGTGGGCCCCAATGACTGTACAGCTTCCTGTTGTTCCTGTCAACACTGCCAACTTCCTGTCAGGCCAGACCACCCAAGAGGTCTGCCTCCTGATCCACATACAGGAAACTGTAGTACCACCTTACACCAAAGGGGGTGCTGTTTGGCTCCACACACAGGAAACTGTAGTACCACCTTACACCAAAGGGGGTGCTGATTGGCTCAACAGGCAATGTGGTCAAACCCTAAGCCACATGCTGGGCTCCTTCACACTTTCACCTGAAGGCGTGGAACTTGGACTTGCTCTAAAAGCCACACCGCTAACTGAAGTGTCACCCTACGTAGTTCACAGCTGGCTCAACGAATGCATGGTCGCAGACATCAGCATTCCCAAAGCCTACCATCTAGAATGGATAGTGGACCACGGCCCCTATGACTTTGAACTCAGGTTAACGGTCATTAACTTAATACCAGCTGCAATGGTCCCAGAAGGAAGCTCAGACAACACAAGGTTCACAGCATCCTTGAAGAGCATCTCCACCACTCCCATCAAACTGGTACCCACAGCACAGGTGCGCAGAACGGAGCTGATGGAGGACAAACACCTTGCAGTACCCACAGTCTCTGACCAGCCTGCCTGTGAAACTCAAAAAGGCGCTGCACCTCTGACAGCCAACCTGACAGCTAACACCACAACAACAGAGCCATTCCCAAGGTTTGAGCCTAAAGGCCAACAGATCCGGAAAGATGCAAGTGCCCTAAAGAATGACGCAGACTGTCAAAGACTCAGAAACGTCTTGCACAAATTCAAAGTGACATTTGACAAAGACCTTTTATGCTGTGGTCTCACTAAACTTCACACAGTGCATAGTGCAACACACCCAAATGCTCCTCCCACCTTCATCAGGCAGTACGAAGGTCACATTGCCTCACATGAACCAGTGCAGGAAACTATTCGTTTCATGGAAGAAAAAGGTGTTATCTGCCCATGCAACAGCACCTATTCAGTCCCTATCTGGTCCGTTGTCAAACCAGACAGCAAGTGGCGACTCACCATCGACTTCAGGAAGTTAAACCAGCAAGTGCCACTGCCACGACGTGCCAGAAAGCACAAGTCTGCACGGAGCGGAGATTCAGCTGCCTGCCAAAACTGCTGTAACAGCATGCCAGCGTTGACACTTAAGATAAAGGTACCCCAACAACAGCAACCAACCTGTCACAGGTACCTCAAAGAGAATGCGTGCCAAGGAATGCCCACGGCCTACGTTGATGGACGTTTCTACACCCATAAGGGCATCCCACAGGCAAATGCAGGGGTACGATGGTTAAGAAACCAACCCTGCCAACCACAGAACAGCAGGTGGGGTCCCCAGTCATGTCAGTATGGTGAAGCAGCAGCTACCCTCAAAACCCTTCACGTCTCCTCAGCTCATAACATCAGGGAACTCATGTGCACAGACTCACACTTTGCCAGACCTTGTTTCACATGCCATCTTCTGGGCTGGAAACAAACTGGTTTCAAGACTGAATGCAACAAGCAGGTGAAACATCAACACATGTTCCAGACACGTGATCACCTCACCCAAGCACACGACATGATCGTTTACTGGGAAAAGGTGAAAAGATGCTTGAAGCAACCAGGGCGTGACAAAGGTGTGAACGACCAAACTAATGCCCTTGCCAAGACTGGCACACTGCATAACAAGCTATGGTCACACCCACCCCATTCACCCACCCTTAGTGTGGCAACAACAACCCGCAGCCAGCGGACTGTTCCTGCAACATTTCCCACCTTACTGCCACTGCCACTGACAACCAAACTTTCCAACATTTCCATTCGAAATGTTTTGTACCACCACTCAGACCCCTCCAACCTCCCGTTCCCGGCATCTGGTCCCACGGTGGCCCCTAGCAACAAACGACTGCACGAGACTGACCACATGCTGCGTGTGGGAATAAACTTTCTAAAGTATGTCCCTGATGTCCTCACAGCGCCAAAGCTTGTACTGCCACAGGGCCAAAAGGGGGGTGAACTGATATACACCCACGACACACCATGTGCCAAACACCATGGCACCAGAACTATTTATGAGACTTTGGAACAAGTGGCGTACCGGCCCAGCATGCAGAAAGATGTGGCAGAGCACGCCAGAGGATGTCAAGTTTGCCGTCACGTCCAGACTGCAAACGAAAAGCACCGAGCTCCACTGCAAAACCGAGGAGTCACGTTTCCATGGTCAGTCGACCAGAAAGACTGGACGGTAAAACCTCCTCTTATGCTCATGGCTATCACAGACACCATACAGGAGTCAACTCCGGTGTTCCCCACGGAACTACTGATGGCACGGCAGGTGCCACTGCCGTTGCACCTGTACCAACCAGGAGACTCGAGTCTCATCACAGCCTGCTCCCCTCATCAGCATCGCAACAAGCTCCGCCTACAACTGAGAAAGCAACTCGCAACACAGAGCCAAACCCTGCAAACCACCTGCAAATCCCGGAAAGGTATTGTGGTGGTTCTCTATACTCACAGTTTCCTGCCGATCCAAACGGCGAACTCAAGGAAGCAACTGTTTACAGTCCTCCAGAATGACTTTGCCCAAAATCAGCTGGTTATAGCTCTGTTGACAGACCTGCTGCGAGAAATTAGCTTCTCTATGGACAGAGTGGCTATGAATAGGATCCCTCAGTATCCTACACAAAGTGTGCTGGACTTTGCTACTGGCAGACCCACCAAGACTGTTCCAGCCCACCTCACTGACTCCCTGGGTGCTGCCATCCTACTGCACGTCGACCCTGAGCAGAATGAGTTGGCTGTCCTTCTCAATCTACCCAGCGGTGAACGAGATAACCTCTCCAGACCCAAAGACATGGTCAATGTCAGGTGGCGGCAACGTAACACCCATGCCAAGAAACACACCTCAGTTGCGGTAGCCTACCACAACAGCAACCCACGGCTGTGCCCGGCTCCCCACTTTAGCAGGTGTAGTTTCACCAAAGACTTTCAGTACTTCTGCCCAAACCAGCTCTTCCTCAGAAACCACACTGAAGGAATGGGCCGGTTGCAGCCCATGACCAGCGACACACGCTGCCCGGCCAAGCCTCGCACCCCAGTCATCGGAACACAAGCCGAGATTGTGGGTGATCGACTACTCATCCACACCCCCACTCATGCTGCCATCCTAATCTACAATCAGCACAACACCGCTACTCGTGTCAGCCTGCCCAATCCAAGTAAGAGGATCCAGGTACCCCTGAGTTCCATCCTTCATCGCAGCCATCTGGCAGTGCACTGTCTCTCAAGCAAAGAGGACCAGTCAGAACTGGAAATCCCATCCTCCTCCAAGAATCACCACCACGCCTTAGATCCAGGACTGGAACTGAGGATTGACAAAAGGGGGTCCCAGCTAAGTGACAGTACTCCCATCGATGCAGCCCTCCAAGCACTCTCACGACTGCCTGTCCTGACCAGCCCACCTAAAGCCCAAGCTTGGACTCCTGCCAACACAACCCGTTGCCTCTCCATGGCAATCAAGTACTCACTCGCCCTGGGCCTGGCCTTCATCCTATCCCAAGGGACCAAAGGGATGCAAGAATCCACGGACAAGTGCCTACCTGCCCTTCCTCAAGGACCAGTAGGAACCACCTGCTGCGTGACCATCCGGATCCATGTGCCATCAAACTTGGTTAACGTCCAACGAAGTCCGCACAGGAACTTCGTTGGCCGAAAGGGGGACTGTAACGTCTGGATGGATCCGTTCAGAGTCAATAAACTTTGGAGTTTTCAGGACGCTTTTAACCTGATGAACTTTGTTTCTTAATCACTAAATCGGCTCCGAACAGTCTACTAAAGATGAGCCCACTTGACACCTTTGTTGCCCTCCGAGGTAACACAGGAGGCCCAATTTCCTTGCTCTTAGGACATCAAAGGGGCCCCTCATGTGGACTACGGGCCAGATCCACATTCCAGCACCCACACACACTGGCACACACAAAAACACACACACAGACACACATACAGAAACACACAAACATACATTTTTAACTGTATATATAAACTACCACTATGCTGAAATATATATTTCATATATTTTAGGGCCTATGCATGTTTCCTAGTGTTTAAATGAGTGTATTTGTGCTAGTGTGCATTTTAATAGTGGAATTCTGTCTGTAAACCATAATTTCTTGTCTATGCCTTTCTGATCTGTCGAGTTTGGTCTCTCCGTAAAGCTCCGGACACGAGCTATTCACTGAGACATGTCACACAGCTGACAAATGCATTTTTCTATGTGTTTAATGATACTGTGAAGAACACACTCCATTTGGAGATCTGATCTGATAGCCATTAAGTATGCAAATTCAGCTAGGAGACCAAACAAAGGAACTTTGCCCGCCAAATAGTGCTGCGCATCTATTGGTCGCTACAATTCAGGAGGTGTGTTAGCTTGGGTTTCCTTAAAAACAATGACACACACCTTCTCCAAGCTCCTCTTCCTCTCCTGTGTTCTCCCGGTGACCTCCCGATCGTCTCGTGCACGTCTCCCCGGACGCCTCAGGTGACCGCGCTTCCCAACCACGCGCGCAGCTCGGGAGGACCACTTCCTTTCTCTCTCTCTCTCTTCGGTTAAGTTACTTAAGTTTAAACCTCTTTTGAAAACCCCGCCGGAGAAACCCTCTCGGAAAGGACCAAGCCAAGCGCGTTGAAACTGCTACTCACGGACTTGAACCAATAAGCAAGTATTATCATTTACCTTAAATTTGTCTAAACTGATTTCTGTGCTGGCTCTCTCAAAAGGGTTTAACTGTGTAATTCTGCCATTCAAGTCTGCACGGAGCGGAGATTCAGCTGCCTGCCAAAACTGCTGTAACAGCATGCCAGCGTTGACACTTAAGATAAAGGTACCCCAACAACAGCAACCAACCTGTCACAGGTACCTCAAAGAGAATGCGTGCCAAGGAATGCCCACGGCCTACGTTGATGGACGTTTCTACACCCATAAGGGCATCCCACAGGCAAATGCAGGGGTACGATGGTTAAGAAACCAACCCTGCCAACCACAGAACAGCAGGTGGGGTCCCCAGTCATGTCAGTATGGTGAAGCAGCAGCTACCCTCAAAACCCTTCACGTCTCCTCAGCTCATAACATCAGGGAACTCATGTGCACAGACTCACACTTTGCCAGACCTTGTTTCACATGCCATCTTCTGGGCTGGAAACAAACTGGTTTCAAGACTGAATGCAACAAGCAGGTGAAACATCAACACATGTTCCAGACACGTGATCACCTCACCCAAGCACACGACATGATCGTTTACTGGGAAAAGGTGAAAAGATGCTTGAAGCAACCAGGGCGTGACAAAGGTGTGAACGACCAAACTAATGCCCTTGCCAAGACTGGCACACTGCATAACAAGCTATGGTCACACCCACCCCATTCACCCACCCTTAGTGTGGCAACAACAACCCGCAGCCAGCGGACTGTTCCTGCAACATTTCCCACCTTACTGCCACTGCCACTGACAACCAAACTTTCCAACATTTCCATTCGAAATGTTTTGTACCACCACTCAGACCCCTCCAACCTCCCGTTCCCGGCATCTGGTCCCACGGTGGCCCCTAGCAACAAACGACTGCACGAGACTGACCACATGCTGCGTGTGGGAATAAACTTTCTAAAGTATGTCCCTGATGTCCTCACAGCGCCAAAGCTTGTACTGCCACAGGGCCAAAAGGGGGGTGAACTGATATACGCCCACGACACACCATGTGCCAAACACCATGGCACCAGAACTATTTATGAGACTTTGGAACAAGTGGCGTACCGGCCCAGCATGCAGAAAGATGTGGCAGAGCACGCCAGAGGATGTCAAGTTTGCCGTCACGTCCAGACTGCAAACGAAAAGCACCGAGCTCCACTGCAAAACCGAGGAGTCACGTTTCCATGGTCAGTCGACCAGAAAGACTGGACGGTAAAACCTCCTCTTATGCTCATGGCTATCACAGACACCATACAGGAGTCAACTCCGGTGTTCCCCACGGAACTACTGATGGCACGGCAGGTGCCACTGCCGTTGCACCTGTACCAACCAGGAGACTCGAGTCTCATCACAGCCTGCTCCCCTCATCAGCATCGCAACAAGCTCCGCCTACAACTGAGAAAGCAACTCGCAACACAGAGCCAAACCCTGCAAACCACCTGCAAATCCCGGAAAGGTATTGTGGTGGTTCTCTATACTCACAGTTTCCTGCCGATCCAAACGGCGAACTCAAGGAAGCAACTGTTTACAGTCCTCCAGAATGACTTTGCCCAAAATCAGCTGGTTATAGCTCTGTTGACAGACCTGCTGCGAGAAATTAGCTTCTCTATGGACAGAGTGGCTATGAATAGGATCCCTCAGTATCCTACACAAAGTGTGCTGGACTTTGCTACTGGCAGACCCACCAAGACTGTTCCAGCCCACCTCACTGACTCCCTGGGTGCTGCCATCCTACTGCACGTCGACCCTGAGCAGAATGAGTTGGCTGTCCTTCTCAATCTACCCAGCGGTGAACGAGATAACCTCTCCAGACCCAAAGACATGGTCAATGTCAGGTGGCGGCAACGTAACACCCATGCCAAGAAACACACCTCAGTTGCGGTAGCCTACCACAACAGCAACCCACGGCTGTGCCCGGCTCCCCACTTTAGCAGGTGTAGTTTCACCAAAGACTTTCAGTACTTCTGCCCAAACCAGCTCTTCCTCAGAAACCACACTGAAGGAATGGGCCGGTTGCAGCCCATGACCAGCGACACACGCTGCCCGGCCAAGCCTCGCACCCCAGTCATCGGAACACAAGCCGAGATTGTGGGTGATCGACTACTCATCCACACCCCCACTCATGCTGCCATCCTAATCTACAATCAGCACAACACCGCTACTCGTGTCAGCCTGCCCAATCCAAGTAAGAGGATCCAGGTACCCCTGAGTTCCATCCTTCATCGCAGCCATCTGGCAGTGCACTGTCTCTCAAGCAAAGAGGACCAGTCAGAACTGGAAATCCCATCCTCCTCCAAGAATCACCACCACGCCTTAGATCCAGGACTGGAACTGAGGATTGACAAAAGGGGGTCCCAGCTAAGTGACAGTACTCCCATCGATGCAGCCCTCCAAGCACTCTCACGACTGCCTGTCCTGACCAGCCCACCTAAAGCCCAAGCTTGGACTCCTGCCAACACAACCCGTTGCCTCTCCATGGCAATCAAGTACTCACTCGCCCTGGGCCTGGCCTTCATCCTATCCCAAGGGACCAAAGGGATGCAAGAATCCACGGACAAGTGCCTACCTGCCCTTCCTCAAGGACCAGTAGGAACCACCTGCTGCGTGACCATCCGGATCCATGTGCCATCAAACTTGGTTAACGTCCAACGAAGTCCGCACAGGAACTTCGTTGGCCGAAAGGGGGACTGTAACGTCTGGATGGATCCGTTCAGAGTCAATAAACTTTGGAGTTTTCAGGACGCTTTTAACCTGATGAACTTTGTTTCTTAATCACTAAATCGGCTCCGAACAGTCTACTAAAGATGAGCCCACTTGACACCTTTGTTGCCCTCCGAGGTAACACAGGAGGCCCAATTTCCTTGCTCTTAGGACATCAAAGGGGCCCCTCATGTGGACTACGGGCCAGATCCACATTCCAGCACCCACACACACTGGCACACACAAAAACACACACACAGACACACATACAGAAACACACAAACATACATTTTTAACTGTATATATAAACTACCACTATGCTGAAATATATATTTCATATATTTTAGGGCCTATGCATGTTTCCTAGTGTTTAAATGAGTGTATTTGTGCTAGTGTGCATTTTAATAGTGGAATTCTGTCTGTAAACCATAATTTCTTGTCTATGCCTTTCTGATCTGTCGAGTTTGGTCTCTCCGTAAAGCTCCGGACACGAGCTATTCACTGAGACATGTCACACAGCTGACAAATGCATTTTTCTATGTGTTTAATGATACTGTGAAGAACACACTCCATTTGGAGATCTGATCTGATAGCCATTAAGTATGCAAATTCAGCTAGGAGACCAAACAAAGGAACTTTGCCCGCCAAATAGTGCTGCGCATCTATTGGTCGCTACAATTCAGGAGGTGTGTTAGCTTGGGTTTCCTTAAAAACAATGACACACACCTTCTCCAAGCTCCTCTTCCTCTCCTGTGTTCTCCCGGTGACCTCCCGATCGTCTCGTGCACGTCTCCCCGGACGCCTCAGGTGACCACGCTTCCCAACCACGCGCGCAGCTCGGGAGGACCACTTCCTTTCTCTCTCTCTCTCTTCGGTTAAGTTACTTAAGTTTAAACCTCTTTTGAAAACCCCGCCGGAGAAACCCTCTCGGAAAGGACCAAGCCAAGCGCGTTGAAACTGCTACTCACGGACTTGAACCAATAAGCAAGTATTATCATTTACCTTAAATTTGTCTAAACTGATTTCTGTGCTGGCTCTCTCAAAAGGGTTTAACTGTGTAATTTGCCATTCTTTGATCATCTTTCTTTCCCTGTCTTTTCTTCATTTTCATTCTCGTGTATATATATATGTGTATTCTTGTATATATATTTAGATGTATAACCTCTGTATTCGTAGTTTGCATATATTAAAACATTATTCACGCTCGATTGTTCTCTTTGTTCTTTCAGCTGAAAACCAAGTCACTTTAACGTTTTCGATCGCTTTATGCTTTGATGTTATAATAGCAAGTTATTTTCATGGCCAGATAATAACTCTGTTTATAATATTCTGTGAGGGACTTAGTTTGCTGGACAAACGAACAGTTTCTCTAAATAATTATTAAACCAGAACTAATCATATATGTAATTGATTATAATTCGTTGTAATTGATTCACAATATATGTTTAATTCCCCGTTGGGTCGATATATAAATCATAATTTATTCATAACCTTATGAATTATTATATTCATATTTCATCCATAAATTTATTAATAACCGCTACACATTCGTTATAAGACAATAGGTATAACAATGATAACTTTCCTTGGCAGATGATGATGAAGACACAGATGATGACGGGGAACTCAGGACTGGAGATGAAGACAACAGGTAGGTACAAAGTTCAGGTAAGACGAGGTCGAGTGACGTGTAGGGATCGGTGCAAGACCATACAATGAGTGAACGGGACTGGTGTGCTTATATGTGGCTCTGGTGATGATGCACAGGTGTTCAGTATTCCGGTGATTGTGAACGAGTGGGCGTGGCGTAAGTGTCCGTGTCTGAAGGTGCAGGTTGTGTAGCCGTGACAGTACCCCCTCCTCCACGGGTGGCTCCTGACGGCTGGGAACGACGGCGGCGACGGGGTCTACCACGGCTTCGAGGAGCGGGACGGTCGGGATGTTCCTGGTGAAAATCGGTGAGTAGACTGGGGTCAAGGATATCCTGGCGGTTGACCCAGCATCGCTCCTCTGGGCCGTAGTTCTCCCAGTCCACTAGGTATTCCAGTTGGGACCCACGTCGCCGCGAGTCAAGGATAGCTCTCACCCGGTAGATGTTGGTGTCTTCATCGATGGCAGGAGGAGGAGGTACGGCATCATCACCAGGCTCTGTGGAAGGAGGAAACAAAGGGTCAGTGAAGGGTTTGAGAAGTGACACATGGAAGGATGGTGAGATGCGGTACTGTGCTGGGAGTTGAAGACGGTAGGTCACTTCATTCAGCTGCCTTTCGATGGTGAATGGTCCGATATACCGGGGACTCAGCTTACGGCAAGGCAGTCGGAGGCGGATGTCCCGGGTGGAGAGCCAGACTTGCTGTCCTGGTTGATATTGAGGAGTGGGTCGTCGGCGGGCGTCAGCTTGCTCCTTGTGCCTCCGAACTGCCTGCTGGAGGTGCACGTGAGCTGAGTCCCAGACCCTCTCGCTCTGTCGGAACCAGTGATCTACCACTGGGATCTCCGAGGGCTCACCCGACCATGGAAACAAGGGAGGTTGGTATCCTAACACACACTGGTACGGGGTGAGCCCTGTGGTGGACTGCTGGAGGGAATTCTGGGCGTATTCGGCCCAAGGCAGATACTGGTTCCAACAGTCCTGGTTACGGTGACAGTAGACCCTCAGGAACCTCCCGATTTCCTGGATTTTCCGCTCAGTCTGGCCGTTGGTCTGAGGGTGGTATCCTGACGAGAGGCTGACGGATACCCCTAGGAGGCGGAAGAATGCGGTCCAGACCCGGGAGATGAACTGTGGCCCGCGGTCAGAAACGATGTCTTCAGGTAGGCCGAAGTGGCGGAAGACGTTGTGAAAGAGTGCCTCTGCCGTTTCGAAGGCCGTAGGTAGTCCTTTGAGAGGAATGAGCTTACAGGATTTCGAGAATCTATCCACCACTACGAGTATACAGGTGAATCCTTGCGAGGAAGGAAGATCTGTCATAAAGTCTATTCCAATGTGGGTCCAGGGTCGTTCTGGGATGGACAGAGGCATAAGCTTTCCTTCAGGTAATCTCCTAGGGGTATCCGCGATGGCACAGATTGAGCAACCCTTGATGTACCGGGAGATGTCCTGAAGCATGGATGGCCACCCGTAACGTTGTTGAAGGAGCGAGAGGGTCCTTCTCCTGCCTGGGTGTCCAGAGCCCGGAGATGAGTGAGCTAAGTCCAAGAGGGTGATACGGTGCTGAGGTGGTACGTATATCCTACCCTCTGGACCTCCCGGCGGAGCAGGTTGGAGGAGGTTCTCTTGTTGGATCTGTTGGTTGATGGTCCACTGGATAGGGCTTACGATCATGGCTGGAGGGAGGATAGGCTCTGGAGGTTCAGGATCGGGATCTGCTTGATGAAGACGAGATAGAGCATCAGCACGGTTGTTCTGATTTCCTGGACGGTAGGTGACTTTGAAGTTGAATCTGGTGAAGAATAAGGCCCATCAGGCTTGGTGATGGTTGAATCTTTTTTTGCGTCTCGTAGATATTCAAGGTTGCGGTGGTCAGTGATGACTTCAAATGGTTCCTTTGCTCCCTCCAGCCAATGTCGCCACTCCTCCAATGCGAGCTTGATCGCCAGGTGCTCACGATTGCCAATGTCGTAATTCTTCCCCTGCCGGGGATAGCTTCTTGGAATAGAAGGCGCATGGATGGAGTCGTGGAGGATCCCCCTGCCGCTGGGACAGTACCGCTCCGACCCCGGTGGAAGAGGCATCTACCTCGACGATGAACTGACGGTTTGGATCGGGATGGACCAGGATCGGAGCGGACTTGAAGGCGAGTTTCAACTGATGGAAGGCGTTCGTGGCCGTGGGGTTCCAGGACAGAGACTTGGGCCGGTTACGGAGAAGAGAGGTGAGTGGTGAACTGAGCATGCTGTAGTTGTTAATGAAACAGCGGTAGAAATTAGCAAAGCCCAGGAACCTCTGAAGCTCCTTGATGGTGTTGGGTTGCTTCCAGTGAGTGATGGCTTCCACCTTCCCCTGGTCCATCTTCACACCATTGGAATCGATGACATAACCCAGGAACTGGACTGAGGAGGTGTGGAATTCGCATTTTTCCAGTTTAAGGTAGAGTTGGTGTTCACGGAGCTTCTGGAGGACGAGTTTGACATGGTTCACATGGTCTTCATAACGATGAGAATAGATGAGAATGTCGTTGATATATACAATGACGAACTTGTTCAGGTAATCTCGGAAAACTTCATTCATATAATTCTGGAACACAGACGGACTATTGGACAACCCATACGGCATCACCTGATATTCGTAGTGCCCGGACGGGGTGATGAACGCTGTCTTCCACTCGTCCCCCTTCCGTATGCGAATCAGGTTGTAGGCACTCCTCAAGTCCAGTTTTGAGAAAATGGTGGCTCCACGTAATTGTTCCAGGGCAGCTGGGACCAGAGGAAGGGGATAGCTGAACTTAACGGTCTGTGAATTAAGATAGCGATAGTCAATACACGGCCGCAAGCCTCCGTCCTTCTTGGCCACGAAGAAGAAACTCGACGCGGCAGGGGAAGTCGATGGTCGTATGAACTCCTGCTGAAGAGCTTCTTGGACGTACTCCTCCATGGCCTTCTGCTCCGGGATGGACAATGGGTATACTCTTCCCTTTGGTAATGTAGCCCCAGGCAGGAGGTCGATGGCGCAGTCCCATGGCCGATGAGGTGGAAGTTGGGTTGCCAACCGCTTACTGAAGACATCCTGGAATGCCCGATAAGCTGGAGGAATGGTTACTTGGACTTGGGTTTCTGGACTTTCGACTGAGGTAGATTGGATCGGCAGTGGTGGTTTTTTGGATGAAGAAGATGATTGAAGAACTCTTACTGGTAAGGTAATGCAGTTTTCATGGCAGTTCTTACCCCACTTGAGGATTTCACCATTTGACCAATGGATGTACGGTTGGTGTTGGTTTAACCATGGGCGTCCCAGGATAATGTCAGCGGTTGACTCCTCCAGCACCATAAATGTGATGTCCTCCACATGCAAGTGACCGACGCGAAGGATGAGTGTGGGGGAGAAGTAACGGACATGACCTCGGCCCAGCGGTTTTCCCTGTATGGTAGTAATTTTCAGGTCGACGGGGCTACGTTGGCGTTTGGCATTCAGTTGATTGAGGGTTTGTTGGCTGATGAAGTTCCCCGCCGACCCGGAGTCAATGAGGGCTTGTACTGAAACAGAAGATTGACAATGTCTTAGGTTCACCCAGGTCTTAGTTAAACGTGCTGTTTGAGGAGGTAATTGAATGGTACTCACCGCTGGACGAGGAGGTCGAACTGGACAGGTGGGTAGTTGATGTCCATCTCCCCCACAATACAGGCACAACCGTAAGTTGATGCGGCGTTGTCGTTCTGAGGTGGTGAGATGGTAAGTGTCAACTTGCATGGGTTCAGGTGCTGGAGGCGCGGCAGATGGTGAGACGGGCGGAGGATTTACAGCGGGAGCGGTGTGACTGCAAGCAGCGAGACGTTGGGAGACCCGGATAGTTTTTTGGATCAAACTCTCTAATCCCAGGGAATCTTCATATACTACGATCAGTTGTTGAACTTCTTCGCACAATCCATGGCGAAAAGCTGTGAGGAGAGCGGTTTCATTCCAGCCGCTGATATAGGCGAGGGTGCGGAAGCGCACAGCATATGAACTCACGGTCTCGTTCCTTTCTTGACGAATGTTGAATAACTGATCGTGAATGGATAAGTCAGCTGTCTGCTGGCCGAAGACTTCCTTTAACTGGGAACAGAATGAGGACACGGAACCAAGGATCGCAGAATTTGCTTCCCATAATGATTGGGCCCATTGTAGGGCTTTACCTGATAGTAGATTGATGATGAATGCCACCCGGCTTCTTTCGGTGGTGAATAGATGGTTATTGGCTTCCATGTAAAGGGAGCATTGTAGTAGGAACCCGCTGCAATCCTCCGCCGCGCCGCTGTATGTCGCTGGTTTGGCCATGGGACTCGCAGGGGCAGCTGAAGAAGTGAGCGGTGGAGTAGGTGTTGATGATGACGGTGCGGTGGTTGTGGTATTTTGAAGGAGTGAGGACCGTACAGCGTTGACCAGTGCCAGGAAGGGATCCGTGGTGCGGTCCCCGCCTGTGCCTGAAGAGCTCTGCATCTGGTCTGGTCTTCTGTCAGACACAGACGAGGACACAGATGAGGTAAGTGCAACAGTGTTTATTGACAGAGGTTTCAGACACAGGTGATGACACAGGTAGAGAATCTTGACACGTAGAACAGACAATAGGTATAACAATGATAACTTTCCTTGGCAGATGACGATGAAGACACAGATGATGACGGGGAACTCAGGACTGGAGATGAAGACAACAGGTAGGTACAAAGTTCAGGTAAGATGAGGTCGAGTGACGTGTAGGGATCGGTGCAAGACCAGACAATGAGTGAACGGGACTGGTGTGCTTATATGTGGCTCTGGTGATGATGCACAGGTGTTCAGTATTCCGGTGATTGTGAACGAGTGGGCGTGGCGTAAGTGTCCGTGTCTGAAGGTACAGGTTGTGTAGCCGTGACAGTATCCCTATTTTTATCCCAAAGTCCTTTTTTGTCACACTAGATAGCTCTGTTTATCAATTCATATGGAATGGCAAGACTCCAAAGATTCGAAAAAGTGTCTTGCAGAAACCAAGGCATTTGGGTGGTCTTGCCCTTCCTAATTTTCAGTTTTATTATTGGGCAGCGAATATACCGTCCATGCTATACTGGATTAAGTCAAACTATTTTGACAGCGCCCCAGCATGGTTTAACATTGAGAGTGCCTCTTGTAAATCCTCCACATTGACCGCTCTTTTATGTTTTCCAATCACACTCTCTCCTTTGAAATATTCGGATAATATAATAGTGAAAAATAGTCTCAAAATTTGGACTCAGTTTTTACGTAATTTTGGTTTTCAAGTTATGCCCCTGTCTTCCCCGATACATTTTAATCCATTGTTTCTCCCTTCTACCCTGGATGGTGCATACGCTTATTGGAGGAATCAAGGCATCCACTTCATTGCTGATCTTTACATCGAAGGCACATTTGCCTCATTTGATCAGCTGAGTGTTACGTATAACATTCCGAGAAGCCATTTTTTTAGGTTTTTACAAATACGTGAATTTGTTTGTAAACATTTTGCAAACTTTCCCAATGTTCCGCCTCCATCTGCGATTGATACCATATTAGGACTTGATGTCCGTTCTAAAGGCTTAATTTCTAAATTAATCAATACTTTGGCTTCTTTACAGTCTTTCCCCACTGATAGTTTGCGTATCAGTTGGTCTTCAGACCTTAACATTGAAATAGATCAGGAAACATGGGAGGAAGTGCTGGACAGGGTCCATTCCTCGTCCATTTGTGCACGTCATTGCCTTATTCAATGTAAGGTTGTTCATAGAGTTCATTGGTCAAAATGTAAGCTAGCACGAATTGATCCAACCATTGACCCGGAGTGTGATAGGTGTCACTTAGGCCCAGCCACATTAACCCACATGTTTTGGACCTGTCCAGCTCTTTTTTCGTTCTGGGGATCAGTGTTTAATTCTCTCTCAACCATTACATCTGTAGACATATCACCATCACCTGTCATAGGCCTTTTTGGGGTGTTGCCTGGTGGCCTTCCACTGTCCTCTCACTTCTCTAACTTTGTCGCTTTTCTCACATTGCTTGCTAGGCGTGTGACCTTATTAAATTGGAAGATCCCTCAGCCACCATCTCACACACGATGGATAAAAGATGCCCTGTTTTTCATGAAATTGGAGAAGATCAGATGCTCTTTACGGGGGCCTAACAGTGCTTTTAGTAAAATCTGGAAGCCTTTTCTTGCACATGTTAAAACTCTTCAGCTGGATTCGGTCTGATTAACCCTTCCCTTGTTAAGATTCATACTCTCTGGTTGTTTAGTTTGTAACCCTCTGGAATCTTGATGACTTGCTCTGGGATGTAAATATACAGGTTTACTTGTATATCTTTTTCTGTTCGCCTGCTTGTGTACATTTTTCTCATTCTCGTCACATTATATGTATATATATTTATTTATTTTTTATTATTTATTATTTTTTTATTTATTTATTTTTATTTATCTATTTTTATTTATTTATTTACTTTTTTTCTTTTTTCTTTGTTTTGTTTTGGTATCTGCGTTGTAACTCTGTCAATGTCATCCTTTCTTGTGACTTATTGTTTGTAAAACATTTAAAATTAAGAAATAAATCATAAAAAAAAAAAAAAAAAAGTTATAACAAAATTTACAAAAATGCTAATAACTTTTGACTATTTTAACTCATTGTAATGAAACTGGTCTCAGTTGATTCCGTGGGTCATGCAGAGAACACAGATATCAAATTTGCCATAGTCGGCTGAACTTCCTGTCCGCCATAGTGTTTTTCTTTAAAAACCTACTTTTTCAAACTCCTCCTAGACCGTTGCTCCGATTTTCACCAAAATCGAACCATATCATCATCAGACGATTCCGACAAAAAGTTATGGATTTCAAGTCGATATGTCAAACTGTTTTTGTATAACGGAGCAATGAATTTGAGGCATGATGCAAAACACACTCTTGAAGCTGTATCTCTCCACTGCTTTATCGTATTCAGACCAAACTTGGTACATGTCATCACAAGCATGACCTGAGGCATCATGCAGTGTTTCAGCGCAGCGCCTCCTACTGGTGCGGAGATATGAAAAATTGATATTTTTGCTTATAAATTCTGCTGGGTTTGTCCAAAAATCATAAATTTGGTCTCGTTGGATTAGGGGCATCATGCCGAGTCGACTGATATCCATTATTACCATATCAGCAGTTTTGGCCATCAGACATTTTGAATTTTGTGCTAAAATGCTGTATTTTACGAACGCATTAGCGTATCTTTACAAAACTCGGTATGGGTCATCAGCACAATGCCCTGAAGGAGCCTGAGAAGATTCGGACCAGCTCCACCTTGTGGACAAAAGTAATAACAAAATGTACAAAAATGTTAATAACTTTTGACTGTATTCACCAATTGTAATGAAACTGGTCTCAGTTGATTCTTTGGGCCATGCTGAGAACATAGATATCAAATTTGGCATAGTCAGTTGAACTTCCTGGATTCCGTTGGATTCAGGGAGTCATGCTGAGTCGAATGATATCTAATTTTCCCATTTCAACCATTTTGGCCGTCGTCCATTTTGAATTTTGTGCTAAAGTGCTGTATTTTATGAACGCATTCAAGTATCGTTACGAAACTCGGTATGGGGCATCAGAACAATGCCCTGAAGGAGCCTGAGAAGCTTCGGACCAGTGCCACCTTGTGGTCAAAAGTTATTATGAAATTTACAAAAATGTTAATAACGTTTGAATATATTTACCGATTGTAATGAAACTGGTCTCAGTAGATTCCTTGGGTCATGCCGAGAACACGTATATCAAATTTGCTATCCTGTCCACCATATTGTTTTTCTTTAAAAACATACTTTTTCGAACTCCTCCTAGACCGTTGCTCAGATTTTCACCAAAATCGAACCGTATCATTGTCAGACCATGCAGACAAAAAGTTATGGAATTCAAGTCGATATGTCAAACCGTTTTCGTACACCGGAGCAACAAATCTGAGGCATGATGCAAAAACGACTCTTGAAGCTGTATCTCTGCAATGCTTTGACATATTGACACCAAACTTTGCGATTGTCATTGTCACCTCACTCTGACCATACCACATTAATTTGGTCACAGCGCCACCTATTGGTCGGAAGTGATGAAACAGTAAATCCTCATTTTTTTATCATTTATCAGCTCTTTTGCCTAAAATTATCTTAATAGGTCTTTAATTGCTCACTGCTGCAGTTAGCCTGATGCTCCCAGTCGTGTTGGCTTGCTTGTTGTGCCGTTTTTGTGCTTGGCCCCGTAATTGCTGCTTGCAGCTTCTTCTTCCGCTCTTGAAGTCTATGGCAGCCCATAGAACCGCTTGCGGGAAAGTTGTGAAATTTGGCACACATTTAGAGGACAGTCTGACCTTTGTCCATAGCAAATTTGGAGTCTCTAACTCAATCCCTCTAGCGCCACCAGCTGTCCAAAGTTGCACTTATGTTTATGTTAATAAATTTTGATCCGTAAGGGCTAGAAACAAAATTTTTTTTCCCTCTGATCCCTTGGCTCAAGACGTATCGACTGCACCATATGACGTCATTTTCCGTCATGAAAATTTTTCCGCCATTTTGAATTTTCTGAAAAACGTACTTTTTCGAACTCCTCCTAGGCCGTTACTCCGATTTTCACGAAAATTTAACCAGATCATCTTCAGAGCATGCCAAGAAAAAGTTATGGAATTCAAGTCAATTCCTCAAACCGTTTTCGTAAAACAAGCGAACGAATTGTGAATAGTGCTTGCGAAAATGGACATAAGGCTGTATCTCCGCAACGCTTTATCGTATTCAGACCAAACTTGGTACATGTCATCACAAGCATGACCTGAGGCATCATGCAGTGTTCCGGCGCAGCGCCACCTACTGGTGCAGAGATATGAAAAATGGTCATTTTTGCTTATAACTTCTGATGGGTTTGTCCAAAAATCATATTTGGTCTTGTTAGATTCGGGGCATCATGTCGATTCGACTGATATCCAATTTTCCCACATCGGCCATTTTGTCCCTCAGCCATTTTGAATTTTGTGCTAAAATGCTGTATTTTACGAACGCATTAGCGTATCATTACGAAACTCGGTATGGGTCATCAGCACAATGCCCTGAAGGAGCCTGAGAAGTTTCGGACCGGCGCCACCTTGTGGTCAAAAGTTATAACAAAATTTACAAAAATGCTAATAACTTTTGACTGTATTAACGGATTGTAATGAAACTGGTCTCAGTAGATTCCTTGGGTAATGCTGAGATCAAAGACATAAAATTTGCCATAGTCAGCTAAACTTCCTGTCCGCCATATTGTTTTTCTTTAAAAACCTACTTTTTTGAACTCCTCCTAGACCGCTGCTCCGATTTTCACCAAAATTGAACCGTGTCATCTTCAGACCATGCCGACAAAAAGTTATGGATTTCAAGTCGATATGTCAAACCGTTTTCGTATACCGGAGCAACGAATTTAAGGCATGATGCAAAACAAACTCTTGAACCTGTATCTCCGCAATGCTTTATCGTATTTAGACCAAACTTGGTACATCTCATCAAAATCATGACATGAGGCATCATGCAGCGTTTCATCGCAGTGCCACCTACTGGTGCGGAGATAAGAAAAATGGCTATTTTTGCTTATAACTTCAGATGGGTTTGTCCAAAAATCATAACTTTGGTCTCGTTGGATTCAGGGAGTCATGCCGAGTCCAATGATGTCCAATTTTCCCATTTCAACCATTTTGGCCGTCGTCCATTTTGAATTTTGTGCTAAAGTGCTGTATTTTATGAACGCATTCAAATATCGTTATGAAACTCGGTATGGGTCATCAGAACAATGCCCTGAAGGAGCCTGAGAAGTTTCGGACCAGTGCCACCTTGTGGTCAAAAGTTATTATGAAATTTACAAAAATGTTAATAACGTTTGAATATATTTACCGATTGTAATGAAACTGGTCTCAGTAGATTCCTTGGGTCATGCCGAGAACACGTATATCAAATTTGCTATAGTTGGCTGAACTTCCTGTCCACCATATTGTTTTTCTTTAAAAACATACTTTTTCGAACTCCTCCTGGACCGTTGCTCCGATTTTCACCAAAATCGAACCGTATCATTTTCAGACCATGCAGACAAAAAGTTATGGATTTCAAGTCGATATGTCAAACCGTTTTCGTACACCGGAGCAACAAATTTGAGGCATGATGCAAAAACGACTCTTGAAGCTGTATCTCTTCAGTGCTTTGACATATTGACACCAAACTGTGCAAGTTCCATTGTCACCTCACTCTGACCATACCACAACAATTTGGACACAGCGCCACCTATTGGTCGAAAGTGATGAAGCAGTAAATCCTCATTTTTGATCATTTTTCAGCTCTTTTGCCTAAAATGATCTTAATAGGTCTTTAATTGCTCACTGTTGCAGTTAGTCTGATGCTTCCAGCGGTGTTGGCTGGCTTCTTGTGCCGTTTTTGTGCTTGGCCCCGTAATTGCTGCTTGCAGCTATATTTCTTCTTCTTCTTCTTCTTCCGCTCTTGAAGTCTATGGCAGCCCATAGAACCGCTTGCGGGAAAGTTGTGAAATTTGGCACACAGTTAGAGGACAGTCTGACCTTTGTCTATAGCAAATTTGGAGTCTCTAACTCAATCCCTCTAGCGCCACCAGCTGTCCAAAGTTGCACTTATGTTTATGCTAATAACTTTTGAATCGTAAGGGCTAGAAACAAAATTCTCTGATTCCTTGGGTCAAGACGAATCGAGTGAACCATGACGTCATTTTCCGTCATGAAAATTTTTTCGCCATTTTGAATTTTCTGAAAAACATACTTTTTCGAACTCCTCCTAGGCCGTTAGTCCGATTTTCACGAAAATTGAATCAGATCATCTTCAGACCATGCTGACGAAAATTTATGGAATTCAAGTTGATTCCTCGAACCGGTTTCGAAAAAAACGTGAACGAATTGTACTTAGTGCTTGCGAAAATAGAAGTGAGGCTGTATCTCCGCAACGCTTTATCGTACTCAGACTAAACTTGGTACATGTTATCACAAGCATGACCTGAGGCACCATGCATTGTTTTGGCGCAGCGCCACCTACTGGTGCGGAGATATGAAAAATGGCTATTTTTGCTTATAACTTCTGATGGATTTGTCCAAAAATCATAACTTTGGCCTCGTTAGATTCAGGGCATCATGTCGAGTCGATTGATATCCAATTTTCCCATATTGGCCATTTAGGCCGTCGGCCATTTTGAATTTTGTTCTAAAATGCTGTATTTTACGAACGCATTAGCGTATCGTTACAAAAGTTATGGATTTCAAGTCGATACGTAAAACCGCAGCGCCACCTACTGGTGCGGAGATATGAAAAATGGGTATTTTTGCTTATAACTTCTGATGGGTTTGTCCAAAAATCATAAATTTGGTCTCGTTGGATTCGGGGAATCATGCCGAGTCGAATGATATCCAATTTTGTGCTAAAATGCTGTATTTTACGAACGCATTAACGTATCTTTACAAAACTCGATAAGTCAAACCGTTTTCGTATACCGGAGCAAAGAATTTGAGATGTGATGCAAAAATTACCCTTGAAGCTGTATCTCTACAATGCTTTGACATATTTAGACCAAACTTGGTACGTGTCATCACAAGCATGACCTGAGGCATTATACAGTGTTTCGGTGCAGCGCCACCTACTGGAGTGGAGATATGAAAAATTGTTATTTTTGCTTATAACTTCTGATGGCTTTGACCAAAAATCATAAATTTGGTCTCTTTAGATTCGAGGCATCATGCCGAGTCGAATGATATCCAATTTTCCCATATCGGCCATTTTGTTCTTTGGCCATTTTGAAATTTGTGCTAAAATGCTGTATTTTGCGAATGCATTTGCGTATTGTTACGAAACTCGGTATGGGTCATCAGGACAATGCCCTGAAGGTGCCTGAGAAGTTGGGTTTGGCCGTCGGCCATTTTGAATTTTGTGCTAAAATGCTGTATTTTACGAACGCATTAACGTATCTTTACAAAACTTGGTATGGGTCATCAGCATAATGCCCTGATGGAGCCTGAGAAGTTTCGAACCAGCGCCACCTTGTGGTCAAAAGTTATAACAAAATTTACAAAAATGCTAATAACTTTTGACTGTATTCACCAATTGTAATGTTAAGAATAACTGGTCTCAGTAGATTCCTTGGGTCATGCTGAGAACATAGATATCAAATTTGCCATAGTCAGCTAAACTTCCTGTCCGCCATATTGTTTTTCTTTAAAATCCTACTTTTTCGAACTCCTCCTAGACCGTTACTCCGATTTTCACCAAAATTGAACCGTGTCATCTTCAGACCATGCCGACAAAAAGTTATGGATTTCAAGTTGATACGTCAAACCGTTTTCGTATACCGGAGCAACGAATTTAAGGCATGATGCAAAACAAACTCTTGAACCTGTATCTCCGCAATGCTTTATCGTATTTAGACCAAACTTGGTACATCTCATCAAAATCATGACATGAGGCATCATGCAGCGTTTCATCGCAGTGCCACCTACTGGTGCGGAGATAAGAAAAATGGCTATTTTTGCTTATAAGTTCAGATGGGTTTGTCCAAAAATCATAACTTTGGTCTCGTTGGATTCGGGGAATCCTGCCGAGTCGAATGATATCCAATTTTCCCACTTCAGCCATTTTGGCCGTCGGCCATTTTGAATTTCGTGCTAAAATGCTGTATTGTCTGAACGCATTAGCGTATTGTTACGAAACTTGGTATGGGTCATCAGGACAATGCCCTGAAGGAGCCTGAGAAGTTTCGGCACTGCGCCACCTTGTGGTCAAAAGTTATAACAAAATTTACAAAAATGCTAATAACTTTTGACTATATTAACCGATTGTAATGAAACTGGTCTCAATAGATTCCTTGGGTCATGCTGAGAACATAGATATCAAATTTGCTATAGTCAGCTGAACTTCCTGTCCGCCATATTGTTTTTCTTTAAAAACCAACTTTTTCAAACTCCTCCTAGACCGTTGCTCCGATTGTCACCAAAATTGAACCGTATCATCTTCAGACCATGCCGACAAAAAGTTATGGATTTCAAGTTGATACGTCAAACTTTTTTCGTATACCGGAGCAACAAATTTGAGGCATGATGCAAAACCCACTCCTGAAGCTGTATCTCTGCACTGCTTTATCATAGTCAGACCAAACTTGGTACCTGTCATCACAAGCATGACCTGAGGCATCTTGCATTGTTTCGGCGTAGTGCCACCTACTGGAGTGGAGATATGAAAAATGGCTATTTTTGCTTATAACTTCTGATGGCTTTGAACAAAAATCATAAATTTGGTCTCTTTAGATTCGAGGCATCATGCCGAGTCGAATGATATCCAATTTTCCCATATCGGCCATTTTGTCCTTCGGCCATTTTGAAATTTGTGCTAAAATGCTGTATTTTGCGAATGCATTTGCGTATCATTACGAAACTTGGTATGGGTCATCAGGACAATGCCCTGAAGGTGCCTGAGAATTTTCAGACCAGCACCACCTTGTGGTCAAAATTTATAACAAAATTGACAAAAATGTTAATAACTTTTGACTATATATACCGATTGTAATGAAACTGGTCTCAGTAGATTCCGTCGGTCATGCTGTGAACATAGATATCAAATTTTCCATAGTCGGCCGAAGTTCCTGTCCGCCATATTGTTTTTCTTTAAAAACCTACTTTTTCAAACTCCTCCTAGACCGCTGCTCCGATTTTCACCAAAATCGAACCGTATCATTTGCAGACCATGCCGACAAAAAGTTATGGATTTCAAGTCGATACGTCATAACGTTTTCATATACCAGAGCAACGAATTTGAGGCATGATGCAAAACCCAGTCTTGAAGCTGTATCTCTACAATGCTTTGATATACTGACACCAAACTTTGCAAGTGTCATTGTCACCTCACTCTGACCATACCACAACAATTTGGACACAGCGCCACCTAATGGTCGAAAGTGATGAACCAGTAAATCCTCATTTTTTATCATTTTTCAGCTCTTTTGCCTACAATGATCTTTACTCACTGTTGCAGTTAGTCTGATGCTCCCAGCCATATTGGCTTGCTTCTTGTGCCGTTTTTGTGCTTGGCCCCGTAATTGCTGCTTGCAGCTATATTTATAATTATTAGGGCCAAAGCCCTGTAAGGGGCTGAAGGCCCTTTTGTTTTCTTTAGGATTATTAGGGCCAAAGCCCAAGGGGCTGAAGGCCCTATTGTTTTCTTTAGGATTATTAGGGCCCGAGCAACGATGGTGTGAGGACCCTATTGGAATTGCTCCGTTTATTATTATTATTATTATTAGGGCCCGAGCACCGATGGTGTGAGGACCCTATTGGAATTGCTCCGTTTATTAGGGCCCAAGCGAAATTTCGCGCAGGGCCCTCTTGTTCTTCTAAGGATTATTATTATTTTTTTTTTTTTTTTTTTTTTTTTTTTTTTTCCGTCTTCCGGGGCTTTTTGGGGGCCTTAACATGCTCAAAAACTCTTGAAAATTGGCACACACATTGGAATCCGCGGCCATTAGGACGCCGGAGAGGCTGGTACCCGGGCGTGGCAGGGGGGCTCGACAGCGCCCCCTTGAAAAAAGTCTGAAAATTTGGTCCATATATTAAACATGCTTGCACGTATTAGTATGAAACTCGGTACACATATAGACCTCATCGGGCCGAACAACTTTCGCGCTCTAAGTTAATCGCCACGCCAACAGGAAGTCAGCTATTAAGGGTTGTTTGAAAAACGCATGCTCTGGAATTTGATATACTCCTCCTAGACGATTAATCCGATCGCCACCAAACTCGGTCAGCATGAAGTCAAGACACTGATGATTAAAAATTGCCAGGGGATTTTTGATATCTCGAACGGTTTGGCCGTGGCGAGGCAACGAATTTATGGCGAGAAAAAGGAAACAGGAAATGTGTTATAACGTCTTAATACATATATTGATCTTTATGAAACTTCACGAGTGTGTTCGTTATAGGAGTCTGATCACATGGATGTGACTATTGTGAGTCAAAGTTATAGCGCCACCAACTGGCAGCAGGAAGTGTATCACTTTTTGAAATGTTTTGAGATCACCCTCTTATTTTTACCTGATTTGCTTCAAACTTCATCAGTGTAATGTCAATACACAGCAGATGTAGACCTATGACAGGATTTTTGATATTTGAAATATTGTTGCCATGGCAACAGGTCAAACTGTAATAATATTCTTGAGTGTTTTTGAGGCTCTTAACATGCTTCAAATTGCATGAAACTCGACACACACATCAATATTGTCAACCAGTAGACATGGACAAAGCCATAGAAATGGGCGTGGTGGAGGGGCTCAGTAGCGCCACCTTTTGACAAAAGTGGGGGGGTTAGTTTTTCCTACAGTCACCAAACTCGGTACACATATTATTCTCATCAAGCCGGACAATTTTCTAATTTACATTCATTAGCTCCGACCAACAGGAAGTCAGCTATTTTGGTTTGAATGTTAATTTTTTGAAAAAACAGGCTATGAATTTTATACTACTACTCCTACAGGGTTTATCCAATTTACACCAAGGTTTTTTTAACTTGTTGCGAACACATTGAAGTTGTTTAATTGCAAACGGATTTTGGATATCTCAAACGGTTTGGCCGTGGCGAGGCAACGAATTTATGGCGAGAAAAGGGAAACAGGAAATGTGTTATAACGTCTGCATACATTGATTGATGTTTATGAAACTTCAGGAGTGTGTTGGTTGTAGTAGTCTGATCACATGGATGTAACTATTGTGAGTCAAAGTTATAGCGCCACCAAATGGCAGCAAGAAGTGTATCACTTTTAAAATGCTTTGAGATCACCCTCTTATTTTTACCTGATTTGCTTCAAACTTCATCAGTGTAATGTCAATACACAGCAGATGTAGACCTATGACAGGATTTTTGATATTTGAAATATTGTTGCCATGGCAACAGGTCAAACTGTAATAATATTCTTGAGTGTTTTTGAGGCTCTTAACATGCTTCAAATTGCATGAAACTCGACACACACATCAATATTGTCAACCAGTAGACATGGACAAAGCCATAGAAATGGGCGTGGTGGAGGGGCTCAGTAGCGCCACCTTTTGACAAAAGTGGGGGGGTTAGTTTTTCCTACAGTCACCAAACTCGGTACACATATTATTCTCATCAAGCCGGACAATTTTCTAATTTACATTCATTAGCTCCGACCAACAGGAAGTCAGCTATTTTGGTTTGAATGTTAATTTTTTGAAAAAACAGGCTATGAATTTTATACTACTACTCCTACAGGGTTTATCCAATTTACACCAAGCTTTTTTTAACTTGTTGCTAACACATTGAAGTTGTTTAATTGCAAACGGATTTTGGATATCTCAAACGGTTTGGCCGTGGCGAGGCAACGAATTTATGGCAAGAAAAGGGAAACAAAGTGTTATAACTTCTGCATACATTAATTGATTTTGATGAAACTTTGGCTTAGCCTTCGTTGTACAAGGCTGATCACATGGATTTGACTATTGTGATTCAAAGTCATAGCGCCACCAACTGGAAGCAGAAAATGTGTCACTTTCAGCATACATTGAGATCACCCTCTTATTTTTACCTGATTTGCTTCAAAATTCATCAGAATAATGTTAAAACTTGGCACATGTAATCCTTTGAAAATGGGCAGGGAGGAGGGGCTCTATAGCGGCACCTTGTAGTGCAGTAAATGTGGAGTGAATTTGACATAGTCCTTTGATGTTTAACCGTTTTAAGTGCCTATTGCCCGCTGTGCACAGTTGCCCTGAAGCCACCGGGGTGGCGGTGCCACCGGGCTTGGGCCCGCCATCGCTGCTCGCAGCTATATTTCTTCTTCTTCTTCTTCTTCTTCTTCTCCAAAGTGAATCGCATTTTAGAGGGCCTAAATGTGCTCGAAAACTCATGAAACTTTGCACACGCGTCAGAAGTGGTGAAATTTTATGTCTGTTATGGGTTTCGGAATTGGGCGTGGCAAAATGGCTCGACAGCGCCATCTAACGTACAGCCCCGCTCGCTACATAACACTAGGGGTTTGAAATTCGGTACACACATTTATCAGCCCAGTACCTACAAAAAATTCTCTTGGAGCGAAATCCGAAACCAAATAGGAAGTCAGATATTTTGAATTAATTCACCGTTTTTTGCATTTTCCAGACGTTGTACTTTAACAAACTCCTCCTAGAGATTTAATCAGATCAATGTCATTTTTGGTCAGTCTAATCTAAAGGCCTTTGTGACGTTAAATTGCGAAGATCTAGAGTTTTCACTGAAGGGCGTGTCCGTGGCAGCCTGACAAAGTTTGATGTTTTCGCCATGAAAAAGGAAGTTGTTGTAACTCAGACAAACAATGTCGGATCTGCCCCAAACTTCACATGTTTTATTAGAGTCCTGACCTGAAGACATCTTCATAACAATATTCAGTTACAGTCATAGCGCCACCTGCAGGCAACAGGAAATGACATGTTTTACACTGTGATTAACTCCTCATGGAGATTTAACCAGATCAACATCATATGTTGTCAGTCTAATCTTAAGACCGTACCGATGATAAATATCAAAGATCTTGAGTTTTCGGTGAAGGGCGTGTCCGTGGCGGCCTGACAAAGTCTGATGTTTCGCCATGAAAGAGGAAACTGTTGTAACTCAGGCATACTATGTCCGATCTGCTCCAAACTTCACATGTGTGATAAGAGTCCTAGCCTAAAGACGTCTATATGATAATATTCAGTTAGTCATAGCGCCACCTGCTGGCAACAGGAAGTGGCATGCTTTATACTGTAATTCACTACCAGATTCACATTTCATCATGCCACGAAGTACCAGACATGCTAGAAACACATTAAATCATGCAACACTTGGCTGAGTGCTAATGTATGCGATTAACGCCACGAAAGAAACAGGAAGTTGTTGTAACTCAGGCATACAATGTCCGATCTGCTTCAAACTTCACGTGTTCAATGATAGTCCTGGCCTGAAGACATCAACATGGCAAAATTCAGTTACGGTAAAAGCGCCACCTGTTGGCCGCAGGAAGTGTGGCATTTCGAAATGACTTTGGCATAATTCTCCTGTATTCACTCACTTAAATGCATGACGCCCACTGTTCACTGTTTTCCTGAGGCCAACGGGTGGCGGTGAGCCCGGGTGCGAGGGCCCTCTCAACGCTGCTTGCAGCTTTAATTAGGGCCCGAGCACCGATGGTGTGAGGACCCTATTGGAATTGCTCCGTTTATTAGGGCCCAAGCGAATTAGCGCGCAGGGCCCTCTTGTTCTTCTAAGGATTATTAGGGCCCAAGCGAAAATTCGCGCAGGGCCCTCTTGTTCTTCGAAGGATTATTAGGGCCCAAGCGAATTAAGCGCGCAGGGCCCTCTTGTTCTTCTAAGGATTATTATTATTTATTTATTTATTTTTTTTATTATTATTTTTCCGTCTTCTGGGGCTTTTTGGGAGCCTTAACATGCTCAAAAACTCCTGAAAATTTGCACACACATTGGAATCCGCGGCCATTAGGACGCCCCAGAGGCTGGTACCCGGGCGTGGCAGGGGGGCTCGACAGCGCCCCCTTGAAAAAAGTCTGAAAATTTGGTCCATATATTAAACACGCTTGCACGTATTAGTATGAAACTCGGTACACATATAAAACTCATCGGGCCGAACAACTTTCGTACTCTAAGTTAAACACCACGCCAACAGGAAGTCAGCTATTAAGGGTTGTTTGAAAAACGCATGCTCTGGAATTTGATATACTCCTCCTAGACGATTAATCCGATCGCCACCAAACTCGGTCAGCATGAAGTCAAGACACTGATGATTAAAAATTGCCAGGGGATTTTTGATATCTCGAACGGTTTGGCCGTGGCGAGGCAACGAATTTATGGCGAGAAAAAGGAAACAGGAAATGTGTTATAACCTCTGCATACATATATTGATCTTTATGAAACTTCACGAGTGTG
Organism: Ancherythroculter nigrocauda; assembly: GCA_036281575.1. Taxonomy (NCBI): domain Eukaryota; kingdom Metazoa; phylum Chordata; class Actinopteri; order Cypriniformes; family Xenocyprididae; genus Ancherythroculter; species Ancherythroculter nigrocauda. The sequence goes on along the minus strand of VTFQ01000003.1, from coordinate 38,390,618 downwards.
TTGGTTGTAGTAGTCTGATCACATGGATGTGACTATTGTGAGTCAAAGTTATAGCGCCACCAACTGGCAGCAGGAAGTGTATCACTTTTTGAAATGCTTTGAGATCACCCTCTTATTTTTACCTGATTTGCTTCAAACTTCATCAGTGTAATGTCAATACACAGCAGATGTAGACCTATGACAGGATTTTTGATATTTGAAATATTGTTGCCATGGCAACAGGTCAAACTGTAATAATATTCTTGAGTGTTTTTGAGGCTCTTAACATGCTTCAAATTGCATGAAACTCGACACACACATCAATATTGTCAACCAGTAGACATGGACAAAGTCATAGAAATGGGCGTGGTGGAGGGGCTCAGTAGCGCCACCTTTTGACAAAAGTGGGGGTTTAGTTTTTCCTACAGTCACCAAACTCGGTACACATATTATTCTCATCAAGCCGGACAATTTTCTAATTTACATTCATTAGCTCCGACCAACAGGAAGTCGGCTATTTTTGTTTGAATGTTAATTTTTTGAAAAAACAGGCTATGAATTTTATACTACTACTCCTACAGGGTTTATCCAATTTACACCAAGCTTTTTTTAACTTGTTGCTAACACATTGAAGTTGTTTAATTGCAAGCGGATTTTGGATATCTCAAACGGTTTGGCCGTGGCGAGGCAACGAATTTATGGCAAGAAAAGGGAAACAAAGTGTTATAACTTCTGCATACATTAATTGATTTTGATGAAACTTTGGCTTAGTCTTCGTAGTACAAGGCTGATCACATGGATTTGACTATTGTGATTCAAAGTCATAGCGCCACCAACTGGAAGCAGAAAATGTGTCACTTTCAGCATACATTGAGATCACCCTCTTATTTTTACCTGATTTGCTTCAAAATTCATCAGGATAATGTTAAAACTTGGCACATGTAATCCTTTGAAAATGGGCAGGGAGGAGGGGCTCTATAGCGGCACCTTGTAGTGCAGTAAATGTGGAGTGAATTTGACATAGTCCTTTGATGTTTAACCGTTTTAAGTGCCTATTGCCCGCTGTGCACAGTTGCCCTGAAGCCACCGGGGTGGCGGTGCCACCGGGCTTGGGCCCGCCATCGCTGCTCGGAGTCGCAGCTATATTTAGGGCCCGAGCACCGATGGTGTGAGGACCCTATTGGAATTGCTCCGTTTATTATTATTATTATTATTATTATTAGGGCCCGAGAACCGATGGTGTGAGGACCCTATTGGAATTGCTCCGTTTATTATTATTATTATTATTAGGGCCCAAGCGAATTAAGCGCGCAGGGCCCTCTTGTTCTTCTAAGGATTATTATTAGGGCCCAAGCGAATTAAGCGCGCAGGGCCCTCTTGTTCTTCTAAGGATTATTAGGGCCCAAGCGAATTAAGCGCGCAGGGCCCTCTTGTTCTTCTAAGGATTTTTTTTTTTTTTATTTTTTTTTTTTTTCCGTCTTCCGGGGCTTTTTGGGGGCCTTAACATGCTCAAAAACTCTTGAAAATTGGCACACACATTGGAATCCGCGGCCATTAGGACGCCCCAGAGGCTGGTATCCGGGCGTGGCAGGGGGGCTCGACAGCGCCCCCTTGAAAAAAGTCTGAAAATTTGGTCCATATATTAAACACGCTTGCACGTATTAGTATGAAACTCGGTACACATATAGACCTCATCGGGCCGAACAACTTTCGTACTCTAAGTTAAACGCCATGCCAACAGGAAGTCAGCTATTAAGGGTTGTTTGAAAAACGCATGCTCTGGAATTTGATATACTCCTCCTAGACGATTAATCCGATCGCCACCAAACTCGGTCAGCATGAAGTCAAGACACTGATGATTAAAAATTGCCAGGGGATTTTTGATATCTCGAACGGTTTGGCCGTGGCGAGGCAACGAATTTATGGCGAGAAAAAGGAAACAGGAAATGTGTTATAACGTCTGCATACATATATTGATCTTTATGAAACTTCACGAGTGTGTTGGTTGTAGTAGTCTGATCACATGGATGTGACTATTGTGAGTCAAAGTTATAGCGCCACCAACTGGCAGCAGGAAGTGTATCACTTTTTGAAATGCTTTGAGATCACCCTCTTATTTTTACCTGATTTGCTTCAAACTTCATCAATGTAATGGCAATACACAGCAGATGTAGACCTATGACAGGATTTTTGATATTTGAAATATTGTTGCCATGGCAACAGGTCAAACTGTAATAATATTCTTGAGTGTTTTTGAGGCTCTTAACATGCTTCAAATTGCATGAAACTCGACACACACATCAATATTGTCAACCAGTAGACATGGACAAAGCCATAGAAATGGGCGTGGTGGAGGGGCTCAGTAGCGCCACCTTTTGACAAAAGTGGGGGGGTTAGTTTTTCCTACAGTCACCAAACTCGGTACACATATTGTTCTCATCAAGCCGGACAATTTTCTAATTTACATTCATTAGCTCCGACCAACAGGAAGTCGGCTATTTTTGTTTGAATGTTAATTTTTTGAAAAAACAGGCTATGAATTTTATACTACTACTCCTACAGGGTTTATCCAATTTACACCAAGCTTTTTTTAACTTGTTGCTAACACATTGAAGTTGTTTAATTGCAAACGGATTTTGGATACCTCAAACGGTTTGGCCGTGGCGAGGCAACAAATTTATGGCGAGAAAAAGGAAACAGGAAATGTGTTATAACGTCTGCATACATATATTGATCTTTATGAGACTTCACGAGTGTGTTAGTTGTAGTAGTCTGATCACATGGATGTGACTATTGTGAGTCAAAGTTATAGCACCACCAACTGGCAGCAGGAAGTGTATCACTTTTTGAAATGCTTTGAGATCACCCTCTTATTTTTACCTGATTTGCTTCAAACTTCATCAGTGTAATGTCAATACACAGCAGATGTAGACCTATGACAGGATTTTTGATATTTGAAATATTGTTGCCATGGCAACAGGTCAAACTGTAATAATATTCTTGAGTGTTTTTGAGGCTCTTAACATGCTTCAAATTGCATGAAACTCGACACACACATCAATATTGTCAACCAGTAGACATGGACAAAGCCATAGAAATGGGCGTGGTGAAGGGGCTCAGTAGCGCCACCTTTTGTCAAAAGTGGGGGGGTTAGTTTTTCCTACAGTCACCAAACTCGGTACACATATTGTTCTCATCAAGCTGGACAATTTTCTAATTTACATTCATTAGCTCCAACCAACCGGAAGTCGGCTATTTTTGTTTGAATGTTAATTTTTTGAAAAAACAGGCTATGAATTTTATACTACTACTCCTACAGGGTTTATCCAATTTACACCAAGCTTTTTTTAACTTGTTGCTAACACATTGAAGTTGTTTAATTGCAAACGGATTTTGGATATCTCAAACGGTTTGGCCGTGGCGAGGCAACGAATTTATGGCAAGAAAAGGGAAACAAAGTGTTATAACTTCTGCATACATTAATTGATTTTGATGAAACTTTGGCTTAGTCTTCGTTGTACAAGGCTGATCACATGGATTTGACTATTGTGATTCAAAGTCATAGCGCCACCAACTGGAAGCAGAAAATGTGTCACTTTCAGCATACATTGAGATCACCCTCTTATTTTTACCTGATTTGCTTCAAAATTCATCAGAATAATGTTAAAACTTGGCACATGTAATCCTTTGAAAATGGGCAGGGAGGAGGGGCTCTATAGCGGCACCTTGTAGTGCAGTAAATGTGGAGTGAATTTGACATAGTCCTTTGATGTTTAACCATTTTAAGTGCCTATTGCCCGCTGTGCACAGTTGCCCTGAAGCCACCGGGGTGGCGGTGCCACCGGGCTTGGGCCCGCCATCGCTGCTCGCAGCTATATTTATTATTATTTTTTTTTTTTTTTTCCCGTCTTCCGGGGCTTTTTGGGGGCCTTAACATGCTCAAAAACTCTTGAAAATTGGCACACACATTGGAATCCGCGGCCATTAGGACGCCCCAGAGGCTGGTATCCGGGCGTGGCAGGGGGGCTCGACAGCGCCCCCTTGAAAAAAGTCTGAAAATTTGGTCCATATATTAAACACGCTTGCAGATATTAGTATGAAACTCGGTACACATATAGACCTCATCGGGCCGAACAACTTTCGTACTCTAAGTTAAACGCCACGCCAACAGGAAGTCAGCTATTAAGGGTTGTTTGAAAAACGCATGCTCTGGAATTTGATATACTCCTCCTAGACGATTAATCCGATCGCCACCAAACTCGGTCAGCATGAAGTCAAGACACTGATGATTAAAAATTGCCAGGGGATTTTTGATATCTCGAACGGTTTGGCCGTGGCGAGGCAACGAATTTATGGCGAGAAAAAGGAAACAGGAAATGTGTTATAACGTCTGCATACATATATTGATCTTTATGAAACTTCACGAGTGTGTTGGTTGTAGTAGTCTGATCACATGGATGTGACTATTGTGAGTCAAAGTTATAGCGCCACCAACTGGCAGCAGGAAGTGTATCACTTTTTGAAATGCTTTGAGATCAACCTCTTATTTTTACCTGATTTGCTTCAAACTTCATCAATGTAATGGCAATACACAGCAGATGTAGACCTATGACAGGATTTTTGATATTTGAAATATTGTTGCCATGGCGACAGGTCAAACTGTAATAATATTCTTGAGTGTTTTTGAGGCTCTTAACATGCTTCAAATTGCATGAAACTCGACACACACATCAATATTGTCAACCAGTAGACATGGACAAAGCCATAGAAATGGGCGTGGTGGAGGGGCTCAGTAGCGCCACCTTTTGACAAAAGTGGGGGGGTTAGTTTTTCCTACAGTCACCAAACTCGGTACACATATTGTTCTCATCAAGCCGGACAATTTTCTAATTTACATTCATTAGCTCCGACCAACAGGAAGTCGGCTATTTTTGTTTGAATGTTAATTTTTTGAAAAAACAGGCTATGAATTTTATACTACTACTCCTACAGGGTTTATCCAATTTACACCAAGCTTTTTTTAACTTGTTGCTAACACATTGAAGTTGTTTAATTGCAAACGGATTTTGGATACCTCAAACGGTTTGGCCGTGGCGAGGCAACAAATTTATGGCGAGAAAAAGGAAACAGGAAATGTGTTATAACGTCTGCATACATATATTGATCTTTATGAAACTTCACGAGTGTGTTGGTTGTAGTAGTCTGATCACATGGATGTGACTATTGTGAGTCAAAGTTATAGCACCACCAACTGGCAGCAGGAAGTGTATCACTTTTTGAAATGCTTTGAGATCACCCTCTTATTTTTACCTGATTTCCTTCAAACTTCATCAGTGTAATGTCAATACACAGCAGATGTAGACCTATGACAGGATTTTTGATATTTGAAATATTGTTGCCATGGCAACAGGTCAAACTGTAATAATATTCTTGAGTGTTTTTGAGGCTCTTAACATGCTTCAAATTGCATGAAACTCGACACACACATCAATATTGTCAACCAGTAGACATGGACAAAGCCATAGAAATGGGCGTGGTGAAGGGGCTCAGTAGCGCCACCTTTTGTCAAAAGTGGGGGGGTTAGTTTTTCCTACAGTCACCAAACTCGGTACACATATTGTACTCATCAAGCTGGACAATTTTCTAATTTACATTCATTAGCTCCGACCAACAGGAAGTCGGCTATTTTTGTTTGAATGTTAATTTTTTGAAAAAACAGGCTATGAATTTATACTACTACTCCTACAGGGTTTATCCAATTTACACCAAGCTTTTTTTAACTTGTTGCTAACACATTGAAGTTGTTTAATTGCAAACGGATTTTGGATATCTCAAACGGTTTGGCCGTGGCGAGGCAACAAATTTATGGCAAGAAAAGGGAAACAAAGTGTTATAACTTCTGCATACATTAATTGATTTTGATGAAACTTTGGCTTAGTCTTCGTTGTACAAGGCTGATCACATGGATTTGACCATTGTGATTCAAAGTCATAGCGCCACCAACTGGAAGCAGAAAATGTGTCACTTTCAGCATACATTGAGATCACCCTCTTATTTTTACCTGATTTGCTTCAAAATTCATCAGAATAATGTTAAAACTTGGCACATGTAATCCTTTGAAAATGGGCAGGGAGGAGGGGCTCTATAGCGGCACCTTGTAGTGCAGTAAATGTGGAGTGAATTTGACATAGATTAAAGACGATTAATCCGATCGCCACCAAACTCGGTCAGCATGAAGTCAAGACACTGATGATTAAAAATTGCCAGGGGATTTTTGATATCTCGAACGGTTTGGCCGTGGCGAGGCAACGAATTTATGGCGAGAAAAAGGAAACAGGAAATGTGTTATAACGTCTGCATACATATATTGATCTTTATGAAACTTCACGAGTGTGTTGGTTGTAGTAGTCTGATCACATGGATGTGACTATTGTGAGTCAAAGTTATAGCACCACCAACTGGCAGCAGGAAGTGTATCACTTTTTGAAATGCTTTGAGATCACTCTCTTATTTTTACCTGATTTGCTTCAAACTTCATCAATGTAATGGCAATACACAGCAGATGTAGACCTATGACAGGATTTTTGATATTTGAAATATTGTTGCCATGGCAACAGGTCAAACTGTAATAATATTCTTGAGTGTTTTTGAGGCTCTTAACATGCTTCAAATTGCATGAAACTCGACACACACATCAATATTGTCAACCAGTAGACATGGACAAAGCCATAGAAATGGGCGTGGTGGAGGGGCTCACCTTTTGACAAAAGTGTGGGGGTTAGTTTTTCCTACAGTCACCAAACTCGGTACACATATTGATCTCATCAAGCCGGACAATTTTCTAATTTACATTCATTAGCTCTGACCAACAGGAAGTTGGCTATTTTTGTTTGAATGTTAATTTTTTGAAAAAACAGGCTATGAATTTTATACTACTACTCCTACAGGGTTTATCCAATTTACACCAAGCTTTTTTTAACTTGTTGCTAACACATTGAAGTTGTTTAATTGCAAACGGATTTTAGATATCTCAAACGGTTTGGCCGTGGCGAGGCAACGAATTTATGGCAAGAAAAGGGAAACAAAGTGTTATAACTTCTGCATACATTAATTGATTTTGATGAAACTTTGGCTTAGTCTTCGTTGTACAAGGCTGATCACATGGATTTGACTATTGTGATTCAAAGTCATAGCGCCACCAACTGGAAGCAGAAAATGTGTCACTTTCAGCATACATTGAGATCACCCTCTTATTTTTACCTGATTTGCTTCAAAATTCATCAGAATAATGTTAAAACTTGGCACATGTAATCCTTTGAAAATGGGCAGGGAGGAGGGGCTCTATAGCGGCACCTTGTAGTGCAGTAAATGTGGAGTGAATTTGACATAGTCCTTTGATGTTTAACCGTTTTAAGTGCCTATTGCCCGCTGTGCACAGTTGCCCTGAAGCCACCGGGCTTGGGCCCGCCATCGCTGCTCGCAGCTATATATATATATATATATTTTTTTTTTTTTTCCGTCTTCCGGGGCTTTTTGGGGGCCTTAACATGCTCAAAAACTTTTGAAAATTGGCACACACATTGGAATCCGCGGCCATTAGGACGCCGCAGAGGCTGGTACCCGGGCGTGGCAGGGGGGCTCGTCAGCGCCCCCTTGAAAAAAGTCTGAAAATTTGGTCCATATATTAAACGCGCTTGCACGTATTAGTATGAAACTCGGTACACATATAGACCTCATCGGGACGAACAACTTTCGTGCTCTAAGTTAAACGCCACGCCAACAGGAAGTCAGCTATTAAGGGTTGTTTGAAAAACGCATGCTCTGGAGTTTGATATACTCCTCCTAGACGATTAATCCGATCGCCACCAAACTCGGTCAGCATGAAGTCAAGACACTGATGATTAAAAATTGCCAGGGGATTTTTGATATCTCGAACGGTTTGGCCGTGGCGAGGCAACGAATTTATGGTGAGAAAAAGGAAACAGGAAATGTGTTATAACGTCTGCATACATATATTGATCTTTATGAAACTTCACGAGTGTGTTGGTTGTAGTAGTCTGATCACATGGATGTGACTATTGTGAGTCAAAGTTATAGCGCCACCAACTGGCAGCAGGAAGTGTATCACTTTTTGAAATGCTTTGAGATCACCCTCTTATTTTTACCTGATTTGCTTCAAACTTCATCAGTGTAATGTCAATACACAGCAGATGTAGACCTATGACAGGATTTTTGATATTTGAAATATTGTTGCCATGGCAACAGGTCAAACTGTAATAATATTGTTGAGTGTTTTTGAGGCTCTTAACATGCTTCAAATTGCATGAAACTCGATACACACATCAATATTGTCAACCAGTAGACATGGACAAAGCCATAGAAATGGGCGTGGTGGAGGGGCTCAGTAGCGCCACCTTTTGACAAAAGTGGGGGGGTTAGTTTTTCCTACAGTCACCAAACTCGGTACACATATTGTTCTCATCAAGCCAGACAATTTTCTAATTTACATTCATTAGCTCCGACCTACAGGAAGTCGGCTATTTTTGTTTGAATGTTAATTTTTTGAAAAAACAGGCTATGAATTTTATACTACTACTCCTACAGGGTTTATCCAATTTACACCAAGCTTTTTTTAACTTGTTGCTAACACATTGAAGTTGTTTAATTGCAAACGGATTTTGGATATCTCAAACGGTTTGGCCGTGGCGAGGCAACGAATTTATGGCAAGAAAAGGGAAACAAAGTGTTATAACTTCTGCATACATTAATTGATTTTGATGAAACTTTGGCTTAGTCTTCGTTGTACAAGGCTGATCACATGGATTTGAATATTGTGATTCAACGTCATAGCGCCACCAACTGAAAGCAGAAAATGTGTCACTTTCAGCATACATTGATATCACCATCTTATTTTTACCTGATTTGCTTCAAAATTCATCAGAATAATGTTAAAACTTGGCACATGTAATCCTTTGAAAATGGGCAGGGAAGAGGGGCTCTATAGCGGCACCTTGTAGTGCAGTAAATGTGGAGTGAATTTGACATAGTCCTTTGATGTTTAACCGTTTTAAGTGCCTATTGCCCGCCGTGCACAGTTGCCCTGAAGCCACCGGGGTGGCGGTGCCACCGGGCTTGGGCCCGCCATCGCTGCTCGCAGCTATATTTAGGGCCCAAGCGAATTAAGCGCGCAGGGCCCTCTTGTTCTTCTAAGGATTATTATTAGGGCCCAAGCGAATTAAGCGCGCAGGGCCCTCTTGTTCTTCTAAGGATTTTTTTTTTTTTTTTTTTTTTTTTTTTTTTGTCTTTCGGGGCTTTTTGGGGGCCTTAACATGCTCAAAAACTCTTGAAAATTGGCACACACATTGGAATCCGCGGCCATTAGGACGCCCCAGAGGCTGGTATCCGGGCGTGGCAGGGGGGCTCGACAGCGCCCCCTTGAAAAAAGTCTGAAAATTTGGTCCATATATTAAACACGCTTGCACGTATTAGTATGAAACTCGGTACACATATAGACCTCATCGGGCCGAACAACTTTCGTACTCTAAGTTAAACGCCACGCCAACAGGAAGTCAGCTATTAAGGGTTGTTTGAAAAACGCATGCTCTGGAATTTGATATACTCCTCCTAGACGATTAATCCGATCGCCACCAAACTCGGTCAGCATGAAGTCAAGACACTGATGATTAAAAATTGCCAGGGGATTTTTGATATCTCGAACGGTTTGGCCGTGGCGAGGCAACGAATTTATGGCGAGAAAAAGGAAACAGGAAATGTGTTATAACGTCTGCATACATATATTGATCTTTATGAAACTTCACGAGTGTGTTGGTTGTAGTAGTCTGATCACATGGATGTGACTATTGTGAGTCAAAGTTATAGCGCCACCAACTGGCAGCAGGAAGTGTATCACTTTTTGAAATGCTTTGAGATCACCCTCTTATTTTTACCTGATTTGCTTCAAACTTCATCAATGTAATGGCAATACACAGCAGATGTAGACCTATGACAGGATTTTTGATATTTGAAATATTGTTGCCATGGCAACAGGTCAAACTGTAATAATATTCTTGAGTGTTTTTGAGGCTCTTAACATGCTTCAAATTGCATGAAACTCGACACACACATCAATATTGTCAACCAGTAGACATGGACAAAGCCATAGAAATGGGCGTGGTGGAGGGGCTCAGTAGCGCCACCTTTTGACAAAAGTGGGGGGGTTAGTTTTTCCTACAGTCACCAAACTCGGTACACATATTGTTCTCATCAAGCCGGACAATTTTCTAATTTACATTCATTAGCTCCGACCAACAGGAAGTCGGCTATTTTTGTTTGAATGTTAATTTTTTGAAAAAACAGGCTATGAATTTTATACTACTACTCCTACAGGGTTTATCCAATTTACACCAAGCTTTTTTTAACTTGTTGCTAACACATTGAAGTTGTTTAATTGCAAACGGATTTTGGATACCTCAAACGGTTTGGCCGTGGCGAGGCAACAAATTTATGGCGAGAAAAAGGAAACAGGAAATGTGTTATAACGTCTGCATACATATATTGATCTTTATGAAACTTCACGAGTGTGTTGGTTGTAGTAGTCTGATCACATGGATGTGACTATTGTGAGTCAAAGTTATAGCACCACCAACTGGCAGCAGGAAGTGTATCACTTTTTGAAATGCTTTGAGATCACCCTCTTATTTTTACCTGATTTCCTTCAAACTTCATCAGTGTAATGTCAATACACAGCAGATGTAGACCTATGACAGGATTTTTGATATTTGAAATATTGTTGCCATGGCAACAGGTCAAACTGTAATAATATTCTTGAGTGTTTTTGAGGCTCTTAACATGCTTCAAATTGCATGAAACTCGACACACACATCAATATTGTCAACCAGTAGACATGGACAAAGCCATAGAAATGGGCGTGGTGGAGGGGCTCACCTTTTGACAAAAGTGTGGGGGTTAGTTTTTCCTACAGTCACCAAACTCGGTACACATATTGATCTCATCAAGCCGGACAATTTTCTAATTTACATTCATTAGCTCTGACCAACAGGAAGTTGGCTATTTTTGTTTGAATGTTAATTTTTTGAAAAAACAGGCTATGAATTTTATACTACTACTCCTACAGGGTTTATCCAATTTACACCAAGCTTTTTTTAACTTGTTGCTAACACATTGAAGTTGTTTAATTGCAAACGGATTTTAGATATCTCAAACGGTTTGGCCGTGGCGAGGCAACGAATTTATGGCAAGAAAAGGGAAACAAAGTGTTATAACTTCTGCATACATTAATTGATTTTGATGAAACTTTGGCTTAGTCTTCGTTGTACAAGGCTGATCACATGGATTTGACTATTGTGATTCAAAGTCATAGCGCCACCAACTGGAAGCAGAAAATGTGTCACTTTCAGCATACATTGAGATCACCCTCTTATTTTTACCTGATTTGCTTCAAAATTCATCAGAATAATGTTAAAACTTGGCACATGTAATCCTTTGAAAATGGGCAGGGAGGAGGGGCTCTATAGCGGCACCTTGTAGTGCAGTAAATGTGGAGTGAATTTGACATAGTCCTTTGATGTTTAACCGTTTTAAGTGCCTATTGCCCGCTGTGCACAGTTGCCCTGAAGCCACCGGGGTGGCTGTGCCACCGGGCTTGGGCCCGCCATCGCTGCTCGCAGCTATATTTAGGGCCCAAGCGAAAATTCGCGCAGGGCCCTCTTGTTCTTCTAAGGATTATTAGGGCCCAAGCGAATTAAGCGCGCAGGGCCCTCTTGTTCTTCTAAGGATTATTAGGGCCCAAGCGAATTAAGCGCGCAGGGCCCTCTTGTTCTTCTAAGGATTATTAGGGCCCAAGCGAAAATTCGCGCAGGGCCCTCTTGTTCTTCTAAGGATTATTATTATTATTTTTTTTATTTTTTTTTTTATTTTTTTTTTTTTTCCGTCTTCCGGGGCTTTTTGGGGGCCTTAACATGCTCAAAAACTCTTGAAAATTGGCACACACATTGGAATCCGCGGCCATTAGGACGCCGGAGAGGCTGGTACCCGGGCGTGGCAGGGGGGCTCGACAGCGCCCCCTTGAAAAAAGTCTGAAAATTTGGTCCATATATTAAACATGCTTGCACGTATTAGTATGAAACTCGGTACACATATAGACCTCATCGGGCCGAACAACTTTCGCGCTCTAAGTTAATCGCCACGCCAACAGGAAGTCAGCTATTAAGGGTTGTTTGAAAAACGCATGCTCTGGAATTTGATATACTCCTCCTAGACGATTAATCCGATCGCCACCAAACTCGGTCAGCATGAAGTCAAGACACTGATGATTAAAAATTGCCAGGGGATTTTTGATATCTCGAACGGTTTGGCCGTGGCGAGGCAACGAATTTATGGCGAGAAAAAGGAAACAGGAAATGTGTTATAACGTCTTAATACATATATTGATCTTTATGAAACTTCACGAGTGTGTTCGTTATAGGAGTCTGATCACATGGATGTGACTATTGTGAGTCAAAGTTATAGCGCCACCAACTGGCAGCAGGAAGTGTATCACTTTTTGAAATGTTTTGAGATCACCCTCTTATTTTTACCTGATTTGCTTCAAACTTCATCAGTGTAATGGCAATACACAGCAGATGTAGACCTATGACAGGATTTTTGATATTTGAAATATTGTTGCCATGGCAACAGGTCAAACTGTAATAATATTCTTGAGTGTTTTTGAGGCTCTTAACATGCTTCAAATTGCATGAAACTCGACACACACATCAATATTGTCAACCAGTAGACATGGACAAAGCCATAGAAATGGGCGTGGTGGAGGGGCTCAGTAGCGCCACCTTTTGACAAAAGTGGGGGGGTTAGTTTTTCCTACAGTCACCAAACTCGGTACACATATTATTCTCATCAAGCCGGACAATTTTCTAATTTACATTCATTAGCTCCGACCAACAGGAAGTCAGCTATTTTGGTTTGAATGTTAATTTTTTGAAAAAACAGGCTATGAATTTTATACTACTACTCCTACAGGGTTTATCCAATTTACACCAAGCTTTTTTTAACTTGTTGCGAACACATTGAAGTTGTTTAATTGCAAACGGATTTTGGATATCTCAAACGGTTTGGCCGTGGCGAGGCAACGAATTTATGGCGAGAAAAGGGAAACAGGAAATGTGTTATAACTTCTGCATACATTGATTGATGTTTATGAAACTTCAGGAGTGTGTTGGTTGTAGTAGTCTGATCACATGGATGTAACTATTGTGAGTCAAAGTTATAGCGCCACCAAATGGCAGCAAGAAGTGTATCACTTTTAAAATGCTTTGAGATCACCCTCTTATTTTTACCTGATTTGCTTCAAACTTCATCAGTGTAATGTCAATACACAGCAGATGTAGACCTATGACAGGATTTTTGATATTTGAAATATTGTTGCCATGGCAACAGGTCAAACTGTAATAATATTCTTGAGTGTTTTTGAGGCTCTTAACATGCTTCAAATTGCATGAAACTCGACACACACATCAATATTGTCAACCAGTAGACATGGACAAAGCCATAGAAATGGGCGTGGTGGAGGGGCTCAGTAGCGCCACCTTTTGACAAAAGTGGGGGGGTTAGTTTTTCCTACAGTCACCAAACTCGGTACACATATTGTTCTCATCAAGCCGGACAATTTTCTAATTTACATTCATTAGCTCCGACCAACAGGAAGTCGGCTATTTTTGTTTGAATGTTAATTTTTTGAAAAAACAGGCTATGAATTTTATACTACTACTCCTACAGGGTTTATCCAATTTACACCAAGCTTTTTTTAACTTGTTGCTAACACATTGAAGTTGTTTAATTGCAAACGGATTTTGGATATCTCAAACGGTTTAGCCGTGGCGAGGCAACGAATTTATGGCAAGAAAAGGGAAACAAAGTGTTCTAACTTCTGCATACATTAATTGATTTTGATGAAACTTTGGCTTAGTCTTCGTAGTACAAGGCTGATCACATGGATTTGACTATTGTGATTCAAAGTCATAGCGCCACCAACTGGAAGCAGAAAATGTGTCACTTTCAGCATACATTGAGATCACCCTCTTATTTTTACCTGATTTGCTTCAAAATTCATCAGAATAATGTTAAAACTTGGCACATGTAATCCTTTGAAAATGGGCAGGGAGGAGGGGCTCTATAGCGGCACCTTGTAGTGCAGTAAATGTGGAGTGAATTTGACATAGTCCATTGATGTTTAACCGTTTTAAGTGCCTATTGCCCGCTGTGCACAGTTGCCCTGAAGCCACCGGGGTGGCGGTGCCACCGGGCTTGGGCCCGCCATCGCTGCTCGCAGCTATATTTATTATTATTTATTTTATTTTTTTTTAAATTATTTTTCCGTCTTCTGGGGCTTTTTGGGAGCCTTAACATGCTCAAAAACTCCTGAAAATTTGCACACACATTGGAATCCGCGGCCATTAGGACGCCGCAGAGGCTGGTACCCGGGCGTGGCAGGGGGGCTCGACAGCGCCCCCTTGAAAAAAGTCTGAAAATTTGGTCCATATATTAAACACGCTTGCACGTATTAGTATGAAACTCGGTACACATATAGAACTCATCGGGCCGAACAACTTTCGTACTCTAAGTTAAACACCACGCCAACAGGAAGTCAGCTATTAAGGGTTGTTTGAAAAACGCATGCTCTGGAATTTGATATACTCCTCCTAGACGATTAATCCGATCGCCACCAAACTCGGTCAGCATGAAGTCAAGACACTGATGATTAAAAATTGCCAGGGGATTTTTGATATCTCGAACGGTTTGGCCGTGGCGAGGCAACAAATTTATGGCGAGAAAAAGGAAACAGGAAATGTGTTATAACGTCTGCATACATATATTGATCTTTATGAAACTTCACGAGTGTGTTCGATATAGGAGTCTGATCACATGGATGTGACTATTGTGAGTCAAAGTTATAGCGCCACCAACTGGCAGCAGGAAGTGTATCACTTTTTTAAATGTTTTGAGATCACCCTCTTATTTTTACCTGATTTGCTTCAAACTTCATCAGTGTAATGTCAATACACAGCAGATGTAGACCTATGACAGGATTTTTGATATTTGAAATATTGTTGCCATGGCAACAGGTCAAACTGTAATAATATTCTTGAGTGTTTTTGAGGCTCTTAACATGCTTCAAATTGCATGAAACTCGACACACACATCAATATTGTCAACCAGTAGACATGGACAAAGCCATAGAAATGGGCGTGGTGGAGGGGCTCAGTAGCGCCACCTTTTGACAAAAGTTGGGGGGTTAGTTTTTCCTACAGTCACCAAACTCGGTACTCTTATTGGTCTCATCAAGCCGGACAATTTTCTAATTTACATTCATTAGCTCCGACCAACAGGAAGTCAGCTATTTTGGTTTGAATGTTAATTTTTTGAAAAAACAGGCTATGAATTTTATACTACTACTCCTACAGGGTTTATCCAAATTACACCATGCTTTTTTTAACTTGTTGCTAACACATTGAAGTTGTTTGATTGCAAACAGATTTTTGATATCTCGAACGGTTTGGCCGTGGCGAGGCAACGAATTTATGGCGAGAAAAAGGAAACAGGAAATGTGTTATAACGTCTGCATACATATATTGATCTATATGAAACTTCACGAGTGTGTTGGTTGTAGTAGTCTGATCACATGGATGTGACTATTGTGAGTCAAAGTTATAGCGCCACCAACTGGCAGCAGGAAGTGTATCACTTTTTGAAATGCTTTGAGGTCACCCTCTTATTTTTACCTGATTTGCTTCAAACTTCATCAGTGTAATGT
This sequence comes from Ancherythroculter nigrocauda, assembly GCA_036281575.1. Classification (NCBI taxonomy): domain Eukaryota; kingdom Metazoa; phylum Chordata; class Actinopteri; order Cypriniformes; family Xenocyprididae; genus Ancherythroculter; species Ancherythroculter nigrocauda. The sequence goes on along the minus strand of VTFQ01000003.1, from coordinate 38,374,813 downwards.
CAATACACAGCAGATGTAGACCTATGACAGGATTTTTGATATTTGAAATATTGTTGCCATGGCAACACGTCAAACTTTAATAATATTCTTGAGTGTTTTTGAGGCTCTTAACATCCTTCAAATTGCATGAAACTCGATACACACATCAATATTGTCAACCAGTAGACATGGACAAAGCCATAGAAATGGGCATGGTGGAGGGGCTCAGTAGCGCCACCTTTTGACAAAAGTGGGGGGGTTAGTACTTCCTACAGTCACCAAACTCGGTACACATATTGTTCTCATCAAGCCGGACAATTTTCTAATTTACATTCATTAGCTCTGACAAACAGGAAGTCAGCTATTTTGGTTTGAATGTAAATTTTTTGAAAAAACAGGCCTTGAATTTAATACTACTACTCCAACAGGATTTATACAATTTACACCAAACTTTTTTAACTTGGTGCTAACACATTGAAGTTGTTTAATTGCAAACGGATTTTGGATATCTCAAATGGTTTGGCCGTGGCGAGGCAACGAATTTATAGCAAGAAAAGGGAAACAAAGTGTTATAACTTCTGCATACATTAATTGATTTTGATTAATCTTCTGCTGAGTGTTCGTTGTACAAGGCTGATTACATAGATGTGACTATTGTGAGTCAAAGTTATAGCGCCACCAACTGGCAGCAGGAAATGTGTCACTTTCAGCATACATTGAGATCACCCTCTTATTTTTACCTGATTTGCTTCAAAATTCATCAGAATAATGTTAAAACTTGGCACATGTAATACTTTGAAAATGGGCAGGGAGGAGGGGCTCTATAGCGGCACCTTGTAGTGCAGTAAATGTGGAGTGAATTTGACATAGCCCTTTGATGTTTAACCGTTTTAAATGCCTATTGCCCGCTGTGCACAGTTGCCCTGAAGCCACCGCGGTGGCGGTGCCACCGGGCTTGGGCCCGCCATCGCTGCTCGTTCTTCTTCTTCTTCTTCTTCTTCTCCAAAGTGAATCGCATTTGAGAGGGCCTAAACGTGCTCGAAAACTCACAAAACTTTGCACACGCGTCAGAAGTGGTGAAAATTTACATCTGTTATGGGTTTCGGAATTGGGCGGGGCAAAATGGCTCGATAGCGCCATCTAACGTACAGCCCCGCTCGCTACATTTCACTAGGGTTTTGAAATTCGGTACACACATTTATCAGCCCAGTACCTACTAAAAATTCTCTTGGTGCGAAATCCGAAACCGAACAGGAAGTCAGATATTTTGAATTAATTCACCGTTTTTTGCATTTTCCAGACGTTGTACTTTAACGAACTCCTCCTAGAGATTTAATCAGATCAGTGTTATTTTTGGTCAGTCTAATCTAAAGGCCTTTGTGACGTTAAATTGCGAAGATTTAGAGTTTTCAACAAAGGGCGTGTTCGTGGCGGCCTGACAAAGTTTGATGTTTTCGCCATGTAAAAAAGGAAGTTGTTGTAACTCAGACAAATGTCGGATCTGCCCCAAACTTCACATGTTTTATTAGAGTCCTGACCTGAAGACATCTTCATAACAATATTCAGTTACAGTCATAGCGCCACCTGCAGGCAACAGGAAATGACATGTTTTACACTGTGATTAACTCCTCATAGAGATTTAACCAGATCAACATCAAATGTTGTCAGTCTAATCTCAAGACCTTAGCAGTGATAAATAGCAAAGATCTTGAGTTTTCACTGAAGGGCGTGTCTGTGGCGGCCTGACAAAGTCTGATGTTTCGCCATGAAAGAGGAAGCTGCTGTAACTCAGGCATACAATGTCCGATCTGCTCCAAACTTCACATGTGTGATAAGAGTCCTGGCCTAAAGACATCTATATGACAATATTTAGTTAGTCATAGCGCCACCTGCTGGCAACAGGAAATGGCATGCTTCACAATGTAATTCACTACCAGATTCAAATTTCATTATGCCACGAAGTACCAAACATGCTAGAGACACGTTAAATCATGCAACACTTGGCTGAGTGCTAATTTATGCGATTAACCCCCGAAAGAAACAGGAAGTTGTTGTAACTCAGGCATACAATGTCTGATCTGCTCCAAACTTCACATGTTCAATAAAAGTCCTGGCCTGAAGACATCAACATGGCAAAATTCAGTTACGGTCAATGTGCCACCTGTTGGCAGCAGGAAGTGTGGCATTTCGAAATGACTTTGGCCATAATTCTCCTGTATTCACTCGCTTACATGCATGTCGTCCACTGTTCACTGTTTTCCTAAGGCCAACGGGTGGCGGTGAGCCCGGGTGCGAGGGCCCTTTCATCGCTGCTTGCAGCTTTAATTATTAGGGCCTGAGCACCGATGGTGTGAGGACCCTATTGGAATTGCTCCGTTTATTATTAGGGGCCAAGCACCGAAGGTGCTTAGGCACCTATTGTTATTGTTGGCGTTCCGTACGCTTATTAGGGGCCAAGCACCGAATGTGCGGAGGCACCTATTGTATCCGTTGGCGTTCTTTTTTTTTTTTTAGGGGCCAAGCACCGAAGGTGCTTAGGCACCTATTGTTATTGTTGGCGTTCCGTACGCTTATTAGGGGCCAAGCACCGAAGGTGCTTAGGCACCTATTGTTATTGTTGGTGTTCCGTATGCTTATTAGGGGCCAAGCACCGAAGGTGCGGAGGCACCTATTGTTATTGTTGGCGTTCTTTTTATTCTTCTTCTTCTTCTTCTTCCGCTCTTGAAGTCTATGGCAGCCCATAGAACCGCTTGCGGGAAAGTTTCCTCAAATCGTTTTTGATAAACACGCGAACAAATTGTACGAAGTGCTTGCGAAAATAGACATAAGGCTGTATCTCCGCAACGCTTTATCGTATTCAGACCAAACTTGGTACATGTCATCACAAGCATGACCTGAGGCAACATGCAGCGTTTCTGCGCAGCGCCACCTAGTGGTGCGGAGATATGAAAAATTTATGTTTTTGCTTATAACTTCTGATGGGTTTGTCCAAAAATCATAAATTTGGTCTAGTTGGATTTGGGGCATCATGTCGAGTCGAATGATATCCAATTTTCCCATATCGGACATTTTGGCTGTCGGCCATTTTGAATTTTGTGCTAAAATGCTGTATTTTACGAACGCATTAGCGTATCATTATGAAACTCGGTATGGGTCATCAGCACAATGCCCTGAAGAAGCCTAAGAAGTTTCGGACCAGCGCCACCTTGTGGTCAAAAGGTATAACAAAATTTACAAAAATGCTAATAACTTTTGACAATGTTAACCAATTGGAATGAAACTGGTCTCAGTAGATTCTGTGGGTCATGCCGAGAAAATAGATATCAAATTTGCCATAGTTAGCTGAACTTCCTGTCCGCTGTATTGTTTTTCTTTAAAAACCTACTTTTTCGAACTCCTCCTAGACCGTTGCTCCGATTTTCACCAATATCGAACCGTATCATCTTCAGACCATGTCGACAAAAAGTTATGGATTTCAAGTCGATAAGTCAAACCGTTTTCGTATACCAGAGCAACGAATTTGAGGTATGATGCAAAAACGACTCTTGAAGCTGTATCTCTGCAATGCTTTATCATATTCAGACCAAACTTGGTACGTGTAATCACAATCATGACCTGAGGCATCATACAGTGTTTCGGCGAAGCGCCACCTACGGGAGTGGAGATATGAAAAATGGCTTTTTTTGCTTATAACTTCTGATGGGTTTGACCAAAATTCATAAATTTGATATGGGTCATCAGGACAATGCCCTGAAGGAGCCTGAGAAGTTCCAGACCAGCGCCACCTTGTGGTCAAAAGTTATAACAAAATTGACAAAAATGCTAATATTTTTTTTTTCTAATTGCTCACTGCTGCTGTTGGTCTGATGCTCCCAGCCATGTTGGCTGGCTTCTTGTGCCGTTTTTGTGCTTGGCCCCGTAATTGCTGCTTGCAGCTATATTTATTAGGGGCCAAGCACCGAAGGTGCGGAGGCACCTATTGTTTCCGTTAGTTTTCTTATTATTATTATTAGGGGCCAAGCACCGAAGGTGCGGAGGCACCTATTGTTTCCGTTAGTTTTCTTATTATTAGGGGCCAAGCACCGAAGGTGCGTAGGCACCTATTGTATCTGTTGGCGTTCTTTTTCTTTTTAATTAGGGGCCAAGCACCGAAGGTGCTTAGGCACCTATTGTTATTGTAGGCGTTCCGTACGCTTATTCTTCTTCTTCTTCTTCTTCTTCCGCTCTTGAAGTCTATGGCAGCCCATAGAACCGCTTGCGGGAAAGTTGTGAAATTTGGCACACAGTTAGAGGACAGTCTGACCTTTGACCCTAGCAAATTTGGAGTCTCTAACTCAATCCCTCTAGCTCCACCAGCTGTCCAAAGTTGCACTTATGTTTATGTTAATAACTTTTGAACCGTAAAGGCTAGAAACAAAATTTTTTCCTCTGATTCCTTGGCTCAGGACGAATCGATTGCACCCTATGACGTCATTTTCCGTCATTAAAAATTTTTCCGCAATTTTGAATTTTCTGAAAAACATACTTTTTCGAACTCCTCCTAGGCCGTTACTCCGATTTTCACGAAAATTGAACCAGATCATCTTCAGACTATGCCGACAAAAAGTTATGGAATTCAAGTTGATTCCTCAAACCGTTTTTGAAAAACACGCGAACGAATTGTACGTAGTGCTTGCGAAAATAGACATAAGGCTGTATCTCCGCAACGCTTTATCGTATTCAGACCAAACTTGGTACATGTCATCACAAGCATGACCTGAGGCAACATGCAGCGTTTCGGCGCAGTGCCACCTAGTGGTGCGGAGATATGAAAAATGTATGTTTTTGCTTATAACTTCTGATGGGTTTGTCCAACAATCATAAATTTGGTCTCGGGGATTCGGGGAATCATGCCGAGTCGAATGATATCCAATTTTCACATATCGGACATTTTGACTGTCGGCCATTTTGAATTTTGTGCTAAAATGCTGTATTTTACGAATGCATTAGCATATTGTTATGAAACTTGGTATGGGTCATCAGCACAATGCCCTGAAGGAGCATACCAAGTTTAGGACCAGCGCCACCTTGTGGTCAAAAGTTATAACAAAATTGACAAAAATGCTAATAACTTTTGAGTATATTAACCGATTGTAATGAAACTGTTTTCAGTAGATTCCTTGGGTCATGCTGAGAACATAGATATCAAACTTTCCATAGTCAGCTGAACTTCCTGTCCGCCATATTGTTTTTCTTTAAAAACCTACTTTTTCGAACTCCTCCTAGACGGTTGCACCGATTTTCACCAAAATCGAACCGTATCATCTTCAGACCATGCTGACAAAAAGTTATGGATTTCAAGTCGATAAGTCAAACCGTTTTTGTATACCAGAGCAATGAATTTGAGGCATGATGCAAAAATGACTCTTGAAGCTGTATCTCTGCAATGCTTTATCATATTCAGACCAAACTTGGTATGTGTCATCACAAGCATGACCTGAGGCATGTTTCAGCACAGCGCCACCTACTGGAGTGGAGATATGAAAAATGGCTGTTTTTGCTTATAACTTCTGATGGGTTTGACCAAAATTCATAAATTTGGTATGGTTCATCAGGACAATGCCCTGAAGGAGCCTGAGAAGTTTCGGACCAGCACCACCTTGTGGTCAAAAGTTATAACAAAATTGACAAAAATGCTAATAACTTTTGATTATATCTACCGATTGTAATGAAACTGGTCTCAATAGATTCCTTGGGTCATGCTGAGAACATAGATATCAAATTTGCCATATTCAGCTGAACTTCCTGTCCGCCATATTGTTTTTCTTTAAAAACCTACTTTTTCAAACTCCTCCTAGACTGTTGCTCCGATTTTCACCAAAATTGAACCGTATCATTGTCAGACCATGCCGAAAAAAAGTTATGGATTTCAAGTTGATAAGTCAAACCGTTTTCGTATACCGGAGCAAAGAATTTGAGAGATGATGCAAAAATTACTCTTGAAGCTGTATCTCTACAATGCTTTGACATATTCAGACCAAACTTGGTACGTGTCATCACAAGCATGACCTGAGGCATCATACAGTGTTTCGGCGCAGCGCCACCTACTGGAGTGGAGATATGAAAAATGGCTATTTTTGCTTATAACTTCTGATGGGTTTGACCAAAATTCATTAATTTGGTATGGGTCATCAGGACAATGCCCTGAAGCAGCCTGAGAAGTTTCGGACCAGCGCCACCTCGTGCTCAAAAGTTATAACAAACTTGACAAAAATGCTAATAACTTTTTTTTCTAATTGCTCACTGCTGCTGTTGGTCTGATGCTCACGGCCATGTTGGCTGGCTTCTTGTGCCGTTTTTGTGCTTGGCCCCGTAATTGCTGCTTGCAGCTATATTTAGGGGCCAAGCACCGAAGGTGCGTAGGCACCTATTGTATCTGTTGGCGTTCTTTTTCTTTTTAATTAGGGGCCAAGCACCGAAGGTGCGGAGGCACCTATTGTTATTGTTGGCGTTCTTTTTTTTTTTTTTTTTTTATTCTTCTTCTTCTTCTTCTTCTTCTTCTTCCGCTCTTGAAGTCTATGGCAACCCATAGAACCGCTTGCGGGAAAGTTGTGAAATTTGGCACACAGTTAGAGGACAGTCTGACCTTTGTCCACAGCAAATTTGGAGTCTCTATCTCAATCCCTCTAGCGCCACCAGCTGTCCAAAGTTGCACTTATGTTTATGTTAATAACTTTTGAACCATAAGGGCTAGAAACAAAATTCTTTTTTCCTCTGATTCCTTGGGTCAAGACGAATTGATCGCACCCTATGACGTCATTTTCCGTCATGAAAATTTTTCCGCCATATTGAATTTTCTGAAAAACTTACTTTTTCGAACTCCTCCTAGGCCGTTACTCCGATTTTCATGAAAATTGAATCAGATCATCTTCAGACCATGCTGACAAAAAGTTATGGAATTCAAGTTGATTCCTCAAACCGTTTTCGAAAAACTCACGAACGAATTGTACGTAGTGCTTGCGAAAACAGAAGTAAGGCTGTATCTCCGCAACGCTTTATCGTATTCAGACCAAACTTGGTACATGTCATCACAAGCATGACCTGAGGTACCATGCAGTGTTTCGGCGCAGCGCCACCTACTGGTGCGGAGATATGAAAAATGGGTATTTTTGCTTATAACTTCTGATGGGTTTGTCCAAAAATCATAAATTTGGTCTCGTTGGATTCGGGGAATCATGCCGAGTCGAATGATATCCAATTTTCCCATATCGGCCATTTTGGCCGTCGGCCATTTTGAATTTTGTGCTAAAATGCTGTATTTTACGAACGCATTAACGTATCTTTACAAAACTTGGTATGGATCATCAGCACAATGCCCTGAAGGAGCCTGAGAAGTTTCGGCACAGCGCCACCTTGTGGTCAAAAGTTATAACAAAATTTACAAAAATGCTAATAACTTTTGACTGTATTCACCAATTGTAATGAAACTGGTCTCAGTAGATTCCTTGGGTCATGCTGAGAACATAGATATCACATTTGCTATAGTCAGCTAAACTTCCTGTCCGCCATATTGTTTTTCTTCAAAAACCTACTTTTTCGAACTCCTCCTAGACCGTTGCTCCAATTTTCACCAAAATTGAACCGTGTCATCTTCAGACCATGACGACAAAAAGTTATGGATTTCAAGTCGATAAGTCAAACCGTTTTCGTATACCGGAGCAAAGAATTTGAGATGTGATGCAAAAATTACCCTTGAAGCTGTATCTCTACAATGCTTTGACATATTTAGACCAAACTTGGTACATGTCATCACAAGCATGACCTGAGGCATTATACAGTGTTTCGGTGCAGCGCCACCTACTGGAGTGGAGATATGAAAAATTGTTATTTTGCTCATAACTTCTGATGAGTTTGACCAAAATTCATAAATTTGGTATGGGTCATCAGGACAATGCCCTGAAGGAGCCTGAGAAGTTTCGGACCAGCGCCACCTCGTGGTCAAAAGTTATAACAAAATTTACAAAAATGCTAATAACTTTTGTCTATATTAACCAATTGTAATGAAACTGGTCTCTGTAGATTCCTTGGGTTATGCTGAGAACATAGATATCAAATTTGCCATAGTCAGCTAAACGTCCTGTCCGCCATATTGTTTTTCTTTAAAAACCTACTTTTTCGAACTCCTCCTAGACCGTTGCTCGATTTTCACCAAAATTGAACCGTGTCATCTTCAGACCATGCCGACAAAAAGTTATGGATTTCAAGTCCATATGTCAAACCGTTTTTGTATACCAGAGCAAAGAATTTGAGGCATGATTCAAAAATGACTCTTGAAGCTGTATCTCTTCAGTGCTTTGACATATTGACACCAAACTTTGGAAGTGTCATTGTCACCTCACTCTGACCATACCACAACAATTTGGACACAGCGCCACCTATTGGTCGAAAGTTATGAACCAGTAAATCCTCATTTTTGATAATTTTTCAGCTCTTATGCCTAAAATGATCTTAATACGTCTTTAATTGTTCACTGTTGCAGTTGGTCTGATGCTCCCAGCCGTGTTGGCTGGTTTCTTGTGCCGTTTTTGTGCTTGGCCCCATAATTGCTGCTTGCAGCTATATTTATTAGGGGCCAAGCACCGAAGGTGCTTAGGCACCTATTGTTATTGTTGGCGTTCCGTACGCTTATTATTATTCTTCCGCTTCTTCTTCCGCTCTTGAAGTCTATGGCAGCCCATAGAACCGCTTGCGGGAAAGTTGTGAAATTTGGCACACAGTTAGAGGACAGTCTGACCTTTGTCCATAGCAAATTTGGAGTCTCTAACTCAATCCCTCTAGCGCCATCAGCTGTCCAAAGTTGCACTTATGTTTATGTTAATAACTTTTGAACCATAAGGGCTAGAAACAAAATTCTGTTTTCCTCTGATTCCTTGGGTCAAGACGAATCGATTGCACCATATGACGTCATTTTCCGTCATGAAAATTTTTCCGCCATTTTGAATTTTCTGAAAAACGTACTTTTTCGAACTCCTCCTAGGCCGTTACTCCAATTTTCACGAAAATTGAACCAGATCATCTTCAGACCATGCAGACAAAATGTTATGGAATTCAAGTTGATTTCTCAAACCGTTTTCGAAAAACACGCAAACGAATTGTACGTAGTGCTTGCGAAAATAGACATAAGGCTGTATCTCCGCAACGCTTTATCGTATTCAGACCAAACTTGGTAACTGTCATCACAAGCATGACCTGAGGCAACATGCAGCGTTTCGGCGCAGCGCCACCTAGTGGTGCGGAGATATGAAAAATGGCTATTTTTACTTATAACTTCTGATGGGTTTGGCCAAAAATCATGAATTTGGTCTCGTTGGATTCGGGGAATCATGCCGAGTCGAATGATATCCAATTTTCCCATATTGGACATTTTGGCCGTCGGCCATTTTAAATTTGGTGCTAAAATGCTGTATTTTACGAACGCATTAGCGTATCGTTATGAACCTCGGTATGGGTCATCAGCACAATGCCCTGAAGGAGCATACCAAGTTTAGGACCAGCGCCACCTTGTGGTCAAAAGTTATAACAAAATTTACAAAAATGCTAATAACTTTTGACTATATTAACCGATTGTAATGAAACTGTTTTCAGTAGATTCCTTGGGTCATGCTGAGAACATAGATATCAAACTTTCCATAGTCAGCTGAACTTCCTGTCCGCCATATTGTTTTTCTTTAAAAACCTACTTTTTCGAACTCCTCCTAGACCGTTGCTCCGATTTTCACCAAAATCGAACCGTATCATCTTCAGACCATGCTGACAAAAAGTTATGGATTTCAAGTCGATAAGTCAAACCGTTTTCGTATACCAGAGCAACGAATTTGAGGCATGATGCAAAAATGACTCTTGAAGCTGTATCTCTGCAATGCTTTATCATATTCAGACCAAACTTGGTATGTGTCATCACAAGCATGACCTGAGGCATCATACAATGTTTCAGCACAGCGCCACCTACTGGAGTGGAGATATGAAAAATGGCTGTTTTTGCTTATAACTTCTGATGGGTTTGACCAAAATTCATAAATTTGGTATGGTTCATCAGGACAATGCCCTGAAGGAGCCTGAGAAGTTTCGGACCAGCACCACCTTGTGGTCAAAAGTTATAACAAAATTGACAAAAATGCTAATAACTTTTGATAATATCTACCGATTGTAATGAAACTGGTCTCAATAGATTCCTTGGGTCATGCTGAGAACATAGATATCAAATTTGCCATATTCAGCTGAACTTCCTGTCCGCCATATTGTTTTTCTTTAAAAACCTACTTTTTCAAACTCCTCCTAGACCTTTGCTCCGATTTTCACCAAAATTGAACCGTATCATCTTCAGACCATGCCGACAAAAAGTTATGGATTTCAAGTTGATAAGTCAAACCGTTTTCGTATACCGGAGCAAAGAATTTGAGAGATGATGCAAAAATTACTCTTGAAGCTGTATCTCTACAATGCTTTGACATATTCAGACCAAACTTGGTACGTGTCATCACAAGCATGACCTGAGGCATCATACAGTGTTTCGGTGCAGCGCCACCTACTGGAGTGGAGATATGAAAAATGGCTATTTTTGCTTATAACTTCTGATGGGTTTGACCAAAATTCATTAATTTGGTATGGGTCATCAGGACAATGCCCTGAAGCAGCCTGAGAAGTTTCGGACCAGCGCCACCTCGTGCTCAAAAGTTATAACAAACTTGACAAAAATGCTGATAACTTTTTTTTCTAATTGCTCACTGCTGCTGTTGGTCTGATGCTCACGGCCATGTTGGCTGGCTTCTTGTGCCGTTTTTGTGCTTGGCCCCGTAATTGCTGCTTGCAGCTATATTTATTCTTCTTCTTCTTCTTCTTCTTCTTCTTCTTCCGCTCTTGAAGTCTATGGCAGCCCATAGAACCGCTTGCGGGAAAGTTGTGAAATTTGGCACACAGTTAGAGGACAGTTTGACCTTTGTCCATAGCAAATTTGGATTCTCTAACTCAATCCCTCTAGCGCCACCAGCTGTCCAAAGTTGCACTTATGTTTATGCTAATAACTTTTGAACCGTAAGGGTTAGAACCAAAATTCTTTTTTCCTCTGATTCCTTGGGTCAAGACGAATCGACTGCACCCTATGACGTCATTTTCCGTCATGAAAATTTTTCCGCCATTTTGAATTTTCTGAAAAACCTACTTTTTCGAACTCCTCCTAGGCCGTTACTCCGATTTTCACGAAAATTGAACCAGATCATCTTCAGACCATGCAGACAAAAAGTTATTAAAAGCTTTTTGATTAACGCAACTGTTCTTGAAAAACACACAAATAAATTTAACGTAGAGCACCCCAAATCAGACTTGAGGCTATATCTCCGCAATGCTTTATCATATTCAGACCAAACTTGGTACATGTCATCACAAGCATGACCTAAGGTAACATGCAGTGTTTCCGAGCAGCGCCACCTACTGGTCCAGAGATACGAAAAATTGCTTTTTTTGCTTATATCTTCTGATGGGTTTGTCCAAAAATCATAAATTTGGTCTTGTTGGATTCGGGGTATCATGCCGAGTCGAACGATTTCCAATTTTACCATATCAGCCATTTTGGCTGTCGGCCATTTTGAATTTTGTGCTAAAATGCTGTATTTTACAAACGCATTAACGTATCATTACGAAACTCGGTATGGGTCATCAGCACAATGCCCCAAAGGAGCCTGAGAAGTTTCGGACCAGCGCCACCTAGTGGTAAATTCAAATATTCAAATACTTATCACTATGGGTGTGGTCAACTTTTTTTCAAAAGAATCATGTCTTTAGACTCCTGAATTCCTACTGAGTCCAACGATACCAAACATGCTAGGTTTTGACTTATGGTGTGTCCGCCATGTTGAATTTTGCAAAAAACCTGCTTTTTCGAACTCCTGCAAGGGCGTTACTCCGATTTTCACAAAAATTGATACAGATCATCTTCAGACCATGCTTGCAAAATGTTATTAAAATCTTTTCGATAGGTCCATCCGTTCTCGAAATCGGCACAAATGAATTGGACGAAAAGCTTGAAATCAGACTTGAGGTTATATCTCCACAACGCTTTATCGTATTCTTACCAAACTTGGTACATGTCATCACAAGCATGACCTGAGGCATCATGTAGAGTTTCGGTGCAGCGCCACCTACTGGTCTGGAGATATGAAAAATGGCTAATTATGCTTATAACTTCTGATTGGTTTTTCCAAAAATCATAACTTTGGTCTTCTAGGATTCGGGGCATCATGCCGAGTCGAATGATGTCCATTACTACCATATCGGCCATTTTGGCTGTTGGCCATTTTGAATTTTGTGCTAAAATGCTTTATTTTGTAGTAAAATGCTGTATTTTACGAACGCATTAACGTATCGTTATGAAACTCGGTATGGCTCATCAGCACAATGCCCCAAAGGAGCCTGAGAAGTTTCGGACCAGCGCCACCTAGTGGTAAAATCAATTATTCAAATACTTATCACTATGGTTTTGGTCAACTTATTTTCAAAAGAGTCATGTTCTTAGACTCCTGAATCCCCACTGAGTCCAACGATACCAAACATGCTAGGTTTCGACTTATGGTATGTCCGCCATGTTGAATTTTGCCAAAAACCTGCTTTTTCGAACTACTCCTAGGGCATTACTCCAATTTTCACAAAAATTGACACAGATCATCTTCAGACCATGCTTGCAAAATGTTATTAAAAGCTTTTCGATAGATCGGTCCGTTCTCGAAAACGGCACAAATGAATTCGACGAAAAGCTTGAAATCAGACTTGAGGTTATATCTCCACAACGCTTTATTGTATTCTTACCAAACGTTGTACATGTCATCACAAGCATGACCTGAGGCATCATGCAGAGTTTCGGTGCAGTGCCACCTACTGGTCTGGAGATATGAAAAATGGCTAATTATGCTTATAACTTCTGATGGGTTTTTCCAAAAATCATAACTTTGGTCTTCTAGGATTCGGGGCATCATGCCGAGTTGAATGATGTCCATTACTACCATATCGGCCATTTTGGCTGTTGGCCATTTTGAATTTTGTGCTAAAATGCTTTATTTTGTAGTAAAATGCTGTATTTTACGAACGCATTAACGTATCGTTATGAAACTCGGTATGGCTCATCAGCACAATGCCCCAAAGGAGCCTGAGAAGTTTCGGACCAGCGCCACCTAGTGGTAAAATCAATTATTCAAATACTTATCACTATGGTTTTGGTCAACTTATTTTCAAAAGAGTCATGTTCTTAGACTCCTGAATCCCCACTGAGTCCAACGATACCAAACATGCTAGGTTTCGACTTATGGTATGTCCGCCATGTTGAATTTTGCCAAAAACCTTCTTTTTCGAACTCCTCCTAGAACCTGTATCTCTGCAATGCTTTATCGTATTTAGACCAAACTTGGTACATCTCATCAAAATCATGACATGAGGCATCATGCAGCGTTTCATCGCAGTGCCGCCTACTGGTGCGGAGATAAGAAAAATGGCTATTTTTGCTTATAACTTCAGATGGGTGTGTCCAAAAATCATAACTTTGGTCTCGTTGGATTCAGGGAGTCATGCTGAGTCGAATGATATCCAGTGTTCCCATTTCAACCATTTTGGCCGTCGTCCATTTTGAATTTTGTGCTAAAGTGCTGTATTTTATGAACGCATTCAAGTATCGTTACGAAACTCGGTATGGGTCATCAGAACAATGCCCTGAAGGAGCCTGAGAAGTTTCGGACCAGTGCCACCTTGTGGTCAAAGGTTATTATGAAATTTACAAAAATGTTAATAACGTTTGAATATATTTACCGATTGTAATGAAACTGGTCTCAGTAGATTCCTTGGGTCATGCCGAGAACACGGATATCAAATTTGCTATAGTTGGCTGAACTTCCTGTCCACCATATTGTTTTTCTTTAAAAACATACTTTTTCGAACTCCTCCTGGAACGTTGCTCCGATTTTCACCAAAATCGAACCGTATCATTTTCAGACCATGCAGACAAAAAGTTATGGATTTCAAATCGATATGTCAAACCGTTTTCGTATAACAGAGCAAAGAATTTGAGGCATGATGCAAAAACGACACTTGAAGCTGCATCTCTTCAGTACTTTATCATATTCAGACCAAACTTGGTACGTGTAATCACTATCATGACCTGAGGCATCATACAGTGTTTCGGCGCAGCGCCACCTACTGGAGTGGAGATATGAAAAATGGCTATTTTTGCTTATAACTTCTGATGGGTTTGACCAAAATTCATAAATTTGGTATGGGTCATCAGGACAATGCCCTGAAGGAGCCTGAGAAGTTCCAGACCAGCGCCACCTTGTGGTCAAAAGTTATAACAAAATTGACAAAAATGCTAATAACTTTTTTTTCTAATTGCTCACTGCTGCTGTTGGTCTGATGCTCCCAGCCATGTTGGCTGGCTTCTTGTGCCATTTTTGTGCTTGGCCCCGTAATTGCTGCTTGCAGCTATATTTATTATTATTATTATTCCTCCCGAATGGGAGTCTATGGCAGCCCTATCAACGGAACATGAGAAAATGATGAAATTTGGCACAGTTGTAGAGATGGTCATGTCTAGAAATCTGACCAATTTTGGAGTCTCTAGTCTCTATTTTGTCAACATTAGATGATACGCATGTCCGCCATTTTGAATTTTGTCATAAATTGCAATATCTTTTAAACAATTTGACATATCTTCACAAAAATTGGTACGTATGACCTTTAGAAGGTCCTGAAGGTACCTGAGAAGATTCAACACAGCGCCACCTACTGTTCCAAAGATATAATGTTTTTTGCAAAAACGCTTATAACTTTTGAAAACATTTTCCAAAATGTGTATGCTTTATGTCATTTTATTCCCTGGCTAACGCCAATTCCAACAATGTGTCATTTGTCATTTTCCTTAAATGTCCCTGTCCGCCATATTGAAATAAATGAAAAACAGTTTTTTTGCTACTCCTCCCACAAATTTTGTCCAATTTTGTCCAATATCAGCTCAGATGATCTTTTGACCGAGCCGCATAGAAATGACTGAACGGATTTTTGATATTCGCTACCATTCCTGAGATATTCGTCTCTGAATATGACCTTGCTTGTGTTTGTTGTCTTATGCTAATTAGCTTAGCATGCTAAATGCTTATTTTGTACAAATTGCTTCTGTTCCTGATATGGAATGTTTCTGTGAATGATCTAAGTTAAAATTTATAAATATAACATATGGTGCATTTTTATAAAAATTCTTGATTGTGAGTTCATTCTCATGAACTACTAAACTTCGACAGCTGTGTGACACTGCCTGCCCAGTGGCGCAAAGAGTTGAGTGACAGACACATGATCCAGAGACTGTGGGTTCGAGTCCCGTGTGGGTCAACTTTATAAAATTGTTTGTAATGTTGTCATTTCAATTCCTTTATTATCCAAACAAGTATTGTACTAGTCTTTCTTCTTTTAATTAGAAATTAATCTATTTTTATTAATTCTATGTTCATTTTCATCTCAGCTTCTGATCATTTTGAGTTCATTCTTACCTATACTTCTGAACCAGCTGTTTTTAATGTACATTCAATTTCTGCTCTTTTTGCTCTTCTTGCTCTGCATTGCACTACAACTCAGACATTTGAGTGCATGAAATGTATGCTGTGTTGCTCTTCTTTGTGAGTTCATTCTCATGAACTACTGAACTCTGACAGCTGTGTGACACTGTCGGCTCTGTGGCGCAAAGAGTTGAGTGACAGACACATGATCCAGAGATTGTGGGTTCGAATCCCATGTGGGGTGACTTTATAAAATTATTTGTAATGTTGTCATTTCAATTCCTCTATCATCCCAAAAAGCTTCTGGTCATTTTGAGCTCATTCTCACCTCTACTTCTGAACCAGCTGTTTTTCATGTACATTCAATTTTTGCTGTTTTTGCTCTTCTTGCTCCACACTGCACTACAGCTCAGACATTTGAGTGCTTGAAATGCTTGCCATGTTGCTCTGCTTTAAAAGTTGCTCTTTTTGCTGTGCTGTTCTGCCTGCAGTGTTGCTCAGCATGCTGTGCTGTTCTGTTTGATGTTCTGCTCTGCTTGGTGTGCTGCTCTGTTTGATGTGCTGTTCTGCTTACAGTGTTGCTCTGCTTGAAATGCTGCTCTGCTTGCTGTGTTGCTCTGTTTGCTGTGCCTTCGGTGCTTAGCCCCGCATTGCTGCTTGCAGCTATATTTAGGGGCTAAGCACCGAAGGTGCTATAGCCCCTATTGTATCTGTTAGTTTTATTATTATTATTATTAGGGGCTAAGCACCGAAGGTGCTATAGCCCCTATTGTATCTGTTAGTTTTATTAGGGGCTAAGCACCGAAGGTGCTATAGCCCCTATTGTATCTGTTAGTTTTATTATTATTATTATTATTCCTCCCCAATGGGAGTCTATGGCAGCCCTATCAACGGAACATGAGAAAATGATGAAATTTGGCACACTTGTAGTGATGGTCATGTCTAGAAATCTGACCAATTTTGGAGTCTCTAGGACCAACTCTATAGCGCCACCACCAGTTCAAAAATTCAACATTCTAAAGGTTATAACATTTGAACCATTTGCTCTAGAAAAATGTAATTTAGTACATCTGATTTGGCTCGTCATGCTGATGCTATTCAACATATTACATTAAGTCTCCGCCCATTACAGTAGCAGCCATTTTGAAAAGTACAGTAATCCGTTTTTTCGCTACTCCTCCTCCAAATTTTGTCCAATTTAGTCCAAACTTTGATCAGATGATCTATGATCTGAGCTGCACAGAAATAACTGAACAGATTTTTTGTATTCATATTTGTTCAAAAGTTATGTTGTCATGAAGTTCACGAGGTCGACCCGAAATTGCTATAGAGGCTGTATCTCGGCCAAAATTTGAGCAATCGAAACAAATATTGGTACACTCGATCAATACCATGATCTGAGGTTCCATGCCAAATTTGGGAACAGCGCCACCTACAGTTCATGAGATCTGAAAAATGGCTATTTTGGCCAATAACTTTTGAACAGTTTGTCAGAAAATCAAGATCTTGGTGTCTATGGATTCCTTGGATCATGCCGAATCCGACGATACCGATTCTTTCAACATCGGATGAAACTCGTGTCCGCCATTTTGAATTTTGTCATAAATTGCAATATCTTTTAAACAATTTGACATATCTTCACAAAAATTGGTACATATGACCTTTAGAATGCTGTGAAGGTACCTGAGAAGTTCCAGCACAGCGCCACCTACTGTTCCACAGATGTAATGATTATTGCAAAAATGCTTATAACTTTTGAAAACACTTTCCAAAATGTGAATGCTTTATGTCATTTTATTCCCTGGCTTATGCCGGTTCCGACAATGTATCATTTGTCATTTTCCTTAAATGTACCTGTCTGCCATATTGAAGTAAATGAAAAACAGTTTTTTCGCTACTCCTCCTACAAATTTTGGTCAATTTTGTCCAAAATCAGCTCAGATGATCTTTGGACCGAGCTGCACAGAAATGACTGAACGGATTTTTGATATTCGCTACCATTCCCGAGATATTCGTCTCTGAATGTGACCTTGCTTGTGTTTGTTGTCTTATGCTAATTAGCTTAGCATGCTAATTGCTTAGCATGCTAACCAGTTGTCATTCTCTTTAATGTGGCTCTTCAGTTATCAAGTAAACCATGAGCTTCATTAGCATTAAGTTAGCTTAGCATGCTAATATGGTTAGCATGCTAAGTAATGTTTTTTTGTGAATTCTTTGTTACACTAAAAGTTCTCTTCCACAGCCTGTTGAATGTGCATCCTCAAGTAGCTCAACATGTAAAGCCAGTTACCTGAAGAGCACTGTACCCAGAGATAGTGGGTTCGAATCCCAGGTTGAGCAGTTTTATGAAATAGTGTGTTTTGATTCCTTTACTGCCTCTTGGATTAAAAATAAATGCTTTTTGTTTCATGCTGTGTTCATTTTCATCTAAGCTTATGTACATTCTGAGTTCATTCTCGCTCGTAATTCTGAACCAGCTGTTTCATGTTTGTTCATTTTCTGCTGTTTTTCCTCTTCCTGCTCTGTATTGCGCTACAGCATGATGAGCTGCAGAATGATCTAAAGTAGTTATTAAATATAACATTCAGTGCAGTTTTATAAAAATTCTTTAACATTCTCTAACATTCACCTGTACAGTGGTGCAATGAGATGAGAAATGGACATTGGACCCGGAGGTTGTGGGTTCGAATCCTGTGTGGGGTGCCTTTACACAATTGTGTGTAATGAGTCATTTTGATGCCTTTTTTATACAAATAAGCATTGTACTAATCTTTATTCCTCTTGAATGAGATACAAGTGTTTTTAGTTCATTCTGTCTTCATTCTCTGAACTTCTATTGATTTTCATTTCATTTCCACCTGTCCTTCTGAACCAGATGTTTTGCATGTACATTCAATTTCTGCTGTTTTTGCTCTTCCTGCTCCGTATTGCGCTACTGCCCCTTCTGGGGCTTGGCCCCGAATTGCTGCTTGCAGCTATATTTATTATTATTATTATTATTCCTCCCCAATGGGAGTCTATGGCAGCCCTATCAACGGAACATGAGAAAATGATGAAATTTGGCACACTAGTAGTGATGGTCATGTCTAGAAATCTGACCAATTTTGGAGTCTCTAGGACCAACTCTATAGCGCCACCACCAGTTCAAAAATTCAACATTCTAAAGGTTATAACATTTGAACCATTTGCTCTAGAAAAATGTAATTTAGTACATCTGATTTGGCTCGTCATGCTGATGCTATTCAACATATTACATTAAGTCTCCGCCCATTACAGTAGCAGCCATTTTGAAAAGTACAGTAATCCGTTTTTTCGCTACTCCTCCTCCAAATTTTGTCCAATTTAGTCCAAACTTTGATCAGATGATCTTTGATCTGAGCTGCACAGAAATGACTGAACAGATTTTTTGTATTCATATTTGTTCAAAAGTTATGTTGTCATGAAGTTCACGAGGTCGACCTGAAATTGCTATAGAGGCTGTATCTCGGCCAAAATTTGAGCAATCGAAACAAATATTGGTACACTCGATCAATACCATGATCTGAGGTTCCATGCCAAATTTGGGAACAGCGCCACCTACAGTTCATGAGATCTGAAAAATGGCTATTTTGGCCAATAACTTTTGAACAGTTTGTCAGAAAATCAAGATCTTGGTGTCTATGGATTCCTTGGATCATGCCGAATCCGACGATACCGATTCTTTCAACATCGGATGAATCTCGTGTCCGCCATTTTGAATTTTGTCATAAATTGCAATATCTTTTAAACAATTTGACATATCTTCACAAAAATTGGTACATATGACCTTTAGAATGCCGTGAAGGTACCTGAGAAGTTCCAGCACAGCGCCACCTACTGTTCCACAGATGTAATGATTATTGCAAAAATGCTTATAACTTTTGAAAACACTTTCCAAAATGTGAATGCTTTATGTCATTTTATTCCCTGGCTTATGCCGGTTCCGACAATGTATCATTTGTCATTTTCCTTAAATGTACCTGTCTGCCATATTGAAGTAAATGAAAAACAGTTTTTTCGCTACTCCTCCTACAAATTTTGGTCAATTTTGTCCAAAATCAGCTCAGATGATCTTTGGACCGAGCTGCACAGAAATGACTGAACGGATTTTTGATATTCGCTACCATTCCCGAGATATTCGTCTCTGAATGTGACCTTGCTTGTGTTTGTTGTCTTATGCTAATTAGCTTAGCATGCTAAATGCTTATTTTGTACAAATTGCTTCTGTTCCTGATATGGAATGTTTCTGTGAATGATCTAAACTAAAATTTATAAATATAACATATGGTGCATTTTTATAAAAATTCTTGATTGTGAGTTCATTCTCATGAACTACTAAACTTTGATATCTGTGTGACACTGCCTGCCCAGTGGCGCAAAGAGTTGAGTGACAGACACATGATCCAGAGACTGTGGGTTCGAGTCCTGTGTGGGTCAACTTTATAAAATAGTTTGTAATGTTGTCATTTCAATTCCTTTATTATCCAAACAAGTATTGTACCAGTCTTTCTTCTTTTAATTAGAAATAAATCTATTTTTATTAATTCTATGTTCATTTTCATCTCAGCTTCTGGTCATTTTGAGTTCATTCTTACCTATACTTCTGAACCAGCTGTTTTTCATGTACATTCAATTTCTGCTCTTTTTGCTCTTCTTGCTCTGCATTGCACTACATCTCAGACATTTGAGTGCATGAAATGTATGCTGCGTTGCTCTTCATTGTGAGTTAATTCTCACAAACTACTGAACTCAGTGGCGCAAAGAGTTGAGGGACAGACACATGATCCAGAGATTGTGGGTTCGAATCCCACGTGGGGTAACTTTATAAAATTGTTTGTAATGTTGTCATTTCAATTCCTCTATCATCCCAAGAAGGTTCTGGTCATTTTGAGCTCATTCTCACCTCTACTTCTGAACCAGCTGTTTTTCATGTACATTCAATTTTTGCTGTTTTTGCTCTTCTTGCTCCGCACTGCACTACAGCTCAGACATTTGAGTGCTTGAAATGCTTGCCGTGTTGCTCTGCTTTAAAAGCTGCTCTTTTTGCTGTGCTGTTCTGCCTGCAGTGTTGCTCAGCATGCTGTGCTGTTCTGTTTGATGTTCTGCTCTGCTTGGTGTGCTGCTCTGTTTGATGTGCTGTTCTGCTTACAGTGCTGCTCTGCTTGAAATGCTGCTCTGCTTGCTGGGTTGCTCTGTCTGCGGTCCCTTCGGTGCTTAGCCCCGCATTGCTGCTTGCAGCTATATTTATTATTATTATTCGTCCTCCCGAATGGGAGTCTATGGCAGCCCTATCAATGGAACATGAGAAAATGATGAAATTTGGCACACTTGTAGAGATGCTCATGAATAGTGATTGGACCAAATTTGGAGTCTCTAGAACCAACTCTATAGCGCCACCACCAGTTCAAAAATTCACTATTCTAAAGGTTATAACTTTTGAACCATTTGCTCTAGCCCTCAGGTGCTCTTCGGTCATTTCCGACCGAAGAATTTTGCGTTTTGAATTTATAAAAATCACTGCTTCATCGGAACGTTACGAAACTTGGCGGCTTTTGTGGCATTTGGGGTGTGAACACACAAAAAAATTGACGACATGATTCAAGCATGCTAAGTGGTCGTGAAAAAAATAGTAACACTGGTGTTCTTCAGTCAAAAATGACCGGTCCATAGAGAATGAATGGGAAATTTACAAAAAAAAAAAAATTTTCATGAATTTTTGTCTGTACAATCTACAAATTGGCCACGATTTTGAAAAAAAGTACACAGCAGTAAAGGGGTGACACTCTAGAACATCAAGAGTGTGATTTAGACACACCCACTCACACACAAGCGCACACACACACACTTACACACACACACACACACCCTATAGACCACTGTCTGTAACACAGAGAAAAGTTTTAATAATATGTGAAATCTATTCAATAATTCAGTTATAATGCAGGAAAAGCTCACAGAATTGAAGAAGTGACACTCTAAAACATCAAAAGTGTGATTTAGACACACCCACTCACACACAAGCGCACACACACACACTTACACACACACACACCCCCAATAAACCACTGTCTGTAACACAGAGAAAAGTTTTAATAATATGTGAAATCTATTCAATAATTCAGTTATAATGCAGAAAAAGCTCACAGAATTGAAGAAGTGACACTCTAAAACATCAAAAGTGTGATTTAGACACACCCACTCACACACACACTTACACACACACACACCCCCTATAGACCACTGTCTGTAACACAGAGAAAAGTTTTAATAATATGTGAAATCTATTCAATAATTCAGTTATAATGCAGGAAAAGCTCACAGCATTGAAGAAGTGACACTCTAAAACATCAAGAGTGGAATAAACACACCCACTCTCATGCACACACACACAAAGGAAGCATGGTGTTAGTTTTCATTGCTACGCTGACGATACTCAGCTCTATATTTCCTCGCGCCCTGACGAAACCTACAAATTCACAAAACTAACAGAATGCATAGCTGACATTAAAAACTGGATGACAAGAAATTTCTTATTATTAAATTCAGAAAAAACTGATATCCTAATCTTTGGACCAAAAACTTCCTCACGAAAAAACCTTGAATACTCTCTAACACTTGACGGGTGCTCCATTAAATCTTCGTCCTCAGTTAGGAACCTGGGTGTGCTCTTTGATACCAATCTTTCATTTGAAAGTCATGTTTCTAGTATCTGTAAAACCGCATTCTTCCATCTAAAAAATATATCTAAATTACGACATATGCTCTCAATGACAAATGCGGAACAGTTGGTTCATGCATTCATGACCTCAAGACTAGATTATTGTAATGCTCTACTGGGTGGTTGTTCTGCTCGGCTTTTAAACAGACTACAGTTGGTCCAAAATGCGGCAGCTAGAGTTCTTACTAGAACCAGAAAGTATGACCATATTAGCCCAGTTCTGTCAACATTACATTGGCTCCCTATTAAACATCGTATAGATTTTAAAATCTTGCTACTTACTTATAAAGCTCTAAATGGTTTAGCTCCCCAGTACCTAAGTGAGCTCTTAATGCATTATAGTCCTTCACGTCTATTGCGATCTCAGAATTCAGGCCAGTTGATAATACCCAGAATATCAAAATCAACTGAAGGCGGCAGATCCTTTTCCTATTTAGCACCTAAACTCTGGAACAATCTTCCTAGCATTGTTCGGGAAGCAGACACACTCTGTCAGTTTAAATCTAGACTAAAAACACATCTCTTTGCTCTTGCATACACATAACACATTATCAATACATTAACATTTTTCAAATCCGTTAAAGGATTGTTACGCTGCAATAATTAGGTCGGCCGGAACTGAGAACATTTCCTATAACACTAGATATACCTGTACATCAGAATAAGAATGGCATCTACGCTAATATCTGTCTCTCTGCTTATCCTGAGGTTTGCCGGGTACTGGATCCAGGCCGTATCCAGATCAGATGGAGAACCTGTGTCTGGACCTGCCTACAATGTAGCCCAGGAGACAATGGGCCTACAGATCCAGTTCTGGCTGCATCTATAATTCTGATTTTTAATCCCCGTATCCGCTTACATATATTTATATATAATCTATTTTTAATCTCTATAATAAAATGTATAATTTAGATTTTGATCTCCATATCCATTTACATATATTATATATATCTTCCAAGGGTTTTTTTCCCTCCTAGGACTTTTTTCCCAGTGTTAGCACGCTGGGTTTTTCTCCTAGGGGGTTTTTTCCACCCCTGGGAGTCAGCCGACATTGGCTTAATGTAGCACCATCTTGTATATGTTACATATTACCACGCTTGTTTGTACAGCTTATTTTTAACCACTTCCCTTTTTTATGTGCTTCTAATATGTAAAGCTGCTTTGAAACAATTACCAATTGTAAAAGCGCTATATAAATAAATTTGACTTGACTTGACTTGACAAACACACACATGATATTCCTTTGGTACAATATAAAATAATAAAAAAATCTTAATTTTTAATATTTAAAAAACTGTAGCTTCATCAAAATGGGTTGAAACTTGGTGACTTTTATGTCAATTGGTGTGCGAACACAGAAAAAAAAAATAAGGGCATGATTGGAAAAGTCTAAGTGGCCGTAAAAAATGACCGACCATAGGAAATCAATAGGAAATTGCCAAAAACACAAAAATTCAAAGAATTTTGGTGTGTACAATCTACAAATCGGCCACAATTCTGAAAAAAAGTACACAGCTGTAAAGGGATGACACTTTAAAACATCAAGAGTGTGATTTAGACACACCCACTCACACACAAGCGCACACACACACACTTACACACATCATACCCACTATACACAGACACACATGAAATGTGCAGATGGAAATACAGGCTTGTTCCTTTCCATGGTTCTGAGAATTTTTTATTTTATTTTTTGCACGTGGCATTTTTTTATGAATTCTAAATAAAAAAATGGGTAACAAAATGCTTCTTTGTGTTCTCTTTCTAACACAATGTTTAGGTTTGACTGTAATCATAAATCAAATACTAACACTTTGATTCAATATTTCTTACAAAAATATATCTAAAACTTGATAAGAAATAGTCTTTGAGATTGTCTTAATATAAATTTATATCCTCAACCTAAAAAAATGAGGAAAATATGTCCAGGGATTCACTTGGGATTCACATTTTTTTCAGTAAAGCTCTATGAAGACATCTAGTGTTCACAGGGCGTCAATGCACATAATTGCTATATGCTGCCAGCAGGGGGCGCTAAAAAATGTAAAAAAAAAAAAAAAAAAAAAAATTAAAAAAGCCAAGACTCTGGTGTAAACTAAAGCAGAGCAGTATTAAAAAAATAGTGAAAAAATATTAGGAAAAAAAAAATTTTGTATTATTTTCAATGGGAAAAATTGATCATAATTATTGCATAAATATAAATTAATATCATGAAATTCTCTCAAAATACAAAATAAAAAAGTAAAAATATTACTGAACAAAAATAAATTACATTGGTTTTGCTGAGGGATAAAAAAATTAAATTTTAGGGCTCCGGTCACTTTTGACCGCGAAGAACACCAGTGTGATTCCTGAATGCGGAGCACCTGAGGGCTAGAAAAATGTAATTTAGTACATCTGATTCAGCTCGTTATGCTGATGCTACTCAACATCTTACGTTAAGTCTCCGCCCATTACAGTAGTGGCCATTTTGAAAAGTACAGTATTCCGTTTTTTCGCTACTCCTCCTTCAAATTCTGTCCAATTTTGTCCAAACTTTGATCAGATGATCTTTGGACTGAGCCGCACAGAAATGACTGAACAGATTTTTTTTATTCATCTTTGTTCAAAAGTTATAATGTCACGAAGTTAACGAGGTTGACCCGAAATTAGTATAGAGGCTGTATCTCGGCCAAACTTTGAGCAATCGAAACAAAAATTGGTACGCTTCATCAGGACCATGGTCTGAGGGTCTATGCCAAACTTGGGAACAGCGCCACCTACAGGTCATGAGATCTGAAAAATGGCTATTTTGGCCAATAACTTTTGAACAGTTTGTCAGAAAATCAAGATCTTGGTGTCTATGGATTCCTTGGATCATGCCGAATCCGACGATACCGATTCTGTCAGCATCGGATGAATCACGTGGCCATTTTGAATTTTGTCATAAATTGCAATATATTTTAAACAATTTGACATATCTTCACAAAAATTGGTATGTATGACCTTTAGAATGTCCTGAAGGTACCTGAGAAGTTTCAGCACAGCGCCTCCTACTGTTCCACAGATGTAATGATTATTGCAAAAACGCTTATAACTTTTGAAAACACTTTCCAAAATGTGTATGCTTTATGTCATTTTATTCCCTGGCTTATGCCGATTCCAACAATGTATCATTTCTCATTTTCCTTAAATGTACCTGTCTGCCATATTGAAGTAAATGAAAAACAGTTTTTTCGCTACTCCTCATACATATTTTGGTCAATTTTGTCCAAAATCAGCTCAGATGATCTTTGGACCGAGCTGCACAGAAATGACTGAACAGATTTTTGATATTCGCTACCATTCCCGAGATATTCGTCTCTGAATGTGACCTTGCTTGTGTTTGTTGTCTTATGCTAGTTAGCTTAGCATGCTAATTGCTTAGCATGCTAACCAGTTGTCATTCTCTTTAATGTGGCTCTTCAGTTATCAAGTTAACCATGAGCTTCATTAGCATTAAGTTAGCTTAGCATGCTAATATGGTTAGCATGCTAAGTAATGCTTTTTTTTAAAATTCTTTGTTACACTAAAAGTTCTCTTCCACAGGCTATTGAATGTGCATCCTCAAGTAGCTCAATGTGTAAAGCCAGTTACTTGAAGAGCCCTGTACCCAAAGATAGTGGGTTCGAATCCCAGGTGGAGTGGTTTTATGAAATAGTGTGTTTTGATTCCTTTACTGCCTCTTGGATTAGAAATAAATGCTTTTTGTTTCATGCTGAGTTCATTTTCATCTAAGCTTATGTACATTCTGAGTTCATTCCACCGTAATTCTGAACCAGCTGTTTCATGTATGTTCATTTTCTGCTTTTTTTCCTTTTCCTGCTCTGTATTGTGCTAATGCATGATGAGCTGCAGAATGATCTAAAGTAGTTATTAAATATAACATTCAGTGCAGTTTTATAAAAATTCTTTATTTTGAGTTCATTTTCACATGAACTAATGAACTTCGGCAATTGTGCCAACATTCACCTGCACAGTGGTGCAATGAGATTAGAAATTGACACTGGATCTGGAGGTCATGGGTTTGAATCCTGTGTCATGGGTTCATATTTAAGCAGCTCAGATGATCTTTTGACAGAGCGCATAGAAATGAGTGAACAGATTTTTATCTTTTTATCTTGGTCACCATTGTATTGATCTTTATTCCTTTTGGATTAGAAATGTTTTTTAATTTACGCTGTGTTCATTTTTATTTAAACTTCTTTACATTCTGAGTTTATTCTCGCCTGTAATTCTGAACCAGCTGTTTTTCATGTTATTTTCATTTCTGCTATTTTTGCTTTTCCTGCTCCACAGCTACAGCATGTTGAACTGCAGAATGATCTAAATTAAAGTATAACATGCGGTTTTTTTTTTTTTTTTTTTTTTTTTTTTTTTTAATCTTCATTTTGAGTTCATTCTTACATAAACTACTGAAGTTTGGCAGGTGTATGTAAGTGTCTGCCCAGTGGTGCAATGACTTGAGTGTCAGTCACCAGATCCATAGACTGTGAGTTTGAGTCCATTGTAGGGCATCTATTAAAATTGTTTGTACCGTGTCATTTCAATTCCTTTATTATCCCAGTACGTATTGTACTAGTCTTTCTTCTGATTAGAAATAAACCTATTTTTGATCAAGCTATGTTCATTTTCATCTCAGCTTCTGGTCATTTTTTTAATAGTCTATGCTTACATTGCAAACAGAATAATTAAAAGTCAGATTTGAAATAAATAGGTTAAGTTCATATAGTTATATATTCTTCTTTGCCTCAGTGTGTTAATTCTTATCTTCATATGTCTTTTTGGCATATGACTAAGTAAATCCATTTTGTTAGTTCCCCTTTCTTTTGTATATGCCATGTTAAATAAAGCTTTAAATAGAATACCAATGTGTATTCAAAGGATCAACCATTGCCAATGGGCATTTTGGCAAAGTACATAATTTTTGTTCCAAGGACAGCATCACTGACTAAACACAATTACACATTTTATTCCAAAATGTAAAGTATACTTTCAATTCCATGCAAGAAATACTACTCAAGTTTATAACCATTCAGGTGGGTCAATATTTTAACTGCTGTACTAAAGACATTCACTTATTTATTTTAGTATTTTAAAACAAATTAATAATCGCCTACTACAAATTAAATGAAAATTATTCAAATGCTCTACCCACTAAGGACCACTTTTATGACCTACTTTTTTTTATTAAAGACACCAAGTTAATGTGTAGGAAGTGCAATTAATACACCAAGTAGTGTCTATATCCATTCAACAGAGAGGAAATTGATAGAGTAAATGGAAGTATATAACTAGAGACAAAGTTGAATAAATCTTTTTATTACATTCTTTACACATTTACATTCTTTATTAAATTTTCTTTGAAAATATTGTGCCTTAAACCCCAGTGAGCAAGCCAAAAGGCGACAGTGGCAAGGAAAAACTCCCATAGATAGTAAGGTGGAACATCATGGGCAAAATAATGAGATATCATGGACATAGTTGTGGAGCATAATCAGCAGAGTGGTAATGGAAGAAACCTTGGGAGGAACCAGACTCAGCAGAGGCAGGCCATCCTCCTTTGGCTGGCACATATTTCAGCAAGTATACATAGGCAAAATATAGTACATGCCATCCATTCAACATTGTTAATGTGGAGATTATATATTCTTTTTTTTTTTTTTTTTTTTTTTAATAACTTCACTGACTGTTGACTGCCTGCATCAGTTGAGAGTTCTTTCAGGACATTTTGTGAATTGAAAGTTGACAAGGTTGTTGTTGATTGTAAAAAGGGGGAAAGCAATAAATAAAGAGTTATCACAAAATAATATATACGTTTTCAGTAACAACTTGGAATATATTCAATGTACAATACCTTTTTATTCAGTTGTACACTTCTTTATAGGAGTTCATGGAGCAGAAACAAATCTGAAAAATGTATTGTTGGTAGGTTAATCAGTGTTCAAAGTAAAGTATCAGTTTAAGATTTGTAGACATTATACAATTAAAATTACCTTTTTATCAGTTGTGCACTGCTTTATAAAAACAATTAATGGAGAACAATCTCATGGGTATATAGGAGGAAATTATGGCTTCAGTTCAGAAATCTGAAAAGATAGCATTCATTGAACATGGACTGCTTAGTAAAAGTTAAGGATTTACACAAAGATACATTTTTGGAAGTAATGTAGACACTTTTTGTCAGTAGTGGACATTTGTATAGGAGTTTGTAGACTTCGGAATAACAATAGAAGAGTTGTTGCACAAATCTGAGTGTACCATTAATAGATTAATTAGTAAGTTAATCAGTACTTAAAGTAAAGTGTTAATTTCAGTATTGCAGACATTATAAAATTAAGTTTACCTTTTATGAATTGTGTGCTTCTTTATAGGAGTTCATGGAGCAGAGAATCTTATCATGGGTATAGGGAGGAAGTTATGACTTCAGTTCATTTTAGAAATCTGCAGAGATTAAAGTAGATAATGTTCAATGTAAAGTCAAGGGTTTAGACAATAAAAATATTTTGCAATTCATGTAGAAAAATGTCAGTTAGCTTACCTTTTTGTTAGAAGTAGACATTTGTATAAGAGTTTGTGGACCTTGGAATATCATTGACTTGTTGCACAAATCTAAAAAGTGTATTGTTAGTAGGTTAATCAGTGCTCAAAGTAAAGTATCAGTTTAAGTTTTGTAGACATTATACAATTAAATTTACCTTTTTATCAGTTGTGCGCTGCTTTATAAAAACAATTCATGGAGAACAATCACATGGATATATAGAGGAAGTTATGGCTTCAGTGCATTTCAGAAATCTGCAGAGATTACATCAATTGAACATGAACTGCTTGAAGGTATAGGGTTTATACAAAACACTTTGAAACTAATGTAGATAGTGTTCGCTTACCTTTTTGCCAGTAGTAGAGACCTCAGAATATCATCAGTTGTTATTGAGTTGCACAAATCTGAAAAGTGTATTGTCAGTAGGTTTATCAGTGCTTGAAGGAAAGTGTCAGTTTAAATTTTGAAGACATTACAAAATTAAAATGTACCTTTTTATCAGTTGTGTGCAGCTTTATAAAAACAATTCATGGAGAACAATCTCATGGGTATATAGGAGGAAATTATGGCTTCAGTTCAGAAATCTGAAAAAATAGCATTCATTGAACATGGACTGCTTGGTAAAGGTAAAGGATTTAAACAAAGATACATTTTTGGAAGTAACATAGACACTTACCTTTTTGTCAGTAGTAGAAATTTGTATAGGAGTTTGTAGACTTCAGAATAACAATAATAGAGTTGATGCACAAATCTGAAAGTGTACCATTAATAGATTAATTAGTAAGTTAATCAGTACTTAAAGTAAAGTGTTAATTTCAGTATTGCAGACATTATAAAATTAAGTTTACCTTTTATGAATTGTGTGCTTCTTTATAGGAGTCCATGGAGCAGAGAATCTTGTCATGGGTATAGGGAGGTAGTTATGACTTCAGTTCATTTTAGAAATCTGCAGAGATTAAAGTAGATAATGTTCAATGTAAAGTCAAGGGTTTAGACAAAAACATTTTGCAATTCATGTAGAAAAATGTCAGTTATCTTACCTTTTTGTTAGAAGTAGTCATTTGAATAAGAGTTTGTGGACCTTGGAATATCATTAAGTTGTTGCACGTTATTAAGTTAATCAGTGCTCAAAGTAAAGTATCAGTTTAAATTTTGTAGACATTATATAATTAAATTTACCTTTTTATCAGTTGTGTGCTGCTTTATAAAAATTCATGGAGAACAATCTCATGGGTATATAGGAGTAAATTATGGCTTCAGTTCAGAAATCTGAAAAGATAGCATGAACATGGACTGCTTGGTAAAAGTAAAGGATTTAAACAAAGATACATTTTTGAAAGTAATGTAGACACTTACCTTTTTGTCAGTAGTGGAAATTTGTCAGTAGTGGAAAGTGTTTGTGGACCACAGAATATTATCATTTGTTATTGAGTTGCACAAATCTGAAAAGTGTATTGTTGGTAGGTTAATCAGTGCTTGAAGGAAAGTGTCAGTTCAAGTTTTGTAGACATTATACAATTAAATGTACCTTTTTATCAGTTGTGCAGTGCTTTATAAAAAAAATTATGGAGAACAATCTCATGGATATATAGAGAAAGTTATGGCTTCAGTGCTTTTCAGAAATCTGCAAAGATAACATTCATTGAACATGAAATGCTTGATTAAAAGGTGCAGAGTTTACACAAAGACATTTTCTGCAGTTAAACTTACACAGTAATGTCTGTTAACTTACCTTTTTGTCAGTAGTGGAGATTTGTATAGGGGTGTTGTCATCACAATAACAGTAATTTTGATGCAGTGCAAATCTGAAAGTGTACTTGTAATAAAAGTTCTTGTATCGAAGGAAGGAAGAGGACAGGGATCGGCTTTGGGCTGCTGACAGTCTTTATTCTCACCAGAGAAAAATATCAAACACATAAACAAAAAGACGGTGCAACGCACACTCAATAATTCCACATCCAAGGACGGGCTTCACTCCACGAAACGAGCACAGCTCACTCAGTCCGACTGTCAGCAGTCCCTCTCTCTCTCACACGCTCCTGCTTCTCCTGGCGTTTTATCCTGTCTCCACGGCAATTACTGGAACGAGAAACAGGTGTTCGTGATTTACATTCAACCCGTTCAATCACCGCACATCCCCAGACACTCCCTCCTGTTGCAGACCCCGCTAAACCACGCCCCCCTCGCCACATACCCCCACCGCCCGACTCAGGCCGGGGAGCCGTCCGGCCTGCAGCCCCCCCCCCCCATTTCTGGAGAGGAAGTCGGCCACAGCCATCTGAACACCCAGCCTGTGGATCACCTTGAATTTAAAAGGCTGTAAAGCAAGATACCAACGAGTGATCCGCGCGTTGGTGTCCTTCATGCGGTGGAGCCACTGCAGAGGGGCATGGTCCGAACAGAGGGTGAATTCCCGCCCCAGGAGATAATAGCGGAGGGTGAGGACGGCCCACCTGATGGCTAAACACTCTTTCTCCACGGTGCTGTACTTAGCCTCTCTCTTAGAGAGCTTGCGGCTAATGTACAGCACCGGCCGCTCCTCACCCTCTATCTCCTGGGACAGGACCGCACCCAGCCCTCTGTCCGACGCGTCTGTCTGCAACAAAAAGGGGAGAGAGAAATCAGGGGAATGAAGTAACGGCCCGCCACATAAAGCAGCCTTCACCTGGGTGAAGGCCTGCTGGCACAGCTCCGTCCACTGGACCGTATCTGGTGCATCCTTTTTAGTCAGATCAGTCAACGGGCTGGTGAGGTCCGAATAATTAGGAACAAACCTTCTGTAATATCCCGCCAGCCCGAGGAACTGTCTTACCTCCTTTTTGGTCTTGGGACGCGGACAGGTTGCAACCGCTGCTGTCTTATCAATTTGGGGACGCACCTGTCCATATCCCAAGTGGAAGCCCAGATACCTTACTTCCACGCGCCCAATTGCGCACTTCTTCGGGTTGGCCGTGAGCCCAGCTCCTCTCAGCGATCTCAGGACAGCCCTCAAATGCTGCATATGCCGCTGCCAATCATTACTAAAAATAATAATGTCATCCAGATAGGCAGCCGCATACGCAGCATGGGGCCGTAAGATCTTGTCCATGAGTCGCTGAAAGGTAGCCAGTGCCCCGAACAGCCCGAACGGAAGGGTCACGAATTGGTGTAATCCAAACGGCGTCGTGAAAGCGGTCTTTTCTTTGGATAATGGAGACAAGGGGATCTGCCAATACCCTTTAGTTAAGTCCAGTGTCGAATAAAAGCGAGCTGTACCAAGCCGGTCAAGCAATTCGTCCACACGCGGCATTGGATACGCGTCGAATTTCGACACTGCATTCACCTTGCGATAATCCACACAGAACCGCACTGAGCCGTCCGTTTTGGGAACCAAAACTATCGGGCTCGCCCAGTTACTGCTGGATTCCTCTATTACCCCCATGTCAAGCATTGCCTCTAATTCTGCCTGAACCACTTTTTTTTTGTGTTCAGGTAACCTATACGGCCGGCTGCGAATCACCACGCCCGGCTCGGTCTCGATGTGGTGCTGAATGAGGTCAGTACGGCCCGGTAGGGGAGAGAACACGTCGGCAAACTCAGCCTGTAATTTGGAAACATCAGTGAGCTGTGAGGGCGAAAGGTGATCTCCCCCCGGGGCCAGAGCGAGAGATTGTTTTTTTACATTCGCCTCTGGCCCGAGATCATCCTCTCCGCTAATCACCGTCGCCAGCATCACTGACTCCGCCTCACTCCACTTTTTCAGGAGGTTGAGGTGATACATTTGACGTGCCCCTCTCCTATCGGACCGTATTACTTCATAATCGAGATCACCAACTCGCCGTGTGACCTCAAATGGTCCTTGCCACTTCGCCAGTAATTTTGAGCTTGACGTGGGGAGTAATACGAGTACTTTCTCTCCCGGTGCAAATTTACGCAGATTAGTTCCCCTGTCATACAACCGGCACTGTCTGTCCTGGGCTTGTAACAAATTCTCCATAGATAGCCGCCCCAAAGTGTGGAGTTTTGTTCTCAAGTCCAGCACATACTGAATTTCATTTTTCGATTGAGATGGTCCGTCCTCCCAAGACTCTCTTAGGACATCCAGCACCCCGCGGGGGTGGCGCCCAAAGAGAAGCTCAAAGGGGGAAAACCCCGTGGAGGCTTGCGGGACCTCTCGCACAGCGAACAACAGGGGTTCCAACCATTTATCCCAATTTTTGGCGTCTTCTTGAACGAACTTACGAATCATGGATTTAAGCGTGTGATTAAAACGTTCGACCAACCCGTCCGTTTGTGGGTGAAAGACGCTGGTTCGAATCGATTTAATGCCCAACAATTCGTACAGTTCGCGTAGCGTACGTGACATAAACGCCGTGCCTTGATCAGTGAGGATTTCTTTCGGAATCCCCACTCGGGAGATTAAACTGAAGAGGGCGTCCGCAACACTCTTAGCGGAAATGTTGCGGAGAGCCACTGCTTCTGGATATCGTGTTGCATAATCCACAATGACTAATGCAAAACGATGCCCTCTCGCTGATCGCTCTAATGGCCCGATGAGGTCCATGCCAATTCGTTCGAAGGGGACCTGCATTAATGGAAGGGGGCGCAAAGGCGCTTTTGGAGTGGCCGGAGGATTTACCAGCTGACATTCACGACAAGACGCGCACCACCTGCGCACGTTCTCGTGAATGCCCGGCCAAAAGAATCGGGTCATGAGGCGATTTAGTGTCGCTGTTTGTCCTAAGTGTCCAGCCATTGGGTTAGAGTGAGCCGCATGGAAAAGCATTTCCCTGCGGCTCTTTGGTACTAATAACTGGGTTGTATCTTCTTTTGATTGAGTGTCTTGGGTCACTCGATACAACCTATCTTTAATAATCGCAAAATAGGGATAAGTCAGTGGCCGTCCAGGCTGGAGAGGCTGACCGTCGATCGTGCTGACCCTCTCAAACGCATTTTTCAGCGTGTCATCGTGAGACTGCTCCAGGGGGAAATCATCACGGTCCGAGAGAATCAGTCTCCCGATTCCGCTCTGTTCCCCTGAGGCAGTCACCACTGGTCCCCGATCAGTCTCCCCCGCCTGCACTCGCACTTCCTTCCCCCGCGAACATCTATTCCAAGAGGCACCCGAACATAAATGTCCCAATAATTTATTAAATGCGGGCCAATTCGTCCCCAAAATTATCGGGTGTCGGAGGTGCGGATTAACTGCCACCTCCACACTATGCTTTTGTCCCCTAAATAGAATCCTGACTGACACCAACGGATAACTCGCGATATCCCCGTGCACACACCGTACCCTAACCATGCGGCCTGTATCCAATGCCCCGGATGAAATCAGGCTTTGATGCACAGAGGTTTGGTTACAACCTGAGTCCACCAAAGCCTGATATGTACCCCCCTTGATACTCACTGGTATCTGGTACTGACCAGCTTGACCGGGGGCAACCTGCAGGTCGTCCGGGACCCGGATCAATGTCCCCACCTCCATCACTGGACACCGGTCTATGAAGTGATCCGGGTCCCCGCAACGCCAGCAGGCCGGCCCAGACCTGCCCGCCGCTCCAGTGGCGGAGAACGGGCCGGATGATTGGCGTGGAGAGAGGGGAGAAGCAGGCGCGGGGTCCAGCCCGGCGGTGGCCAGTCCCGCCCCCCTGGGCGGGCCTCTCGGCGCCACGAACGGCCGATGATCCGTTCCACCCCGCCCCCGGGGCGGAACACGAGGCGGGCCGGGCGGACGGGACCTAGGTAGAGGTACAGGTCTGGAGAGAGAGAGGGGAGGAAGAGAGGAAGAGAGAGAGACAGATGGCAGGGGTTCGCCGACCCCTGGGCACGCCACCAGGTGGTCCTCCGCCAATTGGATGGCCGAATCCAGCGACGTGGGCCGGTGGCACTGGACCCACTCGGCGGTCTTCTTCGGGAGCCGAGTGGTGAACTGTTCCAGCACCACACGATCGATCATCTGCTCCACGTCGCCTCCGTCGGCCATCAGCCATTTGCGGCACGAGTCCCGGAGCTGTTGGGCCAACACGAAGGGCCGGCCCGCCTCCCCCAGCTCCAGAGACCGGAAACGCTGACGATGCTGCTCGGGGGAGCGGCCGACCCGCTGTAGGATGGCCCTCTTGAGGTCGTTGAAGACCAGGAGGTTCTGGATGGGCAGCTGCTGTGCTGCCACCTGCGACTCGCCCGAAAGCAGCGGGACGAGCCGCATGGGCCACTGGTCCCGGGGCCAACCTGACACCTCAGCCGACTTCTCAAACAGGTCCAGGAAGGCCTCCGGGTCGTCTTGCGGGCCCATCTTCTGTAGTGGCAGCTGGAAGGATCCAGCAGCTGCCATGCTGGTCTCCGCGGGAACCTCCCGGTCTATCCAGCTCCGGAACCTCTCGCGGTCCTCCTGTTGGCCCCGTACGATCACCTCGAAGCGGCGCTCCTGATCGTTCCTGAGATCTAACAGGGCCCGGTGTTGTTCTTGATGAAGGGCCGCGAGGGATGAGATGATGTCCGCAAACGGCGTTCCCGCGGCGGAGGTTGCCTGCATGGCGGCGGCTTCCGTCTTCCTTCCCGGGTTTCGGCACCAGTGTAATAAAAGTTTTTGTATCGAAGGAAGGAAGAGGACAGGGATCGGCTTTGGGCTGCTGACAGTCTTTATTCTCACCAGAGAAAAATATCAAACACATAAAAAGACGGTGCAACGCACACTCAATAATTCCACATCCAAGGACGGGCTTCACTCCACGAAACGAGCACAGCTCACTCAGTCCGACTGTCAGCAGTCCCTCTCTCTCTCACACGCTCCTGCTTCTCCTGGCGTTTTATCCTGTCTCCACGCCAATTACTGGAACGAGAAACAGGTGTTTGTGATTTACATTCAACCCGTTCAATCACCGCACATCCCCAGACACTCCCTCCTGTTGCAGACCCCGCTAAACCACGCCCCCCTCGCCACAGTACTGTTAGTAGATTATTCAGTTGGTAGGTTAATCAGAACTTGAAAATTGTCTATTTCAGTTTTGCAGACATTACACAATTGAACTTACCTTTTTATCAGTTGTGCGCTACTTTATAGGAGTTAATGGGACAGAGAATCTTGTGAAGGGTATATGGAGTAAGTTATAACTTCAGTGCCTTTTAGAACTCTGAAAGTATTACATTCATTGAATATGAACTGCATCATAAGTGAAGGGTTTACACAACAACATTTTGCTACTAATGTAGAGTGTGTTAGCTTACCGTTTGTCAGCAGTGGATATGTATAAGCTTATTCAGTGAATCTGAAAATATATTTTTAGTTAATTAAAATTTTTTTTAATGTACACAAGGACAAGCATGTCAACTTACCCTTTTATGTGGGCTTTTCTACATGTTTCTACATGTTTGTTTTCATGTAGTCATAGTAACTTCATTGCATTGTTATGAAACAACTGGAGGAATGCAGGCAGTCTTTGTGGATGCTTCCTATGCTGTTTGGAAGCATCCAGTGTTGTTTGGATGGGTTTGGCTATAGAAGAAATTAGATTGAAAACAATCTTTCAGCTAAAAATTGAAAACTGGTCTAATTTAAAAAAAAAAAAAGGGGGGGGAAAGCATAAATTGAATATAACAATCCTTGGCTGGATGAGCTTTGGAGCTCCAGAAAGAAGAGCAATTATGGGAGATGTAGGATTGTGCACTATGGTCATTGAATAGAACTTGGTAGGGAATGGCCAGGACTCTGTGGAACTTAGAATCTCGAGATGGGTGTGACATGGTATGGACAAAAAGAGAACAGACAATGTAGTGATACAAACTTCTCAGTTCAGTTTGTTGCATAATTCAGATATAGTACCTTACTTGAGCTTTGTAACACTAGTACACTTTCAGAAATTAAACGGCTGCATTTTCAAAAAAAAATAAAAATAAAAAAAATGAACAGTTTGATAGTCTAATAACGTACCTTTTCTATTTGCAAACTTGTACAGGACTTTGGGGATCTCAATCTCAGAGTGAGCGTAGCACGGTAGGGGCAGAGAAAAGAAAAGAATGCAGTTAAATGGTCTTCAATATGCATCAGAAACATCAATATATTATCTTACTGAAACTAGTACTGCTTCATGATAACTATAATAGGTTGAAACAACTTCAATTGTAACATGCTCTGCATCTTTAATGTAGACATGGTCTATTAACGTACCTTTTTCAGTTGTAGAATATTGCACATGTTGACTGTATCCATGGAGTTCCATTAACGTCGCAATTGAAGATGTTAAGATGTCCTCATTGAAGTCTGATGGAAAATCATCATCCTTATCTGGCTGTTTTTGACTTCTACTGATGTGGACAACTGTACCAAAGGCTCCATTGACAAGTCCATCAGAAACATCAATGTTTTTCTTTAGCATAACTCTTGCTCCAACACCCAAGGAAACACATTTATCCAAACAGGAGTTGAAAACTCTTGTATGAAATCCAACTTTTGCTTCAATCCTTCCAGTTTTTGGATTTCTGATGAAATCTTGAGCTTGAATACTGATTGCATCAGGACAAACCTCATTTAGTCTCTGAATGTTGTATTTATCAACCTCTTCATTTGTAGGAAATATATGAACATCACTGCATTCTTCTCCTGTTTCACGTTGCTTCAACATGTTGATGTCACTTGAGCTTAGAAGTTCATTTTTTTTACGAACTCTCAGACGATTTAAGGTTTCAGCAAAAGATACATCCTGTTGTCTAACAACTTGAGTTAATTCAGCAATTTCAAAGTTATTGTCCCAAAGGTTCACTCCTTTTGTATCAGCATAGAGTGGAGTTCCCTTAACGGGTGGCAGCTGATAAAAATCTCCAACAGCTACAAGACTTACTTTACCAAAGAGGGAGTAGTCACCAGTTTGTTTGATTTGTCTCAATCTCCCATGAACATATGACAAAAGGTGATGGTCAACCATGGATACTTCATCCATAATCAAAATCTGCAAACATCCCATTTTGGATCGAAGAGAATTGATTTTGTCATCACTTAGCGGTTGGTATGGCAGTTTGACATTAGCACCAATTGAAAAAGTGTTGTGGATGGTGGCAGCGCCAATGTTGAATGCTGCTACTCCAGTTGATGCACATAAAATCACACTCCTATCATCAGGCTTTTCAGACAGCTTGGATAAGAGCCTAGAAGATTCATAGTAGATTGCTTTGATTAAATGGCTTTTTCCTGTGCCTGCTCCACAAGTAACAAACAAGCGTAATGGTTCAGGGTTTTCTCCAAGCAGTTTTTGTAGACACCATTTGCGAACTTTGTAAAATATTGAGGATTGTTTAGTGTTTAATGATCTTAGTAAACACAATGCTTCATCTCTAGACATTGTAGCATTGCTGGTCTCAATTGTGAATGCTGTTCGAGGGTTTGCTACAAGATCTGGAATAAGCGTGTCAGAATCATCTTCATCAGGAAGGATGTTATTCTTCATTAATTCGATACATTCATGACGCTGTTTCTCTGTTTCAGGACACAATGCAGCCCAAGCATCTTCCAAATCGACACCCTGCTCCAAGAGCTGTTGAGCTCTGTCTATTTTGTCACTTTCCTTTTCAAACATTGCTCGATTAGAATCAACAATGCATTTTACTTTTGTCACATTACTACCACATTTCACAGCACCGTTGTTGTAGAAATCTTCATAAGTGTTGAAATTCTCAGGCTTCAGCTGACAATCTTCGTAATGTGGTAAAAAAAGTTGTAACACTGAATGATGGTACTTCTCTGGATCTTTTGACGGTGAAAATCTTGGATACCTCACTGCAGGATCAGTTCGAGTTCTTCGTATCATATAACCACAGTTGTTGTTAAGCTTGATCACTTTTTCCTTGGAGGATTTGTTTTGTGAAGAAAGCTCAGATTTTGACAATATCCTGTATTCTGAACAAAAGCTGGCGAGACACAGAATCTCAAACTGTTGCGTTTTTGGTCTACTCTTGTACCGGTCAACCAGACTATTCATCCAAAAACAACTCTCTTCACCAGACTAGTCATCTTTGTTTTGGAGAACACGTAAAGGCAAACTCATCCTTACAGGGTCCATTCCAATTGGAATAAACTGGATTTTGCGAGAGCATTCTTTCAAGTGCATACCCGTTAGTCGATACACTGCCTCTTGTGCAGAAATTTCTCTGTTGTGTAGATATACACTTCCCAACATTTTTAATGCTGATCTTGCTTCAAGATTTCCATTCATACCTTCATTTTGTGCACGTTGCAACAACAATCCCATTTCTTGTTCCGCTTTTGTGATGTAACTTATTATATAAACCACTACTGAGTAAGCATCTGTGACATACTGGATATCCATGTTGCCCTGCCATGCACGCAATAAATGTTTGTTATATTGGTTTACCCAAACATCTTTTGGATTTCGTTTCAAGATGATACTTTTCTTCTTGGAACATTTGTTGTATGCTTTTTCAAACACAGCTTGATTAATTCCAATGGATTGAAAAAATGCATCTGTTGAATCAAAACTGACTTCAGAATCAGTCAATGCGGTTTTGATTTTCTTCAAAATTTCACTTGCGGTCTCATTTCCATCATTGCCTTTCAAATCATTACAAAGGTGCGGCTAGATGGTGGTCGTGGAAAATTAAATCTACAAACTGTTTTTTTCTTCCTGCAGGTCTTAGAATGTCTGCTGCTGTGCTTCTGAACACTGTTGACAGTCTCATACAGTTCAGTGTCATCTTCACTTGGTGTCTTACAAGTGATGTAATGATCTATGAAAGCAGCAACCAAAGAATCATTGTCTTCATTGTCTTCATTTAACTTTGGAGCATTTTCAATCCAAAACAGACAATGAACATGAGGAGAGCCACGCTGTTGAAACTCTACACGATAAAAGTAGTCTTTTATCTTTCCAATAGGTTGAGCGGGTGACATAATGACATCTTTCAAAAAACAATGCCACCTGTAATCAAACATCCTTGCTGCAGTGACTGGATTTCGTCTAATCAGTCCACATTTCTCAGACCAGTAGAGCTCATCAACATTGAAATTTTTCCCTTCTAGCTTCAGGATGGTGTTGATCATTTCAGGCCACCGGAGATCTGCAGAGCTAAAGGATGCAAAGAAAGTCGGAATACCTAGTTGTCTTATGAGTGCAAAAAGGTCTTTTTGAGTGGTTTGCCAATAGGGGGGCGTTCCACGGACTGGTCTCAAAAACTTGTATCCTTCATCATAATTCAACATTTTAGCCAATGACTCTGGGTTTGTGAGCATGTCGGATGTTACTTCTTTTAACAACCTCTTGTCTGATCCTTTTCGCAAAGCAATGGAAACATTAGATACAATTTGATCCAACTCCGACATATATTGTGCATAGAAAATGAAGTCTGTGCTCCTTGCAAAACGTCCATCTGCGTTGAGGATCCGTGCATTGAGGTAACGTGACAGTGTAATTTTTTCCTCCCTCTCATCGTGGAATGTTGGACCACCAGTTGGGAAGAGAACAGGGAAACATTTTGCTTCATTGCTTTTATCAGATAGTAATTTAACTGGACTGTTACCTTCAGCTGGTGCCACATTTAACACATCTTCAAAATGCTGATCAATTATTTCTGAACCAAGATCCACAGGTTGTAAACACGTGTCTGACAAAAGACTACTTTGCTCTTTGATGTAAGTCAAGTCTTCCTCTTGCTGTTCTTCAGGGTCATTTTCCTCTTCACTCTTTTCAACTACATCTTGTTCTTCCATTTCGTCAGCAACATTCTCTTCCAGTTCATTTAAAGAGTTGATCCACTGTTCATTAATCACCACATTTTTGTACCACTTATTGCATCTGATCAAACATTTCAGAGCATTTCTAACACGATCAGTGTGTACATACTTGTACTCATAATGCCCTTTGTAGGTTAACTTGCGCTTCAGTTTGATCCGGATCATCTTGTCATCACATTCATTCCGTGGAAGAATATTAGACACATCTGCTGTATTTACAGGAACACACACTACAGGTCCATGGCAGCCATTTTGTTTTCCACGGGGAAGACAGAGCAACTTCAAAAAAGCAATGTTGTGTGCAACAAGATGTTGTTCCAAGGAGTTAAGACACTTCAGTTGATTTGGAATGTCCACCACATGCATATTGTTGGCAACACTCTCTTCAGGCAACTTTCCACAAAGGACTTTTCGATGACATGTTGGACAGATCCACAATTTGCAATCTGGAGAACAAGAAGAAGAATTAGCACATTTTCCACCACAAACATGCACATACCTCAGTGTGATGCATCTTCTCGCCAAAGCAGCAATTTGTTCTCCTTTGTCTTCATAGCATTTTGTTCTGCATGGTCTAACCTGCTTTCTGAAAAGTAAACGGTGACAGACACAGCAAACAAACACTGGACCTCTACTCACTTCTTTACGAAATCTGGCAATAGTAACATCAATTTCTTTCTGTTCTTTCTTTCTTGCATACATTTCAGAACCCTTTTGTATTTTACTTAAACGAAAGTCCTCATTTTCATGGTATTTCTTCTTAGAATACTCACACTGCTTTGCTTTAAAGGCTGGGTCATGAAGATATTTCATCTTAGTATACTCACACAGTCTCTTTTTAAAGGCCAGGTTTTGAAGATATTTCTTCTTCGAATACTCACGCAGTCTCTCTTTAAAGGCCAGGTTTTGAAGATATTTCTTCTTCGAAAACTCACGCAGTCTCTTTTTAAAGGCCAGGTTTTGAAGATATTTCTTCTTCGAATATTCCCGTACACTTCCCTGAAATGAGACATTATTTTTATATTTCATTTGAGAATACTGGCAAACACGTTTCTGAAATTCAATGTTGCTTGAATACTTAGCCTTAGAACGTTCACATTTGGACACCTTAACCTCACCACTTCTGTGATATTTTTCATAAAGCTTCTTAAGTTTTTTCTCCCTGTAATCAGTATCAATGCAGTATTTTGATTTAAAGTACTTCAGTTTTTTCTGTCTGTACTCACTGTCATTGCAGTATCTGTCCCGGTCACTCTTAGTTGTGGAAGATTCTGCAGCATCACATACCTTCCTTTTACGCAGACATGGCTTTCTCACCTCATTTAAAGTGACATTCCCACATGTTCCTGCGCAAACGTCTTGATCTCTGTGCTTAACACATGTCACAACTTCATAATGATTACCATTACAGTGTTTCAGATATATTACTTTATTTGTAATTACCTCTTCAGTAGGTTTGTGTGCATTCCATCGGTCATCATTAAAAGTCATTATGGTTGTATTAAACAGATTAGAAGCAGCAAAGATATCAATTTCAGTTGCCCATGACCCAGAATAAAAGATTCTAGATTGTGTCAAGTAGTCCTCTACTGAAGTATACTCACTTCTCACATACCTCTGAAATATTGAAGTGTTCATTTTCAGGTGTTTGACCACTGCACGGCGAATCTTCAAATGCTTGTCTTCACTTCCACATATTGCATATGCCAGTGATCTGAAAAAGCAGTTACCATCTGGTTTGATACTCTTTGTCTGACATGGACCTGCAATGGGACCAAAGTGTGTTATGCCATCACAGTCACCGTTACCGTCATTTGTCAGAAGCACAAGTTCACATAAAGCTTGCTGATCTTTATGGGTTAAAGGAGAAAAATATACTTCTGGAATGGAAACGTCAGTAATTATTATGTCGTCTGCTACAACATTTTTAACCCATTTCTCAGTGACCTGTCCATCCTGCTTTTCTCTTCTCCCCCTTTTTCCTTTACTAGGCAACACATTACACACTGGCTGTGGCATTGAAATGTTTGTGCTTGGACTTGCAGCTTCAGGTACTTCAAATTCAGATGACCTTACCTCAGTCATCACAGATTTACAAACCTTATGTGTGCTTTTTAAGACTTCACTGTAAAGTGCTTTACCAGAAGAGCATGGAAAACTGCTGCCATCTGCTTCCAGCAAGTGTGAATCTTCATCACCTGCATGAATCAAAACTCCATCCTGCTTTTTTCTTCTCCCCATTTTTCCTTTACTTGACAACACATTACACACTGGCTGTGGCATTGGAAAGTTAGTGCTTGCATTTGCAGCTTCAGGTACTTCAAATTCTGATGACCTTACCACAGTCGTCACAGAGTCACATACCTTATGAGTGCCTTTAAGGACTTCACTGTAAAGCACTTTACCAGAAGAGCATGGAAAACTGCTGCGGTCTGCCTCCAGGAAGTGAGAAACTTCAGCATCTGTATGAACCAAAACTCCAGTTCTCTCAAATCGTGGCCCATGTACCCAAAATAACTGTGCAATCTCAATGTAGTTGTACAAAGATTCTATGGTGCTGTGATAAGCAACACAACTTGTCTCTGTTATGTTAGCATGAGAATCAACAAAGGCATACCATGAGCCCTCCTTAATAACTGCGCATGTGTTGGCACAAATAGTTAAAAGGAAAGCATCAGCACTCAGTAGAGCTTGCTGAAGAGCTACATCAAGTGGCATGGCCACATTGATTAAGGTTTCATCATAGTCATCAACATTAACAAATCCAGTGAGAGACTCTGCATACTCTATGGAAAATACAGTATTACCCAGCACATGCCTCGTTGGTAATTCATGGACTGCAATGTAATGCCTACCCGTGACTTCCTGGTCATTTATGTTACCCTGGTTTCTCAGAGACTTATAAAGGTTTGTTCCTGCCACCAAAACACTATCAAGATCTTGTGTTGTCCAGGTCAGCACATTCTTCATCTTGCTTGTCAATACTGCAGTCAGACTGATGGCACCACACTGTCTGTTGCGGAAATCTCCAAAGCGGACATCACCTTGATGGAATGAACCTTTTAGCACTGGTTTCTGTGGATATTCAACACATGTAGGAAAAGTATTCAAAGCATTTTCATGTACAT
This sequence comes from Ancherythroculter nigrocauda, assembly GCA_036281575.1. Classification (NCBI taxonomy): domain Eukaryota; kingdom Metazoa; phylum Chordata; class Actinopteri; order Cypriniformes; family Xenocyprididae; genus Ancherythroculter; species Ancherythroculter nigrocauda. The sequence goes on along the minus strand of VTFQ01000003.1, from coordinate 38,331,126 downwards.
TTCTAGACATTTCACAGTTTGGTTCAGAGGTCATATATTTGTTCATTGGTTTTGGATGGGTTATTGATTGGGTTATTGATTGGGTATTTGATTGGTTTTTCACAGTTTTCCACAGCTGCCGGCATCAGGCAAGCCTACCATTTTTTTACGAGGAAGCGGCGAAACCTCGGCTTCACTTGTTTTAAGAGGGAGCGGTGCAGCCTCTACCCGTTTTATTGCAGGACGGAGTGGAACCTGCTGGGGTTTTGCACAATGGCACTTGCCAGCAATTCCTGACAAGTCTACCTTAGTTTTACGAGGAAGTGGCGATACCTCGGCTCTACTTATTTTAAGAGGGAGCGGTGCAGCCTCTACCCGTTTTATTGCAGGACGGAGTGGAACCTGCTGGGGTTTTGCACAATGGCACTTGCCAGCAATTCCTGACAAGTCTACCTTAGTTTTACGAGGAAGTGGCGATACCTCGGCTCTACTTATTTTAAGAGGGAGCTGTGCAGCCTCTGCTTGACTTGTTTTAAGAGGAAGCGGTGCAGCCTCTGCTTGACTTGTTTTAAGAGGAAGCGGTGCAGCCTCTGTCACACATCGTTCTGCATATAGCCTCTTGGCTATTGCAGACCTCTTCTTTGGCCGTGGCATCTGTAAAGTACAAACCAAAAAAAATTACATATAAATATGAGATAAGACAACACAAGTGGGTAACGCTTGCCATTCAAACACTACAAATGATTTTTTTAAAATAAAAATCTGACATCAAGAACTGAATTATAGGACTGTCAAACTCAATTTTTACATTAATTTACTACTTTTTAATAATACATAAAAATTACTCGTGTAGGAACTGTGGACGAACCAGACAAATGAATCATTCAGATGATTCTTTCAAAACATAATTCTAATTCAGAACTGAGGTTCCGGCTCCGGCCCGTCTGCAGATAAAGCCAGGCTGATTACTTTTACGACACGTGCTTCCTGATAGCAGAAGCGACATACCAAAGGGTCACCCAAGAAGACAGAGAGACAATCCAGACCCTTTTGTTTCCTTACTTCACAGGAAAGCCAAAGAGACCGTTGAACAAATAAATCTGCTTCAAAATTGTTCCAACAATTTTAACGGACTTATCAAACATCTTTTAACTACATACGTGTTGCATTATGTGTCCACAAGTACTACCTGTAAACAGTTAGGCTTTAGAACACTCACAATTCATGTAAATGTGTTAACTCTTGACTGAATGACTGAAAGTATGCCTTATTTGGACTTAATTTGATTCTTTCCCCCTTTCCTATATCCTGACTTGAATGAAATCTGTTTAAAATGTATTGTATTCCATTTAATAGAAATTATGTTAAAATGGCACTCTCTGCTGAAGCAGAAACAGGATGTAACACTTATGTTTTATTGGGGGCAGAGGAAGGACCTTTTGAAACAGGACAATGTCTGATTGGCCAGGACTCCTCAGAGGGGTGACAAACAACTAAGTTTAAATGATCATATTGCAAGATAGTGAACGGAGAGAAGTTGGTTAGTAAACGAGGAGGGAGTTGGTTCTGTTCTGGTAAGAGAAGCCAAGACAAGGACCAAGAACAATGGAGTAACAAGAAAGAACAGACAAGCCGCTCATTCAAGCCATCCAACCTTCACTCACTTTTCTTTTCTTTACTTAATTTTCCTTTACCGCTGAAAGTCTTGTGTCCTAAGTTTCGCCGCAAAGTTCAACCAACGACTTTTGCCGCTTCAACTCCAGCGACAAAAGGACTTCGTTTCATTGTCCCACACGGACCTGATCTGGACCAATCATCGACTTGGGAAACCCTCCTCTGCACGATGAGGGAAATTCACCTTTAAGTCAATGCAAGCAAGTACCTCCAGATGAAAACTGAACTGGTGCATTTAAATGAATGATTCATGGTTCGTTCTGGTCTTTGAAATGCATTGATAGGAATTCGGTTAATCAGATCACTCTCTCTCTCCCTCTCTCTCTCTCTCTCTTTCAAAACTCTTTCTCTCTCATTTCCTTCTTACTGCAACGCGTATGAATGTGTGTGTGTGTGTATGTGCGTGCCTTTGTGTTAGATTAGTTTGTGTTAGAATAAATAAAATCTCTTGTAGATTTTAAAAAGAAAGTGTCTTGTATTATGTGCTTTATGATTTAATGTCTTAAACTGTGATCAAGCTACCTGCTTTAATCAGGGTTTTCACGATTGTTGGATATTTATATCCGTTACCAGAGTTTAATTAAGGCTCGAGCAAATGAACGCTGGACGAATCAGTTGCTCGGTCGTAAACTAAACAACTCTTTATAATTCCCTATAAATATTTCATTTGAGCTAATTTTACTTCCTAGGGTGTTTTCCCTACACTTGCCTCAATGTGCAGTCTTTTAACCAATGCACCAGCGCACATGAAACAGAAGTCTTGTTAGCCATGCATGGTTAAACTTTTTAATAAGAAAAACCTTAAAAATTTCTCACTTACCTCAACTTGCAGTCTTTTACCAATACACCACCACACAAAGAAATAAAGCATAGTTAGATATGCACTAACTTTTCATTTATTATAATATTCATTTATCACCACTTACAAATCTGTCATAATATATATATATATATATATATATATATATATATATATATATATATATATATATATATACACACACTTTCTGAAGCCTAAATTTCAGTAAACAAATACTTACGTAATTGACAAGACAAAGGTGTTGAAAATTAACTTATGAGACTGCAAGTATGTGGTCTGTATACCCTCAGCTTTAGTAAAAGTAAAATTTTAACTTGCTGCAACTCGAACTCTTCCAAATTCACCATCACATGGAAAAATAATAATAATAAAAAAAAAGTTAGTCAGGTATGCATTACCATTTCCATTTTCATATAACTGAACAGTACCATTTTATATATGGGTCAAAGACATTCAGATGGCCACATTAATAGAAATATACAAAAGTGATTTTATATACATATAAAGCACAGTAAATGCAAGTAAAACATCTACTTTAATGTTTAAAATACGTTCTGGAAGAATAAAATGTACAAACTGAAACATCTATTTTAACTTTTATGTATTAAGTAATTAGCATTTGGGGGTTAATGTAATTAGTCTTTAATATGGCATAAATCTTTTTGTTGTTGTTGTTCTAAACATCCCTGAAAATATTGTTACATTGAATGACATTTTAGTGGGTGCCTTATGTAAATCGTGGTAAACATGTATGATTTAATTTTTGCTAAGAAACAAACTCATTAAACATGACTAATTCAGATGCATTTAAAACAACAACAACAACTCAAAATAGTAGTACACTTATTGTTTTGATGCTTGAAAGCCCTTATTCATATTTGACTCATATACAATGTTCATACTAGTCAGCCTTATATTAAAAAAAATAAATAAATAAAAATATTCCAACAGAGTTCTAATGGTAACCCTTTAACCCAATAAAGTTTAATTTGCTAATTAAATTAGTTAATATGAACTAACAATGAACAATAGCTCTACAGATTTTTTTTTTTTTAAACTTAGCTAATGTTAATCTCAACATGCATTAAATATTTTTCAAAATGTAAAACTGTAAAGAAGCACGATAAACATCAACATTATCTAACATTACATAAACACTGTCAATTAATGTTAATCTAAACCTTGTGAACAGTTACTGTTCTAAAACTAAACTAGGTTGAATCACAACATACAATCAATTTGAATCAATCAATTTACCAACAAGATTAACAAATGCTAAACTACATGGATTTACTATACACATTTAGTTAAAAAAAAAATTAGCACAATTGGTACAAAGAATACATGAGCATAACAAAACTTTCAATTAGTTTAAAACACAAACATTTCAAAGCAGCCATTGTCACTAAATGTTTATTGCAAACAACACGCAAAATTTAGATGTTTTAAACTCTTTTGTAACACAACTACTTTATTTTGAAGCACTGTTTTATATTAAATGATTTTAAGAAAAACAAATAAATAAAGTGAATTTAAAAACAAGTTCTGACACAATCTTACCTGCTGTAGGAAGACAAAAGTAACACAATACCCTTTCCTCTCCCTTAGTTACTGCTAATTGAGATCAGGTGCTGATTGATTATTATTAATTGGCAAGCATATGAACTAATCCTTGTGTGTGAACATTCTCACCTTTGATCTGAGGTCCTGTAAGTGGTGCAGTGTGGTGAAAAACAAACCCTGGACTTTTCAGGTCATGGGTTAGAATCCAATGTGGCACATCCCAGGTACAAAAAAAAAAAAAAGTAGTGACAAGGTTGTAGTTATCTATTAGTAGAAGGGGGGAAAGCAGTAAGTTATCAAATCACAAAATTAGAAAATGTTTTCAGTAACAACTTAGAATAAATTCAATGTACATTACCTTAATCAGTCTTACATTTCTTTATAAGAGTTTGTGGAGCAATCTCATGATGGGTATATGGAGGAAGTAATGACTTCATTGTATTTCAAGAATCTGTAAATATTGCATTCATTGAACAAAGTGCTTGATAAGTCAGGGCTTTAAAAGCATTGCATTGAAAGCCATTGAATGAGCCTATTACAGAGCCACTTGTTGTACTTTGTTTATTCTTATGTTTGTTACCATTCACTTTTATTGAGTTATTGTTAGATGTATCCTTACCTGTTTTGTGTTTAGTAATTTGATTTGATTAAAATAATTCAAATTTGAAATATTTATTACAAGAATGTTTTATAGATTTCAGACTATATGCAGACATTGAGTACTATAACCATCTACACCACTGACATTTTTTTTCCATTTTATTTTTATGGACATATTATAATGCCATATGTTTTTGAAACAAAAATCATGTTGAATTGCACAAAAAATGTGCATTGCATTAACCATGCTTGTATTTTTGGGGCTTGCATTTTAATGGGCTGAAATTAAACATGGTTGTATATTTAAGCTGTTTGAGAGAAACCTCACAGTTGAACATGATGCAGCTTTTCTTACTTTTTAACTGTATATGAAGAAATGTATTCAAGACTACATTAAATTGTATTTAATATTTGCTGTATAATTTTATATATGGATTATAGGTTATTACATTTAATGCTACATATTAGTTGTGTAAGGATGAAATGTATCTTAACATAAGGCCATACAGAGTGATTTTTGCGTACAACTGGTTCTGTGTGTTCTTATATTTCTTTGTTCATTTAGAATATATTTAATTACAAATTTAATGAATCATGATTTGTCTTTAAAATCATTCAAATTTCTGCATACATGCCTTGTGTGAATGAGACCCATGGTTGTTTTTATTACTCCTTTAGCAAATGCTAATATATTAAACCTTAATATAAAGTGTTGCAATCAACCTGAAGCAGAAGTTTTAAATGCACAGACAAGTTGACAAATACTAACCTAGATGGAATTACATACTTCATAATTTTAAGTAAAAACAGCTTAACATTACAAAACTTAATTTGTATAGAGCAAATATTTCAAAGGAGATGCCATTTATCACTGCAAACCCACATGTATTAAACTATTCAGCAAAATATTCACTTTTCTTTGACAAATCAAAACCTTTTAATACTATGATACAAATCAAGTCAGTGCACAGAGAAACAAAGATAGCAGTATATATTTTTTTTTTATTATTTTATTACCTCTAAAAAGTTGTTTAAACATCCTAATTGATTAAGCCATGATTTAGCATTAGTGCAGAGTCCTGTCTGTGAAACTTCTCAGGCTCCTTCAGGGCATTGTACTGATGACCCATACAGAGTTTCGTAAAGATACTCTAATATGTTCGTAAAATACAGCATTTTAGCACAAAATTCAAAATGTCTGATATGGGAAAATTGGTTATCATTCGACTCAGCATGATGCCCCAAATCCAACGAGACCAAATTTATGATTTTTACAAACCCATCAGAAGTTATAAGCAAAAATATCAATTTTTCATATTTCCACACCAGTAGGTGGTGCTGCACCGAAACACCGCATGATGCCTCAGGTCATGCTTATGACGACATGTACGAAGTTTGGTCTGAATAAGATAAAGCATTGCAGAGATACAGCCTTAGGTCTATTTTCCCAAGCACTACGTACAATTCGTTCATGTGTTTTACGAAAACCGTTTGAGGAATCGACTTGAATTCCATAACTTTTTTTCGGCATGGTCTGAAGATGATTTGGTTCAATTTTCATGAAAATCTGAGTAACGGCCTAGGAGGAATTCAAAAAAGTATGTTTTTCAGAAATTTCAAAATGGCAGCAAAATTGTGACGAAAAATGATGTCATAGGGTGCATTTGCATTTGACCCAAGGAATCAGAGGAAGAAAGAAGTTTGTTTCTAGCCCTTATGGTTAAAAATTAAACGAGTGCAGCTTTGGACAGCTGATGATACAAATCAACTCGGTGCATAGAGAAACAAAGATAGCAGTATTTATTATTGTTATTTCATTACCTCTAAAAAGTTGTTTAAACATCCTAATTGATTAGGCCATGATTTAGCATTAGTGCAGAGTCCTGTCTGTGAAACAGAGCCATTGAGTGCTGTATAGTGTCAACAGACAAGAGGATAAAAATGGACACTCCTGTTTGATAGTCAAAGCTTTGAAAGAAACCAAGAAGTTAACATTCCTTATAGAGCTTGACTTTAATGTACTCTAGGAATTTTGTAAAGTATACAATTTTATAATATTAAAATTCCCTATATTTTAACACTTCACATTTTTCTTAGAAGGAAATGTGACAACAGCAACAAGAACACTGGAATTATTACCAGTATAAGATTTAAAATGTGTTGTGCTCAAGGTTTTAGAGAAATAAGGGACATAAAAGCAGAAAGCAGATCATCTCTTTAATTAAAAAAAAAAATAATAAAAAGTTTATACACACACAGAATATTACACTCTTGCCTTTACATAAGAGATACGCTCCAGCACTTCAACTAAACACCCTATATATATATATATATATATATATATATATATATTTCAATTAAACCAACACAGACATGCATACAGCACATGTAGTTTTACAATTTTACAATAAATGAACATGCATACACCATCTCTCAGCAGACAGCAAAGTCTTTTCTGTGAATTTTGGGCTTTTGTGGGTGGCATGGTTGGTGGAGGTGTGGATGTGGGTGGTATGGTAAGTGGAAATGTTGAATGTGGGTGGTATGGAAGGTTGAGATGTGTATGGTATGGTGGAGGGATGGATGAGGATGCAGATGCATCAGAAAAGTCTAACATAAATCGGTCCAAGTCAAGGTCAGTAGGGATCAGTGTGGCAGGTGGTGATGGTGTAAGAGTTTGTGTGTGACTCTGCCATTGTGTATAGTCATGTTGACTGGTGGTAGTGCTAAAAGTAAATCATTTATAGTGTCTACAGTTTGGTGTTCTGAAAGATCTATTGCGGAGTTTGAGGTGATTTTCAATTGTTGCTATTTGAATGGCTTTTGCGGTTTTAAATGTAATGTTTCCATATGAGTACATGGTGATGCAGGTGAAATAGTGTGTATTACATTTGGGGCAGTGAACACGTGACAGACATGGACATATTGGTGATTGTGTTGTCGTGGGCAGATATGGTGAACATTTATTGTTGCTCCGATGATTTCTGTGGTGATGTTTGTGGAGGTGGTGGTGTGCTGTGCAGTGCAAGTCATGTTAGGCTCAGGGTCTTCTTTTAAAGTGCAGTCTCTGGTACTGGTGATTAGTTGTTTACCTTTAAAATGTCGCACTGACACATTGCTTATGCTATATCAAGAGCCAATGGTCAAGGTCTTCTCACCCCAATTAGTAAAGTCATTGTGAGCAGTGTGGTCAGCAACTCTGTTGGGAAGGAGACGTCCATCTTGAATAAAGTTGTATCCTTGACTTTCAATATTGATAATCTGAACCTTTACATTCACCTACAATTGGGAAGTTAAAAAAAAAAAAAAAATATTAGTACAGCAGCTGCAAATAGTGGACCTTTGAGGTATCTTGGAAAGTAAATTAAAAAGAATGCAAGTACTTACTCTTTTTCAATTTTCAGGACATCACAGTGTGGAAGCACTTTGGGACTTTGTGACAGTCAATGTGTTGTAGCTGTAGTCCAGCTCCTTGACACAGGTCATTCTTGATCTGAAGGACTTCTTGAGCTTAATCGGTTCTTGACTGTTGCACAGTGATGTCATGCAAGTGCACTGGGGTCCTGTTTTCAAGGTAAGGGGGACAAAGTTAGTCATCATCAAGTGTATTTCAACGCAAATTTTAGTAAAAATTAGTCTTACCTTATGGAGTGCAGCGCCGGTTTAAACAACCACTCATGTTTCTCCTGGATTTCTGCCTCAAAATAAGGGCACTTTGCACCCTGTTTTAGGCTTGAAACATTTTGCATATATCATTTTATAGATTTTTTTTTTTTTGTCATCCATGTCTGTAAAGGAGAATTAAAATGTTAAAAAGAAGAATTAAGGTTAAAATTAAATTAAGCACTGGAACCATAAAGACACTGCCTTGCATATACATGTTATATTTAAGCGGTGGTTATTGCACTATTAACAAGTTAATTGTTATCACAACTTTCTCTTTTTAACAAAACTTAGATATTTTAGTTCAAATTACCAGTTTAGATTTTTTAAATCAAAATTTTGATATATTTATTTATTTATTTTTTTTATTTATTTTTTTTTAAACCAATTTCTTTATTTTTAACAATTTTCTCTTTCAATGAATTTAATTTTAAGGCAACTAAGTTTAACCAATAACCATTTTTTACAGGGTTTGCATTATCTTTAATTGAAGTTTGGCTGCAAACCGGACAAGATCTAGAACTTAGAATTTGTGTAGATTTAGTTATTTAGAAAACAAGAAATAACACAAAGACTTTTAATATTTTTAAAGCTGTAAACTGAGTGTTACCTTAGCACAGTCTGTAGCCCTGGAAGATTTACCTGCATGGTTTATGAAGGCCTCCTTTTTCTGTTAGAGTTGTGAAGAAGAGATACATTAAACAAAAGGTTTACATTTAGGAATAGATTAACATTTTGAACATCTGCAATTTGAAAAAAATCATGCTATACTATCGTTTTTGGGGCTGGTTTGGAGAGTGTAAAATTGGGATGGCTTTGTCTGGTAAAGTTTGTATAAGTATTTTTAAGAATTACATTTTCAAATTACTGAAAGGCAATATAAGACAGATAGTCATTTTAATAAACATTAATTTGTGTCAAGAAAACATGGTCTGTCAATCAAGACATGCATAAGGTTAAAAACATGCTTAAGATCAAGTTATTTTGTTTAGAAAACAAAAAGTTTGGATATATCTTTCTGCACATACATACATACATACATATACATATATGCATATACATATATATATATATATATATATATATATATATATATATATATATATATAAATATATATATATAGTAAGTATCTAAATAGTATAACAATGCAAATTACCTTTCTTCTTCAACTTTTTAAAAGTGCTATAAAACTAGGACAATATCTAGTTATATTATTACATGTTATTTTTAAATTTGTTTCACCTGCTTTAATTAAAGTAGTGATAATGAGGTTCATAGAGGTGTGTGTGTGTGTGTGTGTGTGTGTGTGTGTGAGAGAGAGAGAGAGAGAGAGAGAGAGAGAGAGAGAGAATTGTCTATGAATTAACCATTTTAAACCAGGTGAAAAAAATAAAAAATTTAAATAGTGCCTATTGGACCCACTTAATATATTTTAATTATACTATATTAAGTGTATATTGAATTTATTATTTTGAAACAGCTTTAAGTATATTAAATATATATATTTTTTTAATTGATTATATTAAAAAATATTAAATTGGTACTACCTTAAATGAATTTCTTTTTCAATTATTTTAAAATATTCTTTCATATTACAGTTAGAATATTTGAACATTGCAATGGCATTTCAGATTATTAGAAATGTATGCATTACTTTTACATTAGATTTTTAAGTATTGTATATTAAAATTTGTATATTAAAAAGTGGAAAAACAATTCAATATAAATGTTAAGACACATGTACAAGTTTAAATTTAGAAAACTTATATATACATAAACACATTTCTAATAAGCTTAAATGCTATTGAAATGTTCAAATATTCTAACTAATATAAAGTATATATTTTTTAAAGTAATTGTAAAGTAATACACTTAAATTGTAGTAAATATATTTAAGGTGGAACCAATTTAATACAATTTAATATTTTAAAATATATTGCAAATAACTTTACATTTTTTTAAATGACTTAAATACATTCTATTATTTTCACCTGGTTAATTCGACAATTAACTCTCTCTCTCTCTCTCTCTCTCTCTCTCTCTCTCTCTCTCTCTCTGTCGCACTACTTTAATTAAAGCAGGTGAAACAAATTAAAAAATATCATATAAATAGTACACATAAATGCAACTAGATACCATGTCATAGTTTTGTGGTACTTTTGAAAAACGGAAGAAGAAAGGTAATGTGCATTATTATAATATTCAGGTACTTGCTTTTTTTTGTCATAGAATGCAAAAAAAAAAAAAAATATTCAAACCTATTTTTCACTTATTTTAATAAAAGTATTTCTAAATAATAACTTGATAGTTTTTAGCCTTAAGCATGTCTTGACTAAGAAAGGTCATGTTTTTTTTTTGTTTTTTTTTTTGTTTTGTTTTTTTTGACACAAGTATTGTTTTTATTAAATATCCTTTTATCTTCTATATTGTTCTTCAGTAACTTGACCAAACTTCACCAGAAAAAACCATCCCAACTTTACACCATCCAAACCAGCCCCAAAAACAATACTAAAGTATAAGGTGACTATTCAAATAGCTGAGATTCAAAAATGTTAATCTAGTCTCAAATGCAGTCCTTTGTTTAATGTATCTCTTCTTAATACCTCTAACAGAAAAAGGAAGCCTCATAAACCAGGCGAATCTTCCAGAGCTACAGAAAGTGCTAAGGTAACACTCCATTTTCAGCTCTAAAAATATTAAGTCTTTGTGTTATTTGTCTTGTTTTCTAAATCACTAAATCCACAAATTCTAGATCCTAGTGACTCAAGGTTTTGCCCGGTATACAGCCAAACTTCAATTAAAGGTAATACAAACACTGTAAATGGTTATTGGTATAACTTGGTTGCCTTAAAATAGAAAGTTGTTTTTTTTTTTTTTTTTTTTTAATAGTGCAATAACTACAGCTTAAGCCGTAACACATGAGTATATGCAAGGAAGTGTCTTTATGGTTCCAATGCTTAACTTTAAACTTGAGAAATTCTTCCTTTTAACATTTTGATTCTCCTTTACAGACATGGATGACAAAAAAAACCAGAATCTGTAAAAGGATATATACACAATGTTTCAAGCCTGAAACAGGGTGCAAAGCGTCCTTATTTTGAGGCAGAAATCCAGGAGAAACACAAAATAAGAGTGGTTGTTTAAACCAGAGCTGCACACTGAATTCAAATCTGTCAATGCACAAAAGTAAGATTTTCTTTATTTTTATTTTTACTAAAATTTGTGTTGAAGTGCACTTGAGATTAACTTTCTTTGTCCCCCTTACCTTAAAAGGTCCACTATTTGCAGCTGCTGTACTTGTATATTATTATTATTTTTTTTTTTTTTTACTTCCCAATTGTAGGTGAATGTAAAGGTGCAGATTATCAATATTGAAAGTCAAGGATACAACTTTATTCAAGATGGACGTCTCCTTCCCAACGCAACATAGAGTTGCTGACCACACTGGTCACATTGACTTCACTAATTGGGGTGAGGAGACCTTGACCATTGGCTCTTGGTATAGCATAAGCAATAAGCAAATGCGACATTTTAAAGGTAAACCGCTAATCACCAGTACCAGAGACAGCACTTTAAAAAAAGATCCTGAGCCTAACATGACTTTCACTGCACCGCACACCACCACCTCCACAAACATCACCACAGAAATCATCGGAGCAACAATCAATGTTCACCATATCTGCCCACGACAACACAAAATCACAAATACGCCCATGTCCGTGTCACGTGTTCACTGCCCCAAATGTAATACACCCTACAAATTCACTTGCATCACCATGTACTCGTATGGAAACATTACATTTAAAACAGCAAATAACGTTCAAACGGCAACAATTGAGAATCACCTCATAAATTCTATAATCTTCCAGAACACCCAACTGTAGACACCATAATTGATTTACTTTTAGCACTACCCCCCCAGTCAACATGACCATACACAATGGCAGAGTCACACACATTTCAAAAACTTTTGCACCATCACCACCTGCCACACAATCCTCCACCACACTGTTCCCTACTGACCTTGAATTGGACCAATTTATGTTAGAGGACTTTTCTGATGCATCTGCATCCACATCCATCCCTCCAGCCACATTGCCATCCACATCCATCCAGCCACACTGCCACCCACATCCATCCCTCCAGCCACACTGCCACCCACATCCACCCCTCCATCTACCATACCACCCTCATTCACCACTCCACCTACCATGCCACCCACAAAAGGCCAAAAACCCACCAAAAGAAACCCACTCCCACCCAAAAAATAGACTCCTTTGGCCAGCTGTCTGAGGTGTGTGCATGCTCATTTATTGTAAATGCTACATGTGTGCTATATGCAAGGCTGTTTATAAAGTATACAAATGTTTCCAATTTCAAGTTTGTTTAGTTGAGGGGGGAGGGGTTGCTGGAGCGTGATGGCAAAAGTGAAATTATTGAATGTGTTTTTTTTTTTTTTTTTTTTTTTTTTTTTTTTTTTTTTATAAATGACTATTCTTGTTTAGCCTTGCTCCAGCTATTTTGCTTGCTGAATTAAATAAAGAATATCACCACTCATGTCCCTTGTTTCTACTTGTACCTGTGGTTCACTAAAGTACTCAATTTAAATTTTTGTCTTGTATTCACAAATGCTATATCTCTTTCAGGACTGTTGCTCTAATTTGCTAGATGAATTTTAGGTATTTGTAAATGCATGTACTTGGCAAAAGGCAAAAACAATTAAACTTTAAAAAATTTTTTTTTTTTTTTAGCTAAAATGTATGCTGCTTAAAGTGTGGTAATGATTACACCAAAACCAACTTGTTCAGAAGTCAACTTCATTAAACTCATTAAGAATGATTCTTAAAGGGCACAACATTCTACAATTGCAAACAATATTTGGAAAGCTTTGACTTTTTTTTTTTTTTTTTTTTTTTTTTTTTTTTGCATGATACTGAAAGATGCCCTTAACATCTTTCTCAATGTGGATTCCAAGTTGGTAACTGAGTAAAGCTACCACCAGTTAAAATATTCACTTTTCCAAAGATAACTTTAGAACCCTTTTCTATAACATGAAACTGTGCTGTGCAGTTTTTGTGCTGATTGCATTCAACATTTTACATTAAGACTCCATTACAGTAGTTGCCATTTTGTAAAGTACAATTTTCAGTTTTTTACTATACTCCTGACCTGCACAGAAATGATTGAACAGATTTTTGATTTTCATTGATATTCCCAAAATATTACACTCATAATGTGACCTTGCTTGGGTTTGTCTTATGTGAGTTAGCTTAGCATATTAACTTCATTAGCATGAAGTTAACTTAGCATGCTAATCTGGTTAACATGTTAAATTTTTTTTGTATATTCTTTCTCACACTAAAACTTCTCCTCAGCTTGGTAGATGTGCATCCTCAAGTAGCTCAATGTATAAAATGCTTGAAAAGCACCTTACAGTTGTGGGTTTGAATCCAGGTTGGTGTGACTTAATGAAATTGTGTGTTTTGATTCCTTTATTGCCTCTGGGGTTAGAAATGTTTATTATTCATGCTGTTCATTTTTATCTAAGCTTCTGTACATTCTGAGTTCATTCTCACCCATAATTCTGAAACGGCTGTTTTTCATGTTCGTTCAGTTTTTGCAGTTTTTGCTTTTCCTGTTCCATATTGAGCTAGAGCATGATGACAGCATGATGCAGAATGATCTAAAGTAAAATTATTAAATATAACATGCAGTGCATATTTATATTAATTCATTTTGAGTTCATTTTTACATGAACTACTGAACCTTGGCAGTTGCATGATTCTACACCTGAGTAACACCCAGAGGCTGTGGGTTTGAATCCCGTGTGGGGCATCTTTATACAATTGTGTGTAATGAGTCATTTTCATTCATTTATTATCCAAATAAGCATAGTACTAATCTTTATTCCTCTTATATTAGTCTTTGTAGTTCATTCTGGGTTCATTCTCATCTGAACTTCTATTCATTTTGATTTCATTTCCACCTGTGCTTCTGTTTTGCATGTATGTTCAATTTCTGCTGTTTTTGCTCTTCCTGTTCCGTATTGCGCTGCTGCCCCTTCTGGGGCTTGGCCCCGAATTGCTGCTTGCAGCTATATTTATTATTAGGGGCCAAGCCCCGAAGGGGCTGTAGCCCCTATTGTAATTGTACGTTTTCTTATTATTATTAATGGTGCTTGCCAAAGGCAATGCTCCATTCTTATTCTTCTGCATACTTATTATTAATGGTGCTTGCCAAAGGCAAAGCTCCATTCTTAATCTCCTGCATACTTATTATTATTATTATTATTAATGGTGCTTGCCAAAGGCAAAGCTCCATTCTTATTCTTCTGCATACTTATTATTAATGGTGCTTGCCAAAGGCAAAGCTCCATTCTTATTCTTCCGCATACTTATTATTAATGGTGCTTGCCAAAGGCAAAGCTCCATTCTTAATCTTCTGCATACTTATTATTATTAATGGTGCTTGCCAAAGGCAAAGCTCCATTCTTATTCTCCTGCATACTTATTATTCTTCTTCTTCCACTTTTTTTCTGCGCGCTACTCCTCCCGCAGTTTTTGTTCTATGACTTTTCTAAGCGATCGGACTAACGATGTTCGCACAGCAGACGAAAAAGCAGCCAAAAAAGTCCCATTGACTTTCAATGGCGGAATTTTCAGAAATTCAAATCTCAACTGTCACTTTCTCACACACACGCAGGCCCTTAGAACCCTTTCTCTCACTCACTCACTATTGATCACAGTGTGATAGAGACAAGGGGGCGGGCTCATTTCACTCAGGCAGCCAATCAGTGTCTCAGGATCATTGTGAAGCTATCAAGCCACGCCCTAGCAACCATATAGAGCACCATAGCAACAAGTTCCATAGACTTCCATTGAAAAAGATCAAATGAATATCGTTGGATAGAAGTGTCATAGGAACATGAGAGTGGGCTCATTTGACTCAGAGCAGTAAACGGCCAATCATGAATCACCTTAAACACTTAATAGCCACGCCCTAGCAACCATTTAAAGCACCCTAGCAACCCAAAGTATAGAGGGATATCTTCAAATCTGAATATCATAGAGGCATGGGGGTTAGTTTATATCGTTCATACTGGCAAGCAGCCTTTGGTGTATCATCATTGGCAGCTGCCAAGCCACTCCCTAGCAACCAAAAAGAGTACCCTAGCAACCGTTTTTCAAGATGTAAATCTCTGCATCAGAACATCATAGAGACATGGGGGTTGGTTTATACTGTCAAGCAGTCTTTAGAGTATCATCATTGGCAGCTGCCAAGCCACTCCATAGCAACCAAACAGAGTACCCTAGCAACCGTTTAGCAAGACCTATATCTCTGCATCAGAGCATCGTAGAGACATGGTGGTTGGCTCTTTTGACTCATGCTAGCAATCTAGACTTCCACCATGCTACACATGCTAGCAGCGAATAGCTACATGCTAATAGTGATTAGCTAAGTGCTAAAGTGGGCTATGATGCTAAGAACTCTATAGAAACTCCATAGTAACTATCTGTGCCAACTACCAACCACCTAGTAACACCATAGCAACCACCCAGGTTACCATAGCAACCGCCTAGCAACCACCCAGAACACCCTAGCAACCACCTAGCAACACCTTAGCAACCACCCCAAGTACCTTAGCAACTGCCTAGTAACACCCTAGCAACCACCCAGGTTACCATAGCAACCACATAGCAACCGCCTAGCAACACCTTAGCAACCACCCCAAGTACCTTAGCAACTGCCTAGTAACACCCTAGCAACCACCCAGGTTACCATAGCAACCACCTAGCAACCACCTAGAACACCCTAGCAACCGCCTAGCAACACCTTAGCAACCACCCCAGGTACCTTAGCAACTGCCTAGCAACACCCTAGCAACCACCCAGGTTACCATAGCAACCGCCTAGCAACCATACTGAACACCTTAGCAACTGACTAGTAACCCCTTAGCAACCACCCCAGGTACCTTAGCAACTGCTTAGCAACACCATAGCAACCACCAGGTTACCATAGCAACCGCCTAGCAACCATACTGAACACCCTAGCAACCGCCTAGCAACACCTTAGCAACCAACCCAAGTACCTTAGCAACTGCCTAGCAACACCCTATCAACCACCCAGGTTACCATAGTAACCACCTAGCAACCACCCAGAACACCCTAGCAACACCTTAGCAACCACCCCAAGTACCTTAGCAACCACCTAGCAACCGAGTGGCGAATTTTGCCACTGCAAGCACCAATCACATTTTCTTCAGGAAATGTACATTCTAGTATTGTAATTACTATTCACCTGAACAAAACTTTGGCGCGTAACTCATCCCGCACCATTTGTCGTAGACCCACAAATGAGGTGTCAAATCGACCGGCTTATTGACTAAGCGATCGGGTGTACGATGTTCGCACAGTGTACGAAAAAACGGCTGAAAAATCTCCCATAGACTTAACATGGGGGCCAAATCTGTGAGATCATATCTTTGGTTTAGAAGGTCATAGAGACTTGGGGCTGGGCTCTTTTGACTCGGCCTATCAAGCCGCCAATAAGTAGTGACTTCATGGCCACGCCCTAGCAACCAATTACTGCACCCTAGCAACCGAGAGCCGAATTTTGCCACTGCAAGCACCATTCACATTTTCTTCAGGAAATGTACATTCTAGTTAATGGTGCTTGCCAAAGGCAAAGCTCCATTCTTATTCTCCCGCATACTTATTATTATTATTATTATTAATGGTGCTTGCCAAAGGCAAAGCTCCATTCTTATTCTGCTGCATACTTATTATTATTATTATTATTATTATTATTATTCCACACAAAAGTTTGGCGCTACTCCTCCCGCAGTTTTTGTCCTAGACCCATGAATGAGGTGTCAAATCGACCGGCTCATTAAGGAGAGGTGTGCTATGACTTTTATAAGCGATCGGACCAACGATGTTCGCACAGCGGACGAAAAAGCGGCCAAAAAAGTCCCATTGACTTACATTGAAAAATTCAAATTCACGAACATTCCGTCTCTCTCAACTGTCACTTTCTCACACACACTCACACACGCAGGCCCTTAGAAGCCTTTCTCTCTCAGACACAGACACTCATTTTCTTCCACTTTTATTTCTGCGCGCTACTCCTCCCGGAGCGTTTGTCCTAGACCCATGAATGAGGTGTCAAATCGACCGGCTCATTGAGGAGATGTGTGTTATGACTTTTATAAGCGATCGGACCAACGATGTTCGCACAGGGGGCGAAAAAGCGGCCAAAAAAGTCCCATTGACTTTCAATGGCGGAATCTTCAGAAATTTGAATTTCAACTGTCACTTTCTCACACACACTCACACACGTAGGCCCTTAGAACCCTTTCTCTCACTCACTCACTATTGATCACAGTGTGATAGAGACAAGGGGGCGGGCTCATTTCACTCAGGCAACCAATCAGTGTCTCAGGATCATTGTGAAGCTATCAAGCCACGCCCTAGCAACCATATAGAGCACCATAGCAACAAGTTCCATAGACTTCCATTGAAAAAGATCAAAGGAATATCTTTGGATAAAAGTGTCATAGAAACATGAGGGTGGGCTCATTTGACTCGGGGCAGCAAACGGCCAATCACGAATCACCTTAAACACTTCATAGCCACGCCCTAGCAACCATTTAGAGCACCCTAGCAACCCAAAGCAAAGAGGGATATCTTCAAATCTGAATATCATAGAGGCATGGGGGTTGGTTTATATCATTCCTACTGGCAAGCAGCCTTTGGTGTATCATCATTGGCAGCTGCCAGGCCACTCCCTATCAACCAAACAGAGTACCCTAGCAACCGTTTTGCAAGACCTATATCTCTGCATCAGAACATCATAGAGACATGTGGGTTGGCTTATATTGTCAAGCAGCCTTTGAAGTATCATCATTGGCAGCTGCCAAGCCACTCCCTAGCAACCAAACAGAGTACCCTAGCAACCATTTAGCGAGACCTATATCTCTGCATCAGAACATCATAGAGACATGGCGGTTGGCTCTTTTGACTCATGCTAGCAAATTGGACTTCCAACATGCTACACATGCTAGCGGTGAATAGCTACATGCTAATAGTGATTAGCTAAGTGCTAAAGTGGGCTGAGAACACGCCAGGAACTCTATAGAAACTCCATAGTAACTATCTGTGACAACTACCAACCACCTAGCAACACCATAGCAACCACCCTGGTTACCATAGCAACCGCCTAGCAACCACCGAGAACACCCAAGCAACTGCCTAGCAACACCGTAGTGACCACCCCAGGTACCTTAGCAACTGCCTAGCAACACCCTAGCAACCACCCAGGTTACCATAGCAACCGCCTAGCAACCACCCAGAACACTTTAGCAACCGCCTAGCAACACCTTAGCAACCACTCCAACTACCTTAGCAACTGCCTAGCAACACCTTAGCAACCACCCAGGTTACCATAGCAACCACCTAGCAACCACCCAGAACACCCTAGCAACTGCCTAGCAACACCGTAGTGACCACCCCAGGTACCTTAGCAACTTCCTAGCAACACCGTAACAACCACCCGAGTTACCATAGCAACCGCCTAGCAACCACCCAGAACACCCTAGCAACCGCCTAGCAACACCATAGTGACCACCCAGGGTACCTTAGCAACTGCCTAGCAATACCCTAGCAACCACCTGGGTTACCATAGCAACCGCCTAGCAACACCTTAGCAACCACCCCAAGTACCTTAGCAACCGCCTAGCAACCGAGTGCCGATTTTGCCACTGCAAGCACCATTCACATTTTCTTCAGGAAATGTACATTCTAGTATTGTAATTACTATTCACCTGAACAAAACTTTGGCGCGTAACTCGTCCTGCACCGTTTGTCGTAATGAGGTGTCAAATTGACCGGCTTATTGAGGAGAGGTGTGCTATAAGTTTTCTAAGCGATCGGGTGTACGATGTTCACACAGCGTACGAAAAAATCGGCTGAAAAAACTCCCATAGACTTAACATTGGGACAAAATCTGTGAGATCATATCTTTGGATCAGAAGGTCATAGAGACTTGGGGCTGGGCTCTTTTGATTCGGCCTATCAAGCAGCTAATAAGTAGTTCGTCGCCACACCCTAGCAACCAATTACAGCACCCTAGCAACCGGGTGCCGAGTTTTGCCACTGCAAGCACCATTCACATTTTCTTCAGGAAATGTACATTCTAGTTAATGGTGCTTGCCAAAGGCAAAGCTCCATTCTTATTCTCCTGCATACTTATTATTCTTCTTCTTCTTCTTCTTCCACTTTTTCGTCTGCGCGCTACTCCTCCCGCAGCTTTTGTCCTAGACCCATGAATGAGGTGTCAAATCGACCGGCCCATTGAGGAGTGGTGTGCTATGACTTTTATAAGCGATCGGGTGTACGATGTTCGTCCGGCGGGCGAAAAAGTAGCCGAAAAATCCCATAGACTTAACATTGCGACGAACTTTGACGAATCATAGCTCCTAACGAGAATTTCGTAGAAACATGTGGGTTACCACGTTTGAAGAGGCTGACAGGCTCTCTCAGACCATACCTCAAAATGGGGTGTAAGTTGTACCCCTGGGGCGCAAGAGCTGCCCAAAGTTGCCCCATAGACATACTATGGTGAAGCCGTGCCCATGAACCAGGAAGTACTGTGTTTTTCCTACTATGGGAAATTACATAGGGATTTTGTATTGAACATAACTCTGGATTGCAGTGTCATAGAGACAAGGGGGTGGGCTTATTTTACTCAGGCAACCAATCAGTCTCTCAGGATCAATGTGAAGCTATCAAGCCACGCCCTAGCAACCATATAGAGCACCTTAGTAACAAGCTCCATAGACTTCCATTGAAAAAGATCAAATTAATATTTTTGGATAGAAGTGTCATAGAAACATGAGGGTGGGCTCATTTGACTCGGGGCAGCAAACGGCCAATCACGAATCACCTTCAACACTTCATAGCCACCCCCTAGCAACCATTTAGAGCACCCTAGCAACCCAAAGCATAGAGGGATATCTTCAAATCTGAATATCATACAGGCATGGGGGTTGATTTATATCATTCATACTGGCAAGCAGCCTTTGGTGTATCATCATTGGCAGCTGCCAAGCCACTCCCTAGCAAACAAACAGAGTACCCTAGCAACCATTTTGCAAGACCTATATCTCTGCAACAGAACATCGTAGAGACATGGGGGTTGGCTTATATTGGCAAGTAGCCTTTGGAGTGTCATCATTGGCAGCTGCCAAGCCACTCCCTAGCAACCAAACAGAGTACCCTAGCAACCATTTAGCAAGGCCTATATCTCTACATCAGAACATCGTACAGACATGGGGGTTGGCTTTTTTGACTCATGCTAGCAAACTGTACTTGCAACATGCTACACATGCTAGCAGTGAATAGCTACATGCTAATAGTGATTAGCTAAGTGCTAAAGTGGGCTGAGAACATGCTAAGAACTCTATAGAAACTCCATAGTAAGTATCTGTGACAACTCCCAACCACCTAGTAACACCATAGCAACCACCCAGGTTACCATAGCAACCGCCTAGCAACCACCCAGAACACCCTAGCAACCGCCTAGCAACACCTTAGCAACCACCCCAAGTACCTTAGCAACCGCCTAGCAACACCCTAGCAACCACCCAGGTTACCATAGCAACCGCATAGCAACCACCTAGCAACCGCCTAGCAACACCTTAGCAACCACCCCAAGTACCTTAGCAACTGCCTAGCAACACCTTAGCAACCACCCCAAGTACCTTAGCAACCGCCTAGCAACTGAGTGCCGATTTTGCCACTGCAAGCACCATTCACATTTTCTTCAGGAAATGTACATTCTAGTATTGTAATTACTATTCACCTGAACAAAACTTTGGCGCGTAACTCGTCCTGCACCGTTTGTTGTAGACCCACGAATGAGGTGTCAAATCGACCGGCTTATTGATGAGAGGTGTGCTATGACTTTTCTAAGCGATCGGGTGTATGATGTTCGCACGGCGTACGAAAAAACGGCTGAAAAAACTCCCATAGACTTAACATGGGGGCCAAATCTGTGAGATCATATCTTTGGTTTAGAAGGTCATAGACTTTGCATTGTGACAAACTTTGACGAGTCATAGCTCCTAACGAGAATTTCGTAGAAACATGTGGGTCACCACGATTGAAGGGGCTGACAGGCTCTGTCAGACCATAGCTCAAAATGGGGTGTAAGTTGTACCCCTGGGGCACAAGAGCTGCCCAAAGTTGCCCCATAGACATACTATGGTGAAGCCGTGCCCATGAACCAGGAAGTACTGAGGTGTCAAATGAGGTGTCAAATCGACCGGCTTATTAAGGAGAGGTGTGCTATGACTATTCTAAGCGATCGGGTGTACGATGTTCGCACAGCGTACGAAAAAACGGCTGAAAAAACTCCCATAGACTTAACATGGGGGCCAAATCTGTGAGATCATATCTTTGGTTTAGAAGGTCATAGAGACTTGTGGCTGGGCTCTTTTGACTTGGCCTATCAAGCCGCCAATAGGTAGCTCATAGCCACGCCCTAGCAACCAATTACAGCACCCTAGCAACCGGTGCCGAATTTTGCCACTGCAAGCACCATTCACATTTTCTTCAGGAAATGTACATTCTAGTTAATGGTGCTTGCCAAAGGCAAAGCTCCATTCTTATTCTCTTGCATACTTATTCTGCTTCTTCTTCTTCTTCTGGACAAAACTTCGGCGCGTAACTTGTCCCGCAGCTTTTGTCCTAGACCCATGAATGAGGTGTCAAATCGACCGGCTCATTGAGGAGAGGTGTGCTATGACTTTTATAAGCGATCGGACCAACGATGTTCGCACAGCGGACGAAAAAGCGGCCAAAAAAGTCCCATTGACTTACATTGAAAAATTCAAATTCACGAACATTCCGTCTCTCTCAACTGTCACTTTCTCACACACACTCACACACGCAGGCCCTTAGAAGCCTTTCTCTCTCAGACACAGACACTCATTTTCTTCCACTTTTATTTCTGCGCACTACTCCTCCCGCAGCGTTTGTCCTAGACCCATGAATGAGGTGTCAAATCGACCGGCTCATTGAGGAGAGGTGTGCTATGACTTTTATAAGCGATCGGACCAACGATGTTCACACAGTAGACGAAAAAGCGGCCAAAAAAGTCCCATAGACTTCCATTGAAAAATTTAAATTCACGAACATTCCGTCTCTCTCAACTGTCACTTTCACACTCACACACGCATGCAGGCCCTTAGAAGCCTTTCTCTCACACACACACACACTCATTTGACTTCTGATCAAGCAGCCAATAGGTAATGACCTCAAATCTTCATCATAGCCACACCCTAGCAACCACTTAGAGCACACTAGCAACCACTCCATGGACTCAAAATGGAGGGTGTAAAAAAAATTTAAATATTGAAAAAAAAAATACCTTAAAAGTTGTTCAAAAGAAGTCCTTGGCAATCCTGATGATTTTTGACATAAAATTAAAATCGATAATTTTGACCCATACAATGTATTGTTGGCTATTTCTACAAATATACCCGTGTGACTTAAGACTGGTTTTGTGGTCCAGGTGTAAACAGGTATATATGTTTGCTTCATTACTGATGATTGACAAGAATATTAATTTTTATACATATATGCATACTTTATATTAATAATAGAGATGTTAAACCAGGGCTTAATGCTTTGAAAAAATTAGGAGCGTGTTTAGAAACTTTATGGGTGCAATGAAAACTTGGCAAAATATGTGTCTTTCTTTAACTATTTCTTAATATATATATACACACTCACACACACTATAATAAACAGATCTTGCCATACTAGTAGGTGGTATTATTATAGTTTTCATTAATATTTTGAATTCAGTCTGCTTTTATTTTAATTTTAAAAGTTTTAGTAATTTTGTTGTTCTTGCCATTTTTTTTTTTTTTTTTTTTTTTGTTATTTTTAAACGTCTGTTTAGTTCTTTATTAATTTTTATTTCAGTTTCCATTTAGTACATCAGGTTAATTAAACTAAATAACTGGTTATTTTCAATTACAAATAAATATAAGAAATGTACGTTTTATTCAGTTAACATTTATTTCAAGTAATGAAAAATGTTTTTTTCATGATTATAGATTTTGTTAGTCTTTCCTTCCTGTGATGGGGCATCCCAGACAGAAGCTAGAAGTTTACTTTAAATTAATTATACATTAAATTTAAATTAGATTAAATAAGGTTTGTGTAACTGGGGTGAAAATTGGACACATTGCGTGACTTTTACTCATAAACAAGCCCGAAATGCACCGGGACACTTATTTTGAAATGTCTAAAGCTTTATTTTTTCAGACAGCTCATTCAAATTCAAATGAGGGAGATAAAATATGCATTCTACATTCATACAACATATTAAAATATAAACAATGTAATGTAAACATTGTCATAATTCATATGCGATTGCTTCTCATAAATGTGTGCTTTTATCTGATTGTGATCTGCTCTGAAGCAGTCTGAAGAACGCACAACAGCGCCACGTTCAGGCTTTGAAACGTGAAGCGCTCACATTTATTTTATTAAATCAAAGCTTAAATTAACATTATTGTTATGATTTGTACAACATTATTATTATGATTTATTACTTTAATTACGGATTTGACTCGTCACAAAAGTCTGTGTAAATAATATAGCGAAGGTGTGATTCTATTGGTTGTACAATAAAAGCTCGCTGCTGATTGGCTGCGAAATCGACGACACTGAGCTGTTTGCAAAGGATCGTCCCACACTATTCTCTTGAGGTGAGTGAGACGGCTGTCTTTTAATACGCTGTATTATAAAGCCTTATAATGTGAAATGTACCTCTTTATTTTAAATGCATGTAGGCAATATTATTCGTTTTATAAAAAAGTCCCATAGACTTAACATTGGGACAAAATCTGTGAGATCATATCTTTGGTTTAGAAGGTCATAGAGACTTGGGGCTGGGCTCTTTTGACTCGGCCTATCAAGCCGCCAATAAGTAGTGACTTCATAGCCACGCCCTAGCAACCAATTACAGCACCCTAGCAACCGAGTGGTGAATTTTGCCACTGCAAGCACCATTCACATTTTCTTCAGGAAATGTACATTCTAGTTAATGGTGCTTGCCAAAGGCAAAGCTCCATTCTTAATCTTCTGCATACTTATTAATGGTGCTTGCCAAAGGCAAAGCTCCATTCTTAATCTTCTGCATACTTATTATTATAATTAATGGTGCTTGCCAAAGGCAAAGCTCCATTCTTATTCTCCTGCATACTTATTATTCTTCTTCTTCTTCTTCTTCTTCTTCTTCTTCCACTTTTTTTTCTGCGCGCTACTCCTCCCGCAGCTTTTGTCCTAGACCCATGAATGAGGTGTCAAATCGACCGGCTCATTGAGGAGAGGTGTGCTATAACTTTTATAAGCGATCGGACCAACGATGTTCGCACAGCGGACGAAAAAGCGGCCAAAAAAAACCCATTGACTTACATTGAAAAATTCAAATTCACGAACATTCCGTCTCTCTCAACTGTCACTTTCTCACACACACTCACACACGCAGGCCCTTAGAAGCCTTTCTCTCTCAGACACAGACACTCATTTTCTTCCACTTTTATTTCTGCGCGCTACTCCTCCCGCAGCGTTTGTCCTAGACCCATGAATGAGGTGTCAAATCGACCGGCTCATTGAGGAGATGTGTGTTATGACTTTTATAAGCGATCGGACCAACGATGTTCGCACAGGGGGCGAAATAGCGGCCAAAAAAGTCCCATTGACTTTCAATGGCGGAATCTTCAGAAATTTGAATTTCAACTGTCACTTTCTCACACACACTCACACACGTAGGCCCTTAGAACCCTTTCTCTCACTCACTCACTATTGATCACAGTGTGATAGAGACAAGGGGGCGGGCTCATTTCACTCAGGCAACCAATCAGTGTCTCAGGATCATTGTGAAGCTATCAAGCCACGCCTTAGCAACCATATAGAGCACCATAGCAACAAGTTCCATAGACTTCCATTGAAAAAGATCAAAGGAATATCTTTGGATAGGAGTGTCATAGAAACATGAGGGTGGGCTCATTTGACTCGGGGCAGCAAACGGCCAATCACGAATCACCTTAAACACTTCATAGCCACGCCCTAGCAACCATTTAGAGCACCCTAGCAACCCAAAGCAAAGAGGGATATCTTCAAATCTGAATATCATAGAGGCATGGGGGTTGGTTTATATCATTCCTACTGGCAAGCATCCTTTGGTGTATCATCATTGGCAGCTGCCAGGCCACTCCCTATCAACCAAACAGAGTACCCTAGCAACCGTTTTGCAAGACCTATATCTCTGCATCAGAACATCATAGAGACATGTGGGTTGGCTTATATTGTCAAGCAGCCTTTGAAGTATCGTCATTGGCAGCTGCCAAGCCACTCCCTAGCAACCAAACAGAGTACCCTAGCAACCGTTTAGCGAGACCTATATCTCTGCATCAGAGCATCATAGAGACATGGCGGTTGGCTCTTTTGACTCATGCTAGCAAATTGGACTTCCAACATGCTACACATGCTAGCGGTGAATAGCTACATGCTAATAGTGATTAGCTAAGTGCTAAAGTGGGCTGAGAACACGCCAGGAACTCTATAGAAACTCCATAGTAACTATCTGTGACAACTACCAACCACCTAGTAACACCATAGCAACCACCCTGGTTACCATAGCAACCGCCTAGCAACCACCGAGAATACCCAAGCAACCGCCTAGCAACACCTTAGCAACCACTCCAAGTACCTTAGCAACTGCCTAGCAACACCTTAGCAACCACCCAGTTTACCATAGCAACCGCCTAGCAACCACCCAGAACACCCTAGCAACCGCCTAGCAACACCGTAGTGACCACCCCAGGTACCTTAGCAACTGCCTAGCAACACCCTAACAACCACCCGGGTTACCATAGCAACCGCCTAGCAACCACCCAGAACACCCTAGCAACCGCCTAGCAACACCATAGTGACCACCCAGGGTACCTTAGCAACTGCCTAGCAACACCCTAGCAACCACCCAGGTTACCATAGCAACCGCCTAGCAACCACCCAGAACACCCTAGCAACCGCCTAGCAACACCTTAGCAACCACCCCAAGTACCTTAGCAACCGCCTAGCAACCGAGTGCCGATTTTGCCACTGCAAGCACCATTCACATTTTCTTCAGGAAATGTACATTCTAGTATTGTAATTACTATTCACCTGAACAAAACTTTGGCGCCTAACTCGTCCCGCACCGTTTGTCGTAGACCCACGAATGAGGTGTCAAATCGACCGGCTTATTGAGGAGAGCTGTGCTATGACTTTTCTAAGCGATCGGGTGTACAATGTTCGCACAGCGTACGAAAAAACGGCTGAAAAAACTCCCATAGACTTAACATGGGGGCCAAATCTGTGAGATCATATCTTTGGTTTAGAAGGTCATAGAGACTTGGGGCTGGGCTCTTTTGACTCGGCCTATCAAGCTGCCAATAAGTAGTGACTTCATGGCCACACCCTAGCAACCAATTACAGCACCCTAGCAACCGGGTGCCGAATTTTGCCACTGCAAGCACCTTTCACATTTTCTTCAGGAAATGTACATTCTAGTTAATGGTGCTTGCCAAAGGCAAAGCTCCATTCTTATTCTCCTGCATACTTATTCTTCTTCTTCTTCTTCTTCCACTTTTTCGTCTGCGCGCTACTCCTCCCGCAGCTTTTGTCCTAGACCCATGAATGAGGTGTCAAATCGACCGGCCCATTGAGGAGTGGTGTGCTATGACTTTTATAAGCGATCGGGTGTACGATGTTCGTCCGGCGGGCGAAAAAGTAGCCGAAAAATCCCATAGACTTAACATTGCGACGAACTTTGACGAATCATAGCTCCTAACGAGAATTTCGTAGAAACATGTGGGTTACCACGTTTGAAGAGGCTGACAGGCTCTCTCAGACCATACCTCAAAATGGGGTGTAAGTTGTACCCCTGGGGCGCAAGAGCTGCCCAAAGTTGCCCCATAGACATACTATGGTGAAGCCGTGCCCATGAACCAGGAAGTACTGTGTTTTTCCTACTATGGGAAATTACATAGGGATTTTGTATTAAACATAACTCTGGATCACAATGTCATAGAGACAAGGGGGTGGGCTCATTTTACTCAGGCAACCAATCAGTCTCTCAGGATCATTGTGAAGCCATCAAGCCACGCCCTAGCAACCATATAGAGCACCATAGCAACAAGTTCCATAGACTTCCATTGAAAAAGATCAAAGGAATATCTTTGGATAGGAGTGTCATAGAAACATGAGGGTGGGCTCATTTGACTCGGGGCAGCAAACGGCCAATCACGAATCACCTTCAAGACATCATAGCCACGCCCTAGCAACCATTCAGAGCACCCTAGCAACCCAAAGCATAGAGGGGATATCTTCAAATCTGAACATCATAGAGGAATGGGGGTTGGTTTATAGCATTCATACTGGCAAGCAGCCTTTGGTTTATCATTACTGGCAGCTGCCAAGCCACTCCCTAGCAACCAAACAGAGTACCCTAGCAACCGTTTAGCAAGATCTATATCTCTGCATCAGAACATCGTAAAGACATGGGGGTTGGCTTATATTGTCAAGCAGCCTTTGGAGTATCATCATTGGTAGCTACCAGGCCACTCCCTAGCAACCAACCAGATTACCCTAGCAACCGTTTTTCAAGATCCATATCTCTGCATCAGAACATCATAAAGACATGGGGGTTGGTTTATATTGTCAAGCAGCCTTTGGAGTATCATCATTGGCAACTGCCAAGCCACTCCCTAGCAACCAAACAGAGTACCCTAGCAACCATTTAGCGATGCCTATATCTCTGCATCAGAACATCGTAGAGACATGGGGGTTGGCTTTTTTGACTCATGCTAGCAAACTGTACTTGCAACATGCTACACATGCTAGCAGTTAATAGCTACATGCTAATAGTGATTAGCTAAGTGCTAAAGTGGGCTGAGAACATGCTAAGAACTCTATAGAAACTCCATAGTAACTATCTGTGCCAACTACCAACCACCTAGTAACACCATAGCAACCACCCTGGTTACCATAGCAACCGCCCAGAACACCCTAGCAACCGCCTAGCAACACAGTAGTGACCACTCCAGGTACCTTAAAAACTGCCTAGCAACACCTTAGCAACCACCCAGGTTACCATAGCAACCGCCTAGCAACCACCCAGAACACCCTAGCAACCGCCTAGCAACACCTTAGCAACCACCCCAAGTACCTTAGCAACTGCCTAGCAACACCCTAGCAACCACCCTGGTTACCATAGCAACCGCCTAGCAACCACCCAGAACACCATAGCAACCGCCTAGCAATGCCTTAGCAACCACCCCAAGTACCTTAGCAACTGCCTAGCAACACCCTAGCAACCACCCTGGTTACCATAGCAACCGCCTAGCAACCACCCAGAACACCCTAGCAACTGCCTAGCAACACCCTAGCAACCACCCTGGTTACCATAGCAACCGCATAGCAACCACCCAGAACACCATATCAACCGCCTAGCAACGCCTTAGCAACCACCCCAAGTACCTTAGCAACTGCCTAGCAACACCCTAGCAACCACCCTGGTTACCATAGCAACCGCCTAGCAACCACCCAGAACACCTTAGCAACCGCCTAGCAACACCTTAGCAACCACCCCAAATACCTTAGCAACTGCCTAGCAACACCCTAGCAACCACCCCGGTTACCATAGCAACCACCTAGCAACCACCCAGAACACCCTAGCAACCGCATAGCAACACCGTAGTGACCACCCCAGGTACCTTAGGAACTGCCTAGCAACACCCTAGCAACCACTCAGGTTACCATAGCAACCGCCTAGCAACCACCCAGAACACCTTAGCAACCGCCTAGCAACCACTACAAGTACCTTAGAAACTGCCTAGCAACACCTTAGCAACCACCCAGGTTACCATAGCAACCGCCTAGCAACACCTTAGGAACTACCCCAAGTACCTTAGCAACCGCATAGCAACCACACAGAACACCCTAGCAACCACCTAGTAACACCTTAGCAACCACCCCAAGTACCTTAGCAAACGCCTAGCAACCGGGTACCGAGTTTTGCCACTGCAAGCACCATTCACATTTTCTTCAGGAAATGTACATTCTAGTTAATGGTGCTTGCCAAAGGCAAAGCTCCATTCTTAATCTTCTGCATACTTATTATTATTATTATTATTATTATTATTATTCCACACAAAAGTTTGGCGCGCTACTCCTCCCGCAGTTTTTGTCCTAGACTCATGAATGAGGTGTCAAATCGACCGGCTCATTGAGGAGAGGTGTGCTATGACTTTTATAAGCGATCGGACCAACGATGTTCGCACAGCGGACGAAAAAGCGGCCAAAAAAGTCCCATTGACTTACATTGAAAAATTCAAATTCACGAACATTCCGTCTCTCTCAACTGTCACTTTCTCACACACACTCACACACGCAGGCCCTTAGAAGCCTTTGTCTCTCAGAGACAGACACTCATTTTCTTCCACTTTTATTTCTGCGCGCTATTTCTCCCGCAGCGTTTGTCCTAGACCCATGAATGAGGTGTCAAATCGACCGGCTTATTGAGGAGAGGTGTGCTATTTTTTTTTTAAGCGATCGGACCAACGATGTTCGCACAGGGGGCGAAAAAGCGGCCAAAAAAGTCCCATTGACTTTCAATGGCGGAATCTTCAGAAATTTGAATTTCAACTGTCACTTTCTCACACACACTCACACACGCAGGCCCTTAGAAGCCTTTCTCTCTCAGACACAGACACTCATTTTCTTCCACTTTTTTTTCTGCGCGCTACTCCTCCCGCAGTTTTTGTCCTAGACCCATGAATGAGGTGTCAAATCGACCGGCTCATTGAGGAGAGGTGTGCTATGACTTTTATAAGCGATCGGGTGTACGATGTTCGTCCGGCGGGCGAAAAAGTAGCGAAAAAAAATCCCATAGACTTTGCATTGGGACAAACTTTGACGAGTAATAGCTCCTAACGAGAATTTCATAGAAACATGTGGGTTACCAGGTTTGAAGAGCCTGATAGGCTCTCTCAGACCATACCTCAAAATGGGGTGTAAGTTGTACCCCTGGGGCGCAAGAGCTGCCCAAAGTTGCCCCATAGACATACTATGGTGAAGCCGTGCCCATGAACCAGGAAGTACTGTGTTTTTCCTACTATGGGAAATTACATAGGGATTTTGTATTGAACATAACTCTGGATCACAATGTCATAGAGACAAGGGGGTGGGCTCATATTACTCAGGCAACCAATCAGTCTCTCAGGATCATTGTGAAGCTATCAAGCCACGCCCTAGCAACCATATAGAGCACCATAGCAACAAGTTCCATAGACTTCCATTGAAAAAGATCAAAGGAATATCTTTGGATAGGAGTGTCATAGAAACATGAGGGTGGGCTCATTTGACTCGGGGCAGCAAACGGCCAATCACGAATCACCTTCAAGACATCATAGCCACGCCCTAGCAACCATTCAGAGCACCCTAGCAACCCAAAGCATAGAGGGGATATCTTCAAATCTGAACATCATAGAGGAATGGGGGTTGGTTTATAGCATTCATACTGGCAAGCAGCCTTTGGTTTATCATTACTGGCAGCTGCCAAGCCACTCCCTAGCAACCAAACAGAGTACCCTAGCAACCGTTTAGCAAGATCTATATCTCTGCATCAGAACATCGTAAAGACATGGGGGTTGGTTTATATTGTCAAGCAGCCTTTGGAGTATCATCATTGGTAGCTACCAGGCCACTCCCTAGCAACCAACCAGATTACCCTAGCAACCGTTTTTCAAGATCCATATCTCTGCATCAGAACATCATAAAGACATGGGGGTTGGTTTATATTGTCAAGCAGCCTTTGGAGTATCATCATTGGCAACTGCCAAGCCACTCCCTAGCAACCAAACAGAGTACCCTAGCAACCATTTAGCGATGCCTATATCTCTGCATCAGAACATCGTAGAGACATGGGGGTTGGCTTTTTTGACTCATGCTAGCAAACTGTACTTGCAACATGCTACACATGCTGGCAGTTAATAGCTACATGCTAATAGTGATTAGCTAAGTGCTAAAGTGGGCTGAGAACATGCTAAGAACTCTATAGAAACTCCATAGTAACTATCTGTGCCAACTACCAACCACCTAGTAACACCATAGCAACCACCCTGGTTACCATAGCAACCGCCCAGAACACCCTAGCAACCGCCTAGCAACACAGTAGTGACCACTCCAGGTACCTTAACAACTGCCTAGCAACACCTTAGCAACCACCCCAAGTACCTTAGCAACCGCCTAGCAACACCTTAGCAACCACCCCAAGTACCTTAGCAACCGCCTAGCAACCGAGTGGCGAATTTTGCCACTGCAAGCACCATTCACATTTTCTTCAGGAAATGTACATTCTAGTTAATGGTGCTTGCCAAAGGCAAAGCTCCATTCTTATTCTCCCGCATACTTATTATTATTATTATTATTATTCCACACAAAAGTTTGGCGCGCTACTCCTCCCGCAGTTTTTGTCCTAGACCCATGAATGAGGTGTCAAATCGACCAGCCCATTGAGGAGAGGTGTGCTATGACTTTTATAAGCGATCGGGTGTACGATGTTCGTCCAGTGGGCGAAAAATCGGGCGAAAAATCCCATAGACTTAACATTGTGATGATATTTGACGAGTCATAGCTCCTAATGAGGATTTCATAGAAACATGTGGGTTACTACGTTTGAAGGGGCTGACAGGCTCTGTCAGACCATATCTCAAAATGGGGTGTAAGTTGTACCCCTGGGGCGCAAGAGCTGCCCAAAGTTGCCCCATAGACATACTATGGTGAAGCCGTGCCCATGAACCAGGAAGTACTGTGTTTTTCCTACTATGGGAAATTACATAGGGATTTTGTATTGAACATAACTCTGGATTACAATGTCATAGAGACAAGGGGGTGGGCTCATTTTACTCAAACAACCAATCAGTCTCTCAGGATCATTGTGAAACTATCAAGCCACGCCCTAGCAACCATATAGAGCACCTTAGTAACAAGCTCCATAGACTTCCATTGAAAAAGATCAAATGAATATCTTTGGATAGGAGTGTCATACAAACATGAGGGTGGGCTCATTTGACTCGAGGCAGCAAACCGCCAATCACAAATCACCTTAAAGACATCATAGCCACGCCTTAGCAACCATTTAGAGCACCCTAGCAACCCAAAGCATAGGCAGATATCTTCAAATCTGAATATCATAGAGGCATGGGGGTTGGTTTATATCATTCATACTGGCAAGCAGCCTTTGGTTTATCATTACTGGCAGCTGCCAAGCCACTCCCTAGCAACCAAACAGAGTACCCTAGCAACCGTTTTGCAAGATCTATATCTCTGCATCAGAACATCGTAAAGACATGGGTGTTGGTTTATATTGTCAAGCAGCCTTTGGAGTATCATCATTGGTAGCTGCCAAGCCACTCCCTAGCAACCAAACAGAGTACCCTAGCAACGATTTAGCAAGATCTATATCTCTGCATCAGAGCATCATAGAGACATGGCGGTTGGCTCTTTTGACTCATGCTAGCAAACTGGACTTCCAACATGCTACACATGCTAGCAGTGAATAGCTACATGCTAATAGTGATTAGCTTAGTGTTTAAACATGACACAAACTAGTAAAAATGTGTTAGCATCATGCTGGTAGCATGCTAATTGTGTTAGCATCATGGTAGTAGCATGCTAATCATGTTAGCATCATGCTAGCAAACATGCTAATCATGTTAGCATCTTGTTAAAAACATGCTAGCAACATGGTAATCATGCTAGCATCATGCTAGCATTATGCTAATCATGTTAGCATGTTGCTAGCATAATGCTAACATGATTAGCATCTTGTTAAAATCATGCTAGCAACATGGTAATCATGTTAGCATCATGCTAGCATTATGCTAATCATGTTAGCATGTTGCTAGCGTTATGCTAACATGATTAGCATCTTGTTAAAATCATGCTAACAACATGGTAATCATGCTAGCATCATGCTAGCATTATGCTAATCATGTTAGCATGTTGCTAGCATTATGCTAACATGATTAGCATCTTGTTAAAATAATGCTAGCAACATGGTAATCATGCTAGCATAATGCTAGCATTATGCTAATCATGTTAGCATGTTGCTAGCATTATGCTAACATGATTAGCACTTTGTTTAAAACATGTTAGCAGCATGCTAAGGGTGTTAGCATCATGCTAACAACATGCTAATCATGTTAGCATGTTGCTAGCATTATGCTAACATGATTAGCATCTTGTTAAAAACATCCTAGCAGGATGCTACGGGTGTTAGCATCATGCTAGTAACATGCTAATCATGTAAGCATGTTGCTCGCATTATGCTAACATGATTAGCATCTTGCTGAAAACATCCTAGCAGTATGCTAATGGTGTTAGCATCATGCTAGCATCATGCTAATCAAGAGTGCCGAATTTTTCCACTGCAAGCACCATTCACATTTTCTTCAGGAAATGTACATTCTAGTATTGTAATTACTATTCACCTAGACAAAACTTTGGCGCGTAACTCATCCCGCACCGTTTGTCGTAGACCCACGAATGAGGTGTCAAATCGGCCGGCTTATTGAGGAGAGGTGTGCTATGACTTTTCTAAGTGATCGGGTGTACGATGTTCGCACAGCGGACGAAAAATCGTCTGAAAAATGTCCCATAGACTTAACATGGGGTCAAAATCTGTGAGATCATATCTTTGGATCAGAAGGTCATAGAGACTTGGGGCTGGGCTCTTTTGATTCGGCCAGCCAATAAGTAGTGACACAGCAACTTCATAGCCACGCCCTAGCAACCAATTACAGCACCCTAGCAACCGGTGCCGAATTTTGCCACTGCAAGCACCATTCACATTTTCTTCAGGAAATGTACATTCTAGTATTGTAATTACTATTCACCTGAACAAAACTTTGGCGCGTAACTCGTCCCGCACGTTTGTCGTAGACCCACGAATGAGGTGTCAAATCGACCGGCTTATTGAGGAGAGGTGTGCTATGACTTTTCTAAGCAATTGGGTGTACGATGTTCGCACAGCGTACGAAAAAAAGGCTGAAAAAACTCCCATAGACTTAACATTGGGCCAAATCTGTGAGATCATATCTTTGGTTTAGAAGGTCGTAGAGACTTGGGGCTGGGCTCTTTTGACTCGGCCTATCAAGCCGCCAATAAGTACTGACTTCATGGCCACGTCCTAGCAACCAATTACAGCACCCTAGCAACTGAGTGGCGAATTTTGCCACTGCAAGCACCATTCACATTTTCTTCAGGAAATGTACATTCTAGTATTGTAATTACTATTCACCTAGACAAAACTTTGGCGCGTAACTCATCCCGCACCGTTTGTCGTAGACCCACGAATGAGCTGTCAAATCGGCCGGCTTATTGAGGAGAGGTGTGCTATGACTTTTCTAAGTGATCGGGTGTACGATGTTCGCACAGCGGACGAAAAATCGTCTGAAAAATGTCCCATAGACTTAACATGGGGACCAAATCTGTGAGATCATATCTTTGGATCAGAAGGTCGTAGAGACTTGGGGCTGGGCTCTTTTGACTCGGTCTATCAAGCCGCCAATAAGTAGTGACTTCATGCCCACGCCCTAGCAACCAATTACAGCACCCTAGCAACCGAGTGCTGAGTTTTGCCACTGCAAGCACCATTCACATTTTCTTCAGGAAATGTACATTCTAGTTAATGGTGCTTGCCAAAGGCAAAGCTCCATTCTTATTATTGCTCATACTTATTATTCTTCTTCTTCTTCTTCTGGACACAATTTCTGCGCGCTACTCCTCCCGCAGTTTTTGTCCTAGACCCATGAATGAGGTGTCAAATCGACCGGCTTATTGAGGAGAGGTGTGCTATGACTTTTATAAGCGATCGGACCAACGATGTTCGCACAGCGGACGAAAAAGCGGCCAAAAAAGTCCCATTGACTTACATTGAAAAATTCAAATTCACGAACATTCCGTCTCTCTCAACTGTCACTTTCTCACACACACTCACACACGCAGGCCCTTAGAAGCCTTTGTCTCTCAGACACAGACACTTATTTTCTTCCACTTTTATTTCTGCGCGCTATTTCTCCCGCAGCGTTTGTCCTAGACCCATGAATGAGGTGTCAAATCGACCGGCTTATTGAGGAGAGGTGTGCTATTTTTTTTTTAAGCGATCGGACCAACGATGTTCGCACAGGGGGCGAAAAAGCGGCCAAAAAAGTCCCATTGACTTTCAATGGCGGAATCTTCAGAAATTTGAATTTCAACTGTCACTTTCTCACACACACTCACACACGCAGGCCCTTAGAAGCCTTTCTCTCTCAGACACAGACACTCATTTTCTTCCACTTTTTTTTCTGCGCGCTACTCCTCCCGCAGTTTTTGTCCTAGACCCATGAATGAGGTGTCAAATCGACCGGCTCATTGAGGAGAGGTGTGCTATGACTTTTATAAGCGATCGGGTGTACGATGTTCGTCCGGCGGGCGAAAAAGTAGCGAAAAAAATCCCATAGACTTTGCATTGGGACAAACTTTGACGAGTAATAGCTCCTAACTAGAATTTCATAGAAACATGTGGGTTACCAGGTTTGAAGAGCCTGATAGGCTCTCTCAGACCATACCTCAAAATGGGGTGTAAGTTGTACCCCTGGGGCGCAAGAGCTGCCCAAAGTTGCCCCATAGACATACTATGGTGAAGCCGTGCCCATGAACCAGGAAGTACTGTGTTTTTCCTACTATGGGAAATTACATAGGGATTTTGTATTGAACATAACTCTGGATCACAATGTCATAGAGACAAGGGGGTGGGCTCATATTACTCAGGCAACCAATCAGTCTCTCAGGATCATTGTGAAGCTATCAAGCCACGCCCTAGCAACCATATAGAGCACCATAGCAACAAGTTCCATAGACTTCCATTGAAAAAGATCAAATTAATATCTTTGGATAGGAGTGTCATAGAAACATGAGGGTGTGCTCATTTGACTCGGGGCAGCAAACGGCCAATCACGAATCACCTTCAAGACATCATAGCCACGCCCTAGCAACCATTCAGAGCACCCTAGCAACCCAAAGCATAGAGGGGATATCTTCAAATCTGAACATCATAGAGGAATGGGGGTTGGTTTATAGCATTCATACTGGCAAGCAGCCTTTGGTTTATCATTACTGGCAGCTGCCAAGCCACTCCCTAGCAACCAAACAGAGTACCCTAGCAACCGTTTAGCAAGATCTATATCTCTGCATCAGAACATCGTAAAGACATGGGGGTTGGTTTATATTGACAAGCAGCCTTTGGAGTATCATCATTGGTAGCTACCAGGCCACTCCCTAGCAACCAACCAGATTACCCTAGCAACCGTTTTTCAAGATCCATATCTCTGCATCAGAACATCATAAAGACATGGGGGTTGGTTTATATTGTCAAGCAGCCTTTGGAGTATCATCATTGGCAACTGCCAAGCCACTCCCTAGCAACCAAACAGAGTACCCTAGCAACCATTTAGCGATGCCTATATCTCTGCATCAGAACATCGTAGAGACATGGGGGTTGGCTTTTTTGACTCATGCTAGCAAACTGTACTTGCAACATGCTACACATGCTAGCAGTTAATAGCTACATGCTAATAGTGATTAGCTAAGTGCTAAAGTGGGCTGAGAACATGCTAAGAACTCTATAGAAACTCCATAGTAACTATCTGTGCCAACTACCAACCACCTAGTAACACCATAGCAACCACCCTGGTTACCATAGCAACCGCCCAGAACACCCTAGCAACCGCCTAGCAACACAGTAGTGACCACTCCAGGTACCTTAACAACTGCCTAGCAACACCCTAGCAACCACCCTGGTTACCATAGCAACCGCATAGCAACCACCCAGAACACCATAGCAACCGCCTAGCAACGCCTTAGCAACCACCCCAAGTACCTTAGCAACTGCCTAGCAACACCCTAGCAACCACCCTGGTTACCATAGAAACCGCCTAGCAACCGCCTAGCAACACCTTAGCAACCACCCCAAGTACCTTAGCAACTGCCTAGCAACACCCTAGCAACCACCCTGGTTACCATAGAAACTGCCTAGCAACCGCCTAGCAACACCTTAGCAACCACCCCAAGTACCTTAGCAACTGCCTAGCAACACCCTAGCAACCACCCAGGTTACCATAGCAACCACCTAGCAACCACCCAGAACACCCTAGCAACCGCCTAGCAACACCTTAGCAACCACCCCAAGTACCTTAGCAACCGCCTAGCAACTGAGTGCCGATTTTGCCACTGCAAGCACCATTCACATTTTCTTCAGGAAATGTACATTCTAGTATTGTAATTACTATTCACCTGAACAAAACTTTGGCACGTAACTCGTCCCGCACCGTTTGTCACAGACCCACGAATGAGGGGTCAAATCGACCGGCTTATTGAGGAGAGGTGTGCTATGACTTTTCTAAGCGATTGGGTGTACGATGTTCGCACAGCGTACGAAAAAACGGCTGAAAAAACTCCCATAGACTTAACATGGGGGCCAAATCTGTGAGATCATATCTTTGGTTTAGAAGGTCATAGAGACTTGGGGCTGGGCTCTTTTGACTCGGCCTATCAAGCTGCCAATAAGTAGTGACTTCATGGCCACACCCTAGCAACCAATTACAGCACCCTAGCAACCGGGTGCCGAATTTTGCCACTGCAAGCACCATTCACATTTTCTTCAGGAAATGTACATTCTAGTATTGTAATTACTATTCACCTGAACAAAACTTCGGCGCGTAACTCGTCCTGCACCGTTTGTCGTAGACCCACGAATGAGGTGTCAAATCGACCGGCTTATTGAGGAGAGGTGTGCTATGACTTTTCTAAGTGATCGGGTGTACGATGTTCGCACAGCGTACGAAAAAACAACTGAAAAAACTCCCATAGACTTAACATGGGGGCCAAATCTGTGAGATCATATCTTTGGTTTAGAAGGTCATAAAGACTTGGTGCTGGGCTCTTTTGACTCGGCCTATAAAGCCGCCAATAAGTAGTGACTTCATGCCCACGCCCTAGCAACCAATTACAGCACCCTAGCAACCGAGTGCTGAGTTTTGCCACTGCAAGCACCATTCACATTTTCTTCAGGAAATGTACATTCTAGTATTGTAATTACTATTCACCTGAACAAAACTTTGGCGTGTAACTCGTCCCGCACCGTTTGTCGTAGACCCACGAATGAGGTGTCAAATCGACCGGCTTATTGAGGAGAGGTGTGCTATGACTTTTCTAAGCGATCGGCTGTACGATGTTCGCACAGCGTACGAAAAAAACGGCTGAAAAAACTCCCATAGACTTAACATTGGGTCAAAATCTGTGAGATCATATCTTTGGATCAGAAGGTCATAGAGACTTGGGGCTGGGCTCTTTTGACTCAGCCTATCAAGCCGCCAATAAGTAGTGACTTCATGGCCACGCCCTAGCAACCAATTACAGCACCCTAGCAACCGAGTGGCGAATTTTGCCACTGCAAGCACCATTCACATTTACTTCAGGAAATGTACATTCTAGTATTGTAATTACTATTCACCTAGACAAAATTTTGGCGCGTAACTCGTCCTGCACCGTTTGTCGTAGACCCACGAATGAGGTGTCAAATCGACCGGTTTATTGAGGAGAGGTGTGCTATGACTTTTCTAAGCGATCGGGTGTACGATGTTCGCACAGCGGACGAAAAATCGTCTGAAAAATGTCTCATAGACTTAACATGGGGACCAAATCTGTGAGATCATATCTTTGGTTTAGAGGGTCATAGAGACTTGGGGCTGGGCTCTATTGACTCGGCCTATCAAGCCGCCAATAAGTAGTGACTTCATGGCCACGCCCTAGCAACCAATTACAGCACCCTAGCAACCGAGTAGCGAATTTTGCCACTGCAAGCACCATTCACATTTTCTTCAGGAAATGTACATTCTAGTATTGTAATTACTATTCACCTGAACAAAACTTTGGCGCGTAACTCGTCCTGCACCGTTTGTCGTAGACCCACAAATGAGGTGTCAAATTGACCCGCTTATTGAGGAGAGGTGTGCTATGACTTTTCTAAGCGATCAGGTGTACGATGTTCGCACAGTGTACGAAAAATCGGCTGAAAAAAGTCCCATAGACTTAACATTGGGACAAAATCTAAGATGAGACTTGGGGCTGGGCTCTTTTTACTCGGCCTATCAAGAAGCCAATAAGTAGTTCATAGCCACACCCTAGCAACCAATTACAGCACCCTAGCAACCGGGTGCCGAATTTTGCCACTGCAAGCACCATTCACATTTTCTTCAGGAAATGTACATTCTAGTTAATGGTGCTTGCCAAAGGCAAAGCTCCATTCTTAATCTTCTGCATACTTATTATTAATGGTGCTTGCCAAAGGCAAAGCTCCATTCTTAATCTTCTGCATACTTATTATTATTATTATTATTATTATTATTATTATTATTATTATTCCACACAAAAGTTTGGCGCGCTACTCCTCCTGCAGTTTTTGTCCTAGACCCATGAATGAGGTGTCAAATCGACCGGCTTATTGAGGAGAGGTGTGCTATGACTTTTATAAGCGATTGAGTGTACGATGTTCGTCCGGCGGGCGAAAAAGTAGCGAAAAAAATCCCATAGACTTTGCATTGTGACAAACTTTGACGAGTCATAGCTCCTAACGAGAATTTCGTAGAAACATGTGGGTCACCACGATTGAAGGGGCTGACAGGCTCTGTCAGACCATAGCTCAAAATGGGGTGTAAGTTGTACCCCTGGGGCACAAGAGCTGCCCAAAGTTGCCCCATAGACATACTATGGTGAAGCCGTGCCCATGAACCAGGAAGTACTGTGTTTTTCCTACTATGGGAAATTACATAGGGATTTTGTATTGAACATAACTCTGGATCACAATGACATAGAGACAAGGGGGTGGGCTCATTTTACTCAGGCAACCAATCAGTCTCTCAGGATCATTGTGAAGCTATCAAGGCACGCCCTAGCAACCATATAGAGCACCATAGCAACAAGATCCATAGACTTCCATTGAAAAAGATCAAAGGAATATCTTTGGATAAAAGTGTCGTACAAACAAGAGGGTGGGCTCATTTGACTCGAGGCAGCAAACCGCCAATCACAAATCACCTTAAAGACATCATAGCCACGCCTTAGCAACCATATAGAGCACCCTAGCAACCCAAAGCATAGGCAGATATCTTCAAATCTGAATATCATACAGGCATGGGGGTTGGTTTATATCATTCATACTGGCAAGCAGCCTTTGGTGTATCATCATTGGTAGCTGCCAAGCCACTCCTTAGCAACCAAACAGAGTACCCTAGCAACCATTTTGCAAGATCTATATCTCTGCATCAGAACATCGTACAGACATGGGGGTTGGTTTATATTGTCAAGCAGCCTTTGGAGTATCATCATTGGCAGCTGCCAAGCCACTCCCTAGCAACCAAACAGAGTACCCTAGCAACCGTTTTGCAACACCTATATCTCTGCATCAGAACATTATAGAGACATGGCGGTTGGCTCTTTTGACTCATGCTAGCAAACTGGACTTCCAACATGCTACACATGCTAGCAGTGAATAGCTACATGCTAATAGTGATTAGCTTAAGGTTTAAACATGACACAAACTAGTAAAAATGTGTTAGAATAATGCTAGTGGCATGTTAATTGTGTTAGCATTATGCTAGTAGCATGCTAATCATGTTAGCATCATGCTAGCAAACATGCTAATCATGTTAGCATCTTGTTAAAAACATGCTAACAACATGGTAATCATGCTAGCATCATGCTAGCATTATGCTAATGATGTTAGCATGTTGCTAGCATTATGCTAACATGATTAGCATCTTGTTAAAATCATGCTAGCAAAATGGTAATCATGCTAGCATCATGCTAGCATTATGCTAATCATGTTAGCATGTTTGCTAGCATTATGCTAACATGATTAGCATCTTGTTTAAAACATGCTAGCAGCATGCTAAGGGTGTTAGCATCATGCTAGCAAACATGCTAATCATGTTAGCATGTTGCTAACATAATGCTAACATGATTAGCATCTTGTTAAAATAATGCTAGCAACATGGTAATAATGCTAGCAACATGGTAATAATGCTAGCATCATGCTACCATTATGCTAATCATGTTAGCATGTTGCTATCATTATGCTAACATGACTAGCATTTTGTTTAAAACATGCTAGCAGCATGCTTAGGGTGTTAGCATCATGCTAGCAACATGCTAATCATGTTAGCATCTTGCTAAAAACATCCTAGCAGGACGGTAATTATGTTAGCATCATGCTAATCAAGAGTGCCGAGTTTTGCCACTGCAAGCACCATTCACATTTTCTTCAGGAAATGTACATTCTAGTATTGTAATTACTATTCACCTGAACAAAACTTTGGCGCGTAACTCGTCCCGCACCATTTGTCGTAGACCCACGAATGAGGTGTCAAATTGACCGGCTTATTGAGGAGAGGTGTGCTATGACTTTTCTAAGCGATCGGGTGTACGATGTTCGCACAGCGTACGAAAAACGGCTGAAAAAACTCCCATAGACTTAACATGGGGGCCAAATCTGTGAGATCATATCTTTGGTTTAGATGGTCATAGAGACTTGGGGCTGGGCTCTTTTGACTCGGCCTATCAAGCCGCAAATAAGTAGTGACTTCATGGCCACGCCCTAGCAACCAATTACAGCATCCTAGCAACCGAGTGGCGAATTTTGCCACTGCAAGCACCATTCACATTTTCTTCAGGAAATGTACATTCTAGTTATTATTATTATTATTATTATTATTATTCCACACAAAAGTTTGGCGCGCTACTCCTCCCGCAGTTTTTGTCCTAGACTCATGAATGAGGTATCAAATCGACCGGCTCATTGAGGAGAGGTGTGCTATGACTTTTATAAGCGATCGGACCAAGGATGTTCGCACAGCGGACGAAAAAGCGGCCAAAAAAGTCCCATTGACTTACATTGAAAAATTCAAATTCACGAACATTCCGTCTCTCTCAACTGTCACTTTCTCACACACACTCACACACGCAGGCCCTTAGAAGCCTTTGTCTCTCAGACACAGACACTCATTTTCTTCCACTTTTATTTCTGCGCGCTATTTCTCCCGCAGCGTTTGTCCTAGACCCATGAATGAGGTGTCAAATCGACCGGCTTATTGAGGAGAGGTGTGCTATTTTTTTTTTAAGCGATCGGACCAACGATGTTCGCACAGGGGGCGAAAAAGCGGCCAAAAAAGTCCCATTGACTTTCAATGGCGGAATCTTCAGAAATTTGAATTTCAACTGTCACTTTCTCACACACACTCACACACGCAGGCCCTTAGAAGCCTTTCTCTCTCAGACACAGACACTCATTTTCTTCCACTTTTTTTTCTGCGCGCTACTCCTCCCGCAGTTTTTGTCCTAGACCCATGAATGAGGTGTCAAATCGACCGGCTCATTGAGGAGAGGTGTGCTATGACTTTTATAAGCGATCGGGTGTACGATGTTCGTCCGGCGGGCGAAAAAGTAGCGAAAAAAATCCCATAGACTTTGCATTGGGACAAACTTTGACGAGTAATAGCTCCTAACGAGAATTTCATAGAAACATGTGGGTTACCAGGTTTGAAGAGCCTGATAGGCTCTCTCAGACCATACCTCAAAATGGGGTGTAAGTTGTACCCCTGGGGCGCAAGAGCTGCCCAAAGTTGCCCCATAGACATACTATGGTGAAGCCGTGCCCATGAACCAGGAAGTACTGTGTTTTTCCTACTATGGGAAATTACATAGGGATTTTGTATTGAACATAACTCTGGATCACAATGTCATAGAGACAAGGGGGTGGGCTCATATTACTCAGGCAACCAATCAGTCTCTCAGGATCATTGTGAAGCTATCAAGCCACGCCCTAGCAACCATATAGAGCACCATAGCAACAAGTTCCATAGACTTCCATTGAAAAAGATCAAATGAATATCTTTGGATAGGAGTGTCATAGAAACATGAGGGTGGGCTCATTTGACTCGGGGCAGCAAACGGCCAATCACGAATCACCTTCAAGACATCATAGCCACGCCCTAGCAACCATTCAGAGCACCCTAGCAACCCAAAGCATAGAGGGGATATCTTCAAATCTGAACATCATAGAGGAATGGGGGTTGGTTTATAGCATTCATACTGGCAAGCAGCCTTTGGTTTATCATTACTGGCAGCTGCCAAGCCACTCCCTAGCAACCAAACAGAGTACCCTAGCAACCGTTTAGCAAGATCTATATCTCTGCATCAGAACATCGTAAAGACATGGGGGTTGGTTTATATTGTCAAGCAGCCTTTGGAGTATCATCATTGGTAGCTACCAGGCCACTCCCTAGCAACCAACCAGATTACCCTAGCAACCGTTTTTCAAGATCCATATCTCTGCATCAGAACATCATAAAGACATGGGGGTTGGTTTATATTGTCAAGCAGCCTTTGGAGTATCATCATTGGCAACTGCCAAGCCACTCCCTAGCAACCAAACAGAGTACCCTAGCAACCATTTAGCGATGCCTATATCTCTGCATCAGAACATCGTAGAGACATGGGGGTTGGCTTTTTTGACTCATGCTAGCAAACTGTACTTGCAACATGCTACACATGCTAGCAGTTAATAGCTACATGCTAATAGTGATGAGCTAAGTGCTAAAGTGGGCTGAGACCATGCTAAGAACTCTATAGAAACTCCATAGTAACTATCTGTGCCAACTACCAACCACCTAGTAACACCATAGCAACCACCCTGGTTACC
Source organism: Ancherythroculter nigrocauda (assembly GCA_036281575.1). NCBI lineage: Eukaryota > Metazoa > Chordata > Actinopteri > Cypriniformes > Xenocyprididae > Ancherythroculter > Ancherythroculter nigrocauda. Next base: position 38,286,907 of record VTFQ01000003.1, on the reverse strand, counting down.
ATAGCAACCGCCCAGAACACCCTAGCAACCGCCTAGCAACACAGTAGTGACCACTCCAGGTACCTTAACAACTGCCTAGCAACACCCTAGCAACCACCCTGGTTACCATAGCAACCGCATAGCAACCACCCAGAACACCATAGCAACCGCCTAGCAACGCCTTAGCAACCACCCCAAGTACCTTAGCAACTGCCTAGCAACACCCTAGCAACCACCCTGGTTACCATAGAAACCGCCTAGCAACCGCCTAGCAACACCTTAGCAACCACCCCAAGTACCTTAGCAACTGCCTAGCAACACCCTAGCAACCACCCAGGTTACCATAGCAACCACCTAGCAACCACCCAGAACACCCTAGCAACCGCCTAGCAACACCTTAGCAACCACCCCAAGTACCTTAGCAACCGCCTAGCAACTGAGTGCCGATTTTGCCACTGCAAGCACCATTCACATTTTCTTCAGGAAATGTACATTCTAGTTATTATTATTATTATTCCACACAAAAGTTTGGCGCGCTACTCCTCCCGCAGTTTTTGTCCTAGACCCATGAATGAGGTGTCAAATCGACCGGCTCATTGAGGAGAGGTGTGCTATGACTTTTATAAGCGATCGGGTGTACGGTGTCCGTCCGGCGGGCGAAAAAGTAGCGAAAAAAATCCCATAGACTTAACATTGGAACGAACTTTGACAAGTCATAACTCTGGATCACAATGTCATAGAGACAAGGGGGTGGGCTCATTTTACTCAGGCAACCAATCAGTCTCTCAGGATAACTTTGAAGATATCAAGCCACGCCCTAGCAACCATATAGAGCACCTTAGTAACAAGCTTCATAGACTTCCATTGAAAAAGATCAAATGAATATCTTTGGATAGAAGTGTCATACAAACATGAGGATGGGCTCATTTGACTCGAGGCAGCAAACCGCCAATCACAAATCACCTTAAAGACATCATAGCCACGCCTTAGCAACCATTTAGAGCACCCTAGCAACCCAAAGCATAGGCAGATATCTTCAAATCTGAATATCATAGAGGCATGGGGGTTGGTTTATATCATTCATACTGGCAAGCAGCCTTTGGTTTATCATTACTGGCAGCTGCCAAGCCACTCCCTAGCAACCAAACAGAGTACCCTAGCAACCGTTTTTCAAGATGTATATCTCTGCATCAGAACATCGTAAAGACATGGGGGTTGGTTTATATTGTCAAGCAGCCTTTGGAGTATCATCATTGGTAGCTGCCAAGCCACTCCTTAGCAACCAAACAGAGTACCCTAGCAACCGTTTAGCAAGATCTATATCTCTGCATCAGAGCATCATAGAGACATGGCGGTTGGTTTATATTGTCAAGCAGCCTTTGGAGTATCATCATTGGTAGCTGCCAGGCCACTCCCTAGCAACCAACCAGATTACCCTAGCAACCGTTTTTCAAGATCCATATCTCTGCATCAGAACATCATAAAGACATGGGGGTTGGTTTATGTTGTCAAGCAGCCTTTGGAGTATCATCATTGGCAACTGCCAAGCCACTCCCTAGCAACCAAACAGAGTACCCTAGCAACCATTTAGCGATGCCTATATCTCTGCATCAGAACATCATAGAGACATGGGGGTTGGCTTTTTTGACTCATGCTAGCAAACTGTACTTGCAACATGCTACACATGCTAGCAGTTAATAGCTACATGCTAATAGTGATTAGCTAAGTGCTAAAGTGGGATGAGAACATGCTAAGAACTCTATAGAAACTCCATAGTAACTATCTGTGCCAACTACCAACCACCTAGTAACACCATAGCATCCACCCAGGTTACCATAGCAACCGCCCAGAACACCCTAGCAACCGCCTAGCAACACCATAGTGACCACTCCAGGTACCTTAACAACTGCCTAGCAACACCTTAGCAACCACCCAGGTTACCATAGCAACCGCCTAGCAACCACCCAGAACACCCTAGCAACCGCCTAGCAACACCTTAGCAACCACCCCAAGTACCTTAGCAACTGCCTAGCAACCACCCTGGTTACCATAGCAACCGCCTAGCAACCGCCTAGCAACCACCCAGAACACCCTAGCAACCGCCTAGCAACCACCCAGAACACCCTAGCAACCGCCTAGCAACACCTTAGCAACCACCCCAAGTACCTTAGCAACTGCCTAGCAACACCCTAGCAACCACCCTGGTTACCATAGCAACCGCATAGCAACCACCCAGAACACCATAGCAACCGCCTAGCAACGCCTTAGCAACCACCCCAAGTACCTTAGCAACTGCCTAGCAACACCCTAGCAACCACCCTGGTTACCATAGCAACCGCCTAGCAACCGCCTAGCAGCCACCCAGAACATCCTAGCAACCGCCTAGCAACACCTTAGCAACCACCCCAAGTACCTTAGCAACCGCCTAGCAACCACCCAGGTTACCATAGCAACCGCCTAGCAACCACCCAGAACACCCTAGCAACCACCCAGGTTACCATAGCAACCGCCTAGCAACCACCCAGAACACCCTAGCAACCGCCTATCAACACCTTAGCAACCACCCAGGTTACCATAGCAATCGCCTAGCAACCACCCAGAACACCCTAGCAACCGTTTAGCAACACCTTAGCAACCACCCCAAGTACCTTAGCAACTGCCTAGCAACACCCTAGCAACCACCCAGGTTACCATAGCAACCGCCTAGCAACCACCCAGAACACCCTAGCAACCGCCTAGCAACCGAGTGGCGATTTTGCCACTGCAAGCACCATTCACATTTTCTTCAGGAAATGTACATTCTAGTTATTATTTTTATTATTATTATTATTATTCCACACAAAAGTTTGGCGCGCTACTCCTCCCGCAGTTTTTGTCCTAGACTCATGAATGAGGTGTCAAATCGACCGGCTCATTGAGGAGAGGTGTGCTATGACTTTTATAAGCGATCGGACCAACGATGTTCGCACAGCGGACGAAAAAGCGGCCAAAAAAGTCCCATTGACTTACATTGAAAAATTCAAATTCACGAACATTCCGTCTCTCTCAACTGTCACTTTCTCACACACACTCACACACGCAGGCCCTTAGAAGCCTTTGTCTCTCAGACACAGACACTCATTTTCTTCCACTTTTATTTCTGCGCGCTATTTCTCCCGCAGCGTTTGTCCTAGACCCATGAATGAGGTGTCAAATCGACCGGCTTATTGAGGAGAGGTGTGCTTTTTTTTTTTTAAGCGATCGGACCAACGATGTTCGCACAGGGGGCGAAAAAGCGGCCAAAAAAGTCCCATTGACTTTCAATGGCGGAATCTTCAGAAATTTGAATTTCAACTGTCACTTTCTCAAACACACTCACACACGCAGGCCCTTAGAAGCCTTTCTCTCTCAGACACAGACACTCATTTTCTTCCACTTTTTTTTCTGCGCGCTACTCCTCCCGCAGTTTTTGTCCTAGACCCATGAATGAGGTGTCAAATCGACCGGCTCATTGAGGAGAGGTGTGCTATGACTTTTATAAGCGATCGGGTGTACGATGTTCGTCCGGCGGGCGAAAAAGTAGCGAAAAAAATCCCATAGACTTTGCATTGGGACAAACTTTGACGAGTAATAGCTCCTAACGAGAATTTCATAGAAACATGTGGGTTACCAGGTTTGAAGAGCCTGATAGGCTCTCTCAGACCATACCTCAAAATGGGGTGTAAGTTGTACCCCTGGGGCGCAAGAGCTGCCCAAAGTTGCCCCATAGACATACTATGGTGAAGCCGTGCCCATGAACCAGGAAGTACTGTGTTTTTCCTACTATGGGAAATTACATAGGGATTTTGTATTGAACATAACTCTGGATCACAATGTCATAGAGACAAGGGGGTGGGCTCATATTACTCAGGCAACCAATCAGTCTCTCAGGATCATTGTGAAGCTATCAAGCCACGCCCTAGCAACCATATAGAGCACCATAGCAACAAGTTCCATAGACTTCCATTGAAAAAGATCAAATGAATATCTTTGGATAGGAGTGTCATAGAAACATGAGGGTGGGCTCATTTGACTCGGGGCAGCAAACGGCCAATCACGAATCACCTTCAAGACATCATAGCCACGCCCTAGCAACCATTCAGAGCACCCTAGCAACCCAAAGCATAGAGGGGATATCTTCAAATCTGAACATCATAGAGGAATGGGGGTTGGTTTATAGCATTCATACTGGCAAGCAGCCTTTGGTTTATCATTACTGGCAGCTGCCAAGCCACTCCCTAGCAACCAAACAGAGTACCCTAGCAACCGTTTAGCAAGATCTATATCTCTGCATCAGAACATCGTAAAGACATGGGGGTTGGTTTATATTGTCAAGCAGCCTTTGGAGTATCATCATTGGTAGCTACCAGGCCACTCCCTAGCAACCAACCAGATTACCCTAGCAACCGTTTTTCAAGATCCATATCTCTGCATCAGAACATCATAAAGACATGGGGGTTGGTTTATATTGTCAAGCAGCCTTTGGAGTATCATCATTGGCAAGCCACTGCCAAGCCACTCCCTAGCAACCAAACAGAGTACCCTAGCAACCATTTAGCGATGCCTATATCTCTGCATCAGAACATCGTAGAGACATGGGGGTTGGCTTTTTTGACTCATGCTAGCAAACTGTACTTGCAACATGCTACACATGCTAGCAGTTAATAGCTACATGCTAATAGTGATTAGCTAAGTGCTAAAGTGGGCTGAGAACATGCTAAGAACTCTATAGAAACTCCATAGTAACTATCTGTGCCAACTACCAACCACCTAGTGACACCATAGCAACCACCCTGGTTACCATAGCAACCGCCCAGAACACCCTAGCAACCGCCTAGCAACACAGTAGTGACCACTCCAGGTACCTTAACAACTGCCTAGCAACACCTTAGCAACCACCCCAAGTACCTTAGCAACCGCCTAGCAACACCTTAGCAACCACCCCAAGTTCCTTAGCAACCGCCTAGCAACCGAGTGGCGATTTTGCCACTGCAAGCACCATTCACATTTTCTTCAGGAAATGTACATTCTAGTTATTATTATTATTCCACACAAAAGTTTGGCGCGCTACTCCTCCCGCAGTTTTTGTCCTAGACCCATGAATGAGGTGTCAAATCGACCGGCTCATTGAGGAGAGGTGTGCTATGACTTTTATAAGCGATCGGACCAACGATGTTCGCACAGCGGACGAAAAAGCGGCCAAAAAAGTCCCATTGACTTACATTGAAAAATTCAAATTCACGAACATTCCGTCTCTCTCAACTGTCACTTTCTCACACACACTCACACACGCAGGCCCTTAGAAGCCTTTCTCTCTCAGACACAGACACTCATTTTCTTCCACTTTTATTTCTGCGCGCTACTCCTCCCGCAGCGTTTGTCCTAGACCCATGAATGAGGTGTCAAATCGACCGGCTCATTGAGGAGAGGTGTGCAATGACTTTTATAAGCGATTGGACCAACGATGTTCACACAGTAGACGAAAAAACGGCCAAAAAAGTCCCATAGACTTACATTGAAAAATTTAAATTCACGAACATTCCGTCTCTCTCAACTGTCACTTTCACACTCACACACGCATGCAGGCCCTTAGAACCCTTTCTCTCGCACTCACACACACTCATTTGACTTCTGATCAAGCAGCCAATAGTTAATGACCTCAAATCTTCATCATAGCCACACCCTAGCAACCACTTAGAGCACACTAGCAACTACTCCATGGACTCAAAATGGAGGGTGTAAAAAAAATTTAAATATTGAAAAAAAAAATACCTTTAAAGTTGTTCAAAAGAAGTCCTTGGCAATCCTGATGATTTTTGACATAAAATTAAAATCGATAATTTTGACCCATACAATGTATTGTTGGCTATTTCTACAAATATACCCGTGTGACTTAAGACTGGTTTTGTGGTCCAGGTGTAAACAGGTGTATATGTTTGCTTCATTACTGATGATTGACAAGAATATTAATTTTTATACATATATGCATACTTTATATTAATAATAGAGATGTTAAACCAGGGCTTAATGCTTTGAAAAAATTAGGAGCGTGTTTAGAAACTTTATGGGTGCAATGAAAACTTGGCAAAATATGTGTCTTTCTTTAACTATTTCTTAATATATATATACACACTCACACACACTATAATAAACAGATCTTGCCATGCTAGTAGGTGGTATTATTATAGTTTTCATTAATATTTTGAATTCAGTCTGCTTTCATTTTAATTTTAAAAGTTTTAGTAATTTTGTTGTTCTTGCCATTTTTATATTTTTGTTGTTATTTTAAAACATCTGTTTAGTTCTTTATTAATTTTTATTACAGTTTCCATTTAGTACATCAGGTTAATTAAACTAAATAACTGGTTATTTTCAATTACAAATAAATATAAGAAATGTACGTTTTATTCAGTTAACATTTATTTCAAGTAATGAAAAATGTTTTTTTCATGATTATAGATTTTGTTAGTCTTTCCTTCCTGTGATGGGGCATCCCAGACAGAAGCTAGAAGTTTACTTTAAATTAATTATACATTAAATTTAAATTAGATTAAATAAGGTTTGTGTAACTGGGGTGGAAATTGGACACATTGCGTGACTTTTACTCATAAACAAGCCCGAAATGCACCGGGACACTTATTTTGAAATGTCTAAAGCTTTATTTTTTCAGACCGCTCATTCAAATTCAAATGAGGGAGATAAAATATGCATTCTACATTCATACAACATATTAAAATATAAACAATGTAATGTAAACATTGTCATAATTAATCAGCATTTAGTTCATATGTGATTGCTTGTCATAAATGTGTGCTTTTATCTGATTGTGATCTGCTCTGAAGCAGTCTGAAGAACGCACAACAGCGCCACGTTCAGGCTTTGAAACGTGAAGCGCTCACATTTATTTTATTAAATCAAAGCTTAAATTAACATTATTGTTATGATTTGTACAACATTATTATTATGATTTATTACTTTAATTACGGATTTGACTCGTCACAAAAGTCTGTGTAAATAATATAGCGAAGGTGTGATTCTATTGGTTGTACAATAAAAGCTCGCTGCTGATTGGCTGCGAAATCGACGACACTGAGCTGTTTGCAAAGGATCGTCCCACACTAATTCTCTTGAGGTGAGTGAGACGGCTGTCTTTTAATACGCTGTATTATAAAGCCTTATAATGTGAAATGTACCTCTTAATTTTAAATGCATGTAGGCAATATTATTCTTTTTATAAAAAAGTCCCATAGACTTAACATGGGGGCCAAATCTGTGAGATCATATATTTGGTTTAGAAGGTCATAGAGACTTGGGGCTGGGCTCTTTTGACTTGGCCTATCAAGCTGCCAATAAGTAGTGACTTCATAGCCACGCCCTAGCAACCAATTACAGCACCCTAGCAACCGGGTGCCGAATTTTGCCACTGCAAGCACCATTCACATTTTCTTCAGGAAATGTACATTCTAGTTAATGGTGCTTGCCAAAGGCAAAGCTCCATTCTTATTCTCCTGCATACTTATTATTATTCTTCTTCTTCTTCTTCCACTTTTTCGTCTGCGCGCTACTCCTCCCGCAGCTTTTGTCCTAGACCCATGAATGAGGTGTCAAATCGACCGGCCCATTGAGGAGTGGTGTGCTATGACTTTTATAAGCGATCGGGTGTACGATGTTCGTCCGGCGGGCGAAAAAGTAGCCGAAAAATCCCATAGACTTAACATTGCGACGAACTTTGACGAATCATAGCTCCTAACGAGAATTTCGTAGAAACATGTGGGTTACCACGTTTGAAGAGGCTGACAGGCTATCTCAGACCATACCTCAAAATGGGGTGTAAGTTGTACCCCTGGGGCGCAAGAGCTGCCCAAAGTTGCCCCATAGACATACTATGGTGAAGCCGTGCCCATGAACCAGGAAGTACTGTGTTTTTCCTACTATGGGAAATTACATAGGGATTTTGTATTGAACATAACTCTGGATTGCAGTGTCATAGAGACAAGGGGGTGGGCTTATTTTACTCAGGCAACCAATCAGTCTCTCAGGATCAATGTGAAGCTATCAAGCCACGCCCTAGCAACCATATAGAGCACCTTAGTAACAAGCTCCATAGACTTCCATTGAAAAAGATCAAATTAATATTTTTGGATAGAAGTGTCATAGAAACATGAGGGTGGGCTCATTTGACTCGGGGCAGCAAACGGCCAATCACGAATCACCTTCAACACTTCATAGCCACCCCCTAGCAACCATTTAGAGCACCCTAGCAACCCAAAGCATAGAGGGATATCTTCAAATCTGAATTTCATACAGGCATGGGGGTTGATTTATATCATTCATACTGGCAAGCAGCCTTTGGTGTATCATCATTGGCAGCTGCCAAGCCACTCCCTAGCAACCAAACAGAGTACCCTAGCAACCATTTTGCAAGACCTATATCTCTGCAACAGAACATCGTAGAGACATGGGGGTTGGCTTATATTGGCAAGTAGCCTTTGGAGTGTCATCATTGGCAGCTGCCAAGCCACTCCCTAGCAACCAAACAGAGTACCCTAGCAACCATTTAGCAAGGCCTATATCTCTGCATCAGAACATCGTACAGACATGGGGGTTGGCTTTTTTGACTCATGCTAGCAAACTGTACTTGCAACATGCTACACATGCTAGCAGTGAATAGCTACATGCTAATAGTGATTAGCTAAGCGCTAAAGTGGGCTGAGAACATGCTAAGAACTCTATAGAAACTCCATAGTAAGTATCTGTGACAACTCCCAACCACCTAGTAACACCATAGCAACCACCCAGGTTACCATAGCAACCGCCTAGCAACCACCCAGAACACCCTAGCAACCGCCTAGCAACACCTTAGCAACCACCCCAAGTACCTTAGCAACCGCCTAGCAACACCCTAGCAACCACCCAGGTTACCATAGCAACCGCATAGCAACCACCTAGCAACCGCCTAGCAACACCTTAGCAACCACCCCAAGTACCTTAGCAACTGCCTAGCAACACCCCAGCAACCACCCAGGTTACCATAGCAACCGCATAGCAACCACCTAGCAACCGCCTAGCAACACCTTAGCAACCACCCCAAGTACCTTAGCAACTTCCTAGCAACACCCCAGCAACCACCCAGGTTACCATAGCAACCGCATAGCAACCTCCTAGCAACACCTTAGCAACCACCCCAAGTACCTTAGCAACTGCCTAGCAACACCCCAGCAACCACCCAGGTTACCATAGCAACCGCCTAGCAACCACCCAGAACACCCTAGCAACCGCCTAGCAACACCTTAGCAACCACCCCAAGTACCTTAGCAACCGCCTAGCAACACCCTAGCAACCACCCAGGTTACCATAGCAACCGCATAGCAACCACCTAGCAACCGCCTAGCAACACCTTAGCAACCACCCCAAGTACCTTAGCAACTGCCTAGCAACACCCCAGCAACCACCCAGGTTACCATAGCAACCGCATAGCAACCGCCTAGCAACACCTTAGCAACCACCCCAAGTACCTTAGCAACTGCCTAGCAACACCCCAGCAACCACCCAGAACACCCTATCAACCGCCTAGCAACACCTTAGCAACCACGCCAAGTACCTTAGCAACCGCCTAGCAACCGAGTGGCGATTTTGCCACTGCAAGCACCATTCACATTTTCTTCAGGAAATGTACATTCTAGTATTGTAATTACTATTCACCTGAACAAAACTTTGGTGCGTAACTCGTCCCGCACCGTTTGTCGTAGACCCATTAATGAGGTGTCAAATCGACCGGCTTATTGAGGAGAGGTGTGCTATGACTTTTCTAAGCGATCGGGTGTACGATGTTCGCACAGCGTACGAAAAAACGGCTGAAAAAACTCCCATAGACTTAACATGGGGGCCAAATCTGTGAGATCATATCTTTGGTTTAGAAGGTCGTAGAGACTTGGGGCTGGGCTCTTTTGATTCGGCCAGCCAATAAGTAGTGACACAGCAACTTCATAGCCACGCCCTAGCAACCAATTACAGCACCCTAGCAACCGAGTCCGGTGTTTTGCCACTGCAAGCACCATTCACATTTTCTTCAGGAAATGTACATTCTAGTTAATGGTGCTTGCCAAAGGCAAAGCTCCATTCTTATTCTCCCGCATACTTATTATTATTATTAATGGTGCTTGCCAAAGGCAAAGCTCCATTCTTATTCTTCTGCATACTTATTCTTCTTCTTCTTCTTCTTCCACTTTTTTTTCTGCGCGCTACTCCTCCCGCAGTTTTTGTCCTAGACCCATGAATGAGGTGTCAAATCGACCGGCTCATTGAGGAGAGGTGTGCTATGACTTTTATAAGCGATCGGGTGTACGATGTTCGTCCGGCGGGCGAAAAAGTAGCGAAAAAAATCCCATAGACTTTGCATTGGGACAAACTTTGACGAGTAATAGCTCCTAACGAGAATTTCATAGAAACATGTGGGTTACCACGTTTGAAGAGCCTGATAGGCTCTCTCAGACCATACCTCAAAATGGGGTGTAAGTTGTACCCCTGGGGCGCAAGAGCTGCCCAAAGTTGCCCCATAGACATACTATGGTGAAGCCGTGCCCATGAACCAGGAAGTACTGTGTTTTTCCTACTATGGGAAATTACATAGGGATTTTGTATTGAACATAACTCTGGATCACAATGTCATAGAGACAAGGGGGTGGGCTCATTTTACTCAGGCAACCAATCAGTCTCTCAGGATCATTGTGAAGCTATCAAGCCACGCCCTAGCAACCATATAGAGCACCATAGCAACAAGTTCCATAGACTTCCATTGAAAAAGATCAAAGGAATATCTTTGGATAGGAGTGTCATAGAAACATGAGGGTGGGCTCATTTGACTCGGGGCAGCAAACGGCCAATCACGAATCACCTTAAACACTTCATTGCCACGCCCTAGCAACCATTTAGAGCACCCTAGCAACCCAAAGCATAGAGGGATATCTTCAAATCTGAATATCATACAGGCATGGGGGTTGGTTTATATCATTCATACTGGCAAGCAGCCTTTGGTTTATCATTACTGGCAGCTGCCAAGCCACTCCCTAGCAACCAAACAGAGTACCCTAGCAACCGTTTTGCAAGATCTATATCTCTGCATCAGAACATCATAAAGACATGGGGGTTGGTTTATATTGTCAAGCAGCCTTTGGAGTATCATCATTGGTAGCTGCCAAGCCACTCCTTAGCAACCAAACAGAGTACCCTAGCAACCGTTTAGCAAGATCTATATCTCTGCATCAGAGCATCATAGAGACATGGCGGTTGGCTCTTTTGACTCATGCTAGCAAACTGGACTTCCAACATGTTACACATGCTAACAGTGAATAGCTAAATGCTAATAGTGATTAGCTTAGGGTTTAAACATGACACAAACTAGTAAAAATGTATTAGCATCATGCTGGTAACATGCTAATTGTGTTAACATCATGCTAGTAGCATGCTAATCATGTTAGCATCATGCTAGCAAACATGCTAATTATGTTAGCATCTTGTTAAAAACATGCTAGCAACATGGTAATCATGCTAGCATCATGCTAGCATAATGCTAATCATGTTAGCATGTTGCTAGCATTATGCTAACATGATTAGCATCTTTCTAAAAACATGCTAGCAGCATGCTAAGGGTGTTAGCATAATGCTAGCAACATGCTAATCATGTTAGCATCTTGCTAAAAACATCCTAGCAGGACGGTAATTATGTTAGCATCATGCTAATCAAGAGTGCCGAGTTTTGCCACTGCAAGCACCATTCACATTTTCTTCAGGAAATGTACATTCTAGTATTGTAATTACTATTCACCTGAACAAAACTTTGGCGCGTAACTCGTCCCGCACCGTTTGTCGTAGACCCACAAATGAGGTGTCAAATCGACCGGCTTATTGAGGAGAGGTGTGCTATGACTTTTCTAAGCGATCGGGTGTACGATGTTCGCACAGCGTACGAAAAAACGGCTAAAAAAACTCCCATAGACTTAACATGGGGGCCAAATCTGTGAGATCATATCTTTGGATCAGAAGGTCATAGAGACTTGGGGCTGGGCTCTTTTGATTCGGCCAGCCAATATGTAGTGACACAGCAACTTCATAGCCACGCCCTAGCAACCAATTACTGCACCCTAGCAACCGGTGCCGAATTTTGCCACTGCAAGCACCATTCACATTTTCTTCAGGAAATGTACATTCTAGTATTGTAATTACTATTCACCTGAACAAAACTTTGGCGCGTAACTCGTCCCGCACCGTTTGTCGTAGACCCACGAATGAGGTGTCAAATTGACCGGCTTATTGAGGAGAGGTGTGCTATGACTTTTCTAAGCGATCGGGTGTACGATGTTCGCACAGCGTATGAAAAATCGGCTGAAAAAAGTCCCATAGACTTAACATTGGGACAAAATCTAAGATATCATATCATTGGATCAGAAGATCTTAGAGACTTGGGGCTGGGCTCTTTTTACTCGGCCTATCAAGCAGCCAATAAGTAGTTCATAGCCATGCCCTAGCAACCAATTACAGCACCCTAGCAACCGAGTCCGGTGTTTTGCCACTGCAAGCACCATTCACATTTTCTTCAGGAAATGTACATTCTAGTTATTATTATTATTATTATTATTATTCCACACAAAAGTTTGGCGCGCTACTCCTCCCGCAGTTTTTGTCCTAGACCCATGAATGAGGTGTCAAATCGACCGGCCCATTGAGGAGAGGTGTGCTATGACTTTTATAAGCGATCGGGTGTACGATGTTCGTCCAGTGGGCGAAAAATCGGGCGAAAAATCCCATAGACTTAACATTGTGATGATATTTGACGAGTCATAGCTCCTAATGAGGATTTCATAGAAACATGTGGGTTACTACGTTTGAAGGGGCTGACAGGCTCTGTCAGACCATATCTCAAAATGGGGTGTAAGTTGTACCCCTGGGGCGCAAGAGCTGCCCAAAGTTGCCCCATAGACATACTATGGTGAAGCCGTGCCCATGAACCAGGAAGTACTGTGTTTTTCCTACTATGGGAAATTACATAGGGATTTTGTATTGAACATAACTCTGGATTACAATGTCATAGAGACAAGGGGGTGGGCTCATTTTACTCAAACAACCAATCAGTCTCTCAGGATCATTGTGAAACTATCAAGCCACGCCCTAGCAACCATATAGAGCACCTTAGTAACAAGCTCCATAGACTTCCATTGAAAAAGATCAAATGAATATCTTTGGATAGGAGTGTCATACAAACATGAGGGTGGGCTCATTTGACTCGAGGCAGCAAACCGCCAATCACAAATCACCTTAAAGACATCATAGCCACGCCTTAGCAACCATTTAGAGCACCCTAGCAACCCAAAGCATAGGCAGATATCTTCAAATCTGAATATCATAGAGGCATGGGGGTTGGTTTATATCATTCATACTGGCAAGCAGCCTTTGGTTTATCATTACTGGCAGCTGCCAAGCCACTCCCTAGCAACCAAACAGAGTACCCTAGCAACCGTTTTGCAAGATCTATATCTCTGCATCAGAACATCGTAAAGACATGGGTGTTGGTTTATATTGTCAAGCAGCCTTTGGAGTATCATCATTGGTAGCTGCCAAGCCACTCCCTAGCAACCAAACAGAGTACCCTAGCAACGATTTAGCAAGATCTATATCTCTGCATCAGAGCATCATAGAGACATGGCGGTTGGCTCTTTTGACTCATGCTAGCAAACTGGACTTCCAACATGCTACACATGCTAGCAGTGAATAGCTACATGCTAATAGTGATTAGCTTAGTGTTTAAACATGACACAAACTAGTAAAAATGTGTTAGCATCATGCTGGTAGCATGCTAATTGTGTTAGCATCATGGTAGTAGCATGCTAATCATGTTAGCATCATGCTAGCAAACATGCTAATCATGTTAGCATCTTGTTAAAAACATGCTAGCAACATGGTAATCATGCTAGCATCATGCTAGCATTATGCTAATCATGTTAGCATGTTGCTAGCATAATGCTAACATGATTAGCATCTTGTTAAAATCATGCTAGCAACATGGTAATCATGTTAGCATCATGCTAGCATTATGCTAATCATGTTAGCATGTTGCTAGCGTTATGCTAACATGATTAGCATCTTGTTAAAATCATGCTAACAACATGGTAATCATGCTAGCATCATGCTAGCATTATGCTAATCATGTTAGCATGTTGCTAGCATTATGCTAACATGATTAGCATCTTGTTAAAATAATGCTAGCAACATGGTAATCATGCTAGCATAATGCTAGCATTATGCTAATCATGTTAGCATGTTGCTAGCATTATGCTAACATGATTAGCACTTTGTTTAAAACATGTTAGCAGCATGCTAAGGGTGTTAGCATCATGCTAACAACATGCTAATCATGTTAGCATGTTGCTAGCATTATGCTAACATGATTAGCATCTTGTTAAAAACATCCTAGCAGGATGCTACGGGTGTTAGCATCATGCTAGTAACATGCTAATCATGTAAGCATGTTGCTCGCATTATGCTAACATGATTAGCATCTTGCTGAAAACATCCTAGCAGTATGCTAATGGTGTTAGCATCATGCTAGCATCATGCTAATCAAGAGTGCCGAATTTTTCCACTGCAAGCACCATTCACATTTTCTTCAGGAAATGTACATTCTAGTATTGTAATTACTATTCACCTAGACAAAACTTTGGCGCGTAACTCATCCCGCACCGTTTGTCGTAGACCCACGAATGAGGTGTCAAATCGGCCGGCTTATTGAGGAGAGGTGTGCTATGACTTTTCTAAGTGATCGGGTGTACGATGTTCGCACAGCGGACGAAAAATCGTCTGAAAAATGTCCCATAGACTTAACATGGGGTCAAAATCTGTGAGATCATATCTTTGGATCAGAAGGTCATAGAGACTTGGGGCTGGGCTCTTTTGATTCGGCCAGCCAATAAGTAGTGACACAGCAACTTCATAGCCACGCCCTAGCAACCAATTACAGCACCCTAGCAACCGGTGCCGAATTTTGCCACTGCAAGCACCATTCACATTTTCTTCAGGAAATGTACATTCTAGTATTGTAATTACTATTCACCTGAACAAAACTTTGGCGCGTAACTCGTCCCGCACGTTTGTCGTAGACCCACGAATGAGGTGTCAAATCGACCGGCTTATTGAGGAGAGGTGTGCTATGACTTTTCTAAGCAATTGGGTGTACGATGTTCGCACAGCGTACGAAAAAAAGGCTGAAAAAACTCCCATAGACTTAACATTGGGCCAAATCTGTGAGATCATATCTTTGGTTTAGAAGGTCGTAGAGACTTGGGGCTGGGCTCTTTTGACTCGGCCTATCAAGCCGCCAATAAGTACTGACTTCATGGCCACGTCCTAGCAACCAATTACAGCACCCTAGCAACTGAGTGGCGAATTTTGCCACTGCAAGCACCATTCACATTTTCTTCAGGAAATGTACATTCTAGTATTGTAATTACTATTCACCTAGACAAAACGTTGGCGCGTAACTCATCCCGCACCGTTTGTCGTAGACCCACGAATGAGCTGTCAAATCGGCCGGCTTATTGAGGAGAGGTGTGCTATGACTTTTCTAAGTGATCGGGTGTACGATGTTCGCACAGCGGACGAAAAATCGTCTGAAAAATGTCCCATAGACTTAACATGGGGACCAAATCTGTGAGATCATATCTTTGGATCAGAAGGTCGTAGAGACTTGGGGCTGGGCTCTTTTGACTCGGTCTATCAAGCCGCCAATAAGTAGTGACTTCATGCCCACGCCCTAGCAACCAATTACAGCACCCTAGCAACCGAGTGCTGAGTTTTGCCACTGCAAGCACCATTCACATTTTCTTCAGGAAATGTACATTCTAGTATTGTAATTACTATTCACCTGAACAAAACTTTGGCACGTAACTCGTCCCGCACCGTTTGTCACAGACCCACGAATGAGGGGTCAAATCGACCGGCTTATTGAGGAGAGGTGTGCTATGACTTTTCTAAGCGATTGGGTGTACGATGTTCGCACAGCGTACGAAAAAACGGCTGAAAAAACTCCCATAGACTTAACATGGGGGCCAAATCTGTGAGATCATATCTTTGGTTTAGAAGGTCATAGAGACTTGGGGCTGGGCTCTTTTGACTCGGCCTATCAAGCTGCCAATAAGTAGTGACTTCATGGCCACACCCTAGCAACCAATTACAGCACCCTAGCAACCGGGTGCCGAATTTTGCCACTGCAAGCACCATTCACATTTTCTTCAGGAAATGTACATTCTAGTTAATGGTGCTTGCCAAAGGCAAAGCTCCATTCTTAATCTTCTGCATACTTATTATTATAATTATTATTATTCTTCCACACGTTTCGTCTGCGCGTAACTAGTCCCGCACCGTTTGTCGTAGACCCACAAATGAAGTGTCAAATCGACCGGCTTATTGAGGAGTGGTGTGCTATGACTTTTATAAGCGATCGGGTGTACGATGTTCGTCCAGCGGGCGAAAAAGTAGCGAAAAAAATCCCATAGACTTTGCATTGCGACAAATTTTGACGAGTCATAGCTCCTAACGAGGATTTCGTAGAAACATGTAATTTACCACGTTTGAAGAGGCTGACAGCCTCTGTCAGACCATATCTCAAAATAGGGTCTAAGTTGTACCCCTGGGGCACAGGGGCTGCCCAAAGTTGCCCCATAGACATACTATGGTGAAGCCGTGCCCATGAAACAGTGTGTTTTTCCTACTATGGGAAATTACATAGGGATTTTGTATTGAACATAACTCTGGATCACAATGTCATAGAGACAAGGGGGTGGGCCCATTTTACTCAGGCAACCAATCAGTCTCTCAGGATCATTGTGAAGTTATAAAGCCACGCCCTAGCAACCATATAGAGCACCATAGCAACAAGTTCCATTGACTTCCATTGAAAAAGATCAAAGGAATATCTTTGGATAGGAGTGTCATAGAAACATGAGGGTGGGCTCATTTGACTCGGGGCAGCAAACGGCCAATCACGAATCACCTTCAACACTTCATAGCCACGCCCTAGCAACCATTTAGAGCACTCTAGCAACCCAAAGCATAGAGGGATATCTTCAAATCTGAATATCATAGAGGCATGGGGGTTGGTTTATAGCATTCATACTGGCAAGCAGCCTTTGGTTTATCATTACTGGCAGCTGCCAAGCCACTCCCTAGCAACCAAACAGAGTACCCTAGCAACCGTTTAGCAAGATCTATATCTCTGCATCAGAACATCGTAAAGACATGGGGGTTGGTTTATATTGTCAAGCAGCCTTTGGAGTATCATCATTGGTAGCTGCCAGGCCACTCCCTAGCAACCAACCAGATTACCCTAGCAACCGTTTTTCAAGATCCATATCTCTGCATCAGAACATCATAAAGACATGGGGGTTGGTTTATATTGTCAAGCAGCCTTTGGAGTATCATCATTGGCAAACTGCCAAGCCACTCCCTAGCAACCAAACAGAGTACCCTAGCAACCATTTAGCGATGCCTATATCTCTGCATCAGAACATCGTAGAGACATGGGGGTTGGCTTTTTTGACTCATGCTAGCAAACTGGACTTCCAACATGCTACACATGGTAGCAGTGAATAGCTACATGCTAATAGTGATTAGCTTAGGGTTTAAACATGACACAAACTAGTAAAAATGTGTTAGCATCATGCTGGTAGCATGCTAATTGTGTTAGCATCATGCTAGCAGCATGCTAATCATGTTAGCATCATGCTAGCAAACATGCTAATCATGTTAGCATCTTGTTAAAAACATGCTAGCAACATGGTAATCATGCTAGCATCATGCTAACATTATGCTAATCATGTTAGCATGTTGCTATCATTATGCTAACATGATTAGCATCTTGTTAAAAACATGCTAGCAACATGGTAATCATGCTAGCATCATGCTAGTATTATGCTAATCATGTTAGCATGTTGGTATTATTATGCTAACATGATTAGCATCTTGTAAAATAATGCTTGCAACATGGTAATTATGCTTGCATCATGCTAGCATTATGCTAATCATGTTAGCATTTTTTGCTAGCATTATGGTAACATGATTAGCATCTTGTTTAAAACATGCTAGCAGCATGCTAAGGGTGTTAGCATCATGCTAGCAACATTATGTTAGCAGCATTATGTTAGCAAAATGCTAACATAATTAGCATCTTGTTAAAATAATGCTAGCAACATGGTAATCATGCTAGCATCATGCTAGCATTATGCTAATCATGTTAGCATGTTTGCTAGCATTATGGTAACATGATTAGCATCTTGTTTAAAACATGCTAGCAGCATGCTAAGGGTGTTAGCATCATGCTAGCAACAGGCTAATCATGTTAGCATCTTGCTAAAAACATCCTAGCAGGATGGTAATTATGTTAGCATCATGCTAATCAAGAGTGCCGAGTTTTGCCACTGCAAGCACCATTCACATTTTCTTCAGGAAATGTACATTCTAGTATTGTAATTACTATTCACCTGAACAAAACTTTGGCGCGTAACTCGTCCTGCACCGTTTGTCGTAGACCCACGAATGAGGTGTCAAATCGACCGGCTTATTGAGGAGAGGTGTGCTATGACTTTTCTAAGCGATCGGGTGTACGATGTTCGCACAACGTACGAAAAAACGGCTGAAAAAACTCCCATTGACTTAACATGGGGGCCAAATCTGTGAGATCATATCTTTGGTTTAGAAGGTCATAAAGACTTGGTGCTGGGCTCTTTTGACTCGGTCTATCAAGCCGCCAATAAGTAGTGACTTCATGCCCACGCCCTAGCAACCAATTACAGCACCCTAGCAACCGAGTGCTGAGTTTTGCCACTGCAAGCACCATTCACATTTTCTTCAGGAAATGTACATTCTAGTATTGTAATTACTATTCACCTGAACAAAACTTTGGCGCGTAACTCGTCCCGCACCGTTTGACGTAGACCCACAAATGAGGTGTCAAATCGACCGGCTTATTGAGGAGAGGTGTGCTATGACTTTTCTAAGTGATCGGGTGTACGATGTTCGCACAGCGTACGAAAAAAACGGCTGAAAAAACCTCCCATAGACTTAACATTGGGTCAAAATCTGTGATATCACATCTTTGGATCAGAAGGTCATAGAGACTTGGGGCTGGGCTCTTTTGATTCGGCCAGCCAATAAGTAGTGACACAGCAACTTCATAGCCACGCCCTAGCAACCAATTACAGCACCCTAGCAACCGGGGCCGAATTTTGCCACTGCAAGCACCATTCACATTTTCTTCAGGAAATGTACATTCTAGTATTCAAGTCAAGTCAAGTCAAATTTATTTATATAGCGCTTTTACAATTGGTAATTGTTTCAAAGCAGCTTTACATATTAGAAGCACATAAAAAAAGGGAAGTGGTTAAAAATAAGCTGTACAAACAAGCGTGGTAATATGTAACATATACAAGATGGTGCTACATTAAGCCAATGTCGGCTGACTCCCAGGGGTGGAAAAAACCCCCTAGGAGAAAAACCCAGCGTGCTAACACTGGGAAAAAAGTCCTAGGAGGGAAAAAACCCCTTGGAAGATATATATATAATATATGTAAATGGATATGGAGATCAAAATCTAAATTATACATTTTATTATAGAGATTAAAAATAGATTATATATAAATATATGTAAGCGGATACGGGGATTAAAAATCAGAATTATAGATGTAGCCAGAACTGGATCTGTAGGCCCATTGTCTCCTGGGCTACATTGTAGGCAGGTCCAGACACAGGTTCTCCATCTGATCTGGATACGGCCTGGATCCAGTACCCGGCAAACCTCAGGATAAGCAGAGAGACAGATATTAGCGTAGATGCCATTCTTATTCTGATGTACAGGTATATCTAGTGTTATAGGAAATGTTCTCAGTTCCGGCCGACCTAATTATTGCAGCGTAACAATCCTTTAACGGATTTGAAAAATGTTAATGTATTGATAATGTGTTATGTGTATGCAAGAGCAAAGAGATGTGTTTTTAGTCTAGATTTAAACTGACAGAGTGTGTCTGCTTCCCGAACAATGCTAGGAAGATTGTTCCAGAGTTTAGGTGCTAAATAGGAAAAGGATCTGCCGCCTTCAGTTGATTTTGATATTCTGGGTATTATCAACTGGCCTGAATTCTGAGATCGCAATAGACGTGAAGGACTATAATGCATTAAGAGCTCACTTAGGTACTGGGGAGCTAAACCATTTAGAGCTTTATAAGTAAGTAGCAAGATTTTAAAATCTATACGATGTTTAATAGGGAGCCAATGTAATGTTGACAGAACTGGGCTAATATGGTCATACTTTCTGGTTCTAGTAAGAACTCTAGCTGCCGCATTTTGGACCAACTGTAGTCTGTTTAAAAGCCGAGCAGAACAACCACCCAGTAGAGCGTTACAATAATCTAGTCTTGAGGTCATGAATGCATGAACCAACTGTTCCGCATTTGTCATTGAGAGCATATGTCGTAATTTAGATATATTTTTTAGATGGAAGAATGCGGTTTTACAGATACTAGAAACATGACTTTCAAATGAAAGATTGGTATCAAAGAGCACACCCAGGTTCCTAACTGAGGACGAAGGTTTAATGGAGCACCCGTCAAGTGTTAGAGAGTATTCAAGGTTTTTTCGTGAGGAAGTTTTTGGTCCAAAGATTAGGATATCAGTTTTTTCTGAATTTAATAATAAGAAATTTCTTGTCATCCAGTTTTTAATGTCAGCTATGCATTCTGTTAGTTTTGTGAATTTGTAGGTTTCGTCAGGGCGCGAGGAAATATAGAGCTGAGTATCGTCAGCGTAGCAATGAAAACTAACACCATGCTTCCTAATTATCTGTCCTAAGGGTAGCATGTACAGAGTGAAAAGCAACGGTCCTAGTACTGAGCCTTGTGGTACTCCATATTGAACCTGTGATCGATACGACATCTCTTCATTTACTACTACAGACTGATAACGGTCAGATAAGTACGATTTGAACCATGCCAAAGCAGTTCCACTAATGCCAATATAGTTTTCAAGTCTTTTTAAAAGAATGTTGTGATCGATAGTGTCAAAAGCAGCACTGAGATCTAATAACACTAATAGAGAAATACAGCCACGATCGGATGATAGGAGTAGATCGTTTGTAACTCTAACGAGAGCAGTCTCAGTACTATGGTATGGTCTAAATCCTGACTGGAAATCCTCACAGATTCCATTTCTTTCTAAAAAGGAGCACAGTTGTGTTGAAACTGCCTTTTCTAGTATCTTTGACAGAAAAGGTAGATTCGAGATTGGCCTGTAATTTACTAAATCTCTCGGATCTAGTTGAGGTTTTTTAATAAGAGGTTTAATAATAGCCTGCTTAAAGGTTTTTGGCACGTATCCTAGTGTTAACGATGAATTAATTATATCAAGAAGTGGACCTACGACCTCTGGAAGCATTTCTTTCAGTAGTTTAGTCGGAATTGGGTCTAACATACATGTCGTTGATTTTGATGATTTGATAAGTTTAGATAATTCTTCCTTTCCTATAGCGGCGAATGATTCTAGTTTTACCTCAGGGACACTACAGTGCACTGTCTGAAGCGAAACTGTAGACGGTTGCATGTTTTTAATTTTCTCTCTAATATTATCAATCTTGCAAGTAAAGAAGTTCATAAAGTCATTACTGCTGTGCTCTATGGAAACGTCAGCAGTTGAATCTCTGTTTCTAGTTAATTTAGCCACTGTGTCAAATAAATACCTAGGATTATGTTTGTTTTCTATTAAGAGATTTGAAAAATAAGTAGATCTAGCATTTCTTATAGCCGTTCTATACTCAATCATTTTTTCTTTCCACGAAAGGCGAAAAACTTCTAGTTTTGTTTTCTTCCAACTACGTTCAGCTTTTCTCACAGCTCGTTTTAGAGCCCGAGTGTGCTCGTCATACCACGGCGTTGGATTAGTTTCCTTAATCTTCTTTAGACGTAAAGGAGCGACTGCATCTAATGTGCTGGAAAAGAGAGAGCCAATAGTTTCTGTTGCAGCATCGAGTTCTTCTAAGTTATCAGGTATACTAAGGCGATGAAACTGCTCGGGGAGATTATTTACGAAGTAATCTTTAGTGGTAGACGTGATGGTTCTACAATATTTATGGCTGGGTGGTGGTTTTGTAGCCTTGGCTAATTGTATTATACACGAGACTAAATAATGATCTGAAATATCATCGCTCTGCTGTAGAATTTCAACAGCATCAATATCAATTCCATGCGACAGTATTAGATCTAGGGTATGATTACGATAATGAGTGGGTCCTGACACGTGTTGTCTAACTCCAATAGAGTTTAAAATGTCTGCAAATGCCAATCCAAATGCGTCTTTGTTATTATCTACATGGATATTAAAATCACCAACAACAAGGACTTTATCCGCAGCTAGTACTAACTCTGATAGAAAATCAGCAAATTCTTTGATAAAGTCAGTATGGTGCCCTGGTGGCCTGTATACAGTAGCCAGCACAAATGTCAACTTACATAATGTTACATAAAGCACCATCACTTCAAAGGAATTATATTTGAAATTCTTTTGAATGATTCTGAATATATTACTATAAATTACAGCAACACCTCCCCCTTTGCCTTTCTGTCGAGGATTGTGTCGATAATCATAACCTTGAGGACTAGATTCATTTAAAGTAATGTAATCGTCTGGTTTTAGCCAGGTTTCTGTCAAACACAGCAAGTCTAGTTTATTGTCTGTGATAATTTCATTTACAATAAGTGCTTTTGAAGAAATAGATCTAATATTCAGTAACCCAAGCTTTATCATTTGTTTATCTGATTTATCTGTGATTTTCATTTTTTGAACATCAATTAAATTTTTACCCTTAAAAGGTTTCGGAAATTTTTTGTATTTACTAGTTCGAGGTACAGACACAGTCTCTATGTGATAATATCTAGGTGAAAGTGTTTCTATGTGCTGTGAATTATCTGAGTTCTGTGACGTGAGGCGGCTAGCAGACGGTCGGTTTAGCCAGTTTGTCTGCGTCCTGATCTGGGCCCTGGTTTGTCATGTTTCAGCTCTAAGACTATTTGCCAAATTTCTAGATAGAAGAGCAGCACCATCCCGGGAGGGATGAATACCATCTCTTTTCAACAGATCAGGTCTGCCCCAAAAGCTTTTCCAATTGTCTATGAAACCTATGTTATTCTGCGGACACCACTTAGACAGCCAGCCATTGAGTGATGATAACCTGCTAACTATCTCATCACTCCGACGAACAGGAAGAGGGCCAGAACAAATTACTTCTGCT
Source organism: Ancherythroculter nigrocauda (assembly GCA_036281575.1). Lineage (NCBI taxonomy): Eukaryota > Metazoa > Chordata > Actinopteri > Cypriniformes > Xenocyprididae > Ancherythroculter > Ancherythroculter nigrocauda. The sequence continues at coordinate 38,263,590 of VTFQ01000003.1, read as the reverse complement.
GACATTGAATTTGCGAGTTCACACACCTCTTTAATGTTAATTTTAGTGATCTCCGACTGGCGAAGTCGAACATCATTTGTGCCGACGTGGATAATGATTTTAGAATATTTACGTTTAGCATTAGCCAGCACTTTTAAATTTGCTTTGATGTCAGGTGCTCTGGCCCCCGGCAAACATGTGACTATGGTGGCTGGTGTCTCTATTTTCACGTTCCGTGTAATAGAATCGCCAATAACTAGGGCACTTTCAACAGGATTCTCAGTGGGTGCGTCACTGAGTGGGAATAGTAATTAATGGTGCTTGCCAAAGGCAAAGCTCCATTCTTAATCTTCTGCATACTTATTATTATTATTATTATTATTATTATTATTCCACACAAAAGTTTGGCGCGCTACTCCTCCCGCAGTTTTTGTCCTAGACCCATGAATGAGGTGTCAAATCGACCGGCTTATTGAGGAGAGGTGTGCTATGACTTTTATAAGCGATTGAGTGTACGATGTTCGTCCGGCGGGCGAAAAAGTAGCGAAAAAAATCCCATAGACTTTGCATTGTGACAAACTTTGACGAGTCATAGCTCCTAACGAGAATTTCGTAGAAACATGTGGGTCACCACGATTGAAGGGGCTGACAGGCTCTGTCAGACCATAGCTCAAAATGGGGTGTAAGTTGTACCCCTGGGGCACAAGAGCTGCCCAAAGTTGCCCCATAGACATACTATGGTGAAGCCGTGCCCATGAACCAGGAAGTACTGTGTTTTTCCTACTATGGGAAATTACATAGGGATTTTGTATTGAACATAACTCTGGATCACAATGACATAGAGACAAGGGGGTGGGCTCATTTTACTCAGGCAACCAATCAGTCTCTCAGGATCATTGTGAAGCTATCAAGGCACGCCCTAGCAACCATATAGAGCACCATAGCAACAAGATCCATAGACTTCCATTGAAAAAGATCAAAGGAATATCTTTGGATAAAAGTGTCGTACAAACAAGAGGGTGGGCTCATTTGACTCGAGGCAGCAAACCGCCAATCACAAATCACCTTAAAGACATCATAGCCACGCCTTAGCAACCATATAGAGCACCCTAGCAACCCAAAGCATAGGCAGATATCTTCAAATCTGAATATCATACAGGCATGGGGGTTGGTTTATATCATTCATACTGGCAAGCAGCCTTTGGTGTATCATCATTGGTAGCTGCCAAGCCACTCCTTAGCAACCAAACAGAGTACCCTAGCAACCATTTTGCAAGATCTATATCTCTGCATCAGAACATCGTACAGACATGGGGGTTGGTTTATATTGTCAAGCAGCCTTTGGAGTATCATCATTGGCAGCTGCCAAGCCACTCCCTAGCAACCAAACAGAGTACCCTAGCAACCGTTTTGCAACACCTATATCTCTGCATCAGAACATTATAGAGACATGGCGGTTGGCTCTTTTGACTCATGCTAGCAAACTGGACTTCCAACATGCTACACATGCTAGCAGTGAATAGCTACATGCTAATAGTGATTAGCTTAAGGTTTAAACATGACACAAACTAGTAAAAATGTGTTAGAATAATGCTAGTGGCATGTTAATTGTGTTAGCATTATGCTAGTAGCATGCTAATCATGTTAGCATCATGCTAGCAAACATGCTAATCATGTTAGCATCTTGTTAAAAACATGCTAACAACATGGTAATCATGCTAGCATCATGCTAGCATTATGCTAATGATGTTAGCATGTTGCTAGCATTATGCTAACATGATTAGCATCTTGTTAAAATCATGCTAGCAAAATGGTAATCATGCTAGCATCATGCTAGCATTATGCTAATCATGTTAGCATGTTTGCTAGCATTATGCTAACATGATTAGCATCTTGTTTAAAACATGCTAGCAGCATGCTAAGGGTGTTAGCATCATGCTAGCAAACATGCTAATCATGTTAGCATGTTGCTAACATAATGCTAACATGATTAGCATCTTGTTAAAATAATGCTAGCAACATGGTAATAATGCTAGCAACATGGTAATAATGCTAGCATCATGCTAGCATTATGCTAATCATGTTAGCATGTTGCTATCATTATGCTAACATGACTAGCATTTTGTTTAAAACATGCTAGCAGCATGCTTAGGGTGTTAGCATCATGCTAGCAACATGCTAATCATGTTAGCATCTTGCTAAAAACATCCTAGCAGGACGGTAATTATGTTAGCATCATGCTAATCAAGAGTGCCGAGTTTTGCCACTGCAAGCACCATTCACATTTTCTTCAGGAAATGTACATTCTAGTATTGTAATTACTATTCACCTAGACAAAACTTTGGCGCGTAACTCGTCCCGCACCGTTTGTCGTAGACCCACGAATGAGGTGTCAAATCGACCGGCTTATTGAGGAGAGGTGTGCTATGACTTTTCTAAGCGATCGGGTGTACGATGTTCGCACAGCGTACGAAAAAACGGATGAAAAATCTCCCATAGACTTAACATTGAGTCAAAATCTGTGAGATCATATCTTTGGATCAGAAGGTCATAGAGACTTGGGGCTGGGCTCTTTTGATTTGGCCAGCCAATAAGTAGTGACACAGCAACTTCATAGCCACGCCCTAGCAACCAATTACAGCACCCTAGCAACCGGTGCCGAATTTTGCCACTGCAAGCACCATTCACATTTTCTTCAGGAAATGTACATTCTAGTATTGTAATTACTATTCACCTGAACAAAACTTTGGCGCGTAACTCGTCCCGCACCATTTGTCATAGACCCACGAATGAGGTGTCAAATCGACCGGCTCATTGAGGAGAGGTGTGCTATGACTTTTCTAAGCGATCGGGTGTACGATGTTCACACAGCGTACGAAAAAACGGCTGAAAAAACTCCCATAGACTTAACATGGGGGCCAAATCTGTGAGATCATATCTTTGGTTTAGAAGGTCATAGAGACTTGGGGCTGGGCTCTTTTGACTCGGCCTATCAAGCAGCCAATAACTATTGACTTCATAGCCTCACCCTAGAAACCAATTACAGCACCCTAGCAACCGGTGCTGAATTTTGCCACTGCAAGCACCATTCACATTTTCTTCAGGAAATGTACATTCTAGTATTGTAATTACTATTCACCTGAACAAAACTTTGGCGCGTAACTCGTCCTGCACCGTTTGTCGTAGACCCACGAATGAGGTGTCAAATCGACCGGCTTATTGAGGAGAGGTGTGCTATGACTTTTCTAAGCGATCGGGTGTACGATGTTCGCACAACGTACGAAAAAACGGCTGAAAAAACTCCCATTGACTTAACATGGGGGCCAAATCTGTGAGATCATATCTTTGGTTTAGAAGGTCATAAAGACTTGGTGCTGGGCTCTTTTGACTCGGTCTATCAAGCCGCCAATAAGTAGTGACTTCATGCCCACGCCCTAGCAACCAATTACAGCACCCTAGCAACCGAGTGCTGAGTTTTGCCACTGCAAGCACCATTCACATTTTCTTCAGGAAATGTACATTCTAGTTAATGGTGCTTGCCAAAGGCAAAGCTCCATTCTTAATCTTCTGCATACTTATTATTATTATTAATGGTGCTTGCCAAAGGCAAAGCTCCATTCTTAATCTTCTGCATACTTATTATTATTATTATTATTATTATTATTATTATTATTATTATTCCACACAAAAGTTTGGCGCGCTACTCCTCCTGCAGTTTTTGTCCTAGACCCATGAATGAGGTGTCAAATCGACCGGCTTATTGAGGAGAGGTGTGCTATGACTTTTATAAGCGATTGAGTGTACGATGTTCGTCCGGCGGGCGAAAAAGTAGCGAAAAAAATCCCATAGACTTTGCATTGTGACAAACTTTGACGAGTCATAGCTCCTAACGAGAATTTCGTAGAAACATGTGGGTCACCACGATTGAAGGGGCTGACAGGCTCTGTCAGACCATAGCTCAAAATGGGGTGTAAGTTGTACCCCTGGGGCACAAGAGCTGCCCAAAGTTGCCCCATAGACATACTATGGTGAAGCCGTGCCCATGAACCAGGAAGTACTGTGTTTTTCCTACTATGGGAAATTACATAGGGATTTTGTATTGAACATAACTCTGGATCACAATGACATAGAGACAAGGGGGTGGGCTCATTTTACTCAGGCAACCAATCAGTCTCTCAGGATCATTGTGAAGCTATCAAGGCACGCCCTAGCAACCATATAGAGCACCATAGCAACAAGATCCATAGACTTCCATTGAAAAAGATCAAAGGAATATCTTTGGATAAAAGTGTCGTACAAACAAGAGGGTGGGCTCATTTGACTCGAGGCAGCAAACCGCCAATCACAAATCACCTTAAAGACATCATAGCCACGCCTTAGCAACCATATAGAGCACCCTAGCAACCCAAAGCATAGGCAGATATCTTCAAATCTGAATATCATACAGGCATGGGGGTTGGTTTATATCATTCATACTGGCAAGCAGCCTTTGGTGTATCATCATTGGTAGCTGCCAAGCCACTCCTTAGCAACCAAACAGAGTACCCTAGCAACCATTTTGCAAGATCTATATCTCTGCATCAGAACATCGTACAGACATGGGGGTTGGTTTATATTGTCAAGCAGCCTTTGGAGTATCATCATTGGCAGCTGCCAAGCCACTCCCTAGCAACCAAACAGAGTACCCTAGCAACCGTTTTGCAACACCTATATCTCTGCATCAGAACATTATAGAGACATGGCGGTTGGCTCTTTTGACTCATGCTAGCAAACTGGACTTCCAACATGCTACACATGCTAGCAGTGAATAGCTACATGCTAATAGTGATTAGCTTAAGGTTTAAACATGACACAAACTAGTAAAAATGTGTTAGAATAATGCTAGTGGCATGTTAATTGTGTTAGCATTATGCTAGTAGCATGCTAATCATGTTAGCATCATGCTAGCAAACATGCTAATCATGTTAGCATCTTGTTAAAAACATGCTAACAACATGGTAATCATGCTAGCATCATGCTAGCATTATGCTAATGATGTTAGCATGTTGCTAGCATTATGCTAACATGATTAGCATCTTGTTAAAATCATGCTAGCAAAATGGTAATCATGCTAGCATCATGCTAGCATTATGCTAATCATGTTAGCATGTTTGCTAGCATTATGCTAACATGATTAGCATCTTGTTTAAAACATGCTAGCAGCATGCTAAGGGTGTTAGCATCATGCTAGCAAACATGCTAATCATGTTAGCATGTTGCTAACATAATGCTAACATGATTAGCATCTTGTTAAAATAATGCTAGCAACATGGTAATAATGCTAGCAACATGGTAATAATGCTAGCATCATGCTACCATTATGCTAATCATGTTAGCATGTTGCTATCATTATGCTAACATGACTAGCATTTTGTTTAAAACATGCTAGCAGCATGCTTAGGGTGTTAGCATCATGCTAGCAACATGCTAATCATGTTAGCATCTTGCTAAAAACATCCTAGCAGGACGGTAATTATGTTAGCATCATGCTAATCAAGAGTGCCGAGTTTTGCCACTGCAAGCACCATTCACATTTTCTTCAGGAAATGTACATTCTAGTTAATGGTGCTTGCCAAAGGCAAAGCTCCATTCTTAATCTTCTGCATACTTATTATTATTATTATTATTATTATTATTATTCCACACAAAAGTTTGGCGCGCTACTCCTCCCGCAGTTTTTGTCCTAGACTCATGAATGAGGTGTCAAATCGACCGGCTCATTGAGGAGAGGTGTGCTATGACTTTTATAAGCGATCGGACCAACGATGTTCGCACAGCGGACGAAAAAGCGGCCAAAAAAGTCCCATTGACTTACATTGAAAAATTCAAATTCACGAACATTCCGTCTCTCTCAACTGTCACTTTCTCACACACACTCACACACGCAGGCCCTTAGAAGCCTTTGTCTCTCAGAGACAGACACTCATTTTCTTCCACTTTTATTTCTGCGCGCTATTTCTCCCGCAGCGTTTGTCCTAGACCCATGAATGAGGTGTCAAATCGACCGGCTTATTGAGGAGAGGTGTGCTATTTTTTTTTTAAGCGATCGGACCAACGATGTTCGCACAGGGGGCGAAAAAGCGGCCAAAAAAGTCCCATTGACTTTCAATGGCGGAATCTTCAGAAATTTGAATTTCAACTGTCACTTTCTCACACACACTCACACACGCAGGCCCTTAGAAGCCTTTCTCTCTCAGACACAGACACTCATTTTCTTCCACTTTTTTTTCTGCGCGCTACTCCTCCCGCAGTTTTTGTCCTAGACCCATGAATGAGGTGTCAAATCGACCGGCTCATTGAGGAGAGGTGTGCTATGACTTTTATAAGCGATCGGGTGTACGATGTTCGTCCGGCGGGCGAAAAAGTAGCGAAAAAAAATCCCATAGACTTTGCATTGGGACAAACTTTGACGAGTAATAGCTCCTAACGAGAATTTCATAGAAACATGTGGGTTACCAGGTTTGAAGAGCCTGATAGGCTCTCTCAGACCATACCTCAAAATGGGGTGTAAGTTGTACCCCTGGGGCGCAAGAGCTGCCCAAAGTTGCCCCATAGACATACTATGGTGAAGCCGTGCCCATGAACCAGGAAGTACTGTGTTTTTCCTACTATGGGAAATTACATAGGGATTTTGTATTGAACATAACTCTGGATCACAATGTCATAGAGACAAGGGGGTGGGCTCATATTACTCAGGCAACCAATCAGTCTCTCAGGATCATTGTGAAGCTATCAAGCCACGCCCTAGCAACCATATAGAGCACCATAGCAACAAGTTCCATAGACTTCCATTGAAAAAGATCAAAGGAATATCTTTGGATAGGAGTGTCATAGAAACATGAGGGTGGGCTCATTTGACTCGGGGCAGCAAACGGCCAATCACGAATCACCTTCAAGACATCATAGCCACGCCCTAGCAACCATTCAGAGCACCCTAGCAACCCAAAGCATAGAGGGGATATCTTCAAATCTGAACATCATAGAGGAATGGGGGTTGGTTTATAGCATTCATACTGGCAAGCAGCCTTTGGTTTATCATTACTGGCAGCTGCCAAGCCACTCCCTAGCAACCAAACAGAGTACCCTAGCAACCGTTTAGCAAGATCTATATCTCTGCATCAGAACATCGTAAAGACATGGGGGTTGGTTTATATTGTCAAGCAGCCTTTGGAGTATCATCATTGGTAGCTACCAGGCCACTCCCTAGCAACCAACCAGATTACCCTAGCAACCGTTTTTCAAGATCCATATCTCTGCATCAGAACATCATAAAGACATGGGGGTTGGTTTATATTGTCAAGCAGCCTTTGGAGTATCATCATTGGCAACTGCCAAGCCACTCCCTAGCAACCAAACAGAGTACCCTAGCAACCATTTAGCGATGCCTATATCTCTGCATCAGAACATCGTAGAGACATGGGGGTTGGCTTTTTTGACTCATGCTAGCAAACTGTACTTGCAACATGCTACACATGCTGGCAGTTAATAGCTACATGCTAATAGTGATTAGCTAAGTGCTAAAGTGGGCTGAGAACATGCTAAGAACTCTATAGAAACTCCATAGTAACTATCTGTGCCAACTACCAACCACCTAGTAACACCATAGCAACCACCCTGGTTACCATAGCAACCGCCCAGAACACCCTAGCAACCGCCTAGCAACACAGTAGTGACCACTCCAGGTACCTTAACAACTGCCTAGCAACACCTTAGCAACCACCCCAAGTACCTTAGCAACCGCCTAGCAACACCTTAGCAACCACCCCAAGTACCTTAGCAACCGCCTAGCAACCGAGTGGCGAATTTTGCCACTGCAAGCACCATTCACATTTTCTTCAGGAAATGTACATTCTAGTATTGTAATTACTATTCACCTGAACAAAACTTTGGCGCGTAACTCGTCCCGCACCATTTGTCGTAGACCCACGAATGAGGTGTCAAATTGACCGGCTTATTGAGGAGAGGTGTGCTATGACTTTTCTAAGCGATCGGGTGTACGATGTTCGCACAGCGTACGAAAAACGGCTGAAAAAACTCCCATAGACTTAACATGGGGGCCAAATCTGTGAGATCATATCTTTGGTTTAGATGGTCATAGAGACTTGGGGCTGGGCTCTTTTGACTCGGCCTATCAAGCCGCAAATAAGTAGTGACTTCATGGCCACGCCCTAGCAACCAATTACAGCATCCTAGCAACCGAGTGGCGAATTTTGCCACTGCAAGCACCATTCACATTTTCTTCAGGAAATGTACATTCTAGTTATTATTATTATTATTATTATTATTCCACACAAAAGTTTGGCGCGCTACTCCTCCCGCAGTTTTTGTCCTAGACTCATGAATGAGGTATCAAATCGACCGGCTCATTGAGGAGAGGTGTGCTATGACTTTTATAAGCGATCGGACCAAGGATGTTCGCACAGCGGACGAAAAAGCGGCCAAAAAAGTCCCATTGACTTACATTGAAAAATTCAAATTCACGAACATTCCGTCTCTCTCAACTGTCACTTTCTCACACACACTCACACACGCAGGCCCTTAGAAGCCTTTGTCTCTCAGACACAGACACTCATTTTCTTCCACTTTTATTTCTGCGCGCTATTTCTCCCGCAGCGTTTGTCCTAGACCCATGAATGAGGTGTCAAATCGACCGGCTTATTGAGGAGAGGTGTGCTATTTTTTTTTTAAGCGATCGGACCAACGATGTTCGCACAGGGGGCGAAAAAGCGGCCAAAAAAGTCCCATTGACTTTCAATGGCGGAATCTTCAGAAATTTGAATTTCAACTGTCACTTTCTCACACACACTCACACACGCAGGCCCTTAGAAGCCTTTCTCTCTCAGACACAGACACTCATTTTCTTCCACTTTTTTTTCTGCGCGCTACTCCTCCCGCAGTTTTTGTCCTAGACCCATGAATGAGGTGTCAAATCGACCGGCTCATTGAGGAGAGGTGTGCTATGACTTTTATAAGCGATCGGGTGTACGATGTTCGTCCGGCGGGCGAAAAAGTAGCGAAAAAAATCCCATAGACTTTGCATTGGGACAAACTTTGACGAGTAATAGCTCCTAACGAGAATTTCATAGAAACATGTGGGTTACCAGGTTTGAAGAGCCTGATAGGCTCTCTCAGACCATACCTCAAAATGGGGTGTAAGTTGTACCCCTGGGGCGCAAGAGCTGCCCAAAGTTGCCCCATAGACATACTATGGTGAAGCCGTGCCCATGAACCAGGAAGTACTGTGTTTTTCCTACTATGGGAAATTACATAGGGATTTTGTATTGAACATAACTCTGGATCACAATGTCATAGAGACAAGGGGGTGGGCTCATATTACTCAGGCAACCAATCAGTCTCTCAGGATCATTGTGAAGCTATCAAGCCACGCCCTAGCAACCATATAGAGCACCATAGCAACAAGTTCCATAGACTTCCATTGAAAAAGATCAAATGAATATCTTTGGATAGGAGTGTCATAGAAACATGAGGGTGGGCTCATTTGACTCGGGGCAGCAAACGGCCAATCACGAATCACCTTCAAGACATCATAGCCACGCCCTAGCAACCATTCAGAGCACCCTAGCAACCCAAAGCATAGAGGGGATATCTTCAAATCTGAACATCATAGAGGAATGGGGGTTGGTTTATAGCATTCATACTGGCAAGCAGCCTTTGGTTTATCATTACTGGCAGCTGCCAAGCCACTCCCTAGCAACCAAACAGAGTACCCTAGCAACCGTTTAGCAAGATCTATATCTCTGCATCAGAACATCGTAAAGACATGGGGGTTGGTTTATATTGTCAAGCAGCCTTTGGAGTATCATCATTGGTAGCTACCAGGCCACTCCCTAGCAACCAACCAGATTACCCTAGCAACCGTTTTTCAAGATCCATATCTCTGCATCAGAACATCATAAAGACATGGGGGTTGGTTTATATTGTCAAGCAGCCTTTGGAGTATCATCATTGGCAACTGCCAAGCCACTCCCTAGCAACCAAACAGAGTACCCTAGCAACCATTTAGCGATGCCTATATCTCTGCATCAGAACATCGTAGAGACATGGGGGTTGGCTTTTTTGACTCATGCTAGCAAACTGTACTTGCAACATGCTACACATGCTAGCAGTTAATAGCTACATGCTAATAGTGATGAGCTAAGTGCTAAAGTGGGCTGAGACCATGCTAAGAACTCTATAGAAACTCCATAGTAACTATCTGTGCCAACTACCAACCACCTAGTAACACCATAGCAACCACCCTGGTTACCATAGCAACCGCCCAGAACACCCTAGCAACCGCCTAGCAACACAGTAGTGACCACTCCAGGTACCTTAACAACTGCCTAGCAACACCCTAGCAACCACCCTGGTTACCATAGCAACCGCATAGCAACCACCCAGAACACCATAGCAACCGCCTAGCAACGCCTTAGCAACCACCCCAAGTACCTTAGCAACTGCCTAGCAACACCCTAGCAACCACCCAGGTTACCATAGCAACCACCTAGCAACCACCCAGAACACCCTAGCAACCGCCTAGCAACACCTTAGCAACCACCCCAAGTACCTTAGCAACCGCCTAGCAACTGAGTGCCGATTTTGCCACTGCAAGCACCATTCACATTTTCTTCAGGAAATGTACATTCTAGTTATTATTATTATTATTCCACACAAAAGTTTGGCGCGCTACTCCTCCCGCAGTTTTTGTCCTAGACCCATGAATGAGGTGTCAAATCGACCGGCTCATTGAGGAGAGGTGTGCTATGACTTTTATAAGCGATCGGGTGTACGGTGTCCGTCCGGCGGGCGAAAAAGTAGCGAAAAAAATCCCATAGACTTAACATTGGAACGAACTTTGACAAGTCATAACTCTGGATCACAATGTCATAGAGACAAGGGGGTGGGCTCATTTTACTCAGGCAACCAATCAGTCTCTCAGGATAACTTTGAAGATATCAAGCCACGCCCTAGCAACCATATAGAGCACCTTAGTAACAAGCTTCATAGACTTCCATTGAAAAAGATCAAATGAATATCTTTGGATAGAAGTGTCATACAAACATGAGGATGGGCTCATTTGACTCGAGGCAGCAAACCGCCAATCACAAATCACCTTAAAGACATCATAGCCACGCCTTAGCAACCATTTAGAGCACCCTAGCAACCCAAAGCATAGGCAGATATCTTCAAATCTGAATATCATAGAGGCATGGGGGTTGGTTTATATCATTCATACTGGCAAGCAGCCTTTGGTTTATCATTACTGGCAGCTGCCAAGCCACTCCCTAGCAACCAAACAGAGTACCCTAGCAACCGTTTTTCAAGATGTATATCTCTGCATCAGAACATCGTAAAGACATGGGGGTTGGTTTATATTGTCAAGCAGCCTTTGGAGTATCATCATTGGTAGCTGCCAAGCCACTCCTTAGCAACCAAACAGAGTACCCTAGCAACCGTTTAGCAAGATCTATATCTCTGCATCAGAGCATCATAGAGACATGGCGGTTGGTTTATATTGTCAAGCAGCCTTTGGAGTATCATCATTGGTAGCTGCCAGGCCACTCCCTAGCAACCAACCAGATTACCCTAGCAACCGTTTTTCAAGATCCATATCTCTGCATCAGAACATCATAAAGACATGGGGGTTGGTTTATGTTGTCAAGCAGCCTTTGGAGTATCATCATTGGCAACTGCCAAGCCACTCCCTAGCAACCAAACAGAGTACCCTAGCAACCATTTAGCGATGCCTATATCTCTGCATCAGAACATCATAGAGACATGGGGGTTGGCTTTTTTGACTCATGCTAGCAAACTGTACTTGCAACATGCTACACATGCTAGCAGTTAATAGCTACATGCTAATAGTGATTAGCTAAGTGCTAAAGTGGGATGAGAACATGCTAAGAACTCTATAGAAACTCCATAGTAACTATCTGTGCCAACTACCAACCACCTAGTAACACCATAGCATCCACCCAGGTTACCATAGCAACCGCCCAGAACACCCTAGCAACCGCCTAGCAACACCATAGTGACCACTCCAGGTACCTTAACAACTGCCTAGCAACACCTTAGCAACCACCCAGGTTACCATAGCAACCGCCTAGCAACCACCCAGAACACCCTAGCAACCGCCTAGCAACACCTTAGCAACCACCCCAAGTACCTTAGCAACTGCCTAGCAACCACCCTGGTTACCATAGCAACCGCCTAGCAACCGCCTAGCAACCACCCAGAACACCCTAGCAACCGCCTAGCAACCACCCAGAACACCCTAGCAACCGCCTAGCAACACCTTAGCAACCACCCCAAGTACCTTAGCAACTGCCTAGCAACACCCTAGCAACCACCCTGGTTACCATAGCAACCGCATAGCAACCACCCAGAACACCATAGCAACCGCCTAGCAACGCCTTAGCAACCACCCCAAGTACCTTAGCAACTGCCTAGCAACACCCTAGCAACCACCCTGGTTACCATAGCAACCGCCTAGCAACCGCCTAGCAGCCACCCAGAACATCCTAGCAACCGCCTAGCAACACCTTAGCAACCACCCCAAGTACCTTAGCAACCGCCTAGCAACCACCCAGGTTACCATAGCAACCGCCTAGCAACCACCCAGAACACCCTAGCAACCACCCAGGTTACCATAGCAACCGCCTAGCAACCACCCAGAACACCCTAGCAACCGCCTATCAACACCTTAGCAACCACCCAGGTTACCATAGCAATCGCCTAGCAACCACCCAGAACACCCTAGCAACCGTTTAGCAACACCTTAGCAACCACCCCAAGTACCTTAGCAACTGCCTAGCAACACCCTAGCAACCACCCAGGTTACCATAGCAACCGCCTAGCAACCACCCAGAACACCCTAGCAACCGCCTAGCAACCGAGTGGCGATTTTGCCACTGCAAGCACCATTCACATTTTCTTCAGTAAATGTACATTCTAGTATTGTAATTACTATTCACCTGAACAAAACTTTGGCGCGTAACTCGTCCCACACCGTTTGTCGTAGACCCATGAATAAGGTGTCAAATCGACCGGCTTATTGAGGAGAGGTGTGCTATGACTTTTCTAAGCGATCAGGTGTACGATGTTCGCACAGCGTACAAAAAAACGGCTGAAAAAACTCCCATAGACTTAACATGGGGGCCAAATCTGTGAGATCATATCTTTGGTTTAGAAGGTCATAGAGACTTGGGGCTGGGCTCTTTTGACTCGGCCTATCAAGCCGCCAATAAGTAGTGACTTCATGGCCACGCCCTAGCAACCAATTACAGCACCCTAGCAACCGGTGCCGAATTTTGCCACTGCAAGCACCATTCACATTTTCTTCAGGAAATGTACATTCTAGTTAATGGTGCTTGCCAAAGGCAAAGCTCCATTCTTAATCTTCTGCATACTTATTATTATTATTATTATTATTATTATTATTATTATTATTATTCCACACAAAAGTTTGGCGCGCTACTCCTCCTGCAGTTTTTGTCTTAGACTCATGAATGAGGTGTCAAATCGACCGGCTCATTGAGGAGAGGTGTGCTATGACTTTTATAAGCGATCGGACCAACGATGTTCGCACAGCGGACGAAAAAGCGGCCAAAAAAGTCCCATTGACTTACATTGAAAAATTCAAATTCACGAACATTCCGTCTCTCTCAACTGTCACTTTCTCACACACACTCACACACGCAGGCCCTTAGAAGCCTTTGTCTCTCAGACACAGACACTCATTTTCTTCCACTTTTATTTCTGCGCGCTATTTCTCCCGCAGCGTTTGTCCTAGACCCATGAATGAGGTGTCAAATCGACCGGCTTATTGAGGAGAGGTGTGCTATTTTTTTTTTAAGCGATCGGACCAACGATGTTCGCACAGGGGGCGAAAAAGCGGCCAAAAAAGTCCCATTGACTTTCAATGGCGGAATCTTCAGAAATTTGAATTTCAACTGTCACTTTCTCACACACACTCACACACGCAGGCCCTTAGAAGCCTTTCTCTCTCAGACACAGACACTCATTTTCTTCCACTTTTTTTTCTGCGCGCTACTCCTCCCGCAGTTTTTGTCCTAGACCCATGAATGAGGTGTCAAATCGACCGGCTCATTGAGGAGAGGTGTGCTATGACTTTTATAAGCGATCGGGTGTACGATGTTCGTCCGGCGGGCGAAAAAGTAGCGAAAAAAATCCCATAGACTTTGCATTGGGACAAACTTTGACGAGTAATAGCTCCTAACGAGAATTTCATAGAAACATGTGGGTTACCAGGTTTGAAGAGCCTGATAGGCTCTCTCAGACTATACCTCAAAATGGGGTGTAAGTTGTACCCCTGGGGCGCAAGAGCTGCCCAAAGTTGCCCCATAGACATACTATGGTGAAGCCGTGCCCATGAACCAGGAAGTACTGTGTTTTTCCTACTATGGGAAATTACATAGGGATTTTGTATTGAACATAACTCTGGATCACAATGTCATAGAGACAAGGGGGTGGGCTCATATTACTCAGGCAACCAGTCAGTCTCTCAGGATCATTGTGAAGCTATCAAGCCACGCCCTAGCAACCATATAGAGCACCATAGCAACAAGTTCCATAGACTTCCATTGAAAAAGATCAAATGAATATCTTTGGATAGGAGTGTCATAGAAACATGAGGGTGGGCTCATTTGACTCGGGGCAGAAAACGGCCAATCACGAATCACCTTCAAGACATCATAGCCACGCCCTAGCAACCATTCAGAGCACCCTAGCAACCCAAAGCATAGAGGGGATATCTTCAAATCTGAACATCATAGAGGAATGGGGGTTGGTTTATAGCATTCATACTGGCAAGCAGCCTTTGGTTTATCATTACTGGCAGCTGCCAAGCCACTCCCTAGCAACCAAACAGAGTACCCTAGCAACCGTTTAGCAAGATCTATATCTCTGCATCAGAACATCGTAAAGACATGGGGGTTGGTTTATATTGTCAAGCAGCCTTTGGAGTATCATCATTGGTAGCTACCAGGCCACTCCCTAGCAACCAACCAGATTACCCTAGCAACCGTTTTTCAAGATCCATATCTCTGCATCAGAACATCATAAAGACATGGGGGTTGGTTTATATTGTCAAGCAGCCTTTGGAGTATCATCATTGGCAACTGCCAAGCCACTCCCTAGCAACCAAACAGAGTACCCTAGCAACCATTTAGCGATGCCTATATCTCTGCATCAGAACATCGTAGAGACATGGGGGTTGGCTTTTTTGACTCATGCTAGCAAACTGTACTTGCAACATGCTACACATGCTAGCAGTTAATAGCTACATGCTAATAGTGATTAGCTAAGTGCTAAAGTGGGCTGAGAACATGATAAGAACTCTATAGAAACTCCATAGTAACTATCTGTGCCAACTACCAACCACCTAGTAACACCATAGCAACCACCCTGGTTACCATAGCAACCGCCCAGAACACCCTAGCAACCGCCTAGCAACACAGTAGTGACCACTCCAGGTACCTTAACAACTGCCTAGCAACACCTTAGCAACCACCCCAAGTACCTTAGCAACCGCCTAGCAACACCTTAGCAACCACCCCAAGTACCTTAGCAACCGTCTAGCAACCGAGTGGCGAATTTTGCCACTGCAAGCACCATTCACATTTTCTTCAGGAAATGTACATTCTAGTATTGTAATTACTATTCACCTGAACAAAACTTTGGCGCGTAACTCGTCCTGCACCGTTTGTTGTAGACCCACGAATGAGGTGTCAAATCGACCGGCTTATTGAGGAGAGGTGTGCTATGACTTTTCTAAGCAATCGGGTGTACGATGTTCGCACAGCGTACGAAAAAATGGCTGAAAAAACTCCCATAGACTTAACATGGGGGCCAAATCTGTGAGATCATATCTTTGGTTTAGAAGGTCATAGAGACTTGGGGCTGGGCTCTTTTGACTCGGCTAGCCAATAAATAGTGACATAGCAACTTTATAGTCACGCCCTAGCAACCAATTACAGCACCCTAGCAACCGAGTGGCGAATTTTGCCACTGCAAGCACCATTCACATTTTCTTCAGGAAATGTACATTCTAGTTCTTCTTCTTCTTCTTCTTCTTCTTCTTCTTCTGGACAAAATTTCGGCGCGCTACTCCTCCCGCAGTTTTTGTCACAGACCCACGGGTGAGGTATCAAATCGTGCGGATTATTCGGGAATGGTGTGCTATGACTTTTATAAGCGATCGGGTGTACGATGTTCGTCCAGCGGGCGAAAAATTGGGCGAAAAATCCCATTGACTTAACATTGGTACGAACTTTGACGAGTCATAGCTCCTAACGAGAATTTCGAAGAAACATGTGGGTCAACACGATTGAAGGGGCTGACAGGTTCTGTCAGACCATACCTCAAAATGGGGTGTAAGCTGTACCCCTGGGGCACAAGAGCTGCCCAAAGTTGCCCCATAGACTTACTATGGTGAAGCCGTGCCCATGAAACAGTGTGTTTTTCCTACTATGGGAAATTACATAGGGATTTTGTATTGAACATAACTCTGGATCACAATGTCATAGAGACAAGGGGGTGGGCTCATTTCACTCAGGCAGCCAATCAGTCTCTCAGGATCATTGTGAAGCTATCAAGCCACGCCCTAGCAACCATATAGAGCACCATAGCAACAAGTTCCATAGACTTCCATTGAAAAAGATCAAAGGAATATCTTTGGATAGGAGTGTCATAGAAACATGAGGGTGGGCTCATTTGACTCGGGGCAGCAAACGGCCAATCACGAATCACCTTAAACACTTCATAGCCACGCCCTAGCAACCATTTAGAGCACCCTAGCAACCCAAAGCAAAGAGGGATATCTTCAAATCTGAATATCATAGAGGCATGGGGGTTGGTTTATATCATTCATACTGGCAAGCAGCCTTTGGTTTATCATTACTGGCAGCTGCCAAGCCACTCCCTAGCAACCAAACAGAGTACCCTAGCAACCGTTTTGCAAGATCTATGTCTCTGCATCAGAACATCATAAAGACATGGGGGTTGGTTTATATTGTCAAGCAGCCTTTGGAGTATCATCATTGGTAGCTGCCAAGCCACTCCTTAGCAACCAAACAGAGTACCCTAGCAACCGTTTAGCAAGATCTATATCTCTGCATCAGAGCATCATAGAGACATGGCGGTTGGCTCTTTTGACTCATGCTAGCAAACTGGACTTCCAACATGCTACACATGCTAGCAGTGAATAGCTACATGCTAATAGTGATTAGCTTAGGGTTTAAACATAACACAAACTAGTAAAAATGTGTTAGCATCATGCTAGTGGCATGCTAATTGTGTTAGCATGATGCTAGTAGCATGCTAATCATGTTAGCATAATGCTAGCAAACATGCTAATCATGTTAGCATCTTGTTAAAAACATGCTAGCAACATGTTAATCATGCTAGCATCATGCTAGCATTATGCTAATCATGCATAATGCTAGCATGTTAACATGTTGCTAGCATTATGCTAACATGATTAGCATCTTGCTAAAAACATCCTAGAAGGATGGTATTTATGTAAGCATCATGCTAATCAAGAGTGTCGAATTTTGCCACTGCAAGCACCATTCACATTTTCTTCAGTAAATGTACATTCTAGTTAATGGTGCTTGCCAAAGGCAAAGCTCCATTCTTATTCTCCTGCATACTTATTAATGGTGCTTGCCAAAGGCAAAGCTCCATTCTTATTCTCCTGCATACTTATTATTCTTCTTCTTCTTCTGCTTCTTCCACTTTTTTTTTCTGCGCGCTACTCCTCCCGCAGCTTTTGTCCTAGACCCATGAATGAGGTGTCAAATCGACCGGCTCATTGAGGAGAGGTGTGCTATCACTTTTATAAGCGATCGGACCAACGATGTTCGCACAGCGGACGAAAAAGCGGCCAAAAAAGTCCCATTGACTTTCAATGGCGGAATGTTCAGAAATTCAAATCTCAACTGTCACTTTCTCACACACACTCACACACGCAGGCCCTTAGAAGCCTTTCTCTCTTAGACACAGACACTCATTTTCTTCCACTTTTATTTCTGCGCGCTACTCCTCCCGCAGCGTTTGTCCTAGACCCATGAATGAGGTGTCAAATCGACCGGCTCATTGAGGAGAGGTGTGCTATGACTTTTATAAGCGATCGGACCAACGATGTTCACACAGCGGACGAAAAAGCGGCCAAAAAAGTCCCATTGACTTTCAATGGCGGAATCTTCAGAAATTTGAATTTCAACTGTCACTTTCTCACACACACTCACACACGCAGGCTCTTAGAACCCTTTCTCTCACTCACTCACTATTGATCACAGTGTCATAGAGACAAGGAGGCGGGCTCATTTTACTCAGGCAACCAATCAGTGTCTCAGGATCAATGTGAAGCTATCAAGCCACGCCCTAGCAACCATATAGAGCACCATAGCAACAAGCTCCATAGACTTCCATTGAAAAATATCAAAGGAATATCTTTGGATAGAAGTGTCATAGAAACATGAGGGTGGGCTCATTTGACTCGGTGCAGCAACCAGCCAATCACGAATCACCTTCAAACCTTCATAACCACGCCCTAGCAACCATTTAGAGCACCTTAGCAACCCAAAGCATAAAGGGATATCTTCAAATCTGAATATCGTAGAGGCATGGGGGTTGGTTTATATCATTCAAACTGGCAAGCAGCCTTTGGTTTATCATTACTGGCAGCTGCCAAGCCACTCCCTAGCAACCAAACAGAGTACCCTAGCAACCATTTAGCAAGATCTATATCTCTGCATCAGAACATCGTAAAGACATGGGGGTTGGTTTATATTGTCAAGCAGCCTTTGGAGTAAGATCATTGGCAGCTGCCAAGCCACTCCCTAGCAACCAAACAGAGTACCCTAGCAACCGTTTAGCAAGATCTATATCTCTGCATCAGAGCATCATAGAGACATGGCGGTTGGCTCTTTTGACTCATGCTAGCAAACTGGACTTCCAACATGCTACACATGCTAGTGGTGAATAGCTACATGCTAATAGTGATTAGCTAAGTGCTAAAGTGGGCTAAGAACATGCTAAGAACTCTATAGCAACTTCATAGTAACTATCTGTGACAAGTACCAACCACCTAGTAACAACATAGCAACCACCCAGGTTACCATAGCAACCGCCTAGCAACCACCGAGAACACCCTAGCAACCGCCTAGCAACACCGTAGTGACCACCCCAGGTACCTTAGCAACTGCCTAGCAACACCCTAGAAACCACCCAGGTTACCATAGCAACTGCCTAGCAACCACCCAGAACACCTTAGCAACCGCCTAGCAACACCTTAGCAACCACTCCAAGTACCTTAGAAACTGCCTAGCAACACCTTAGCAACCACCCAGGTTACCATAGCAACCACCTAGCAACCACCCAGAACACCCTAGCAACCGCCTAGCAACACCGTAGTGACCACCCCAGGTACCTTAGCAACTGCCTAGCAACAGCTTAGCAACCACCCGGGTTACCATAGCAACCGCCTAGCAACCACCCAGAACACCCTAGCAACCGCCTAGCAACACCTTAGCAACCACTCAAAGTACCTTAGCAACTGCCTAGCAACACCCTAGCAACCACCATGGATACCATAGCAACCACCTAGCAACCACCCAGAACACCCTAGCAACCGCCTAGCAACACCATTGTAACCACCCCAGGTACCTTAGCAACACCCTAGCAACCACCCAGGTTACCATAGCAACCACCTAGCAACCACCCAGAACACCCTAGCAACCGCCTAGCAACACCTTAGCAACTACCCAAGTACCTTAGCAACCGCCTAGCAACCACACAGAACACCCTAGCAACCGCCTAGCAACACCTTAGCAACCACCCCAAGTACCTTAGCAACCGCCTAGCAACTGAGTGCCGATTTTGCCACTGCAAGCACCATTCACATTTTCTTCAGGAAATGTACATTCTAGTTATTCTTCTTCTTCTTCTTCTTCTTCCACTTTTTTTTCTGCGCGCTACTCCTCCCGCAGCGTTTGTCCTAGACCCATGAATGAGGTGTCAAATCGACCGGCTCATTGAGGAGAGGTGTGCTATGACTTTTATAAGCGATTGGACCAACGATGTTTGCACAGCGGACGAAAAAGCGGCCAAAAAAGTCCCATTGACTTACATTGAAAAATTCAAATTCACGAACATTCCGTCTCTCTCAACTGTCACTTTCTCACACACACTCACACACGCAGGCCCTTAGAACCCTTTCTCTCACACTCACACACACACTCATTTTCTTCCACTTTTATTTCTGCGCGCTACTCCTCCCGCAGCGTTTGTCCTAGACCCATGAATGAGGTGTCAAATCGACCGGCTCATTGAGGAGAGGTGTGCTATGACTTTTATAAGCGATCGGACCAACGATGTTCACACAGTAGACGAAAAAGCGGCCAAAAAAGTCCCATAGACTTACATTGAAAAATTTAAATTCACGAACATTCCGTCTCTCTCAACTGTCACTTTCACACTCACACACACATGCAGGCCCTTAGAACCCTTTCTCTCACACTCACACACACTCATTTGGCTTCTGATCAAGCAGCCAATAGGTAATGACCTCAAATCTTCATCATAGCCACACCCTAGCAACCACTTAGAGCACACTAGCAACCACTCCATGGACTCAAAATGGAGGGTGTAAAAAAAATTTAAATATTGAAAAAAAAAATACCTTAAAAGTTGTTCAAAAGAAGTCCTTGGCAATCCTGATGATTTTTGACATAAAATTAAAATCGATAATTTTGACCCATACAATGTATTGTTGGCTATTTCTACAAATATACCCGTGTGACTTAAGACTGGTTTTGTGGTCCAGGTGTAAACAGGTGTATATGTTTGCTTCATTACTGATGATTGACAAGAATATTAATTTTTATACATATATGCATACTTTATATTAATAATAGAGATGTTAAACTAGGGCTTAATGCTTTGAAAAAATTAGGAGCGTGTTTAGAAACTTTATGGGTGCAATGAAAACTTGGCAAAATATGTGTCTTTCTTTAACTATTTCTTAATATATATATACACACTCACACACACTATAATAAACAGATCTTGCCATACTAGTAGGTAGTATTATTATAGTTTTTATTAATATTTTGAATTCAGTCTGCTTTCATTTTAATTTTAAAAGTTTTAGTAATTTTGTTGTTCTTGCCATTTTTATATTTTTTTGTTATTTTTAAACGTCTGTTTAGTTCTTTATTAATTTTTATTTCAGTTTCCATTTAGTACATCAGGTTAATTAAACTAAATAACTGGTTATTTTCAATTACAAATAAATATAAGAAATGTACGTTTTATTCAGTTAACATTTATTTCAAGTAATGAAAAATGTTTTTTTCATGATTATAGATTTTGTTAGTCTTTCCTTCCTGTGATGGGGCATCCCAGACAGAAGCTAGAAGTTTACTTTAAATTAATTATACATTAAATTTAAATTAGATTAAATAAAGTTTGTGTAACTGGGGTGGAAATTGGACACATTGCGTGACTTTTACTCATAAACAAGCCCGAAATGCACCGGGACACTTATTTTGAAATGTCTAAAGCTTTATTTTTTCAGACCGCTCATTCAAATTCAAATGAGGGAGATAAAATATGCATTCTACATTCATACAACATATTAAAACATAAACAATGTAATGTAAACATTGTCATTATTAATCAGCATTTAGTTCATATGCGATTGCTTGTCATAAACGTGTGCTTTTATCTGATTGTGATCTGCTCTGAAGCAGTCTGAAGAACGCACAACAGCGCCACGTTCAGGCTTTGAAACGTGAAGCGCTCACATTTATTTTATTAAATCAAAGCTTAAATTAACATTATTGTTATGATTTGTACAACATTATTATTATGATTTATTACTTTAATTACGGATTTGACTCGTCACAAAAGTCTGTGTAAATAATATAGCGAAGGTGTGATTCTATTGGTTGTACAATAAAAGCTCGCTGCTGATTGGCTGCGAAATCGACGACACTGAGCTGTTTGCAACAGATCGTCCCACACTATTCTCTTGAGGTGAGTGAGACGGCTGTCTTTTAATACGCTGTATTATAAAGCCTTATAATGTGAAATGTACCTCTTTATTTTAAATGCATGTAGGCAATATTATTCGTTTTATAATGTGGGATATAGTTTATATCGTTTTTGTTGACACTGAATGTACCTTTTTCTCTGTAAAGATCGTAATGTGTTTGATACTGTAAGTTATAATGTTTACAGCTAATGTTAGCCTTACTTCTATCTTTGTGTGAAAACGTAATATGATATTGTGTGTGTTTGATTGATATTGCCATTTGCATTTAGCATTACCCACTGCATGCTGAGGAGTGTGTTAATTTTGGCGCTCATTTTAAGCTAAGGTTGCAGTATCCACTATGGTATCTTATGTGATGATGTACAAGTTTGTATTGTAAATGCATGCATATGGATGCATAGATATTACGATGAAAAGTGTCGATTGCTGCATTAAATCGATTTAGATCGTTTATGTCAATCAAAGGCAGTGTTGAACAGAACCAATCACACGCGTTTCTGATGAGCTTAGGAACGCAGTGTCCAATCGAAGGCGGTTGATTAGTCATCGGTGAAGAAACTCGGTGAGAACAGATTGCGCGCTAACTGACAGAATTCTCTGTCATAAACAACAAAGTGCAGATATGTATGTAAGAAATTAATTAATGCGATGCTGACAGATTTATTGAATCTAACGGGTGTTTTTTGTGTATTCTTTGGTACTATTTGAGAGATTTAGATTTTAGGTTCATGCCAATCAAAGACAGCGTTGACCAATCACACGCGTTTTCGCTGAGCTTAGGAACGCAATGTCCAATCGAAGGCGGTTGATTAGTCATCGGTGAAGAAACTCGGTGAGAACAGATTGCGCGCTCACTGACAGAATTCTCTGTCATAAACAACAAAGTGCAGATATGATGTATGTAAGAAATTCATTAATGCGATGCAGACAGATTTATTGAATCTAACGGGTGTTTTTTGTCTATTCTTTGATACTATTTGAGAGAGACCCGCGAAAACCCTTGATTTCACGCCACGTAGTCACGTGGTTCATTTAGCACCAATCAGCGCTGCCAATCTTTTTGAACGGATATAGACCTAAAATACAGCCAAATAATAACGCACAATGTGAATCATATCGCATTGATTACTGCTTTGACGACATTTACAGTAGCAAATATTTTTACTATTAATATTACAATTGAATTAAAATTATTTTGACATTTATAGATGCAAGATTTTTAGAAAAGGTAATCTTAATGGAATAAGGAACAGCAGAGAGACTACATTTCACTTTAGAGCAGGTTGTCTGTGAGATGTTTACAGTTGAAAAATGTTTTCAATATTTACAATGAAAGTTAAAGTTATGTTGTGAGAGTGGCATTCTTGAGTTTGATGACATTCTTTTTTTCTCTGTTTCAGAATACTGTTTCACAAGCATTTCTTACTTGATTTTGAGGTAAGAGTTTAATTGGTAACATGGCCATAAATAGAAAATGCTTCATATTTGGCTTGTTGATAAGAAAATCATTATAGTTAAAAAAAAAAAAAAAAAGATCATAAAAACTATGTTCTGTTAATACCACAAATAAGTAAGACCACATTCACCCATCCATTCTGCAAACCACTTGTTATATATATATATATATATATATATATATATATATATATATATATATATATATATATATATATAACCTATTACCTATATAGTACACCTGGATAGATGACATAACTCAGATTCTTGAAAATAACACAGAGTATATCAAGGAAAATACATTCTTGAGATAAATTCCTAAAATTGCAGTCTACATATTTATTGAATATATATAATTCATATTTAACATACAAAGAAGTAATGCACAAATGACTTGACTTGAGTTTAGTAAGTTTTAGTAATGTTGTCACTGTTATTTATTTATTTTTCAGACTGACTGATCTGAGCACAACCCTTCGCCGCACTTTTCTTCTTGGTCAGTATTAATGTGGTTTCTTAAGTAGTACTGTGATATTTTCATCACATCACCATAATTGTAGTTCCTGTGACCTAATTTTTTATTTTTATTTTTTCTGTTTCTTATTCAGGTTCCTTGTGTTTTGGCTTTCGCCTTGTTCTACAGAGAGCAGTTCATTTGTTCCTAGTATTTTTTGCTTGAAACTTAAATTAAAATTTAGATTTTCTGAATTCTGCATTTTTTTAAATAAGCAGTTTTGTTTAGTTTATTTTAATAGACAGTTTTTATTATTATTTTTTTTAGATTTTTTTTATTTTTATTTTTTATTTTTTAGAATTAGATTTGTAGATCTAATTTATAAATATAAATTAGTTCTTTTTCTGGTTCTTTTTCTACATTCTCATACATTAATAAGTTCATTTTACTTGTATAGTTCTTTTCTTGAGAAAAAACAAAAAACTAAAAAAAAAAATTGTTTATTGCATTTTTTACAAGTTTACACAGTGTATTTTTCATTGTTGTTTAACTGTTTTTTTTTCTTCCTGAGACTACTACAGGTTTTTATCTTTTCAGGCTCAAGAGCTGTTACGCCAGGAGGACTTTTAAAGTATGTGCCTATTAAAGTGAGAATGTCATGTTAAAATTAATTTGAATAACATGTTAAAATTAATTTGAATAACAAATAAGTGTATTTCAGTATGTCTATTAGTTGCACTACTTTTGATGATTAAAAAGAAACCCATTAGGATACTTTTAGGGGTGGGTGATATACCGGTAGACACGATTAACCAGTAGAAATGTGTCAACCAGTAGAGATTTTAGATTATCGTTTCTATCGCTGTTACATCATGTTACATTGCTGTATGTTCATTAAAGCTCATAGTTTGCATGCATTTTTAAGCACTGCGGTTTAAAAACAGGTGATTTTAATCTGTTGAAGCATAATTAGCAGCAAAAAACAAGTATATGTGGTCTCTCACTGTCTGACAGATACACAACATGAAGTCGCTGCTCATAGAGTGCGTGAGAAATTAACTGAGTGCTTTTTGCCTACTAATTGGGCTCGAACAGTTAAATGCACATACAAAATTTCTTCAAACACCTTGAACATTTTATTAATTAATTCAGTTTCATTAATTCACTATAGTTTAACAAGATTTCAAATGTAACTGTCAGAAAATTAACCTTAATTATGTCAGCTAACTTAAGCAAAACATGGTCATGTCAAAGTGTCAATGTTTTTTTAAATCAATTTTACTAGTAGTCCACTGTATGATTTGTAAGATTTTTTTGGTATAATATGTCAGTTTATTTTGCTATCCTCACTTACATAAATGAACTATAGTGGCCTGCACCCACTAGTAAAAATATATCAAAAATGTCTGAATAATTTTAGAGAAATCTTTCACAGCAATTAGTAAGTTAGTCAGATATATTTGTCAAAAAATTTTTTGGTCTCATATCTTTTTATCTCTTTATATCGTAAAGGATGCCGCGGAAAGGAAAGAGATCTCAGGCTCAAAAAATCCGTTGGAGAAAGTTGACCTGGGAAGATCTGGAAGATGATCAGAACAGACTCTCCAGGATTAACAAGGTACTATTGATATCTGTGTCTTGGATTACACCTTAATGTTTGGGACTAGGGCTGTCATAATTCCCCAGTTAAATTTTAGTGATTGATTATTTATAAAAAGAAAGAAAAAGAAAAGATTGCAATTTACAAATGACAATTAAATGGCAAAATACCAGAAATGGCACAAAATGCACCTGCACCTGTTTTGCATTTTGTGACTTTCATTTGAATAAAAGACCAATTTTCGAGTCATTGAAGATTTCATAAAATAGTGTTAAAATATCATATCACAGCCCTAATAAAAATTAATTTACCAACAACTAAATTATATTAGAGTGGGCAAAGTAAACCGTATACTGTTTTAATGTTTTAATAACAGTAAAAATGTTACTTGTAATAGCTTAAGCAATTCCAATTTTAAGTATATTACTAAAATAATGTTCTGACTGAAAAAAAAAAAAAAACATTTTCAACACACTTGCTGTGAACAAATGCCTTTTTTTAGTTCCCTCACCCCAATTCTTATCTTAGAATTGTTTAGTAAAATGCCTTTGACCCAAACACTGGATTGCAATTTAACACAGATTCTATAACACTAATTTTGCCCAGCAGCCTGATTTCATGAATGATTATTTACAGGTTGAACAGGCAAGCACCAGTGCTGATGTAGCTCAGTTTTCAGATAGAGTGTATGCAGAAGGTGGTGATAGTGCACCCAGGGTTTTGTCTGTTCAGGCATCTCATTGTCAGAATGATGTAAGGTATGATGAATTCTCGAGAAATCATCAGTGCACGTGCATAGCTTTGACATTTTTGGCTAACCACAGTGAAGGGATTCAGTTCAAAATGCCTGACCTGGATAGAGTTTTAGAGGAGGGCGATGCTTTGTATGTCGGGATTAAAATGCAGCTCATTGCTGAAGAAAGATTTGATCAGAACCATCTCACTATGGAGGAAGTACCATTGAGTGTTTCAACGTTTAACCAAACACTCAACGTGCGGAAGTCTGACGTGAGGATGGGATACCTAAGAGCCAGAGGGACCCCTGACATGGAAGGGTGGTGGATTCCTCTCACTGAACAACTGCAGTGTCTCTCAACGGATGTCAGCCATGCACTGCTCACTGTTGCTCCAGAGTGTATTGCTGTTTTCAGAGACAGATCTGGAAGGTATGGATACTTCGATTCACACTCAAGGACTGCAGAAGGCTTGCCTAATCCTGGAGGAACTGCTGTAATGTTAACTTTCACCCACCTCAGTGACATGACAGACAGACTTCTCAAGCTCTTCCAGAATTATTCTCCTGAGGCCCGCTATGAATTCATGCCTGTGTCTTTTGAAACAGAGCAACAGTCTGGCCAACTGCCTTCACCATCGGTTTGTGAACAGGTATCACAAGTGATTTCAGTTCAACTAGAACCAGGGACAAATGCTGGAGCCAAAGTAAATCGTGTTGGCTCACGTGCTAAAAACCAGGATGGGACAGATAAAATAAATAAGCACAGGAGAAGAAGAGCAATGCATAAAGCAACAGATATCATAAAACAACGCGGAGGACCTAAGGACACATCTGCATCTGACATGAGAAAACATAAACGAGATTATGACAGAAATAGGTATCTGCAATTCCGAGCAAACAAAAAAGACGTTGTTAAGAAAAAGTACAATCAGGATTCTCAGTTCAGATACAAAAAGAAAGACTACATGGCTAGACGGTACAAAACAGATGAAGTTGTTCAGGCAATGAAGAAAGAATACATGATGAGGAGGTACAACACGGATGTCCTTGTGCAGTCAAAGAAGAAAGCGTACATGATGAGGAGGTACAACACAGATGTCCTTGTGCAGTCAAAGAAGAAAGCGTACATGATGAGGAGGTACAACACAGATGCCCTCGTAAAGTTAAAGAAGAAAGAGTATATGGTGAGGAGATACAGCACCGATACTCTGTTCCAGAAGAAGATGAAAGAGTACATGGTGAGGAGATACGCAGGTGACCCAGACTTTAGAGCACATCACATCCTGAGATGTACCCTGCGCAAGACACAGAAATGTGTCGGTGATGCAACATATCAAGTTCTTCATCGGTTGCAATGCGCACTCAGGATCAAAAATAAATATAAGGCGTACATCCGTTATAACCAGGAGACACCCCAGCCTTTGGTTAGCAAAGAGATGGAAACTGCCATACATGCGTTCCGTTGTAAAATTCGGCAAGGCCCTACACACGTCTGCACAGTCTGTCACAGAGCCCTGTTTCCTGATCAAGTCAAGGTCTGTAATAGAGCGAGTTACAACAAAAACGCTAATGTTTCAGCATCTTGCTTAACCGGGAAATTTGTTCACGCCTGTGATAGTGCCTGCTCAGGTCCTTGTATAGTTCCGGAGGAGAGAAGACAGGAGTGGATTTGCCACACGTGTGACAGCCATCTTAAAAGAGGAAACATGTCTTCAATTGCAGCGGCTAACAAACTCGAGTTGCCACCCATCCCTGCGGAACTGGTTGAATTGAATGTGCTTGAACGTCAGCTTATTTCCAAAATCATACCGTTTGCAAAAATAGTTGCGTTGCCTAAAGGACAGCAAAGAGCAGTGCATGGTGCTGTTGTGTGTGTTCCCTCTGAGGTAGAGTCGACGGTCAACAGTCTGCCAAGACCGAGTAGTGAGTCCCAGCTGCTGCAGGTGAAACTAAAGAGACACGTAAAGTTTAAAGGATACCAGCACTTCCATACCGTCAACATGCATAACGTGCTTGCAGCCTTATCAAAGTTAAAAGCAGTGCATTCCGAGTACAGGGATATCTCCATAAGAGAAACTGCGATATTCGAAAGTCACGTAGATGAGGAAGATGACGCCACAGAGGAGCAACAAGTCGTCGATGTTGCTGAGCAGGACAGACAAGAAGTTAGCGTCGAGGAGAAGGATGAACTTAGACCTGGTCTCACATTAGACACATGTATGCAGCCACCTGACATCGGACAGGAGATCTTGTCGTACGGCGAGGGAATATTTAGCATCGCTCCTGCTCAAGGACAAAAGCCTGTTGGATTTTTCAAAATCCCAAAGCTGGAAGCCATGGCGTTCCCTGTTCAGTTCCCCACCGGACAGAATACAATTGACGAGGCAAGACAAATAGCAATATCTCCCAGTATGTATTTCAACGCAAGATTGTTCTGCGTGGACACTCGTTTTGCAAGCGATCAGAGTTACCTTTTCTTTGCCCAGTTTGTGACAGAGACTCAGCTCGCTAGAAATAGCATGAGTATTCAGCTGCGCAAGGGCAAGCCTATTACAAGAGATGGCAGAAGAATATCCAACAGGCTGCTTCAGGACAACCGCGAGATTGAGCGAGTTGAGTTTCAAGCCAGAGGAAGCCCACATATCCATCTACTTGTTTGGATAAAGGATGCACCCGAGTTTGAAAACGATGACGATAAGGTCGTGTGCGACTTCATTGACCGCTGCATATCGTGCCGTTTGCCTGATTCCGTGGCCGATCCTGAGCTTCACCGAATTGTCACAGAGGTTCAGCTTCACAGCAGGAACCACTCAAAGTCGTGTAAAAAAGGGAATGTATTATGTAGATTCGGGTTCCCCAAACTACCGATGTCCAGCACCACGATCACTCGTCCGCGACCACAGCGTCATAAAGAAGAGGATAGACAGAAAGACAGAAAGAAGGCGAGACAGGAGGCTGCTCAAAAAGCAATGAGCGAAGCCAGGCTAAAACTTAAACCGGTGTGGGATTTGTTGAATGATCCCCAAGCCTCCTTTGACAGCTTGTCAGAGCTTCTGACAAAATGTAACATGACCGTGAAAGAGTACGAAGAAAACGTTGAGGCATTGTCCACTGCCAACGTGGTTTTGCTGAAGCGTGATCCAAAGGAGTCTTGGGTGAATGGATACAATCCTGATTTGTTGAGGGCATGGAACGCTAACATGGACATTCAGTTCGTTCTTGACCCTTTTAGCTGCGTCATGTATATGTTATCGTATATTTCTAAGCCGGAGCATGAAATGAACGAGGTACTGAAGAACGTCATCAAGGGCGTGCGCGAAACTAACGTTAACGAGGAAGACGAAATGAAGCACATAATGCAGGCCTACTCTAAACACCGGCAAGTAAGCGCTCAGGAGTCGGTGGCACGAACATGCAGCTTACCATTGAAGAAATGTTCACGAAGCGTTGTGTTTATACCGACGGACGACGACGCGCTAAAGATGAGTCTTCCCCTTAGTGCCCTTCAAAACAAACATCCCGATTCAGAGGATGTCTGGATGTCAGGGATAATGGATAAATATAGAGCAAGGCCGCAAACGCCCGAGTTTGAAAAGATATGTCTGGCCGATTTTGCTTCGGAATACCGTATTGTGTATGGTCAGCAGACAAAAGGAAAAAATGTTCACGAGCTGCTCAACGGTATGGGATTTTTCCAGAAACGAACTGTTGGTAAGGCTGCAGTTATTAGATATGCACGATATTCGGAAGAAAAACAACCTGAAAAGTTTTACTGTAGGTTACTTAAGCTTTACATGCCACATCGCTTCAATGCACAGCTAAAACCTCCTCGATTTCCAACATATGAGCAGTTTTACAAATGTGCATCTGTGGAACTTCCTGCACACCCAGGTCTCCTGATACCTGTTCGTGCTGTAGTGCAAGCACACAAGGAGAAGTTCGAAAAACACAGTGAAGAAGTGGATAAGGCATTAGATCAGCTGCAACAGCAAGGACCACCGGAAAACGCTTGGACGGCATTTGCGCCTGAAATTGAAGCGGATCGTTTGGAATGCATTGCCGAACGGGAAGACATGAACCCAGATGATGAGGATGTACAAGACGATGTCCCAGAGTATCAGATTCTTGAGCATGGAGATGGAGTCGTTCCACAAGTAGAGGCACCTCAGCTCAGTATTGAATTCGTTTGGAAGCTGTTTAGAAGTCTGAATGAGACACAGGCAGCCATATTCTACACTGTCTGCCACTGGTGTCAGAAACGTGTGTGGGGTCAAAACCCAGAACAGTTTTTTTACTTCGTATCAGGTGGAGCTGGTTGTGGCAAATCGCACGTCATCAAGTGCATATACACGGAAGCGACCAAGATTCTGCGGCAGCTGCCTCGACTGCGGGAGGAGGGGGATCTCTCCGTGCCTACAGTGCTCTTGAGTGCGTTTACTGGAACCGCAGCTTTCAATATTTCCGGTAAAACTCTGCACTCCATTTTAAAACTTCCGAGGAATCTGAAGCCACCTTATCAAGGACTTGGAAACGCTCTGGATGAACTGCGAGCAAGATTACGCGACATGGAGATTCTGATCATTGATGAAGTGTCCATGATTTCGAAGGACCTTTTCGCTTACATCAACTGGAGGTTTCAGCAAATCAAAGGCAGCAAGAAACCTTTCGGGGGCATCTCTGTCCTCGCCGTTGGTGACTTTTACCAACTGCCACCTACCGGTAAAGCCAAACCACTCTGTGTCTACGAAGAAGATGTTTTGGACTTCTGGAAAGAACATTTCCAAATGATTAACCTCTCAGAGGTCATGCGTCAAAAAGACGACCTTGCTTTTGCCCAGCTTTTGAACAGACTACGGGTGAAGAAGAAGACCGAAGATCTTGGCGAAGAAGATAGAGATTTGTTACTCCAGGCTGTGAAGGATCCTAAAGACTGCCCGTGTGATGCACTCTACATATTTGCCACCAACAAGGAAGTTCACGGACACAACACCAAGACAATCCACGCTCTTCATACTGGCATTATAACCGTTGATGCCGAAGACTACAGGAAAGACCCAAGAACAGGAGGGATGAAGAAACAAAAGAAGCCTGTCATAGGAAAAAAGGACGACTTGCTTGACTCCATCGAAATTGCAGTGGGAGTTCGTGTAGTGATAACTAGGAATCTGGACGTTGAGGATGGAGTCGTTAATGGATGTTTTGGGAAAATTGCACATATCGTCACTAAAACAGCAGATGGAATAGACACCGTTAAAATGCTAGGGCTTCAGCTCGACAATCCAAACGTGGGTAGGAAACACCGCAGAAAAGTGCAAGGTGAAGACGACGACTTGGTTTATATCGAGAGATCCGAAGAAAGTCTAAGGAAAGGAGCAGTTCGCCGTCAATTTCCTATTAAGTTAGCTTATGCCTGCACTGCTCACAAAGTGCAAGGCATGACGATGCAGAACGCCGTAGTGTCACTGAAGAAGATTTTCGAGCCAGGAATGGCCTACGTTGCACTTAGCAGAACGACATCGCTTCGTGGATTACATATTACTGACTTCAGTGAAAAGAAGATTTATGCTGATCCTGCAGTCACCGCCTCATTACAAAACATGCCAAGAGCGACATTGACAGGAATCATGCCACTTTTGCAGCACGTTAGGGAAACCGGCATAGATCAAACATTTAAAATAATTCATCATAACACCGAAGGACTGGCAGCCCACATTGAAGACATTAGATGCCATCATGAGCTGCTACTAGCAGACATTTTTTGCATTACGGAAACTCACCTGACCGGATCATCCATTACACCCCATCTCCAATTGGACGGCTACAACTTGTTCATGCGCAACAGACATGTCTCCTACTCGACACATCAAGAGATCGCAAATAAAGGTGGAGGTGGAGTCGCGATCTATTGCAAAGAGCATATTTCAGCTCAGGCTAGGCAGTTTATACAGAACGTAACCGATCTGGAGTTTGTCGTCATCAAAATAGATAGTCCAATCAAAGCAACCATCGCTGCTGTGTATAGGCCACCACACTACGGTTTCGAAGATTTCATGAAGAACTTGAAGAGTCTGCTGGATTATTTGGATATCATGGATGAACAGGTCATCGTCTGTGGCGACTTCAACGAGGATCTTTTAAGTGCAGGGGAAAAAACTGTTCTGGAATTATTCCGATCGAAACGATACACGCAACTGATCACCACAGAAGGATCTCTCATCCGGATTTGTGTCTTCAATCGGGTGTGTTACATAGTTATCATAGTTATCACAATCCTGTGTACTGTATTTTGCGTAAATGATTAGTCTCGTTCTGTACTGTAGTTTTTATGGTGGATGGGTATTGTTGTTTGTTGTGGTAATTGTTGTCTGTTGTGGTAATGGTGTGTTGCGTTGTTGCCATACGGAACCCGGGCCGGTGATAGGCTGATAGAACCTTGGGGTTGGCGCGTATGGTTGTGTTATGGTTAGATTGTGGTGTCTATGGTCATATAAAGGTGTTATGGCACTGAGCTACGTAGAGAGTACAACCGCAGGAAGGACAATGGAGTAGTGTGGCAGCTCCAGGGAAGACACTAGGAAGTTAAGGCAGGAGCAGCAGCATACAGGACACAGTGAGGATTAGTGTGGCAACTCCAGGGAGGACACAGACAGTGAGAGCAACATCGGCAGTAAGTCATAAAAGACAGTAAGGTAAAGTGAGAAGTAGTAAGAAACTGATGTGATGTATTTGATTTTGACCTTAACATAACATTTGTTTAAAATGATTTTGTGTTCAATCTGTACAACGTGTTCTGGATGTATTATTTGCAGTCCTCTGCTATTCTGATATTGATATGTTCTCTTCTGTAAAGTTGCAGGAAGATTTTGGAGACAGTGGCAGTCCTCTCCAACACTGGATATGAGTGTGCAATATACCATCTAAAGCTAAGTGTTAAAAGATCTCACTTCAGTCACTGTACTACTGCACATGATAACCACATTTAAAGGAATATTTTAATCTAATTTTGATTTTCATGTTTTTCAGGAACCGACTAGTCGGAATGTCTGAGAAGATCAAGTGTGCTACAGCACTGATGACGAGCTGGATACCAGCTTATGTGTTAATTTCTTTCAGTAAGTTTTAGATCTGAGTTTACTTTTTTATTATTAGTTTTTTAGTTTATTAGTAAATGTGTATGTATCATTTATTAATTTCATTGCTAGAGGACGGGACCAGATGTGTTTGGAGTAGAGGACAATGCTGACGACTGAAGAAGCAAAGGAAGAAGCACATTAAAGCACTGAGGTAAAGTTTGTCAATACTACTGGTAAGGTCTAGTGTTTCAGTGCATTTTATCATACAATGTGTTTGCTCAGAGGCATGTGCTTTGATGTGAAAGCTTAGATTTTAAAGTCTGTGATGGTTCTCAGAAGTGAGAGAGCACAAATGTCTCTTGCAAGACATACAGTACAGTCCAAAAGTTTGGAACCACTAAGATTTTTAATGTTTTTAAAAGAAGATTCGTCTGCTCACCAAGGCTACATTTATTTAATTAAAAATACAGTAAAAACAGTAATATTGTGAAATATTATTACAATTTAAAATAACTGTTTTCTATTTGAATATATTTCACAAAGTTATTTATTTCTGTGATGGCAAAGCTGAATTTTCAGCATCATTACTCCAGTCTTCAGTGTCACATGATCCTTCAGAAATCATTCTAATATGCTGATCTGCTGCTCAAGAAACATTTAATGTGTACAATTATACAAAATATTTGTGTACAATATTTTTTTTCAGGATTATTTGATGAATAGAAAGTTCAAAAGAACAGTGTTTATCTGAAATCTAATCTTTTGTAACATTATAAATGTCTTTACTGTAATTTCTTTTCAAAAAAATACAAATAAAAATTCTTACTGACCCCAAACTTTTGAACGGTAGTGTATAATGCTAGAGAAGCTTTGCATTTCAGATAAATGCTGTTCTTTTGAACTTTCTATTCATCAAGGAATCCTGGAAAAAAAAAAAGTACACAACTGTTTTCAACATTGAAAATAATCATAAATGTTTATTGAGCAGCAAATCAGCATATTAGAATGATTTCTGAAGGATCATGTGACACTGAAGACTGGAGTAATGATGCTGAAAATTCAGCTTTGCATCACAGGAATAAATTACTTTGTCAAATATATTTAAATAGTACACAGTTATTTTAAATTGTAATAATATTTCACAATATTATTGTTTTTTACTGTATTTTTAATTAAATAAATGTAGCCTTGGTGAGCAGACGAAACTTCTTTTAAAAACATTAAAAATCTTAGTGGTTCCAAACTTTTGGACTGTACTGTACATCTGACCTGAAACGTTATGCTCTATAAGTCTTGCAGAATGAAAACAATTTAATTCAGTTCACTAACATGATCATATCTGTTTTACCTTCTCTACCTCAGGGTGTCCAGCCTGTTTGCCGTGTCAGATCCAGCGGCTAGATGGCAGGAGATGCCTCATTACCACACTGATCACATCTAATCATTAGATGATCAATTAATTAATTTTAATATATTTATAAATGATCTTATTATCATATTAAATAATAGGTTTCAATTTAATATTTCATATATTAGCTTAAATAAGAATGTTATTATAATGTGTACACCATGCCAGAGGAGGATGGGTTCCCCCTGATGAGTCTGGTTCCTCTCAAGGTTTTTTTTATCTCCTTAAGAGTTTTTTTCTTGCCACCGTCGCCACTGGCTTGCTCACTGGGGGTGTTGTGTCAAATCCTGTGTCCCTCTCGGGTCCCTGCCGAACAGGGTTTCCAAAACAACAGTTTGCGAGTCGATGAACATTTTTATTATTAATTATATCATAAAAATTTAAATAAACACATTTAATTTGAAATAGAAAGGAAGTCATGTTATGGATTAGTCACTTAAGATAAAGCAGTAAGCCCTGTGACGCCATGGTTTACAGTGCTTTCAGAACTGCTGAGGGGCGTTGTTAAAAAGCCCCTCTGGTTTTCTGAAATCACAGGGCTTATGGGCTTATTCCTTTTATAAATACTTGCGCAGTAGTTCACGGAATCATGGACAGTAATTGAGTATTTTACAATTCCTTTGAACACAACATGCACAAGGTTTACTTTATCTATACAATAATTCAAACACTTTCGCCAGTATTCTGCCAAAATAGAAACTGATGTGTTAGAAATGATGGAAGTGAAAAAAGGTTTTAAATTTTGGTTTAGATTTGAAAGTGAAGGATTTGAAACAAAAATTAACAAACAATTTAACAAAAAAATTAGATACTATAAATTAAAAAAAATGAATAAACTATATTCCCCTAGTAAAATTGTATTATTGCAACAGTAAAGTATGTGAAAGTGAAAAATTTAAAACAAAAAATAGTATTGTGTAAAACAAGTTAACAAATCAAATATATAATTTTCTCCTATTAAAATTTTATTATTGCAACAGTAAGGTATTTATGTTTTTATTTTTATCATCTTGGAGTTAATGCAGATATTAGATCATTTTAATATGAAGTTAAAATAATATTTAAATGTGAGCTAGAATGACATTATAGGGTGGGATTTGGCACAACAGGCTTTTTCTAAATCTTTTAATAAACATTTTGGTTGAATTGGCACATCACGTGTTTTTGTCTTTATTGAATCTTCTTCAGTGGCACATTAAAAATATGTGTTCTTGTGAACTTCACAGAAGGTCCAGGGGGTATTCCAGAAAGCAATGAGCAACTTATGGTCACATATACTCTCAGTTGATTAACCTAAACCTTGCTTACTCGAGGTATGCTGGTTCCAAAAACGATTTTTATTCTTTTTATCAAGGCCACACAATATGTCTGCATATTTTCACTGTTTACATATTTTTCATTTTTAAATAAAATATTTAATGTCAGGACGATTGCAAAAAAAATTAAATAACCTTATGGTGTCCAGAAAACAATTTCATTAGTACATCGAGTTTAATTTATTGACTTTTTAGCATCAAATCTACTATAGTAGTAGTATTAAGCTCGTGATTTTTTTACGGGAGTGAATACACATAACGTTAATCACATAAATCAGCATTCTCAAATGGGCTGGAGGTAGCATGTAAGAGGTTCATTTGAAGTAAAGTATGTTTTCTAATTAAAATCGGTGATTGTATATCAAGATTAGGTACATATTTGTGAGGAAAGGAAGGGTGCTTCTCAATATCCCTATGACCCGGATACCGATCGAGCTCAGCCATCTTGAAGGACATCTCAATTCTCTAATTGCACCGCGAGGATCGAAGAGTGAGGAAGGTTCCCGAGGAGTCATGAGTGAGGATACACCGGTGCATCCTTTGCGGAAGTATTTCTCATCGAGAAACGTGACGCACGCAATAAATGTTCCTTACCCTTCATATCTGTCACAATAATTTTAATGTATGCAGTTTAAATAAACTTATTCATATTTATCATACATATGCTGTTAGACTCACGATTCTTCACATGAGTGAATTA
This sequence comes from Ancherythroculter nigrocauda, assembly GCA_036281575.1. Taxonomy (NCBI): domain Eukaryota; kingdom Metazoa; phylum Chordata; class Actinopteri; order Cypriniformes; family Xenocyprididae; genus Ancherythroculter; species Ancherythroculter nigrocauda. The sequence goes on along the minus strand of VTFQ01000003.1, from coordinate 38,226,749 downwards.
ATACTTAAATCTGCCAAAATATCACATGTTTCCAAGTGGGCAAGGGGTAAGCAATTGTGTTTAGCAAGCAGGAAGTTCACGGTTCGAACCTAACCTTATAGCATTTTTTTTCTAACACTTATAATAAAGGTTCACTACTTGACATTAGTTACTACATTAGTTAACATGAACCAATGAACTGCATTTCTACAGAATTTATTAATATTTGATATTATTGTTGTTAATTTTAACATTTATTAATACATTATTAAAAACGTGTTAACATTAGTCAATGCACTGAACTAACATGAACAGTGAACAACTGTTTTTTTCATGAACTAAGGTTAACAAAGATTACTAAATACAATAATGTATTGCTCATGGTTAGTAGATGTTAGTTATTATAATACATCACAATAAGGATCATTAGTTCAGCTTTAAAATGATGATAGTTTTTTCCCAGTAAAATCAGTGATTGATGCTTTAGTTCAAGATCATGTTGGTGCTCTTAATGGATTTTCAGGTGTGCTCTTTTGATGCAGGTGAGAAACTCTAATGCATCTGTTTTGCATGGTTTATTGTGTAAAAAAAATATCAGTAATGACCAGGGGAGAAATTATACATATGCGTGGCTTTTAATTATAAACAAGACCTAAATACAACGGGACTCTTATTTTGAAATGTATGTCTTACTATTGGAGGCTGCTCATTCGATTTCAGATTAGGGAGAGCACTCTTACAACAGTCTAAAATATATTACCATATATACACTGCAATATAAACATTTTCATAAATTATAAACAGCAATCGCTTGGCATAAATGTGGGATATTCTTTGATCGTGAACTGCTAAACAGCACCACCTTTTGACAATGAAACGCAGCGCTCATCTTAAATACTGGCGCCAAATTACAGCATCCTCACTCTTCTTTGAGATGGCGGATGACAGAGTAACTCGTGTCTGCATTGTTGGTAGCTCGATTATTAGAAGGCTGTATGCTCACATCCGTGAGCAGGGGCTCGACAGGAGCCTTGGTCTTCGCTGCAGCATAACCTGGGAGGGCAGAGGAGGCAGACTCTGGGAGCAGTTGCTTCCAGTGTTGAGGTCTCTCAGGGCCAGAGCTCCAGCTCCCGACATCTTGGTTATTCACCTCGGTGGGAACAGCTTATGTCGGGAGGGCCGCAACCACCTGGATTTCCTGCGGGAAATGAAGACGGACCTGGCGGAAGTCTTGAGGTTGCTCCCCAGAACTAGGCTTCTTTTTTCGTCCATTCTGCCCCGACTGAACTGGCGTGGGCAGACTGCTAGGTCTGCGTACGGCATTGAGCGGAGGCGGCGGTGGCGGTGGCTGAACAGTGCGGTTGCAGGCTTCCTGGCAGAGAGAGAGATGCGCAGCGTTCGTCATACCAACATCGACCTGTCGCATCTGTCCAGGGACGGTGTGCACCTGAGCCCAGAGGGGAATGAGCTTCTTCTGAGTAACCTCAGAGAAGCTCTGCAGGTAGAGGTCCGACGATGAAGCCGCCAAATGTCCTTTTAAGGGCAGCAACGGCTCTTTTAAGAGCCACCCATTAATTCAAATTAAGTGCATTTTTCTTCAAGTCTCCTCACATTACATAATTTTTTTTTATCATATGACACATGTATATTACAAACAATGATAAGAAATCGTATGACTTTAATATAATAAGGTTTGTACTGTTAGACTCGCGATTCTTGACATTGAATTAATACATAAAACCGCCAATAAATTTTGTGTTACTGAGTGGTCTCGGGGTTAGCGATTTCGTTTAGCATGCAAGAGGTTCAGGGTTCGAAACCACCATTGACCAGCATTTTTTCTAACACTTTATAGTAAAGGTTCATTAGTTGACATTAGTTAATACATTAGTTAACATGAACTAATAATGAACTGCACTTCTACAGCATTTATTAATCTTTGTTCATGTTAATTTCAACATTTACTAATACATTATTAACACCGTGTTAACATTAGTTAATGCACTGTGAACTAAAACATCTTTATTTTCATGAACTAACGTTAACAAAGATTACTAAATAGAGTAATGTATTGCTCATGGTTAGCAAATGTTAGTTAATAAAGTAAATTTGAACTAATGATCCTTATTGTAATGTGATATTTTTTTCCTAGTAAAATCAGTGATTGATGCTTTAGTTCAAGATCATGATGACACTTAAGTTTCAGGAAAGATTAAATGAATTTTCAGGCGTGCTCTTTTGTCGCAGGTGAGAAACCAGTCTGCAAATATAACCATAGTAACTGTGTAGCCACAACCTAGCAACCATTTAGAGCAACTTTGCAACCATATTGCAATATAAAGAAGACATATCTCAGCTCCACAACATCCTACAGACATGTTGGTTGGCTCCCTAGCAACCATACTGAACACCCTAGCAACTGCCTAGCAACACCTTAGCAACCACCCCAAGTACCTTAGCAACTGCCTAGCAACCGAGTGGTGAATTTTGCCACTGCAAGCACCATTCACATTTTCTTCAGGAAATGTACATTCTAGTTAATGGTGCTTGCCAAAGGCAAAGCTCCATTCTTATTCTCCTGCATACTTATTATTAATGGTGCTTGCCAAAGGCAAAGCTCCATTCTTATTCTCCTGCATACTTATTCTTCTTCTTCTGGACAAAACTTCGGCGCGTAACTTGTCCCGCAGTTTTTGTCCTAGACCCATGAATGAGGTGTCAAATCGACCGGCTCATTGAGGAGAGGTGTGCTATGACTTTTTTAAGCGATCGGACCAACGATGTTCGCACAGCGGACGAAAAAGCGGCCAAAAAAGTCCCATTGACTTTCAATGGCGGAATTTTCAGAAATTTGAATTTCAACTGTCACTTTCTCACACACACTCACACACGCAGGCCCTTAGAACCCTTTCTCTCACTCACTCACTCACTATTGATCACAGTGTCATAGAGACAAGGGGGCGGGCTCATTTCACTCAGGCAACCAATCAGTCTCTCAGGATCAATGTGAAGCTATCAAGCCACGCCCTAGCAACCATATAGAGCACCATAGCAACAAGTTCCATAGACTTCCATTGAAAAAGATCAAAGGATTATCTTTGGATAGAAGTGTCATAGGAACATGAGGCTGGGCTCATTTGACTCGGGGCAGCAAACGGCCAATCACAAATCCCCTTAAAGACTTCATAGCCACGCCCTAGCAACCATTTAGAGCACCCTAGCAACCCAAAGTATAGAGGGATATCTTCAAATCTGAATATCATAGAGGCATGGGGGTTGGTTTATATCATTCATACTGGCAAGCAGCCTTTGGTGTATCATCACTGGCAGCTGCCAAGCCACTCCCTAGCAACCAAACAGAGTACCCTAGCAACCATTTTGCAAGATTTATATCTCTGCATCAGAATATCGTACAGACATGGGGGTTGGCTTATATTGGCCAGCAGCCTTTGGAGTATCATCATTGGCAGCTGACAAGCCACTCCCTAGCAACCAAACAGAGTACCCTAGCAACCATTTAGCAAGACCTATATCTCTGCATCAGAGCATTGTAGAAACATGGCGGTTGGCTCTTTTGACTCATGCTAGCAATCTGGACTTCCAACATGATACACATGCTAGCAGTGAATAGCTACATGCTAATAGTGATTAGCTAAGTGCTAAAGTGGGCTGAGAACATGCTAAGAACTCTATAGAAACTCCATAGTAACTATCTGTGACAACTACTAACACCTAGTAACACCATAGCAACCACCCAGGTTACCATAGCAACCGCATAGCAACCGTCCAGAACACCCTAGCAACCACCTAGCAACACCGTAGTGACCACTCCAAGTACCTTGACAACTGCCTAGCAACAACCTAGCAACCACCCAGGTTACCATAGCAACCACCCAGAACACCCTAGCAACCGCCTAGCAACACCATACTGACCACCCCAGGTACCTTAGCAACTGCCTAGCAACACCCTAGCAACCACCCTGGTTACCATAGCAACCACCTAGCAACCACCCAGAACATCCTAGCAACCGCCTTGCAACACCTTAGCAACCGCTCCAAGTACCTTAGCAACTGCCTAGCAACACCCTAGCAACCACCCAGGTTACCATAGCAACCACCTAGCAACCACCCAGAACATCCTAGCAACCGCCTTGCAACACCTTAGCAACCGCTCCAAGTACCTTAGCAACCGCCTAGCAACCACACAGAACACCCTAGCAACCGCCTAGCAACACCTTAGCAACCACCCCAAGTGGCCCCAACCGCCTAGCAACCGAGTGCCGATTTTGCCACTGCAAGCACCATTCACATTTTCTTCAGGAAATGTACATTCTAGTTCTTCTTCTTCTTCTTCTTCCACTTTTTTTTCTGCGCGCTACTCCTCCCGCAGCTTTTGTCCTAGACCCATGAATGAGGTGTCAAATCGACCGGCTCATTGAGGAGAGGTGTGCTATGACTTTTATAAGCGATCGGACCAACGATGTTCGCACAGCGGACGAAAAAGCGGCCAAAAAAGTCCCATTGACTTTCAATGGCGGAATGTTCAGAAATTCAAATCTCAACTGTCACTTTCTCACACACACTCACACACGCAGGCCCTTAACTTTTTGAGCAATGTTGCCGGGCAATGTTGCCGAGCAATGTTGCTTGAGCACTTTCCCATTGAGAATGGGCAACAAGTTTCTATCTGGATACTTTAGATCGGTTGTGGGCAATTTTTTAGATCATCCAATCAGAATGCTAGCAGCCGATCACGTGACCGGGTTGGAGATTTCAGAAAATTTCAAACAAGATGGCGGTCTCTCAGCGGCAGTGGAGCGAGGAAAAGGAGCGTCTACTTATTTCTTTTTATGCTGGTAAGTTGTCATATGTCAACCCAAAACAGAGAATTTACCTAATTTATTGATTAAAATATCAACAGATGTCTAATTTAATGTGTCCAGGCTGTAATTTAGGCTGTTTTTAGTTAACGTAATGCCGTTAGCTAATCACCGCTCCATAGACTTTCTATGGGATTTAGTTAACCTGAGGTGATTTTGCTACATGGTTACCTGATTTGTCTGTTATTCACTTGTAACAGTGGTTTTCAAACTGGGTAACTTAACGTTACGTGAGGTGTTAGAAGGGGTACGCGAACAAAATGCTGATTTTTTGCCGTTCATTTAATTCTACTCGACCTAAAACGGAACATGTATTTCTACCAGGTAAAATACATGATGTTTAATCAACCTCATCTTTCGTGATCAAAACTGACTGCATCCACACAAGCAGCGTCCATATGATTGCGTGCAGTCTACAGATCGCGCAAAATTACCTTTGTAAAAGTGGGGATTTAACACTTACTAACACTTACTTGCCCGAAGAACAAATATGTGCAACAGACTGTGCATAGATATCGATTTAAGATTCAAACTCTCTTCGATACAATACATACCTTATGTGAGTTTTTGTTTTTAATGGTGATCATACGAGCAAGAATGCAATGTATCCCGAATATTCACACGGTTGCAAATGTGACATTGATTTTATACAAATTGCAACAAATTAAAGGGTAATATTAAGCATTGTTAATTTTAAATGCAGTATTGTCAGTATTTTTTGCAACGCACATCAGTGTTTCGTGAACGAAGCTGCGGCTTTGAATCGTGAATCATGAGAGTGAATGATTCACTGATTCATTCATAAATAAAGCCAGTTGCTTCGTTACTGAATGAATGAATGGCTCATTCAAAAAGACAGTGACTTGCCGACACCTACTGGTGGTTTTAATTCAATATTTCAAAGTATCACTTCGTTTTACCGTCATTGCATATTTCTCTCTCATAAATAATGCTTTAAATAAAAAAATCAATAAAAGTAAAAAAAAAAAAAAAATGCACTGGAAAAATTGATTTAAGGGGGTAAATATCGTCCCTTTGTGGAAAAGGTATAACAGCCTAAGTAGGTTGTTAAATGCCTCGGGGGATGCCACTCTAAAAAGTTTGAGAACCACTGACTTGTAGTAAATGAGGTGTTGCTCAATTATTATTATTATTATTATTATTATTATTTTTAAGTTGGAATAGTGTTTGTCTTACGTTAGTCTTGTATTGTCTGTCCTTGTACATATACAGAGCACGACTACTTGTGGAACCCAAAGGCAAAGCTGTATAAACACCGGGACCTTAAAACCAAGGACTTCCAAACTCTCTGTCAGCAGCTGTCAGATGAGAAACAAGTTATAACTGGTATGTCCTGTTGTAAAAATTGCTTTATGCATATTTTTTAAACTTTTTAAGCAAAAAGTTGTTGTAGTAAGGTAGTAGCGGTATTTATCAGCAACATTGTTCTACAGCATTACAGTCATAGACAAAGGTTTAAGACCAGATCAGAATAATTTCTGATCAATCACTGTGCTCGGAAGAAAAAAAGTACATTTTCTCTAGGGCAGTCTTAACTTGTGTTCATGACTGTTGATTCCACATTGCTTCATGCTTCATAATATTAACTGTAATATCACCTATAGAGTATTTATATATTATTATCATGTTATTGTGTCTCTTTTTCTGTTGTTCTCAGAGGAAGATATCAAGAGGAAATTTAAAAACCTCCGCACCGTATTTTCAAGGGAGCACAGCATGGTGCTGAAGAGCAGCAAATCGGGGGCCGGAGCTGAAGATGTTTACCTCCCCAAGTGGAAGTATTACCACATCATGTCCTTTCTCCGTGACACCTGCATCCCTGAAGAAAGTTCTGACAACTTTACAACAGTTTTGGCTGCTCTCTCAACATCCCAGTGCCCAGAGATCATCACATCTTCTCCTTCCACTTCCACTTCCACCTCCACATACACATCCACTCCTACAACTCCACCTCAACTCCATCCCCACAAGGCTGTGTCTGAGCCCAAAAAGCAAAAAATAGATAAAGCTACAGAGGCCATGCAGTATGCAATGGGT